>JAHRHZ010000266.1:13160449-13243514 GCA_024137785.1 Ginglymostoma cirratum
AATTAATTTTTTTACCATGTAAAGAGTTAATTGTAAACCAAGATAACAAGGCGTGGGGCTGGATGAACACAGAAGGCCAAGCAGCATCATAGAAGCAGGAAAACTTGACGTTTCGGGCCTAGACCTGTTTTCTGATGAAGGGTCTAGGCCCGAAACATCAAGTTTTCCTGCTCCTATGATGCTGCTTGGCCTGCTGTGTTCATCCAGCCCCACGCCTTGTAATCTTGGTTTACAATTAACTCTTTACATGGTAAAAAAATTAATTCTCTTGAACAATTTCATTTTAAAAGACTGCAAAAACTCATGTATTGTACTCAATGGACTTCTAAGAGTTACCTATGTTAACGTCTGAGCTGTAGAGATTTAAAAACTAACTTTTGGATGTATAACTGCATGTTATCTGAAGAGTTTTTTTTCAAACAGAAAGATTGCCCCTTCAGGAAATAGATTGCTCTTTTCACAAATCTTGGGTTAATTGTCGTTATTTTCCAATGAATTGAAATGCAAAACAGTGCTTATGATTGATTTTTGCCTCTGCATTTTTCATGTAATCGGAATACATTAATAATAAAGAATGCAAAAAGGCCAATCAGGATCTCTTCTCATAAAGCTGCATTCATAATTCTCAAGGGCCCCAAATTAGATGACAATTGGGAAAATCTGATGAAAATGTCTTGAGTCTCACCTTGGAGTATGCAAAGTTTAGTCAAAATGATCGAATTAAGATTCTTGCAAATCCATGTTCCAAAGTAGTTGATTGAAGTTTCACACCATTTGAGATTAACTTCCTGTAGTTCATCTATTTGAATTTTTTAAGAAACGTAGAAACATGGAAAATATTGGAAGGAGTAAGCCATCCAATCTCTTGAGTTGGCTCTGCCATTCAATGTAATCATCATTGAGCACCCTGCTCTGTTCCCTGTTCCCACTTTCTCCCCTTCTCCCCATGCTCTTTGATGCCTTTAGCTCTAGGAACCAAATCTAACTCCTTCTTGAAAACACTCAACGTTTTGCCCTCATCCATTTTCTGCGGCAGACGCTCACCAATCTCTGGGTGAAGACATTTTTCTGCATTTCAGTCCTAAATGGCCTACTTGTCTATCCTTAGAATGTGACCCTGGTTCTATTTGTTTTCTATTAACCTGTTTGTGAGAATATGATTGCATGTAGTTTCCTGCAAATAACTCAAGTCCAGAATTGACTCAATTCCATAAGACTGAGATTGTTTGGAAGCCACTTGTTTTTGTTCTTTCAAATTTGTATACATAATCTTGCTTGCTGTACCTGACTTCAGATTTGACAGAATAAAAGGCAGTAAGATGTTGAGAGAATTAGAATCTCTGTCACTGGATGAACATAGAATCCCTGCAGTATGGAAACAGGCCTTTCGGTCCAACAGCTCCACACCGACCCTTGGAGCATCCCACCCAGACCCATCTCCTTGTAACCCACCTAAGCTACACATCCCTGAACACTATGGGCAATTTAACATGGCCAATCCACCTAGCCTGCACATCTTTGGACTGTGGGAGGAAACTGGAGCACCCAGAAGAAACCCACGCAGATACGGGGAGAATGTGCAAACGCCACACAGACAGTTGCCTGGGGATGGAATTGAACCCAGGTCCCTGGTACTGTTAGTCAGCAGTGCTAACCACTGAACCACTGTGCAAAGTACTTCTGACTTTCAATATCTTCGTCTACAAGTGGTGATGATTATGAATCCATTGCCAATTTTTTGGGGAAAAATACCCATCAGGTTCACTAATAAAGGAAACCGCCATCCTTATCTGGTCTGGCCTACGCGTGACTCCAGACCCACAGCAATGTGGTTGACACTTAACTGCCCTCTGAGCAATTAGGTATGGGCAATAAATGCTGCCTAGCCAGTGACGCCCCTCATCCCATGAATGAATAAACAAATTTGAGCACCTGTCAGAAATCCTATCCATGCACAGTATAATTGCCTGGGAAGCTTAATCTTCAGATCGATTGATTTACAAAGCCTCAAAGCTGGCAAATTGGTGCCAAGTGACTATGAAAGTCTCTTTCTTGGGATTCTTCCAAGCAGGAGTGGGCGACATCTGTGCTGTTTGTTAATTTGCTCTCCACCACATTGTAAGGGAAGTGGCAGACATTGTGTACACCAGGAGCACAGAACACAGCGTGCTTTCCTCAATCAGAAAGAAGCAGGGAGACCAAACGCATTTTTTTGCCAGGATGGTGTACAGGGTAACATTGATTCAATATGCGCAGCTTTGCAAATTATCGAAATATTGAAATTTGTCAGAAATCAGACTCCCTCAATATTCACATTGTATGTTACAATGATCAGAACATCTTTGGCTAGCTGTTTTGTATCACTGCAACAAATGTGGCTTTGTGCTACACAAGTCTGCCAGAAATATTTAGGCCATTACATCAAAGCAGTTGCTTTCCACTGGAAGATAAGAAAACTTACTAACAAAGTATGAGAGTTGTCTCTCTTTTACATTTGATATTTTAAAAATCTTATTCATGAAACATAGTCAAAGTTCTTTAATCCACTCAAGTAGTTAACCTGCTCGTAAATCAAGCAGTAATCTCATTAAAGACAGCCAATCCTTTAATAGCTGTTTACAACTGCAACCAATAGGTTAATTTAACTGCTACCATTCCCTTGTTCCCCAGTACTGAGTGACATGGTTTTAGAAATTTTTAAACTCAATAAAGCCTTCAGAATAGACTCCACTGTGATACTCGCCCTTGGGAATTGACGACAATGAAGTCTGTTGAAACTGTAAGAACAGACAATAACATTTCTGTTCTAAGCTACACCAAGTGGCCAGTATGTCAATGCATTCCAGCAGTGGGTCCTCAATTTTGTTAACTCTAACTGATAGCTGCAGCCAATTTTCCTTATTTTACAGGGCTAGAGATTTAAGTGGCTTGAAATCATAACACCTAGAGAGACTTTATCTTCACACCAAAACACTAAACTGTGGCTCCCACACGGTGGGTTATGGCCTTTCAAACAGCGAAAATGGTGTCTTTGAATTCAAACTAATTTCAAGAGGCTTGCTCAATCCATGATTGCTGCCCATTTAATTAATATCCCACCTACAAAACCCCGCTTGCAAAAATGGGATCTGTTGGATCTGGGGATAAAATTCTGCTTTAGAATCCTGCTTGCCACTGGTAAAAGTCTCAAGAGTATGCCTGACTCTAAAATATATCATTTTTACAGCACCTTTTTATCAAAATAAAATGCCCCAAAGTGTCTTATAGTATCAGATTTGACTGACATCAACTGAGATAAAGAGTTTTTGAAGGGATCACCAAAATCTGCATCAAAGAGGTAATTAAAGGAGCACATCTTAAAAGAGGTCAAGGTTTAGCAAATCGTATGAAGGCAATTCCAGATTTTGGCATCAAAGTCAGCCAATAGCATGAGCATCAATGATGGACTGACAACAATTGTGGAGGCTCAGAATTGGAAACTCACAGAGGTTTTTGAGGAGGGATTTGGTTGAAGGAGAGATTTGGAAACTAGCCTGAGAATTTTAAAATTGGGACGACAGCAGACTGGCAACAGAGGTAGATTAGTGAGCCCATGGGTGAACAAAGTTTTGTTAGGGTACGGGCAGCAGTGGACAGATTCACAATGATGAAAGATGAAATATGACTGGGAAAACATCTCAATTTCTTTTAGCCCAGTTCAAATAGAAATCCTTGAGGGAGCATTTAAATGGACGTAATAATTACTCATCGTCCTCTCCTGAAATTCTTTGTTGAAATGAGTAACTGTAAGCTCAATGTTGGTTGCATTAATCTTTTCTTAAGTGTAGTGGTTCAAGAAGGCAACTTGCCACCAGATACTAATGGACAATGCGGAATGGGCGACAAATACTGAACTTGTCAATGACAATTGAATGAATAAGAAAAAGGCTTATCCCAGTGCTGTTTCATTTTGTTTTGCACTGTCATTCTTTTTATCATTTGACCTCTCCTGTTCTCCAGCTTATCACAATATGGCAATTTGTTCTTCCTTCTTTAGTTCACCTCTCCATTGCCCTGTACTTGCTTGGATCTGATAATATCTTGAACCTTTTCCTGTTCTGATGGAAAATCATGAAGCATCAACTATCTTTATGTCTCCCCGGGTGCTGCCTGACCTGCCATTTTAATATTAGTCAGATTTGATCAATAATAACATGTAATTTGCTCATTTTAATTAAATGTAAATGTGGAACATTCTGCAGAGCTGAATAGACAGATACAACTTAAGCAATATTAACTTGGATGAAGACAGATTAATTGAATGCAATGCCTAAAGCATTGCTTTTGTAGTGATTAAAAAAGATATTTATGAATTCTGCTTTGTCACATGGAGAGCAAAAGATCAAGTAAAATTCCAAAAAGAAGAAACAGTCAAGTTATACAAATTAACACATGCACTTACTAAGAAATTAAAATAGCTTAAGGGGAAGCAAAAATTGTTAATAACTCCATAGAAAGAAGTTGTCAGTAAGAAAACTGCCAATGAATCCACAGTTGGAACACTGCGTGTTCTGGCCATCACATGACCAGGAAGAACGTGGATGCCTTGAAGAGGGTACAGAGAAGGTTCACCAGGATGTTGCCTGTTCTAGAGGGTTTTAAGTTTGAGGAGAGATTGGATAAACTCACATTGTTTTCACTGGAAAGACAGAGGCTGAGGGGTGACCTGATAGAGAAAATTGATGCACAGAGAGATCTGGGTGTTCATGTCCAGTTTACTCTGAAGGTGGCAACGCAGGTCGATAGAGTGATCAAGAAGGCATACGGCATGCTTTCATTCATCCGATGGGGTACTGACTACAAGAGTTGGCAGGTCATTTTGCAGTTGTATAGGACTTTGGTTTGACCACAATTGGAATACTGCGTGCAGTTCTGGTCGCCACATTACCAAAAGGATTTGGATGCTTTGGTGAGGGTGCAGAGGAGGTTCACCAGGATGTTCCTGGTATGGAGGACGCTAACTATGAAGAGAGGTTGCGTACATTAGGATTATTTACATTAGAAGAACGAAGGTTGAAGGGGGACCTGATTGAGGTCTACAAAATCATGAGAGGTATAGACAGGGTGGATAGCAAGAAGCTTTTTCCCAGAGTGGGGGACTCAATTACTAGACTACACGATGTCAAGGTGAGAGGGGAAAAGTTTAAGGGAGATATGCATGGAAAGTTCTTTACGCAGAGGGTGGTGGGTGCCTGGAACGCGTTGCCAGCGGAGATGATGGAGGCGGGCACGATAGCATCATTTAAGATGTATCTAGACAGATACATGAATGGGCAGGGAGCAGAGGGATACAGATCCTTGGAAAATAGGTGACAGGTTTAGTTAGAGGATCTGGATTGACACAGGCTTGGAGGGCCGAAGGGCCTGTTCCTGTGTTGTAATTTTCTTTATTCTTTGTTCTTTGTCTACAAAATTATAAGAGGCATAGGTAGGGTGTATAGTCAGAGGCTTTATACAATGGTGGGAAGATCAACTACTAGAGGGCACAGGTTCAAGCAGAGAGGGGGAAAGTTTAGTGAAGAAGTGCGGGGAAAGTGTTTCACACATTAGGGTGGCATGTGCTTGGAATGCCAATGGAGGTGGTGGAAATAGGCATGTGAGCAATGTTTAAGGCATATCTTGATAAACACATGAATGGGTGGTGAACAAAGAGATAGAGGCTATGTATTGGCGATAAGTAGCAGCTGTAATAGAGATTAGGAATTGGCACAGGCTTGTTGGGCCATAGGGCTTGTTCTTGTGCTGTATTGTTCTTTGATCTTTGTTCTTTGAATCAGGGAAAGATTAAAAAGAAATACTGAAGAAACTGGAAACTTGATATCAATGTGGCTGAATTGTTTCTTTCATTAATTAAACTCCATTTATACTGTGAGTTTGCTGTTAATGGGCACTGACTAATTCAGCAGCAAAAAGTGTGTCGGAAAGACAAGTCCTGGAGGAGTTATAAAGACAATGGTCCAAATGAATGAGGGCTGCTAAAACAAGGACAGTGACTTCATCCCTGTGTGATCACATTGTCTTCGTGCCAGATCCTGTCATTACCTTTGTTTTTGAAGATATGGCAAACCACTGCAGGAAGACAATGCTGTCTCCCTTTAAATAGACAAGATTGTTCTTAATGTTGTCATCAGCACTTGGCTGAAATATTAGGGATGAACTGAGGAGAAGTGAAGACCTCACCACCATATCCAACCTGGCATGAAATAGATTGTGAGCCAGAAGAAGTGAGTTTCTAAAACAAACGTTTCATGTAGGGCAAGGAGTGGGCTTTTATCCTCTGAACCTTTTAAGCAAAGAATTGTTGCTTAAATATTTTGCCTGATAAAATCACTGCAGGACTATTGACGTATAAGACAAGACTTGCTTCAGGAAGGCAGCTTGCCAAAGGATTCTCGTGGACGATGACGAATGGACACTGAATGCTGGCCTTGCCAGTGATTTATGAGTGAATAAAAAAAGGGGTTACTCTAAAAATGCTTTACTGTAACATGGCTCCACCATTTACCTGACTGTGGGGTGAGTTCCTTTGAGTAACAGGTGTTAGCTTCCTGATTAACTCAACCATACCTTGGGCCTTCACTCACAGGACACAGCTTTCCTCTTCCCACAATTAGAATTAGATTAGAGTTAGAAACAGACCATGTCTATTTGTGGCTTAAACCTAACGCAACGTTCATAGTGCATAAGTCATGGTCCGTTTGGGAGCATTGTTCTTTCAAAGTCAGAAGATTCTGGCTTCATGTCCTACTCCAAGGGTTGACTACCAAAATCTGGCCTTATACTCTTGTACAACAGATAAAATGCTAAGTGGAGGTTCGATCTGCCCTCTCATTGTAAAAGATTCATAACAATTATTGGGGAGCTGTCTCCAGAGTCCTCACCAATATTGATCCAACAACCACTGTCACAAAAGAACAGAATATCCAACGACTAACATTTTGGGGCTTGTGGGAGTTTGCTGTGCACTTTAATGGCCACGACCATACATCTCAACAGTAACGATGTTTCAAAAGTACTTAATTCACTGGATATCCAGCAATGTAGACAAATACTAATTAAGGCATGTCTATTTTTTAACATGGCCATGGGCAAATGAGTGGCTGAAATATTTGGTTTTGACATGGGGAGGCGGAGGAGGCAATGTTGGTGGGCAACACCACAAGTAGGTGGAACCAACAACAGCACATGCACAATAGTGCCTTTTTTAAAGTTGGACAGGCATTTATTTTCAATAACACCTCTGTAAAGTTCTTTTTGATGCTTTTAGTGTCAAAGATAGCTTAAAGGTTTTGTTATTTGTGCAAAGCTATCACTGAGATTCTTCATATCTGTTATAAAGTTTAAAAGAAGGATAAAGAAAAGGCAGTAAATCAGTGATTATTCGCGAATAAAGTTTTTTCAGTTTGTGCAAGGGTAAGTTTGTGAAATAGTTCCATCTTTGGCAAGTGAAGGGCTGGGAATTTTCTGTGGCTCCAGCATATTAGTGCCTGCAGTGCTTCTCTGTTTGTTCACTCTATACATCACAGGCCAATTCCCTTGTGAATCTTTTTTCAAGAAACAAACATTCTCATAATATAGTTGTAAGGAAAAGCTGTTCAGAGAAGATTTTGGAGTTTAGAAATTTTTATTAAAAAGTTTTAGAACAGTTTTTTTTGAAGAAGTGTAAAATATCATTTCTGAGAAGTCATGTTTCTTTCTCTGTCTCTCAACCCAAGTTCAAGGAATTCTCCAGCCCAACATCAGACTGTGGATGCTTGAAATCACTAATGATGAAGGGTCACTGTGCTCAAAACCTTAACTCTGTTCTCTCCGTACAGATGCTGCCAGACCCGCTGTGTTTCTCCAGCACTTGCTGTTTTTGATTGCTTCATATATTTTTGGATAGCTTCCTGGATTTTGTGGTCTCGGCCTCTATTGTTAACTCGCTCTCCCATCTTCATTGTTCTATGCATCAATACCCCTCATCTCCTTTTTTATTGATGCCACTGCCTTCTTTCCCATCCCCTCACCCACACTATCAAATGTTTCAAAGTATGCCACTTACCTTTCCAGGGCCTATTTAGTCAATATGATAGTGAAATCTAACAAGATAACAATGAAACTTAAATTTGAATTGGAAACCACAAAATTGTACAGACCTCCAATATGCATTTTTCATGGCTTTCCAGAAGGGAAATTAGTTAACAATCTATGAGATAAGGTCAATTATAATCTAACACGTTGAGCATGGATATAAACTTTGATTCTCACAACATTTCTGAGACTTTTTGATGCTAAATTTAGGAAGGTTTTATTTCTCGCTATCCCTGTCTTCTATTCTGAGGCTCTTCCAGCTGATCTGGGGTTCCACCTCAAAAGGATGTCAATGAGCTGACATCTGTATCACCCCCAGCTTGCCTTGTCAAGTATTTTCATTTATTGGTGAATGGCCTTGTCCACATCACAATGGTGGTCGTATCAGCTGGCTTTCCACCCTCCTCCAAGAGTTGTGAATGTCTCTGGAATGGCATAATGGCCTCAAATTCTCAAACTAAACTGTCCTGGCAGCGTGAAACACTGTTGTGGGGAAACATTTCATTTAGATCTCATCTATATTCCCAGAAGCAGAAAAATGTTGAGTGGATTTAATCCCTTGTGGGCTGCACTTAATTTAATGGCATTTTCTTAATACAAATTAATCAAAAATCCTTCCAGGTCTTATAGTCAAAAATCTCAAGACATGACATTCTCTGTAATTAAGAACTTTTGTGTGACCCTTAATGTGACCGTTTTATGTGATTCTTCACTGGCCCATTAGACTTCCCTTAATTATTACAGCCCCTGGTGAGCAAAATCTTTCATCTATATTAAAATTCTGTGATTCTCTTGGGAACTTGGCTGCAAAGGTAATTTTGCACTGGTCTTATCGTAAGCCTTTTGGGCATCATTAACTCGTCTCCTGAGAATCTGCTTTGGAACTTTTACACCATTCCCAGAGGCTATGACCTCCCTCCTCTCCGGGATTTTAAAGGTGTGTCACACCACCACACCTAAATAGAAAGTTTAAGTTTGCTGTTGCTTTCAAAGACTTATTCCTAAATGCTGAGAATAATTAGCAATTTAAGATAATTGTCAAAAGAACCAGGGAAGAGATGCAAACTTTTTTTTACTGCACTTTTTAAAAAATAATTTGGAATGATTTACCTGAATGGTGGTGGTAGCAGATTCCACAGTAACTTTCAAGAGAAAATTGAAAGGATTTCATGGAAAAGAATTTGCATGGTCACTAGGAAACAGCAGGAGAGTGGGTTAATTGGATAGACCTTTCAAAGAACTGCTTCCGAGACGATAAGCATTATGGCCTCCTGTGCTGTTTGATACAACAATTGTAAATCCTCTCTTTCAACCTGGTTTGAAATCTTTGATGTTCTGTTATCTGTACAATTTTGGAATGGACTTTTAAACCTGAACTGTACAAAACAACACCTTCAATGTTAAGAAAGTTTTGAGCTGCTTTACAGATAAAAGTGCAATGAAGGCAAAACTAGAACCCAGAAGAATTTTGGGGAGATGGCGGTGCAGAAGGCTTTATTGCCCCTTTTTCATTAAACTTAGGGAGAATGGTGGAAAGGAAGGGAGATTTAGGATGTGGGAAGTAATGTGTGGGACAGCGGTGTGATTGAAGGCTGCACCAGAATATCAAGTCAAGGAGCATAAGAACTGCTTAAAAATCAGAAGAATAGAGTATATAAAGTAAGTTCAGAATTTTTAGCTCTTCTTTAGCTTGGGTACAGACGAAGGATGAGCAGGGCTTAATTGTGGACAATATCCAGGTTTAGGCTGAAAAGTAGCAGGGAAGTGATGGCCTACTGGTATTGTCAGCTGGGCTGTTAATCCAGGGACCTAAATAATGTTCTGGGGACCAGGGTTTGAATCCTGCAATGGCAGATGGTGGAATCTGGAATTAAGAATCTAATGATGACCGTGAATCCATTGCCAATTGTTAGAAAACCCATCTGGTTCACTAATGCCCTTTAGGGAAGGAAACAGCCATCCTTACCTGGTCTGGCCTAAAATGTGACTACAGACTTGCAGTAATATGGTTGACTCTTAACTGCCCTCTGGGCAATTAGGGATGGGCAACAAATGCAGCCTAGCCAGTGAATGAATAAAAGGAATGAGGCAAGTAACATTTGTGTCACACAAATGCCGGGCAATAATCATACCTAATAAGAAATAATCTAACCACCACTCCTTGATATTCAATGATGTTTCCATCACTGAGCCTCCCACTACTGGCATCCTGAGGGATGACCATGGGCCAGAAAATGAATTGAAGTCACCATATAAATGCAATGGCTATGACTACTGCAGCGAGTAACTCATCACTGACACCACAAATCCTGTCCTCCTGCTACAAGGCACAAGTCAGGGGTGCGATGGAATACTCCCCCTTCTGCATGGATATGTGCAGCCTAAACAACCCTCAAGAAGCTTGACACCATCCTGGACAATGCAGCCCGCTTGATTTGCACCACATCCACATTCATCCACTCCCCTCACCATCGGCACTCAGTAACAGCAGTATGTGCAATCTACAAGATGCATTGTAGAAGTTTTCCAAAAATCCTGAGACAAGCACCTTTCAAACCCATGACCACTTCCATCAACAAGGCCAATGTCAGCAGATACATGGGAAAACCACTGCTGGCATGTTCCCCTCCAAACCACTTCCTATCCTGCTTTGGAAATATATCACTGCTGCTGGGTCAAAATCCTGGAATTTCCTTGCTAAGGGTATTGTGGGTCTATCTACAGCACTGAACTGCAGCGCTTCAAGAAGGCAGCTCACCACCAATTTCTCAAAGGCTACTAAGGACAGACAATAAGTGCTGGCCAGCCAGAGACACCTACATCCAATGATTGAGTAATAAAGGAAAGGGCATGTGGGAAAGACTTTTGAGAAGATCAGAATTAATAAAAGGGATTTATTTACTCTTGCAATGAGTACCTTTGGCAATGCCCACAACTATAGCCAATCCCTTACTGACTCTGAATTAAGAGCCTTGTTTCAGCCAGTTTAGATGGGATTTAAAAGTCAGCTCCAGACAAGTAGGTCAGGAGTCACATCTAGACCAAACCTATAAGCACTACAGATTTCATTGTGAAAAGGACATTAGGAGATAAAATGGGTGCACTATAAGACATAATTAAGACGAGCATTTGAGCAGTTGAGTCTGGATGTGATGAAGGCAGGTGTAAAAACGTTAACTTTATTCAGCTAAGAAAGAGCTGAAGTGAAAAATATTGCTATAGTAGAAGGAAACAACGCTGATGATGGGAAGTTCAGAGTCAGATAGGATGTTCAATCGAACAGTTTAGCTGAGCCTGACGAAGTGACCATGTACTCATGTCTCCTCTGGCTCCACATTCAACTAAGTCATTTTGTTTTATGTACGTGGTACATAAAACCTGAATTGTACATGGTAGCCTCAAATTTGAGGACCAATATTCAATTTGTGTGAAATTCTTTGCATATTTTTGAGGTCCACTATTCAGACTAGTGACACTTTTAGACACATGTATACAATTATTTACACACCACATTTACTAAAAACCTATCACTCATTAGAAGTGCTTTTTCCCCCCTTTTATGTAACTTCTTTCCACTGGAAATATGCAGAAATGCACAAGGAGCTTGAACAGTTCATTAACTTTACTAACATCTTTCACCCCAACCTCAAATTCACATGAATCATCTCCCATACCTCCCTCTCCTTCCTGGACCTCTCCGTCTCCATCTCTGGTAACCACTTCAACATTGATATCTATTTCAAGTCCACCAACTCTCACAGCCACCTGGACTACACATCCTCTCACCCACCCTCCTGCAAGAATGCAATCCTCTATTCCCAATTCCTCTGCCTCAGCCACATTTGCACCCAAGATGGAGCGTTCCACTTCCTGATATCCTGGATGTCCTCTTATTTCAAGGGCCATAACATTCCCCCTCCGGTGATCAAAAATGCCCTCAACCGCATCTCTTACATTTCCTGCACTTCTGCCCTCAAATCCCCTCCCCCCAACAAAAATAAAGACAGAATTCCCCTTGTTCTCCCATATCACCCCACCAACCTCTGCATCCAGCCTATCATTCTCCGCCACTTGCCCCACCTACAATCTGACCCCATGACCAAAGAGACATTTTCCTCCCACCCCTACCTGTCTTTCATAAGCACTGCTCACTCCACGACTTTCTCGTCCGCTCCACAATCTTCACCAGGCCCATCACACCCAGCACCTTTCCCTGCAGCCACGGTAAGTGCTACGCCTGCCACCTCACCACTCACCTCCATCCAAGGCCCAAAGCAAACCTTTCACATCCAACAGGGGTTCATCTGTACATTCTCCAACTTGGTCTACTATATCAGTTGCTCCCGATATGGCCTCCTCTACATTGGTGAAACCAAACATAGACTCGGAGACCTTTTTGTAGAGCTTCTGTGGTCTGTACTCGACAAACGACAACATCTTCCAGTCACCAACCATTTTAACTCCCCCTCCCATTTCCTGGGTGACATGTCCATCCTGGGCCTCCTCCAGTGCCAGAATGACACCACCCGCAAATTGGAGGAGCAACACCTCATATTCCACCTCAAGAACCTACAGCCTGATGGCCTAAACATGGAATTCACCAGTTTTAAAATCTCCCCACCCCCAGCCTCATTCCATGTCCAACCCTCCCTCTCATCCCCGTGTCCTTGACCTGACACAACTTGCCCACCTTTTCTCCCACCTATTCGTCCCACCCATCTCACTGACCAATCCCCACCATTCTCTAACTACACTCACCTATCACCATCCTACCTACCTTCCCCAGCCCCACCCCTTCTCTCTCTATTTCATTCCCAGGTCCCTTCCCCAAATCATTCAGAAGAAGAGTCCCGACCTGAAACGTCAACTTTCCTGCTTCTCTGATGCTGCCTGGAACTGTTGTGTTCCTCCAGCTCTACACTGTGTTATCTCTGACTCCAGCATCTGCAGTTCTTGCTACCTCCACAGAAATGTTTAGCCTTGACAGATCAAAAATCTGCTACTGCTTGACTTGGCTGAATATGGAGTGCAACAGAGATCTCCTACTCTAACATGAAAGGCGCCTACCAGGTAAACATACAAAGGGATATGCCTTTTATAACAAATGACAAGACATTAGCTTTGCCATTCAGTTTTTGCTATTGGATTCTAGCATATTGAGTAGTGCACTCGATAGCAATTCTCAACATGCTTTTTCTTTGGAGGCTGATGAGGGCATTTCCATGAATTGTTAGCTGGGAGATTTGTGTTGCTTCAAACAATTTCAGGTAAGAGAATCTGGCCATGCACACGTGTGCATCTCAGTATTAGCACGTGGCTGACACGTTTCCATTGCAGTTTTCCATTCTGTGAACTTGCAAACACAATGGTATTCTCACCACATAGCCACAGGTGGACTCTCAAGAATGCTAGAAACAGTTATGTCCCATCAATCAATGACTTAAAATGCAAACCAGTATTAAGGAGATATCAGGAAGTCACCAGAGAGTGTGACTATCTTGTTTGTCCAATAGAAGTCTAATCAACCCCATTTCTAAAGAATGTGGTAAAACTTGCAATGTTCCTTCAATTAAAAAGGACTCAACTGAAAGTTGCGTGTTTCTGCAGCAGTACCTGTTGGATACAGTTGTTCAACTCAGCAGTAGCTACTCCAGCTATCCAGTTGCAACCTGGGGACAGACACTTGATTAACATAAAATTTAAAGCTATAATGCATCTTGTATTCAAGTTGAGCAAATGTGAACCAAATATTGTACCAAAATGTATTGCTACCACGCCCATCATTTCTCTGTCCAGTGTTCTGACCAAGGTTTGAGACAACTCCATCGTTCACAACTTAAAATAACATACATTCTACAGTTACCAAGAGGTCCAATTTGATATATTATTCATATCAGATTTTAAACAGTAAGTTCCATCAAGCAGATTTCTGAATAAACACATTTATTATTCTATTGTTAAAACAGAACTTATTCAAAAGTGATGTATCAATTGGCTAACATAAAATATTAATAATGCAAAAGTATAAATGCGTACTTATCGAAATATTCTGAAAATGCTCACATAAAGACACGTTCACATGCATTCTTCACGAAAAGATTAAGAAAACAGGTCTCTCCACAGAGATTAGTTTTCCATAAAAAGGGACTTTGTCAAATGGGTTATCTTTGAAGGCAATGTGATAAAGGACAAAATGTTCTGCATTTGTTGGTCTGAACTTCTGGCATGCCTGATCAAATCACTGATCACTCACAGTTGTCTTTGAAGTCTTGCAGGCACAATTTGTTCAGGAAACACAAACTTCAGATTTTTCTTCAATCACTTTTTCAAGAAAGGTAAGTTTCACCCTGAACCCAGCAAGAGGGTTTTCTTTTCAGGGGTGTGTGTGTGTGTTTGTGTGTGTGTGAGAGAGAGAGAGAGAGAGAGAGAGAGAGAGAGACAGAGACAGAGAGAGAGAGCAGCGAGGCAGCTTGTTCTTAGGAAGCTTCCCTTTCCTTCAGCTTGTTCTTTTCAGGCTTTCCTCCAATTCAGCTTGTTCTCAGCAAACTTCCCTCCAACTGAACCATATAAAACAGGCACCTCTCCAAGCCAGTCACTGTTCAAAATAGTCCCTATAGGGCTACCTATACTAATATTTAATATTTACTGGTCTCGAAATGACATCTTTCAAAGAAAATGCTCTGGGTACTTCCACAAAATTGGAATAAATCCTTTTGCCTAAACCCTTGAAACATAAATTCTCAAAGCAATATTAAATATAAAGCATCTTCATAATAGCAGCAGTATAGTGAGTGTACATCCAATGAAAGTTAACATAATGCAATACTAACAGCAAGGTTAGGTGGGAAAGATTTGGCATTTATTCAAGTTGTAACAACTGTATACCCATGATGCTGTCTAATTGATGGATGATTTGTGTTTATACCAGATGGATATTTTATTCTAATTGAATTTGAATGGAATTTCATTTTTTGATTCATTCCCATTTAGTGCCACAGATATGGAAAAGGAACAAGCAGATATCATTGAGGGGACAGTAGGCTGACTGGCAGCACAATAGTTATGCAAATCATGTCTGTGTGATTAAAGAAATCATGCATATGTATGAAACTGAAAATGCGTCATGTATCAGTTCCTGGCCATTTATGATATAAATCTCATTATTGCCACCGAAAAATAATTGGTGTCATTTGTAACACTAGACAAAGGCCTACGAAAGTTGATGAGATAGTGAGGACTGATCATAGATGCCAAGGAGATAATAAATATCTATAGAGACTGCAAAATTAACTCATTGTGAGCTGCTGAAGAAATAACAGTCGCATGCTGGAAATGACAATGAAGCGCCTATCACTCTGCTCTGGATCCCACTATGGCAGCCATCATTTTCTGTGAGGTAGTCAAATGCCCACATGCCTATTTGTTTAACACGAGAGCTACTTTCAATGTTGCCACCTGGAGATATGGATGAAGCAGCTGAAGATGGTTGGGCCAAGGACTTTATCCTGAGGAATTCCTGTGGAGATGTTCTGGAGCTGAGATGACTGACTTACAACTATCACAACTATCTTTTTTTGTGCCAGATATGATTCCAACCACTGACAAAATCTCACGCAATTCGCATTGACTCCAGCTTTGCTAGAGCTCCTCGACACCACATTCTGTCAAATGCAGTCTTGATGCTGGGGCATTCACTCTCACCTCCAGTCTGGAGTTCATCTTTTTGGTCCATGTCCAGGCCAAAGCTATAATCATGTCAAGAGCTGAGTGGCCTTGGTGGAACCAAAACTGAGTGTCAATGACCAGGTTATTGTTGAGTATCTGTGGTTTGATAGCACTGTAACACCTTCCATCGTTTTACTGATGATATGTGTAGACTGATGGGGCAATAATTTACTGGGTTGAGTTTGTCTTTCTTTGTATGTACGGGATATAACTGTCTAATTTGCTGCATTGTCAGGTAGATGCCAGTGTTATTATTGGACTTGTATGGCTTGGCTAAGGGAGAGGCGGTTTCTGGAGCACAAACCTTCAGTACCGTTGCTCGAATGCTGGCCTGTGCCCATAGCCTTTGTAGTATGCAATGCCTTCAGCCACTTCTTGATGACACATGGAGTGAATCGAATTGGGTGAAGATTGGTGTGGAGATGTTGGAGGCCTCGGGAGGAGGATAAGATGGATCAGCAACTCTGCATTTCTGGCTGAAGGTTTTTCTTAATGCTTCAGCCTTATCTTTTGCTCTTCACCAGTGAGTTGTTTAATTGATCTGCCACCTTTCATGACTGGATGTGACAGTTTAGATCTGTGGGGTCACTTAGCTCTGTCTGTCCCTTATAGCTTATGCTGTTGTTCTAGAAGTCCGGTCCTTTCAAACAACACACTTTGAAATTTAAAGTAAAAAATGTCTCTAAATATTTTAGGATTTTGATCCATTATCAGAACGCTTTATTTGTGTTCAAGTGAAACCCTTGTTAATGATCTCAAATAAACACAATTAAAATACAATTAGCTCCCTCAATCAAATTTTTTTGAATGTGATTGTTTTCCTTCAGCACTGGTTCTGAGTAGTTTCAGGGTGTCTAGTAGCCTAAAGAGGAAAGCATCAAGTTATAGAGATAATTAATCCGTCAACATTTGCCCTAACTCATGGAGACTCACGCAGACCCTTTGCTCCTCAATGATTCTTTTGCTGATAAGAATTTCCCCGGTGGGATAACATATTTGGTCTTGTGACAGAAACTGAACATTTCATGAAATTTCTTCAAGTAGCACAGAGGGAAAGAAAAATGCAAAGAAATGAACAGTGTTTCTTTCTCCACGAAGATAAGGCAGTGAAGTATTTCTGTGGGGTTGCAACATCTGGCAAATTATTAGTATAACCACTCCCAGGAATTGCGTGCCCAGTTAACCTGATGGTTTCAGGATGTCTTGGCTGAAGTCTCATTGCTCATCATAGTGAGGCTACCCAAGTTGGCAGGCAGGCCAGGAAATTATCCTTTTGAATGGACCTCTCAAATGTTAGTGTAGAACGTAGAATGTAGAAAGTAGAACAGTACAGAACAGGCCCTTCAGCCCACGATGTTGTGCCGAACGTTTTACCTTAATCCTAAGGTCTATGTAACCTCCACCCTACCTTACACTATCATCCATATGCCCATCTAATAGCTTAGTGTTGATCTCCTTCTCTCTCCGCACTTTCTCTGCAGCTGTAAAACTGTATTCTGAGCTCAGTTCAATTATCCTGATGCACGCAAACAACACTTTTCACTGTATCTTGGTAAATGTGAGAACAATCAATCAATCAAGCAATCCATCAGTTCAAAATTCAAGTGAAATTATACATTTTATTCTTTGATTATTTGAATGAATGGTTGGACCATCGTACTGAAGTTTGTGTCACCTGATCTCAGAAAATGAAACAAACTAACTATGAATATGAAACATTAAGAACTACCTCTCGGAATTATACTTTGGTCTTCTTTGGATCAAATAGTTTATTAAGTTTGAAGCTTTGGATTATATAGTCTGAAAATCATTTTGACTGAAGCACAAAAATCGCAGGAAAGTTGTGAATAAGTTGTTATACATCATGAACTAAATCACCATCGTCCATGACAGCTGTTAAACAGACTCTCCCCAGTTCACAGGCCCTCATTCTTCGAGAAGCATGTCCCCATTTTTGTTAAACCAAGTATCATTTTTGAGGTTAGGTTCACACAAAAAGAACTTCACACTCATCGATCACTAGTACAGTTCAGATGATCATCTATCATTCGGTACATGGAAGCCCTTTGGCAATGTTGAAGAACTGTGTTGATGACTTAGGTTTGAAAATAACTTGCAATTGGATTGCTGTACCCAAAGTCATTGTTTCAACTTAATGGCATGTGTCGAAGGACTTTTGTTCAGCAGAGGTATTTTTCAGTTCCGTTCCCTCTCTCTGCTGTTCATCTTGCTAATTTTAGAGTTGCCCAGCAGCATGTTTCAGACACATTCTCAATGTACTTGGTGCTAAAGTTGGTACTTTAGTCCATTAGAAGCCTTTGGCTAAATTACATTTTCCTTTGCTCAAAAATCCGCTGAAATACACTGACAGCTGTATGAAGATTAATAAATTTGGTTAGGGGTCATCTTGACCTTGTGTGATAGTGTTAGTAAATGGTGGTGAATGATAGCCCTTTTTACATCTGTCTCTATTCTTAATTCCATTCAAGTCATTTTTTACATTGAAGGGAAATCTGCATGAACATGGAATGGAGAAAGATATAAATGATTATGGAGATAGATTTTATGAAGCGTGGTGGGAGTAGACACAGTTGAAGCAGAGACTAGTAGAGATCAGTGAGACTGAATGGCCTGTTTCTGTACTATGCATTTTCTGCAATTTCACGTAAGATTGATCCCCATTGGCTTTTTGCCTGAAAAGTGAACAGGTCTATACTGAAGGCAATCTATTTCCAGGTAAGGCATTCAAACTGCGTGGCAGTCTCTTCCTCTTCATTGAATCTGGGATAAAGTTAAAAATCTAGTAATTAATTCTGATGTTGAGCTAGGCAGATTAATGAAGTTCATTCTAGCCCCTTTTATAATAAAATGACTGTGTCCCTATGAGAGTACTTTGATGTGCTCAAAATGAATATTCTTCCTAAATTAGAATGATTTCTGCTCCTCTTTAGCATTGATGAGCTTTCCTTCAGAACTAGAAGAAACTTAATATGAAGTTAATTTGACCATATATCAAAATTAATATGCCACGGAGGGGGAGGGGGGTCCTCAATCCCAGAATATATTGTAAATCATTTTGCCTCGAAGGTCTTTCGCTTCATAGGAAATACAGAAACTCCCACTTCCAACCTCTCTAACATCTTCCCGTGCTTGTCCAAAACACCCTGCCTGTATCAGAGCTAGTACCAAGCCTCGTTTATCCAGCAGCCTGTACTTGCTCGTGTATGTCCAAGCCTAGCAATGGTTCAGTTTTAAAAATGTTAATTCTTGGTTTCAAATTCTCCCATAAACTTACGTGTTACACGTTTAACATGGTGAAGCTTTCCAAGACTGCTCATGCCCAATGACCAAACAAAATGTGGTACTAAGTCACATAAGGAGAAACTGGGGGAGTGGGACGATTCAAGCAGTGAATTAAAGAGGAACAAAGAGAAAACGTGAGAGGGAGAGAGAAAGACAGAGGGAGAGAGGATGAAGGAGAGAGAAGCTAAAAGGTTGAAGGAGTTAGGAGGCATGGTTGAAAATGTTCGAGTCATTAAAACTCGAGACGTTGGGAGAGCTTAGATATCGTGAAAGACTGTAAGACTGGAGGAGGGTATGGAGATTGAGATGTGCAAGGAAAAGGTGAAGAGGCTAATAAGAATAACATGTTAAATATTACTTTGAATAGCAAATTGATTTTTTTTGTAATAAATAAATTTGGCGTGGATTTATGGGGGGAAGTTAAACCTCAGGAAACTTCTGATTTATGTTTTATGATTACATGATGATCAACACTTTCTGTAAGTTACTTCTTTTAATTTTAAGGAAGGTTTTGACAGAATTCCAGATGAAACACTTCTGATTAAAACAAAAGCTACAGCAAACCTAGAAGAAGGGATATTCAGCAAGTTCAGAAATACAGAAAAAGAAACAATTTTTGTAAGCATTTTCAAGCTGAAGTTTCAAATCGACTCTTTCTATTGATGGACATCATTCACTTCCTCCACGACTGGCACACAGTGGCATCAGTGTGTACCTTTTACAGGCTGTGTAAAGCAACTTGCCAAAGATTCTTTGACAGAATTAACTAGATCTGTGATATCTTCCATTGCGAGCAGCAGAGTCATGGGAACACCCCTCTGCAAGTCATTTACTGTCCTGACATAGGGTCAAAGTCCTGGAATGAACAGCTAACAGCTCCATGGCTGACCTAACATGGACTGCAGTGATTCAACATGACACTCTCAACACATTCTCAAGGGCAATTAGGGATAGGCTTAAAAGCAATGCCCATATTCAAAGAATGAATAAAACTAGTCTGTAGTGAAATTCTTGAAGGATGATTACTGACTGGAGTCCTGCAAGTATCAATGCATATTGTTTCTGAACTAGATAGCAAAAGCTACAAATCAGGAAATATTAACATATATACTTCATTTAGCTTCTCTGGCCTGTCTTGCAATTCCTCAATTGTATTGCATAGCCTCAATTTACCAGCCTTCTTTCCTCTTCTACTATTATCCCACCTGAGCAAACACGAAATCTGTTAATCATGAGTTGATTACTTCTATTGACTTAACATTCAGAACATTTCGGACGAGAGAGGTTATTTGTTAAAACGGAAACCAGCTTTCTTTCATATCTCACCAATTTGACTTCAATACAAAGGAAAACTCGAGAAACTGTAAAACTAGTTGCCAATCATCTTTGATTCTCTTAAAAGTTTATTTCTTCCATGACAGCAGCCCTTTCCATAAGCAGTTAAAATTTAAAAGTGAGAATCTACTCTGTTTAAACGTTGAAAGCGTTTGGCTCCATAAGCTGTCCAGGAAGGCTAAGAGATTTGTAAAGTTTCTTTTAAAACCTACTTTGAAACTGTCCCCTCTGCAGAATCTCACACTGCTTCTTTCTGAAACTAGGTCAGTCTAGCATGGGAATCATAGAATTAGATAGTTTGCAAAATAAAAGTTGCTGTATGGTAACCAAGAGAGTTGGAGAATTAAAAACAGATTTCACTGCTTTGTAATTTTGTTTTGTTTCAGATATTGAGTGCTATCTGGTATCATAACCAGTTCCCTTTCTTGTGCTAAGTCTATTTAATTCAGTGAAAACTATTGTCATATATTACTTTGTTCTCAAAGATGTGGGCACCATTGCCAATGTCTCATTTACTGGCTACCCATGAGTTGCCCTGACAAGGAATGCCTTACTCTTGTACTTGATTGATGGTAATGTGTTTTTATGAGTCTTGAGATTGTGAGTTACGAAAGGAGCTAAACAAATGGAGATATTATTTTCTTCAATACTAAGCCACTGAAGAGCCAATAATATTTAACCACACAGGACTGGATTTTGCCAAAGTAATGGAAGTGCTGGAGGAGGGATTATTTACGAGTCATATGGGCTACATGGTGGTGGCAAGTCTTTCTCAGAATTGCAGATGCTCTGACATTGCATGAAACTCAGCCTTGTCTTTCACCTGGGTAGAGCCCACCATATACATTGGCTGTTCTTAATGCCTTGAATCAAATCTCCTCGGTCACACCAATTACAGTTTCATATCACTCGTCTGCTCTCTTGGCCTTTCCAACACCATACCTCATGGTTAATTCCATATCATTCTCCCACTTTCCTTTTCACTGCAGAGGTCATAATTCAAACACAGAACATCCATTCATGAAACAATGCCAAGTCAACGTCCACGTGCTGTATTCAGATGTTGCACTAGACCTGGAACATACCCTTCCACTAACCCGATGATCTCACATTCCGCCACCCCCTCTATTGTGTGTACAGTAGCTTATCTGAACCTCAGCTTCCCTATGTCAGTCACCCATAGCTACCACTTCCATCCAATGCTCACATAATCCCTCCCCTGCCTTCATCAGACAAAGCCACCGATGAAGAGAGGAGTCCATGTGCCCGCAGGAAACGTTTAAAGAACTGCAAAATGCCTGTCAGCTGGTTTCACCCATTTTACAATGCTTGGCTCATGCCTAGGCCAGACAAATATGAAAGTTTTCTCTTTCTTGGCGACACTAGTTGGTTAATGGATCAATTAGTTCTTTTTTATAAAAACAATAAAATTTGCATCTCCCACAGTCATTTTCCTTGTAACCTCACTATATATTGCCAGGTTGATTAAACTGAGTTCACAAACTGCTCTTGGAGATTCTGATACAAAAACAGAAATTGCTGGAGAAAGTCAACTGGTCTGTGGAGACAAAGCAGAGTTAATGCTTTGAGTTCAATGACCCATCTTTGGAACTGGTAGTATCTAGGAAAAGGTGACACTTATGCTGAAAATGCGGTGAGGTGAGGTGAGGAAAGGAATGAACAGTTAGGCGGAGGTCAAGCCCCCGAGAGAAAGAATAACAGTTAGGGAGACAAAGGGATGGAAGATAGTCTGCTAGGGAGAAAAAAAGCTCATGATAGGAACCTTAAGTAAGCACCATAGGAAATGGGTTGGCTGTGCTGAAAGCAGCCAATGTCAACACACACACTGGGGTAGGAGGGGTGGATAAAGGACATGGAAGAAAGCTTTTTTTCTTATTCATTTGTGAGATACGGACATCACTGGCTGGCTAGCATTTATTGCCCATCCCTAGTTGCCCTTGAGTAGATGGTGGTGAGCTGCCTTCTTGAACCAGTGTAGGCCATCTGCTGTGGGTTTACCCACTATGCTATTAGGGAGGGAATTCCAGGATTTTGACCTAGCGACTGTAAAGGAATGACGATATATTTCCAAGTCAGGATGAAGAGTGGCTCAGAGGGAACTTGAAGGTGATGTTGTTCCCATCTATCTATTGGCCTTGTCCTTCCAGATGGAAATGGTCATAGATTTGGAAGGTGCTGTCTGAGGATTTTGGTGAATTTGTGCAGTGCAGCTTGTAGATAGTATACATTGCTGTTACTGAGCGTCAGTGGTGGAGGAAGTGGATGCTTGTGGATGTAGTGCAAATCAAGTGGGCTGCTTTGTTCTGGATGGTGTCAAGCTTCTTGAATGTTGTTGGAGCTGCACTCACTCAGGCAAGTGTGGAGTATTCCATCACACTCCTAACTTGTGCCTTGTAGTTGGTAAACAGGCTTTGAGGAAGTCGGGAGGTGAATTGTCAGGACCCGTGGTCTTTGCAGTATCCATTGTCTCCATCTGCGTCTTGATATCACGTAGAGTGAAGTGAATTGGCTGAAGATTGGTACGTGTAATGTTGGGGATCACTGGACGAGGTCAAGATGGGTCATCCACTTGGCACTTCTGACTAAAGATTGCTGCAAAATCTTCAGCCTTATCTTTTGCACTGATGTGCTGGTCTCCTCCATCATTGAGGATGGGGATATTTGTGGAGATTATTCCTCCAGTGAGTTGTTTAATTGTCCACCACCATTCACGACTGTATGTGGCAGGGCTGCAGAGCTTAGATGTGATCCGTTGGTTGTAGGATCACTTAGTTCTGTCTATCACTTTTTGAATATGCTGTTTGGCATGCAAGTAGTCCTGGTTGGTGACTTCACCAGATTGACACTTCATCTTCAGGTATGTCTGGTGCAGCTCCTGACATGCCCTCCTACACTGTTCATTGAACCAGGGTTGATACCCTGGCTTGATGGTAATGCTTGAGTGGGGGATATGCCGGGCCATGAGGTTACAGATTGTACTGGAGTACAGTTCTGCTGCTGTTGATGGCCCACAGCAGCTCACGGATGCCCTGTCTTGAGTTACCAGAACTGTTCGAAGTCTGTCCCATTTAACACAGTGATAGTGCCACACAACATGATGGAAGTTATTCTCAATGTGAAGATGGGACTTTGTCTCCATGAGGACTGTGTAGTGGTCACCCTTACTGACACTGTCATGGATAGATGCATCTGCAGCTGGCAGATTGATAAGGATGAGGTCAAGTAAGTTTTTCCATCTTGGTGGTTCCCTCACCACCTGCTGCAGACCCAGTCTAGCAGTTATATCCTTTAGGACCTGACCAGCTTGATTTGTAATCAATACAGTGTGGAGCTGGCGTAACACGGCAGGTCAGGCAGCATCACAGGAGTGGGAGAGTCAGCATTTTGGGCTTAGATCCTTCATCAGGACTCCTGAAGCATCAACTGGCCTGTTCCTCTGATGCTGTCTGACCTGCTGTCTATCCAGCTCCACACTACATCGACTCTGACTCCAGCATCTGCAGTTCTTACCATCTCAGCTTGATCTCTATTACTGCTCCCGAGCCACTCTTGGTGGTGGATATTGAAATCCCCCAGCGAGAGTACATTTTGTGCCTTTGCCATCCTCAGTGCTTCCTCCAAGTGTTGTTCAACATTGAGGAGTACCAATTCATCAGCCAAGGAACATGGTATATGGTAATGAGCAGGAGGTTTCCTTGCCCATGTTTAACCTGAAGCCATGAGAATTCATGGAGTCCACAGTCAATGTTGAGGACTCCCAGGGCAACTCCCTCCCTACTGTACACCACTGCGCCACCACCTCTACTGGGTCTGTCCTGTTGGTGGGAGGGGACATATCCAGGGATGGTGGTGGTGGTGTCTGGGACAATGCCTGTCAGATATGATTTCATGAGTATGACTATGTCAGGCTGTTGCTTGACTAGTCTGTGAGACAGCTCTCCCAGTTTTGGCACTCGCCCCCAGATGTCAGTGAGGAGGACAGGGTCGACAGGGCTGTTTCCGCCATCGTCTTTTCTGGTTGATGCCAGGTGATCTGCCCGGTTTTATTTCTTTGAGACTTTGTCGTGATTGGTACAACTGAATGGCTTGCTAGGCCATTTCAGAGGGCAATAGAGAGTCAACCACATTGCTGTAAATCTGGCGTCATTTGTAGGCCAGACCAGGTGAGGATGGCAGATTTCCTTCCATGAAGGACATTAACGAATTCAGACGGGTTTTTCCAACAATCGACAATAATTTCATGGTCATCAACAGATTCTTAACTCCAGACTTTTTTAAAATTGAACTCAAATGCCACCATCTGCCAATGTGGAATTGGAGCCTGGCTCCCAGATCACTAGCTGAGTTCCTGGATTAATAGCCTAGAAATAACACCACAATGCTATTGCCTACCCTCAAAGTGTTTAAGATCTAAAATTATCGTACTTGATATTGAGTCCTGAAGGCTGCAGGGTTCCCAAGCGGAAAATAATATTTTATGTTCTTCCAACTTGCACTGAGCCTCAATGGAGCACCGCAGCAAGCCTGAAACAGTTCTGCAAATTCTGCTTTTGTTTCAGTTTGGAAAGTGATTAAAGTGTAAAATGTACAACCACATAATCAATTGGCTGAGATGAATAGCACTAACAGATTTGGTACAGGATGGAGAAATAATAAGAAACAATTGCTATTTGGGTTACATACAGTAGGGTGGGAGGAAGTTTACTTGGAGCACAAACACCGGAACAAATCAGTCTGACCAATAGCCCAATTAAGTGCTTAAATTTCTGTGTCATCCTATGAACAAAGCGCCCCATTCAAGCACTGGATTAGAAATTAGGCCATTCGGCCCATCGAGTCTGCTCCGCCATTCAATCATGGCTGATAAGTTCTTCAACCCCATTCTCCTGCTTTCACCCTGTAACCCTTGATCCCCTTGATAATCAAGAACCCATCTATCTCAGTCTTAAATGTACTCAATAACCTGGCCTCCACAGCCTTCTGTGGCAGTGAATTCCACAGATTCACCACTCTCTGGCTGAAGAAGCTTCTCCTTATCTCCATTCTAAAACGTCTCCCCTTTACTCTAAGGCTGTGCCCTTGGGTCCTAGTCTCTCCTACCAATGAAAGCATCTTCCCAACATCCACTCTGTCCAGGCCATTCAGTATTCTGAAAGTTTCAATTAGATACACCCCACCCCACCCCCATCGGTCTAAACTCTAATAAGTGTAGTCCTAGAGTTCTCAAACGTTCCTCATATGTTAAGCTTTCCATTCCTGAGACCATTCTCGTGAACATCCTCTGAACCCGCTCCAGGGCCAGTACACCCTTCCTGAGATACGGGGCCCAAAACTGCATGCAATACTCCAAATGTGGCCTAACCAGAGCTTTTAGCTCAAACCCTCCAACCCTGGCAACATCCTTATAAATCTTTTCTGAACCCTTTCAAATTTCACAACATCCTTCCTGTAGCAGGGAGACCAGAATTGAACTCAGTATTCCAAAAATGTCCGAACCCATGTCCTGTAGAGCTGAAACATGACGTCCCAACTCCTATACTCAATGAACTGACCAATAAAGACAAGCATACTAAATGCCTTCTTCACTATCCTATCTACCTGTCACTATACCTTCAAGGAACTATGAACCTGCACTCCAAGGTCTCTTTATTAAGCAAAACTCCCCAGGACCATACCATTAAGTATGTAAGTCCTGTTCTGATTTGCTATTCCAAAATGTAACACCTCACACTTATCTAAATTAAACTCCATCTGCCACTTCTTGGCCCATTGGCCCATCAGATCAAGATCCTGTTGTACTCTGAAGTAACCTTCTTTGCTGAACACTACGCCTCTAATTTTGGTGTCATCTGTGAACTTCCTAAATGTACCTCTATGGTTCACACCCAAATCATTTATAAAAATGACAAAACAAAGCGGACCCAGCATCAATCCTTGTGGCACACCGCTGGTCACAGGCCTCCAGTCTGAAAAGCAATCCTCCACCACCACCCTCCGTCTCCTACCTTTGAGCCAGTTCTGTACCCAAATGGTTAGTTCTTCCAGTATTCCATGTGATCTAACCGTACTAACCAAGCTACCATGTGGAACATTGTTGAACACTTTATTGAAGTCCATATAGGTCACATCCACTGCTCTGCCCTCATCAATCCTCTTTGTTACTTCTTCAAAAAACTCAATTTCATGGGATGCAATTTTCCATGCACAAAGCCATGTTGACTATCCCTAATCAGTCCTGGCCTTTCCAAGTACATGTAAATTCTATCCCTCAGTATCCCTTCCAACAGGCTTACCAGCTTCCCTACCTTTTCCTTACCACCTTTATTATATAGTGGCACCTCATTACCCAACCTCCAGTTTTCCAGCACCTCAGCTACACTATCAATCATACAAATATCTCAGCAATCACTTTCCTAGTTTCCCACAGAGTTCCAGCACACACCTGATCATGTCCTGGGGATTTATCCACTTTATGCACTTTGAGAAGTCAGCACCTCCTCCTCTGTAATATGGACATTTTTCAAGATGTTGTTATTTATTCCCCAAAGTTCTCTAGCTTCTATTTCCTTCTCCACAATAAACACTGATGCAAAATACTCATTTGGCATCTCACCCATCTCCTGCAGTTCCACACTTGGGTGGTGATGGAGGGAAGGTCATTGATGAAGTAGCTGAAGATGATTGGGCCTAGTACAATCCCCTGAGGAAATCCTGCAGAGATGTCCTGAACTCCAATAACCACAACTATCTTCCTATGTGCCAGGTAGAACTCCATCCATTAAAGATGTTTCTTTCTGATTCCTATTGATTCCAATTTTGCTGGGGCTCCTCGACGCCAAGCTCAGCCGAATGTGGCCTTGATGTCAAGGGCTGTCATTCTCATCCTTTCTCTGGAATTCAGCTCTTTTGTCCATGTTTGAACTCAGGCTGTGATGAGGTCAGGAGTTGAGTGGCCTGGTGGAACCCAAACTGGGCATCACTTCCATCACTTTACTGATGATTGAGCGTAGACTGTTGGTGAATTAATTGGCTGGGATGGTTTTGTCCTGCTTCTTGTGTACAGGATTTAACTGAAAATATTTCCACGCAGATGGGTAGTTGCCAGTGTCGTAGCTGTACTGGAAAGGTATTGCAGAGTTATTGTCAGACAAAGCAGGACAAAACCTTCAAATATTTCTTATTGCAGACATTCATCTACATTGTAGTTTCTCCATAGGTTCCCAATTTTAGTGAATTATGCTGTATCTATCTAATAAACTATTGAGTAGTAATCCTAGGTAAATGACTATTAATTAACTGCATTTGAGTCATTAATCCATTTTGGTTGTAATTGCAAACCTTATGCCTTCCGTTGTATCATTTTCAGTTGATTTGTATTGATGGATGAGCTCTTCATAAAAATCTATGTCGAAATGAAGTGAAATGGCACAGGATCTATCACAATCCTCCTTAATTACTTTGGCCACTTTTACTAACCGTAAAAGTGTTCATGAATAATTGTAAATTATTAATGTATTGTTTAATTTATCAGCCTAATTAGTTTATAGTGCACTGTCTGACAGTAACTGTGAACATTTAAAGTAACGCTTCAGTCTGTTCTTTCTACTTTGAATGAGCTAAATCATTAGCAACGACAATGAGTCTAACAACTTCACCATATGTTGCCTGTCTATAATCATTATTAGAAGAAACTACAGTATAATTCTTATCACAATTTAAATATAGCTTCATTAGTTCTTTACTGCATTCAAATTGTCCTATCTAGAAGGCCTGTCAGATAATATTCCAAGAATTTAACCATTGAATTCAGGGAAGCAATTCAAAGATGCTTCCATGCTTGCTCAAGGGAACTTGAAGCAAGATAGCAGTTCTAATTGACATTTAATGGCTCAACTCAGTCATCATGTTTTAACTTAAAACAAGCGTTTTCTAGATAGTAGGAGCTGCAGATGCTGGAGAATCTGAGATAACAAGGTGTAGAGCTGGATGAACACAGCAGGCCAAGCAGCAGGAGCTTTCCTGCTCCTCTGATGTTGTTTGGCCTGCTGTGTTCATCCAGCTCTACATCTTGTTATCTCGTTTTCTAGATTATGTTTTTAATCAACACTTTTAGACATGTGGTAGCACATGCCAAGGGCAGGTGGGACGTGAACCCTGAGCTTCTAGATCATGGGTAGGAATACTACCACTGCATCTCAAGAGTCCTTGACTGTGATTGGATCGTTCCTTTAAAAGTGGCTATGCTTCCAAAAAATAATTAGGAATTTTAATGTTTTAATGAGGTGATGGCCGAGTGGTATTATTGCTGGACTGCAAATCCAGAGACCCAGATAATTTTCTGGGGTAACAAGGTGTTGAGCTGGATGAACAGAGCAGGCCAAGCAGCATCATAGGAGCAGGAAAGTTTAATTTTCTGGGGACCCAGTTTCAAATCCCTCCACGGCAGATGGTGGAATTTGAATTCAACAAATACCTGGAATTAAGAATCTAATGATGACTGTGAATCCATTGTCGATTGTTGGAAAAGCCCATCTGGTTCACTATTGTCCTTTAGGGAAGAAAACTGTCATCCTTACCTGGTCTGGCCTACATGTGACTCCAGACCTGCAGCAATGTGGTTGACTCTTAACTGCCCTCTGGGCATTTAGGGATGGGCAATAAATGCTCCCTAGCCGGTGATGCCCTCATCCTGTGAATGAATGAAGAAAAAGAAATAATTTTTTCTGCAGATACACTGAACTAATTTTCTCCCAATGTGGCCAGGTGAAAGATAAAATAGTTACACTTTTTTTCAAGATAATAAAAGAAGATACTGTAGATCTCTTTGCTTCCCTGAATTTTAGTGTCCAAGCATAAAAAACAATTAAATGCCGTTTAGTTAAATTTTAGTTGAAGTCAGGGTTCTTGTCTGATCAAATTAGAAGGGATTTACTGATTCCTTCACTTGTTCCATTCCTCTACTGATTGCAACAACGTTTGTTTATCGGTCTGTGCATAATTCAGTAGAAACAGATCAGCCAAGCCCTTTAAGAAACAAGTAAAGAACTAGTTTATTGCAAAAAAAAAACTTACTTAGATTATTCGCAGGCTTCCCCAAACGTTAGTCGTCAGTCAAAGTTACTTTGTACAAAACCTGTTGGTACAAGAATTTCATCTTGGATTAGTTCTGGCTGGCTGATTTCGCTTTTCCTGGAGAGGATGGTGGTTGATTGAATTTATTTTTGGCAGCCTCTATTTGTGGTGTTTTGAGTTTTCAACTCACAAATTTTGATGAGAGATGTTTCAAAGAAAGGGAGGAAAAAAGGGCTGTTGCTCCTGAGGCAAATTATCTCAGACTCTCTGAATTAAATCGTATCGTATTTTAACAAAATGTTGCTTTTAATGAGTTACGTGGAGAGTTTCTCTCTGTGATGCCTAGCAAATTTTCACATGAGATCATCCCAAACTCACCTCATTAGCTACTTACCCTCTCGACAGATGGTAGCCTACTTACTGTAGCTGAAAGTATTCATTACTTAGAACCCCTACACAGCTGAAATAGGCCATCTGGCCTGTCGAATCTGCACTGACCCTCCAAAGAACATTCAGCCTATCCTATCTCCATGACCTTACATTCCCATGGCTAATCCAACCTGCCTGCGCATCCCTGGATGCTAAGGGTCAATTTAGCATAGACAATTACCTAGCATGCACATCTTTAGACTTTTGAAGGAAACCAGAGCACACGACGAAAACCCATGCAGATACTAAAAGGACGTGCAAACTCCATACAGCCAGTCATCCAAGGTTGGAATCGAATGTGGATTCCTGGCATTGTGAAGTAACAGTGCTAACCACTGAGCCACCATGCCAACATATACCGGAATACCTGTTGTTAACAGTACATTTAAAAGGCCTTTATGCACCAGAACACTGCTGTGGAGACGCTGAATGCTCAATGTCCAAAGAACAAAGTAAGATGGATTATTCATTGTCCTGCCACTCTTCCATTATCCCCATTATGCATTTAATTTTAACATGCCACAACTTCTATCACTTGGTTGCAAACTTATCTCCTTTGTCGCTTGCAAGCATCATGTGGGATGTCCAGGATCTCCACCATCAGAAGGTCCAACCTGCAAAACGTGCCTTCCTTGGCTTAGAGGAAGAGAATGTGGATAAATCAACGGAAGCAGAGACAGGCTGCCTACTGCACCCTCACCTGCTCTTATATAAATCTTTTAACTCTTTTTCTAGGTGGGTGTGTTGTCCAGTTAACATTTGGAAGCCCCAACTGTTGAGCACTTCTCTGCCACAACTCTGCAGGTGCATGAGATCAGTGGCATTCAGATGATGACTACTGGAGATCAAGTATCTGCTCAGAACCAGGCAAGAGAAGACCTCAATGTATTGATAATCAGGGGTGATATTGAAATGCATATACAGACACAGCAGCAGCAGGCAGGTTATTGGGGGCAATCTAATAGCTAGGCGGCTGGTATAGTAGCAACGGTTTTAGGGGCCTGCTGCTTCATGTATGCAAATGTCTGTCTGTCTCCAAGGATGTGTTCATGTCTGCCATGGAGAGCCAACTCTGGCAGGCTCAGCATCTATTGGATGTGTCGACAAACCTGCACTCCATTCCGATAGCCAATGATGCTCAGCGCCGATGCGAAGGCTACAAGGGGACAAGGAGCCCGGAGCTCACTCTGGGTGCCCCTTCCTCACAAGGAACCAGTGCGCTATCGCTAGGTGCACAGTCAGGGGAGGAACACATTCTCCCCACGTCTCCGTGGGTTTCCTCTGGGTACTCCGGTTTCCTCCCACAGTCCAAAAATGTGCAGGCTAGGTGGATTGGCTTTGCTCAATTGCCTGTATTGTTCAGGGATGTGTAGATTAGGTGGGTTATAGGGGGATGGGTCTGGGTGGGATACTCCAGGGGTCTGTGTGGGCTTGTTGAGCCGAAGGGCCTGTTTCCACGCTGTAGGGATTCTATGATTCTATGAACCACACACAAATCCCCCTGAAGGACACTTCAGATGTTACCCATCCTTCCGCCTCAACCCTGACCAATTCCCTAAGCTCTGGGGTGGGTGAAGACAGAGAGGTCATAACTGTATCTGGGCAGAACACACTCAGCATTTCTGGGCCTGGGACCTTGAAAAATAACACCTCTGGGGTTGCCAAAGTCCACTGTCGAGCATGGTTTCTCAACCCAGCTGCAGAGCCCAGAACTGCATTGAAATGTAGTCGGAGGAAAAGAAAGAAGACCTTCTGGAAGCAGATAGGTGGCGCTGTAAATGGCAGAGCGAAGTTAAGGAAGGCAAGCTAATTAATTCCTTTGATTTAAACCAAAATTGTTTTGATTCTAGCCTCCACTTACACATTTGCAGTCAGACAAACAAACACAGTAGAAGGATAAATCAGAAGAAGTAAATGATGAGATGTAATTAGCCAATTAACTGATGCAGACCCCATAATCTGTAACATCATAGGCACATGGGGTTACATCTTGCTTGGCTTCTGAAGAAACTGGTGCGTACAGATAAGTTGTAATAAACTCCAAGGAATATTAAATTAATTCTTGTAACTGAGACTCTATTTTCCAAACTGTCAACAAATTGATGATGGAAGGATAATCAGGAAGCAACCAAACATCCATTGTATAACTTTGGCCACGCCAATCCATCTGACAAAAGTTCAAAATCAGTTCAAACTTTACTTTCTCTTTCTGCTTATTTTCATTCTTTTTATTAAGCTGGCATCTGTTCATATCCAAACATCTGCTGTCTGTTTCAGTGTAATGCATCTCCAGAACTGAAAAGTCTACAGCACTCATTGGACAGGAAACAACTTGTAATTAACCTCTAGGCCTGGCCTTATAAACGAATATCAGATTGTTTGCCCTTTTATTTTCTTTTAAAACAAGCTGCTGCTCTTAGTCTAACCATTAATTTTAGCGCTCAGCTCACTGTTCACAGCTCCAAACTAAAAACAATAAAGAAAAGTTTTCAACAACATATTGCAAATAATTGTGGCCCCAGCACTAATCCTGGTGGAACTCCACTGATGGAACTACAGATTGCCTTCCTGAAGATGCTCCCTCTGTCCTAACCTCAAGACCCTTTGATATAGGAACAGAATAAGGCATCCAGCCCATCAAGTCTGTTCTACCATTCAGACATGGCTGATGTGCTTCTCAACACTTTTCTCCTGCCTTATCCCCTAACTAATCAAGAACCTATCCATCTCTGTCTTAAAGACTTGATTGATTGATTGATTGTTGTCACATGTCCCAAGGTATAGAGAAAAGTATAGAGAAAAGTATTGTTTGGCGAGCTGTACAGGCAGATCGTACCATACAAAGTGTATCAGGGTAGCAGAACAGAGTGCAGAATACAGTGTTGTAGCCGCAGAGAAGGTGCAGAAAGAGAGAGATCAGAATTAACATTTAAGTTTTGTTCAAAAGTCTGATAACAGCAGGAAGAAACTGTTCTTGAATCTGTTCATATGTACATTCAAATTTTTATACCTTCAGCCCAACGGAAGAGGGTGGAAGAGAGTATAAATGGGGTGGGAGGGGTCTTTGATTATGTTAGTTGCTTTTCCGAGGCAGCAGGAAGAATAGATGGAGGCAATGGATGTGAGGCTGGTTTGCATGATAGACTGGGCTGTGTTTACAACTCTCTGTAGTTTCTTGCCGTCTTGGAAGAGCAGTTGCTGTACCATGTTGTGATGCATCCAGATTGAATGCTTTCTATGGTGCATCTATAAAAATGTTTAAGAGTCCTTGTGGACATGCCGAATGTTCTTAGCCTCCTGAGGAAGTAGAGACATTGTTGTGTTTTCTTGACCATCGCGTTAATTTGTGTGGGCCAGGACGGATTGCTGGTGATTGTCATTCCCAGGAGCTTAACAGTCTTGACCATCTCCACCTGAGCACCCTTGATGCAGACAGGGGCGTGCCCTTCACTCCACTTCCTGAAGTCAATGACCAATTCCTTCATTTTGCTGATGTTGATGGAGAGTTTGTAGTCTTTGCACCATGCACTAAACACTCAGTCTCTTTCCTATATTCTGTCTTGTAGTTGTTTGAGATCTAACCTACAATGGCAGTGTTGTCAGCAAACTTGTAAATGGAGTTGGGGCAAAATTTGGCCACAGAGTCATGAGTGCATAAGGATTGTAGAAGGGGGTTGAGTACCAGCCTTGCGAGGCTCCGGTATTGAGGATAATGGTGAAGGAAGTGTTCTGGCCTATTCTTACTGGTTGCAGTCTGTGGGTCAGCAAGTCAAGAATATAGTTAAAGAGGAGGAAAATGAGACCGAGATCTCAGAGTTCGGCGGTAAACTTGTTTGGAATTATGGTGTTGAAGGCAGAACTGTAGTCAATAAGTAGGAGCCTGACGCAGGTATCCTTGTTATCCAGATGTTTCAGGAATGAGTGTAGGGTCAGAGACAGGGCATCTGCTGTGAACCTATTGCGCCAGTCGGCAAATTGCGAAGTATCAAGTCAATTTGATAGGCTGGTATTGATGTGAACAGACTGGTTGCATTGGACCTACAAGCTGTCCTTGATTTACTGTGCTGACTGAAGTGTGTCTCCCTGGACTTGACTGAGGATGATTCCCCTTTCAGTTTGAGGCATCGCCATTTGTTTGTAACACATGCAGTTTTTATTACCACTGAATCTGCTGCCTCATGGTGCAGATTTGAAGCTGACTGTCCATATGGCAAGATGTTCACATCTTTAACTGATCCCTCCTGACAGCATGAAAAGCTGGCTAGCTTTGTGTCTGTGCAAACATGCAAGGCAATGCAGCGCTGTGAGCCTTTACAGTCTGGCTACAGCAGGGAAGTGCAAAAAGGCAAAGCATTGCAGAGCTACTGTGACCATCCAGGTAAATGAAGTGAGTGACCAGCAAGAGAGCAAGTAAACAGATCTGAGATGCATCCTTATCAAATCCTGATTGCTGACGAAAGATACATCTGTTCCTGTGAGCTGAGCATCTGTCCCTTTGCATGAAAAGTGTCCTTGCAGCTGAATTGCAATTGTCATGACCGGTGTGCAGCAAAGTGCAGTGTTGAAATGTAGATTGTTAGGGATTGGACCAGACCCCCTCAAAAAATTTTAAGAAGGTAGCCTAAACCCTAAACTTTTCTTGTTTCATAGGCAAATGTAAAGTGTCTGTTCCAGATGTAATGCGACTGGGCAAACTACTCAATATTAAGAAAAACACAATTAATTTAAACGCTGTAGTTAAAATACAACCGAAGAAAGAGAAATTTAGAATACCTTAACTCTATTGGCAAAATTGATGGAACAATAGATACAGTAACTATCACTGTAGTAACATCCCATAAACACAACCCTTGGCAAAAAGTTTAAAATTCAGACACAGAATCTCACATGCTGTTCTCCCATTCAGAAGGAGAAAAATACATGAGGAGAAAGTTCAGAAACAGTAGCAGCCAGGAGACATTCACTGAAGCTTCCAACTGTGCAGAGACCCCAATAGCTTCTGATTCTATAGAGATATCCTGCTCTGTGAGAGCTGGCCACATCTACCCAGGCACTTAAAAAACGCTCAAGGCCTCCAAAACAGTTTAATCTAGTGGTATTCTGCATGTAGCTCATTACCTCTTTTTAAACCTTTTTCTTAAAGGAAACCAGGACAAAATAAATTCTTAAAAGTCACAGCATCATCACAAGATATGCATTCTAAACGAATCAGAGAAATACCAAGATTGCACAAAGAGGCTGACACGTGTCAAATGCTACTAATGCCATCTTCAAGCATTAGATATCAAGATACAAGGTCTGGGAGTCCACACCATTTCAGTTAAAGGTCATTTTCAATCAACACTTAACAACAATAATGAAGTTATTAATGAACCCATTGGTATCTTACTAAATCAGAACCAATCTTTATTGATTTGGCAAGCTTACATACAGCTAGGTCCTCTATTGCAAATACAAGACACTCCATTGCAAGACAATAACACAATTCCGTTATGTGAGAAATTGTACCGGAAGAACGCAAGCTTGATCCAAAGAAATTTGGATGAAATTTTGAATTTCTCAACTATTGAAGAAGTTCAATGCAATGAAATCAAATGAATATTTTAAATCATTAAACACGTCAGCTTTGTCAAGAGTTTGATCAGCTTCATGGCACTCCTCTTGAAGTCATGCTTGAAGAGGCAAGCCTATTTTGTTTTAGAAGTCCCCAGTTAGGAAACATGCCCAGGGAATGAGCAAGAGAACACACTCATGTGGAAGAGTCTCCAGTCCTGAGGAAGGGTCACTGTACCTGAAACGTTAACTCTGATTTTTTCTTCATAGATGCTGCCAGCCCTGCTGAGCTTTTCCAACAACTTCTGTTTTTGACACTCATGTCAGGGCTGGTTTTGACATCTCAGGCAAACAATCCTGGACTATCTGACTCTCCAAAGATTGATACTACACATCAAAACCCTTCCAATATTCTGATAGAATACAGTGAGCAGAATTTTTCAATTAATTCCGTGGCAACATCAGTACATGAGACAAATAATGTTGATGGAACACAATATATGGCTATAGAAGATGTGATGATACGATCAGTACTCGAGGCTGTAAAAGGTGGTCACAATGATCTTTCAAGCTATTAACTGAGCTTGATGAGATTGTCCAATGTACATGGAGGCCCACAAATTCTACACATGCAATAAAGTCCTAAGGCAATGCTGACGTATGAGAATGATGTTCAACCTTTGCTTGAGAACAAAGAAAATTATTCACCTTCTTCTCGCATTCTAGGCAGGCTCTCAGAGATGACAGCATTCAATGATGATCATCTTTTCATTCAGAATTGCTTGCAATCCTAACTCTAATTCCAACAGTCCAGGCAGCAAATTGTCCAGTGAATGAGCAACATCTGAAGAAAATGCTGTTAATAATTTGCAGTCCTATCCTAGTCTTTCGAAGAAATGAATCTGTGTCTGCAGTCCTCCTGATTATTCACTCCTCCTTTCATCGTAAACTGGACAATATGTTGCAAGAAGCAACAAAATGTCATTGTACTGAGAATGAAATGCAACAGTGATGTTCATCAGCTCTTGTTCAATGGTGCCACTTTACTGTCCAGTGGTGTTGCAGTGTTGAATAATGTCATCAACAGAACAGATCAGTGTACTGTCCAGATGAAGAGGTATACCCTCGGTAAACACTTACTGGCCTTCACATAGATATGGCAGCCTCAAACCAGCTAATCCTTTCAGCACCATAAAGTACAAAAAGTACAAGTGATAAAGAAAATGCTGTAGTTAATAATGTAGGAAAATGATATTGTACTTGGAGTGAGATGTAGAGTTTAATGAATATACAAATGAACCTCAGAGGTATAGAATCAGAGTCATAGAGTTGTACAGCACAGAAACAAACCCTTCGGTTCAACTTGTCCATGCCTAAACTGCCTTGGTCCCATTTGCCAGCCTTTGCCCCATATCCCTCTCACCCCTTCCTATTCATGTACCCATCCAGATGCCTTTTACATGTTATAAATTCAACTCCCTCCACTACTTTCTCAGGCAGCATGTTCCATACAATGCACCACCCTCTGCATGAAAATGTTGCCACTCAGGTCCCTTTTATATCTTTCCTCTACTGTGATAAACCTATACCCTTTAAATTGGACTCTTCTATCCTGAGAAAAGGACCTTGGATATTCACCTTATCCATTACCCTCGTGATTTTATAAACCTCTATGAGGTTACTCCTCAGCATCCGACACTCCAGGGAAGAAAGCCCCAGTCTATTCAACCTCTCTCTATAGCTCAAAATCTCCAATCCAGGCAACGTTCCTGTAAATCTTTTCTGAGCCCTTTTGGGTTTAACAACAACTTTCCTATGGAAGGATGACCAGAATTGAACACAGTATTCTAAAAGTGGCCTAACCATTGTCCTGTATGGTCGCAACATGATGTTGCAACTCCTATACTCAGTGCACTCACCAATGAAGGCAAGTGTGCCAAACACCTTCTTCACACCCTGTCTATCTGAACCGTCAAGGAACTATACACCCATACCCCTAGGTCTCTTTGTTCAGCAGCACTCCCAGGGCCCAACCATTAACTGTATAAATCCTGCCCTGGTTTGTTTTACCAAAGTACAACACCTCAGATTTATGTCGGGATGTGACTGAAACCATAGTTTATATTGCTGAGGACTCTGCTAGAAGATTGGAAACAGTGCAGCTCAGGGCAATGGGCTGTGGCGATGTAATTTAGATATATAGTTAATAAATAATAAAGAAACCTTGAGGTCTGGCCCAAGATTATATTTTCATGGATTAGCTGGGAATATTGTGTTGATATTCATATTAAACCATTCCACAAGTCGTGAAAAAACGTTTAAACGCATTTAAAAAACCCCAATGAGTGCACCAAAACCCAATTTGCCTGACTGACTGCTACCCTAGTCAAAAGCAAATCACGCCAGTATTTATCCAAGCGTGCTTAACTTTACCAAGAACAGCAAAAAGAAATATATACTATTTTATGCAACTTAAACTTTAACCGACAAAACCCCAAACACTCACTCAATCAGTATAAAGTCAGACAAAATACCAATGGTTTAAAACATCTAGTATGGATAGAAAGTAATATATAGAGAGGGTAAAAGATCCAGACTGCAAAACGGAAAGATCATTTTTCTTTGACAGGCCTTTTGATTTTTTGTAACTGTGAGATGTCGTTATTTGTATGGTGCTGGTTATCCTTCAATTTGGTGGTTGGTAAAGTACATAATTCTTTTCTTACATGAATTCTCCCTTTTAGGTTTTTTCGTGCTTCCTGTCTATTTGCCAGAACAGAGAGAGTGAGAGTGAGAGAGAGAGAGAGAGGGAGAGGAAAAGAATATGTTTGCAGGCTGAACATCTCATTCTCTGAGAATTAGGATGCAGCATATGGCTGCAAGTTCAACCAGTCAGAGTATTGTTGCCAGACAGAATTTATTTAAGTTGAAAGTATTTTGGTTCCACTCAGCCTCAACATACCCTTCCTTTGCTGAGACACTGTATGGAATATCTCAACAATATACACGTGGTGGTGCAGTGCTAACATTCCTGACTAGTAATCCAGAGCACCAGGTTGATGACAAATGGTGAAACTTGAATTCAATAAAAATCTGGAATTAAAAGCTAGCTGAATGGCACTCATGTAACTCCTGTTCACTGTCACTAAAAAAAAAACCATCTCATTCACTAATATCCTTTAGGGAACAAAATATGCCTTCCTTAATTAAAACCAAAAGATTTGCTGTAAATCAGAAACAAAAACAGAAGTTGCTGGAAAAACTCAACAGGTCTGGCAGCATCTGTGAAGAGAAATCAGAGTTAAATATGCCTACCTTACTTGGTTTGACTCACATGTGACTCCAGACCCACAACCATGCAGTTAACTCGTAAATATCCTCTGACGTAACCCTAACAAGCCACACAATGGCTCATTAGGGATGAAGAATAAATGCTGACTCAGCCAGCGATGCCCACTTTCCATGAATAAATTTTCAAAAAGGCTTTTTTTTATCATATTGCAAAACCCTTTTGCTCTCTGTTCTAGTTAAACCAATCCAAAATCATTCATAGTTCAATTAAAATGAAACGTTTCCCCTACAATATGACAAATCAAAGTACCATTCCAAAACACTTTTGGCTTTCTTATAAATACCTTGTTGATGACAGTACACATTTCACGTTGCAGTACTGCATTTAATTTTTTTTCTTCTCAGTTGACTTCTTGCACACAATTATCTCAGTAAAGCACAGAAAATGACAAATAACTTTTACTTATCAACAAAGTAATTTATTCGCAGCTACCTCAGTTCAATAATTACTTTGCAGGCTATTCGAACAGGTAAAGCAAAAGTGACTTATTTCATTCTGTTCATTTGTGTTATGTTACTGTTACTGATCAGGACAGTATTTCTTGCCATGGAGAAAGTGGTGGTGAGCTGCTTTCATGACCTGCTGCAAGTGTGGGGATAAATAAGGACACTGTAGGACACCTGAATATTGATAATCAGCAGCAAAATCGCCCACATTTGACCTGATGAGAGAGAATCAGCTGAAAATGGTCAGGTCTAAGAAAGAGCCTGAAGGAGCTGGGGCTCTTGTGGTTCATTGGTAGTGTCCCTACTTCAGAATCAGGATGGCTTGGGTCCAAGCCCCACCTGCTCCAGTGGTATGTAATAACATCTCTAGGCAGGTTGATTAGAAAATATCTAACCTGAAAAACTCCGACAGAGATGTTCTTGGGCTGAGATGGGTGACCTTCAACATCCAATATTCCTTGCACTGGGTATGACTCCAATAAGTAGAGAGTTTCCCTGTTGATTCCCATTGACTCCAGCCTTGTTAGGGCTCCTTGAAGCCTTACTCCATTGAATGCTGACTTGATGCTAAGAGCATTCACTGTTGCCTCGTTCATACTGAATGCCAATTTTATAGAACCAAAGAAAATACTAGAATATCTTTCAGTTTCATTTCTTCACTAAACAATTCTCCAACTCACCCAAGTGTGAAAGAGTTCCTATCCACATACTATGTTTAATTACAGGATTACTTTTATGTAGACTCCCAGTCATATCCTCAAAACACATCCCATAATTTTCATTAGTTGTATGATCTTTATTCTTTAAATCCATCTGTTCTGCTTCTTTTTATTTCTAATCCACACTGCAAAGGAACGCAACATTGCCCCTCATTCAGGATGTGTTTGCCAAAATAAACAAATCTATAGCATGATGGGCCACAGTAAACATTCTCCATTAATTGTCCTCATTTTCTGAAAGTTGTTAAATCTAGGGAAACCTAATCGAGCTTTCTAATTCTCTCAATGGTAATGTCAAACACATGGCACCCACCTGAAGCTCAATGAGCAAATCAAAAAAAAAGTCAAATACTTAAAAAAAAGACATTAATAGGAACCAAATCATGAAACCAGTTGTGTTTCTCTGTAAATGACATTCAGTTCAAAATAAATCCATAGCTACCATGGACAGCCACTTTGCGTGGACAAATCAATGAAACTATGCATTTCATCAAACTGAGGTAAAAACACTTAACTAGATTCATTCGAATAACTGTGCAGACTTCAATTATTGACTGGAAATGTGTTTAGTTGCCAAGCTGCTTCAAAGGAGCATTGTCAGACAAAATTTAACTTTGAAACAGATAAAGTGGCTTGGCCAAAGAGTCAAGCCTTAAGGTGCATTCAATCATTTATACGGCGTAAGGAACAGAAAAACAAGCTTAAAAACTCTTCAAATTTACTTTCAACATCAGCTCAAGAAGAATCGCTCTCTTCTTGTGGTGTGTGCATCGAAAGTTATTAACAGGCAATACTGTAGAGAGACAATGCAGTTGTATCCCTGTGGCCTATGCAGATGTTATGGTGTTGGCGAGGCTCTGATTAGTTGCTTAGCTTCATTTCAGAACATGTATTTATAGGTAGAGTGTTTCAAAAGGATGGGCGTAATAATTTTTGTGCTTCAATTGTGTCATTAGGCTTAAAATGTGGGGCTGCACTATGTCAGGGAGCAGACAATTTAGTTCAGAACATTTGTGCACAACACTCTGTCGCATATGGGGAATTATATTTTCACTTTAAAGCATGACTCAGAACCTAAAAATGCATCACTGATAATTGGGTGTCTGATGTATTGTACTGGAGGGGGAGTCATTTCTCTTATTGTCCTTCAGATTTTAATAATACAGCAAGAAATTATGAGTTGGGATACATTTGAAAAGATACAGCACTTAGTTGTGCTGAAAGATCAATCAATTTAGCATGTAGGTATGAATTCCAGATGCACGGGTTAAGAGAGAAATCCAATGCTGTTGAGAAAATTCTCAATGATCCCAGGCATGTACAATCAAAGTTAACAGACTAATTGAAATGTATCGTTGGTGAGAAAGCAACCACTGGTAATAGTGGTCAAAGCATTTACAGCACAGAAGGCAGACGTACTTCCCACAAAGTCCATGTTCACTCTTTGTGAAATATTTCAGTCAGTCCTATTCCTTTGCTTTATCCTCGTAACCCTACAAGTTTATTGCCTTCAAGTCTCCATTTCCTTTTGAAATCATTGATTGCTTCTGCTTCCACCACCCTCATAAGTTTCAAGTTACTGGCATGTGCTATGTAAAAACGGTTCTTCCTGATGTTGCCCCTATAACTTGCCAAAACCTTAACTCTGTCCTAGCTAATGGCAACATTTCCTTCTCTACTTTGTCAAAGTCTGTCACAATCTTGCATACCTCTACCAAATCTCACCTGAATTTCTTTCATCCCAAGAAAAAAACAACTCCAATTTCTCCAAATTAATTTTTTGGTAAATTTCACAGAACGTGGAATTATTCCTGTTCGTCTCCTCTGTCTCTCAAGAACATTCACAGAGGCAGAGTACTCAAGTTATGACTGATCCAGAGCTATCCAGGAGGTTCTACATAAAGTTCCTGTTTTTGAACTCAATGCCACTATATACGAAGACCAAAATCCCGTATACAAGACAGCCTCTCAATATGTCCACCCACCTTTCAAATATCTCTGCACTTGTACCTGTAGCTTCATCTGTTACATCTTTAAAACTAGTCCCCTCTCAACCTGTTGCATTTGATCTAATTTGCGCTGAAAGAAATCCCTGAAATGCATCAGATATCTTGTTTTGTTTCATCGTGTTTTCTGTCTCAGTTGTCATTCAAGAAATCTGAGTTTTGGTCCCCTAAAGCACAACTCCAAGTTTGCTAATGTCAACAGACACACCCAAAAACATATCAATTTTTTTAAGATCCTCATATCAGCTTTGACAGTTCCTTGGCAACTTTGACACATCCAATGGAGTTTATGCACTTTTCACACACAAATATGTCTACCTTTAACAATCACAAAACTACCTCCCCTTCTAAAATGTGCCTTACCTCACAGCCTTCGAGGTAACTTGGAGGAAGCAAAATATGTGGGCAAGTTGTATTACTTGTTAGGGAGCATATCACAGCTGTAAGAGAGAGGACACCCTGAAGGGATCTTTCAGTGAGACATTATGGGTACAGGTCTGGAACAGGAAGGGTGCAATCACAATGCTGAAATTGTAGTACAGATCTCCCAGCTGCCAGATGGAGATAGAGGGAAAGATATCCAGTCAGCTTCTTGAAAGATGTGAAAGTAACAGGGTTGTTGTGGTGGGTGATTTTAACTTGCCCCATAATAACTGGGACTTCTGTAATACCTGTGGTTTGAATGGGGAACTATTTATTAGGTATATCCAGCAGAGTTTTTTGAAACAGTATGCGTATAGTCCAATGAGGGAGGGGGCCACACTGGACCTGGTATTGGGAAATGAGCCAGGCCAGGTGATCAAAGTCTCAGTGGTGAAGCATCTTGGGAATAGTGACCATTATTCTGTAAGTTTTCAGATACTTATGGATGAGGACAAGAGTGGATTTCCGTTGAAGGTATTAAACTGGAGGAAGGCCAACTATAACTGAATTAGGCAAGAATTGGAGAATGTAGATTGGGATCAGCTGTTTGAGGATAAATCCACAACTGGCTTGTGGGAGTCTTTTAAAGACCAATTGATCACAGTATGGGACAGGCATGTTCCTGTGAAAATGAGGGACATGAATGGTAGGATTTGAGAGCCTTGGATGACAGGGGAAATTATCAGCTTAGTCAAAACAAAAGAAGCATATCTAAGGGATAGTAGGAACTGCAGATGCTGGAGAATCTGAGATAACAAGGTGTAGAGCTAGATGAACACAGCAGGCCAAGCAGCATCAGAGGAGCCGTAAAGCTGACGTTTCGGGCCTAGTTTCTGAAGAAGGGTCTAGGCCCAAAACGTCAGCCTTCCTGCTCCTCTGATGCTGCTTGGCCTGCTGTGTTCACCCAGCGCTACACCTTGTTATCTAAGCATACCTAGGGTCTAGGTGACTAAAAGTAGACAAAGTCCTTGAAGAGCACACAGGAAGTACAAAGGAGCTCAAACAGGGAGTTAGGAGGTCTAAAAGGGGCTATGAAATATTTTTGGCCAGCAGAGTTAAGAAGAATCTCAAGACATTTTATACATATATTAGGAGCAAGAGAGTAGCTAGGGAAAGAATAGGCTCACTCAAGGAAAAGGGAGAAAGGTTTTGTGTGGAGCCAGAGGAAATAGGTGAGATCCTTATTGAGTACTTTACATTGGTATTCACCAAAAAGAGAGAGGTGAGGAATGCGGAGGTTAGGGAAAGATGTGTGAAAATTCTTGGGGAGGTGAACCTAATGAAGGAGGAAATGTTGAGTGTCTTGAAATATATTAAGGTAGACATGTCCCCAGGGACAGATCTTTGCATCCTATTTGGCCTCAGATGAGGTTCCAGAGGACTGGAGAATGTCCGATGTCGTTTCTTTGTTTAAGAAGGGAAACAGAGATAATCCAAGTAATTACAGGCCGGCGAGCCTGATGTCAGAAGCAGAGAAAGTGTTGGAGAAGATACTCAAAGACAGGATTTATTCACATTTGGAATGGAACTGACTTGTTAGCGATAGGCAGCAGGGTTTGTGTGGGAAATTCATGACTCATCAACATTTGAGTTTTTGAGGAGGTGACATTGATGAGGGAAGGCACTGGATGTTGTCTACATGGATTTTAGCAAGGCATTTAATAAGGTACCTCATGGCAGGCTGGTAAAAATGGGAAAGATGGCTAGATGCGTACAGAACTGACTTGGTCATAGAAGAGAGAGAGTAACGGTGGAAGGATTTTTTTTCAGAATGGTGATCAATATCTAGTGGTGTTCCATAGGCATCAGTCCTGGCATCTTTGCTATTTGCAATGTAGATAAATGATCTGGAGGAAAATATAGTTGATCCGATTACTAATTAAGATGACACTTAAATTGGCGTAGTTGCAGATCGTGAGGAGGATTTTCAAAGGATACAGTGGATTATAGATTGCTGAGAAATGTCAGATGCTGTTTAATCCAGACAAATGTGAGGTGATGCATTTTAGAAGATGAAATTCAGGTGTAAATTATATAATAAATAGCAGAGCCCTTAGGAGTATTGACATGCAGAGGGAGCTGGGTGTACAGGTCCACATATCCCTGAAAGTGGCAACACAGGTGGACAAGGTGGTCAAGAAAGTGTACAGCAAGCTTGCCTTCAACAGCCGGTGTATTGAATATAAAAGTTGTCAAATTATATTACAGCTGTATAAAACTTAGTTTGGTCACATTTGGAATATTGCATGCAGTTCTGGTTGCCACACTACAAGAAGGATGTGGATGCTTTGGAAAGGGTGCAGTAAAGGTTTACCGGGATGTTGCTTGTTCTGGAGCATTTTATGTGTGAGGAAAGGCTGGATAAACTTGGATTATTTTCACAGGAAAAATGGAGGCTGAGGGGTGAGATGATAGAGATTTATAAAATTACAAGAGGCATAGATAGGGTAGATCATCAGAGGCTTTTCCCTAGGGTGGAAATGTCAACTAAGTGAGGGCAGAGGTTTAAGGTGAGAGAGGGGAAAATTCAGGGAGAAGTGCTGGGAAAATGTTTCACACATTAGGATGATGGTTCCCCTTTACCTACACCGTGTGTAAATGTTCCTGTAAACGTATTTGATCTGAAGTGATTAAGATTATTAGCTTTATTCATCATGGAAAGGGAATGGAGTGGAGCATTGATAAAAAGGACATTAGATATTAATCGCAGTTCATGTGTTGCTATTCAAGAAGATAGCTCACCACCACCTACTCACGGGCAGCTAGGGCAGGCAATAAATGTTGGGAAGGCACCAAAGTCTTCAATCAAGAAGTAGAGAGCCAACAAATTGTGATCATCAACCTGTGTGCCACTTCACATTCCAGAGCCAGGACCCTAAAGCCAAGTAATGTGTTTTTGATGACAGTCTGCTAACTTACACCCTTTGACTGATTACTGACTGGTGACTGAATCAGAAATTCTCCTCCTTAACTCAATAGTAAACTGTGCAGTTTGTTTAATCACCAAAACAAAGGTGAAACAAGATTAACTTTGATTCGGCAGGATGATTAGACACGGCATCCTAAAATCTGGACAGCAAAGTTCATCTTACTGTTACTAACAATCTGGGATATGGGATTGAATGAACAATGTTGTCAAGTAAACTCAGAAGTCATATGACACCAGGTTATAGACCAACAGGTTTATTTGAAATCACAAACTTTTGGGGCGCGCTGCTCCTTCGTCAGGTGTAAGTAAACTGCCTTTTCTAACATTTTAGCAAGTGAGCGAGTGAAGGACAATAAAAATGAGAAATAAAGATGAGAATTGCAAACTGTAACAGTTCACCAAGTTATTTATTGTATGATTCAATAGAAAGCAAGGCAATGGAACCCAAACACTTCCTCCAAGTGTGCTTCTCATTGAAGTGCAAATGTTCTATTAAATTCTGTGTGGTGAAAGAGAGCTTCACCTTAGTAGTGCCCTGTATGGCAATTGTTCCAAAACATATGAACCCTCATACTTGCAGTTTGAACAAATCTAGCACTTAATCTCTTAAAGCAGAACACCATCACTTACAATGTCAAGGGCTACTTTTAAAATCAAGAAAAATAGCCCATGTGAATGGCCTCTTGTCAAAAGCATGATATATGTACTCAATAAGTTCAACGTGAATAAGAGCGGAAACCTGAATGAAACGTGTTGATTGTGTTGTCCATCTATAACTTAGATGTAGGACTTGGTTCATTTTTAACAAAGGGTTTCTAACAATCAGCTTACATTTACCACTAAGTTAGAAACAAGAGCAACATGATCATAATGTGTTGATATTTGGTACCCAGTGCCTATGATGCTTCACAATGTATAACATCAGTTCTGCTTTTCTAATTTGTAACACCCTGCTTTATGCTTTGCTGTCCTGTTACCATGCTAAAAGGGAGACATTTCAAACATACCTAGCAACTTAAGACTGGACATCCATGAGGCTATATGGGTCATCAAAAGCAGCACTCTACTTCAACATACTCTGAAACCTCAAGGCCTGCATGTCCTCCACTCTGCAGTTGTCATCAAGGCAAGGGACAAATTATGGTTCAATGGAGAGTGCAGGATGGGCATGCCAGGAGCAGCACCAGGCTTACTCAGAAAAGAGGCTGGTGAAGCCATCAAACACGATTACTTGCATGCCAAACAGCATAAGCAGCAAGTGATAGAGCTAAGCGATCCCTTAACAAATGGATCAGATCAAAGCTCTGCAGTCCTGCCACATATAGTCATGAAGGTGGTGGACAATTAAACAACTCACTGGAGGAGGAGGCTCCACAAATCTCCCCATCCTCAATGATGGGACAGCCCAACACACCAGTGCAAAACATAAGGCTGGAGCATTCACAGCAATCTTCAGCCAGAAGTGCCATGTGGATGACCCATCATAGCCTCCTCCAGTGGTCCCCAACGTCACAGATGCCTGTCTACAGCCAATTTAATTCATTCCATGTAAAATCAAGAAACAGTTGTCAACTGGACACTGCAAAGGCTTATTGGCCCTGATAACATTCTGGCAATAGTATTAAAGACTTGTGGTTCAGAACTTGCCACTCCCCTAACCAAGCTGTTCCAGTACAGTTACAACACTGGTATCTACCCGACAATGTGGAAAATTGCCCAGTTATGTCCTGTACCTAAAAAGCAGGACAGATCCAACCCGGCCAATCACTGCCCCATCAGTTTATTCTTGATCATCAGTAGAATGATGGAAGGTGTCATCAACAGTGTTATCAAGCAGCACCTGTTCAGCGATAACCTGCTCAGTGATGCCCAGTTTGGGTTCTGTCAGGGCCACTCAGCTCCTAAACTCATTATAACCTTGGCTCAAACACAGATAAAGAGACTGAATTTCAGACATGAGGTAGGAGTGATAGCTTTCAAGGCTACATTTGACCGAGTGTGGCATCAAAGACCGTTAAAAAAAACAAAGCACTTGGAATCAGAGGGAAAACTCTCCAATGGTTGGAGTCAGACCTGTCACATAGGAAGATGGTTGTGGTTGGTGGAGGTCAGTCATCCCTGTTCCGAAACATTCTGTAGGAGTTGCTTTGGGTAGAGTCTTCAGCATAACCCTCTTCAGCTGCTTCATCAACAATCTTCCCTCCATCAGAAGGTCGGAAATAGGAGTCTTCTCCAATGATTGTATGATGTTCAACATTATTCACTGCTTGTCAGATACTGAAGCAGTTAATGTCCAAATGCAACAAAACATTGACAGTATCTAACCCTGGGTTGAAAAATGACAAGTAATTTTCATGCCACACAAATGTCAGGCAATGACTATCTCCAATAAGAGACAACCTAATCTTTGCCCCTTTACATTCAGTGGCATTTCCACCACTAAATGTCACAATACTAATATCTTGGGGGTTACTATTGACCAGAAACTTAACTGCACTGGCCATATAAATGCAGTGGCTAGAAAAACTGGCAGAGCATAGAAATATTACTGTGAGTAACTCCCCTCCTGATTCCTATCCACCGTCTTCAATGCATAGGGTATGTGATGGAATACTTCCCACTTGCCTGGATGGTGCAACTCCAACAACACTCACAAAGCTTGACACCATCCAGGACAAAGCAAGCCACCTAATTTGCACCACACCCACAAAACATTGAGTCACTCCACCATCAATGCTTAGTAGCAGGAGTGTGTACTATCTGCAAAATACACTGCAGAAAATTGCCAATGACCTTTAAGCAGCACCTTCCAAATCCACGACTGCTTCCATCGAGAATGACAAGGGCAGCAGATATATAGGAACACCATCAACTGTATGTTCGTCTTCAAAACACTCACCATCCTAACTTGAAAATATAGTGCTATTCCTTCAGTGTTGTTGGGTCAATAATCTTAGAACTCCCTCACGCGTTGCATTGCAGATCCATCTACAGCACATGGACTGCAATGGTTCAAGAAGGCATCTCACCACGACCTGCTCAAAGGCAACTAAGGACAGGCAATAAATGCTAGCCCAGCCGTGAGACACCCATGTCCCATGAGTGAACGGAAGTAAATTATACTGGGTGAAATCCAAGGCCTGTTTGTCAGCCTTAAAGAACTATGTAAAAACTTTGAGCTTAGCAACTTGAACTACAGTGTGAAATCTATCATTGAATGAAAATCCTGTACTTTAAAATTATTTTAGTTTATTCACCAACTTGGCCTAATAACTGTATCTGTAAGAAAAAGTTCAAAGTCACATGACACGAGGTTATAGTTCAACAGGTTAATTTAAAATCACAAGCTTTCGGATAGCTGCTCCTTCGTCAGGTGAAGTGTGAGGGAAAGAACATCGATAATTTTAAAGATAATCTTGATGTTTACTAGGACCATTTTTTTCTTAATTACTGCAGTACTTCAGTGGATGTGAGTTGATATGATAGCTGTATGATAGCTGACATTATTGTTTAATGTTGTTAGGACATTTTCTTTACATCTGGAAGGAGATGTGTTATTTTGCTTGCCGACTGAAATTTGTTCCTGTAGCCGAGGGAAAGCTGATGGACATTTGTTTAGCTTGCATGACTAGTTTTTGAGGGTGAGTGGCACCTGATGATACTCATCTTAAGCTCATTTAAAGAGTCAATTTGAACCATTTTCCAATAAGGAGTAAGTCTTCAGAATTAGGAATAAGATTTGGAAACTCAGAGTCATTAATGACAATTTGCCTCATCTGGAATACTGCATTCAGTTCTGGTCACCCTGTTACAGCAAGAATATTATTAAGCTGGAGAAGGTTCAGAAGTGACTTACCAGGATGTTGCTGACAATGAATAGTTTGAGTTATAAGGAGAGGCTGGATAGCCTGAGACTTTTTTCACTGGAGCGTAGGAGGTTGACGGGTGATCTTGTAGAGGTTTAGAAAATCATGAGGGGTATAGATAAGGTGAATGGCACGTGTCTTTTCCAAAAAGTTGGAGATTCCAAGACTAGGGGGCATATTTTTAAGGTGAGAGGAGAAAGATTTAAGAAAGACATGAGAGGCATTTTTTTAGACAGATTGATTGTGGAATGAACTTCCAGAAGAAGTGATAGATGTGGGTGCAGTTAAAATGTTTTAAAGACATTTGGGTACATACATGAATAAGAAATGTTTGGCGGGATATAGGTCATGTCGAGGCAGGTGGGATTGGTTTAGTTTGGGATTATGGTCAGCATGGACTGGTTAGATCAATGGGTCTATTTCTGTGTGATATGACTCCATGATTCTATGTCTTTTATTGTGTTGTTGGGTGATACAGTTCAATGTAACATTAGCTCAGAGACAGAAGAAGAAAGGCATCATCTGTGTTGGCAATGATTAAGCAGTCCTGGGCCTTAAAGGATAAGATTCTTCCATGCTGTCTTCACTGTTCGTTCAGTAAAATCTTGCTTCATAAATTAATCTTGATTCTTAAATATCGATTCCTCATCTGGCTGTGTTTGCTGCTAATGTAACAACAATCACTGCATTTCACTAGACATTCTTCAAGAACAAAATATAAGAGGGCACCAGAATTATTCCCTCTCAAAAACTGCTATGCTGAAGATGCTGGCAGCAAAAATCCATCTAAATTCTTCACCACTGAAAGATGTGTAGGTACTTTTAAAGGTTAGGAGCTGGGAAGTATCTTGTACACACCAATGTCGGCAATCAAATCAGCAAGAGGAGTAGAGGACAGCGTATTGTTGGAAGTGTTGGAAGGGAGTGGTGAGCAAAGAAGCAATGAAAGTTGTGGGGTTTACGAGAGTTGCAGAGAACAGAGCAGTGGGTTGGGCGGTGAGGGGAGTGAAGAATGTGCCACTGGGAAAGAGGCAGGAACAAAGGATACATAACTTCTGATTCATGTTCGAGCTTTCATTTCAAGTGTGGGGCTGGCACATGAGATACACTGTCTTCATACCTTTGAAGTGGTGTTTTTAAGGTATAACTCTGATTGAGAGATTTCAAATCAGGAATATTTTCCTAATAACTTCAGTCTGCTACTCAAGGCAGTCAATCCCACAAATGCTTAGTTTTGGGTCTGTATGATTAACATAACCATCCCCCATGGAACTGAAACTGCTGGCAATGTTATTTTACCTTAAATGCCATACCTAATTTTAATAACTCTTTGCTATGCTGTGAACAGCCTAGAAATACTAAAGGTCTAGGCTTTCTCGCTTTAGAATATGTACTCCCCTGCTTAAGGACTATGTAAGGCAATAAAATTAATTTCAATTGGAATTGAAAGATTTAAGTAAGATGATTTACAAATTTAACAATTTTATTAATTGAAATTAACAAGCAATACACTTTAAGTGGATAAATAAACCGTCGTGTCAAAAAAATTACAAATTGTAATACCAAATGAATAGAATCCAGTTTGATGTTATTCATAAGAGTTCAGGAATATCGAAGAATATATAAGAAGATCCAAGGATTTTTGAATATCTAATAGAATATTCATCAACATTTAAAGTAAGATTTTACCTTAAAGACTTGAATCAATAGGTTAAATTCTCCCTATGGGGAACAAATAGCTTTGAAGAAATACTACCTTAGATTTTCTAATACTTCTGAGATCTTCAATGATGCGAGCATATTTTTATATTGGTCTGATCTCTTTCCCCCTTTGCCAAAAGTGGATGTAAGTCCCAACCGTCTTTATAGCATCATATATAATTTAACATTATTCTTTAATTATCCGGTGAAGATTCTTTGATGATGTTGTGAGCTTTTATCAAGTCAACATGTTTGAGATGCTTTATAACTACAGTCAGGTCTGTAATAGTGCGTGTTCCTGCAACGTGAATTGGCTATAGCATGACTGATGAACAGGGGAACGTTATTTCTAAAATGCAAACTTGTGTTGGCTATAATGCAATTCCATTGGTGCACGGAGTACGTATTGACATCATATGATTGTTTTTCAGGTTTTCAAGATTCTCCTCATCTTGGATAATGCGCCAAGCCATCCTCCCACCATTGGTGACCTTTCCAAAAACATCAAAGTACTATTTTTACCCCAAACACTACCTCTCTGCTTCAACCCATGGACCAAGGTGCAATAGCAGCTTTTAAAGCTTATTATTTAAGGCCCGCATTTAAGAGGCTGATTGCAGCCACTGAGGGGGATAAGGGCGGTGTTCTTCCATTTTGGAAGAATCCAATTGACATTATCATTCAGAATGCAGCAGGGTGCAGTTCATGGAATACAATCTTATTTGTTACCCTATGAACACCTTCTTCATGAAAGAAGAAAAAGGGCAAAGCACTAAAAAGATTCTCCAGCATCGGCAGTTCCTATTATCACCAAAAACTGGATGTCTTTTTCAACCCAATCTCAAAGAAACAGTCAGAAGACAATGAACCCCAACTGCCCACTTCTGAATTAATTATTTTTTGCCCTAACCTTGCAACCACGACGGTACCTGAAATTGATGATGATGACGACGACTCTCAGCCCCTTCATTAACATCAGAGCAACCTCAAAACCTCCTCCCTGATCATGTAACCTTGAGATTTTTTCAAAATAGGGTGTTAAAGTTACTCTTATTACATTATTAGATATGAATTAAACATAGAACATAGAACGTAGAACAATACAGCACAGTACATGCCCTTTAGCCCACGATGTTGTGCCGAACTATTATCCTACAAAGATCAATCTACCCTGCATACCCTACATTTTACTATTCTCCATGCGCCTATCCAAGAGTCGCTTAAAAGTCTCTATAGTATCTGACTCCACTACCACTGCCAGCAGCGCATTCCATATGCCCACCACTCTTTGTGTAAGGAACCTAGCTCTGACATCTCTTCCCATCCTCCAAACACCTTAAAATTATGCCCCCTCAATAATGTCATTTCTGCCCTGGGAAAAAGTCTCTGGCTAACCATTCTATCTATGCCTCTCATCATCTTGTACACGTCTGTCAAGTCACCTCTCATCCTTCTTCACTCCAATGAGAAAAGCCCCAGCTCCCTCAAGCTTTCCTCATAAGGCCTGCCCTCAAGTCCAGGCAGCATCCTGGTAAATCTCCTCTGCACCCTCTCTAAAGCTTCCACATATTTCCTGTAATGAGGTGACCAGAACTGAACACAATATTCCAAGTGTGGTCTAACCAGGGTTTTAGACAGCTGCAGCATAACCTCATGGCTCTTAAACTCAATTCCCCTGCCAATGAAAACCATCACACCGTATGCCTTCTTTACAACCCGATCAACTTGGGTAGCAACTTTGAAGGATCTATGGACGTGTACCCCAAGATCCCTCTGTTTCTCCACACTGCCAAGAATCCTGCCATTAACCCTGCATTCTGCATTCAAATTCGACCTTCCAAAATGAATCACTTCACACTTTTCTGGGTTGAATTCCGTCTGACACTTCTTTGCCCAGATCTGCATCCTGTCAATGTCCCGTTGCAACCTACAACAGCCCTCCACGCTGTCCACCAGCCTTCTTTTATTCAAGATGTGCTGTCCTTTGTGTTAGGCTTTTAGGTGTGTTTTGAGTGATTTTTTTGGTGGTCTGACCCTACCCTCGCTTTTCCCAGCGGCCCCGTTATTTCTATAGTGCAATTTTCTGCAACGTGATGTTGCGCGGGAACGTAACTATCGCGTTGTAACAGAACTGACTGTATTACGTGAAGATTTGTTTCATCCTTCGGTGGTTATTTTCAATTTTATAAGAAGACTTATCAGTGAAAGGATGTTTCATTTCTCTGTCATTGAGTTTAACTCACAGTTCTACATCTTTGTGACATGAATATTGTTTAATCCTGGTGTTTAATAGTATTAATATGCTAATGTTCTTTGAATGCCATCTCTTATCAGTTGGATGCTACATGTCCTATGAATCCAGTTTCTCTCCTGCAGTTAACTTTTTAGTTTCACACCTGGAATGATATTATTTTCCAGGCCTTTTAATTTCAAAATATAAATTTCTGAAACTCGCAGCTAGCAGGTATGGAAGCTTTAGTGATTAACTCTTTGTTCTACATGAATTATTATCAGTAACTGTTTTTAGTATTCTTGTTACCTAATTAGTTAGACCTATTTCTCAATCAATGCGAAAAGGATAGTGTTACATCTTGTTAGGTCAGTCACAGTTGAGGACCCTGTTGTTATAAATTAAGATATCGGCACTTAAAAATGTTTAGGTCAAAATCAAAATCCCAAGAAGACTACAAAACATAAAACATAGGTGCAGAAGTAGACCTTCAAGCAGATATTTTTTGATAAACTCTGAAGAATGGCCACTAGGCCCAAAACATTAACTCTGCTTTGTCTCCAATGATACTGCCAGACATGCTGAGCTTTTCCAGCAATTTCTGCTTTTGTCTCCGATATCTAGCATCCACAGTTATTTCATTTTTTTAAATTCAGCCCATCAGGTCAGCTCTACCATTCAATGAAATCGTTGCTGATCTGATAATCATCAACTCACTTTCCTGTCCATTCCCCTTAACCTTTACTTTACTTAGTGATTAAATATCTGTCTATTGCAGCCTTGAATATTGTTAATGAGCCAGCCTCGACAGGTTTCTGTAGTAAAGAATTCCACAGATTCACTGGCCCCTGAGAGGAAAAAAAAAATCCACCTCCTCTTTGTCTTAAATTGATGACCTTTTAGTCTAAGATTATGTCCTGAAGATACCACCTGCAATGGAATGGTTTAGCTACGAAGTGAGACTGGATAAGCTTAGGTTGTTTTCTTTAGAGCAGAAAAGACTGAAAGGGAACCTGACAGAGGTGTATAAGATTATGAGCAGCATGGACTGGTGTCACTGTTTGAAGGGTGAATAATTAGGGGCATATTTTTAAAGTGAAATGAAGGAAATTTAGAAAGATCTGAGGAAAAAGAAATATGTTCACCCTGAGGGTGGTAGGGATCTGGAATGTATTGGGAGGGTAGCTGAGGTGAGAAACATCGTTATTTCTTTACTCCATTCCCTCTGAAACAAAGGCTTTCCTATTACCTGCTAAATTTGGAGGCTAGATAACAAGGCATGGGGCTGGATGAACACAGCAGGCCAAGCAGCATCATAGGAGCAGGAAAACTTGACGTTTCGGGCCTAGACCTTTCATCAGAAAAGGCTAGTTGTTTGTGCTTTTAATTTACAAGGACTCCCAAATCCTTCTGTGCTGCAGCCTTCTGCCACCTTTCCCCATTTAAATAATATTCAGCTCTTACCTTCTCCTTCCAAAATATATTACCTTATAGTTCATCTGCCAAGCATTTGTCTACTCATTTAAGCTGCCTATACAATTCTCTAGACTATTTATGATATCTTCAGTACTTGCTTTCCCACCTATTTTTATGTTATCTGAAAACTTGGTGATAATACATTCACTTCCCTCATCCAAGTCATTAATATATATCATAAATAATTGTGGCCCCAGCATTGATCCCTGTGGCACTCTACTAGTTACAGGTTGCCACCCTGAAAATGACCTCTTTATTCCCCCTCTCTGCCTTGTAGTATTTAGCCAATTTGTTATCCGTACTAACAGACTATGAACTGGTATCCTAAGAAGCAGTCTTCAGTGCAATACCGTGTTGAATGCTGAAATAACTCTACAGAGGTTAGTATCCTGTCACCAAGCCACCCTTTATTTACACATGGAGAATCCTTGAGACTGATTGAGCTTCTTCAGAGCCAGTTCTCAGAGTGAACAGAACCCCTGACACTCTTGTTTATATCTGTCAGCCAGAAATCCTTGATTGGATCAGATTAACAGCCCCAGTTAGGGAACTCATGTTCCATAAGTCCACCTGGCTGACTTTGTTACAATCACTACAAATGTATTTTTGGAAGTCCAAATGTATTGCATCGATCGGTCCCCTTTATCTGTTCTGCTTGTTTTCTACCCAAGGAATTCTATTAAATTTATCAGGTAAGATTTCCCCATCATGAAGTCATGCTACCTCAATTATATAAAATGTTTCTAAATACTCTGTTGCTATATCCTTCATAATCGACTCTAACATCCCAAAAACAGATTTGAAACTAAAAAGAATCTCTTTTTGAACAAGAGCGTTATATTGGCAATTTTCCAATTCGTCAGAAATTTTCCAGAATCTAAGGATTCTTGGAAGATTACTGCTAGTGCATACACTATCTTTGTAGCCTTTTCCTTTAAAATCCTAGGATACAACTCATCAGGTCCACAGGACTCATTAGTCTTTAGCTGCAGTAGTTTTAGTTGTTCTTATCCTCCAGTGATAGTTATTGAACTTATTTCTTCGTAGAATCCCTACAGTGTCGAAACAGGCGCTTCGTCTCAACGAGTCCACACCGACCTTCACAGCATCCTATCGAGACCCATCCCTCTATAACTCGCCCAATCTACACATCCCTGAATGCTATAGGCAATTTAGCAAGGCCAATCCACCTACCTTGCACACCTTTGGATTGTGGGAAGAAACCAGAGCACCTGGAGGAAACCCATGCAGACATGGGGAGAATGTGTAAACTCCACACAGACAGTTGCCCAAGGGTGGAATCCAATCTGGGTTCCTGGCACTGTGTGGTAGCTGCACTAAACACTGAGCCACCATGTGGCTCCTGCCTTTTCTCTTTGATTATTTAGTATTTTTGGAATGCTGTTGTTGTCATCTACAATGGAGACTAAAACAAAGTATTTATTTAATTCCGTAGTTTCTTTTTCCCCTTTTTTACAATAATTTCTTCAGTCTCATTCTTTAAGAAGTCTAAGTTCACTTTGGCTTTTCTCTCTTTCTTTTTATGTATTTAAATAAACTCTTCCCCTTCATTTCTATGTTGCTTGCTGGTTTACCCATTATTTTAGTTTTACCTACTTTATTCTACTTTTAATCTTGTTTTCCTGGCTTTAGAAAACTTTCTCAGTTACCCAGTAACCAGTAAAAGCTGATGTGGCTCAAGTTGCAGATGCACCACAGATGCATTCACTTTAGATTGCTTTGGTGTCCAGCATTTCCCATATCCTGTAGCTGCAATGCACCACTCGACCAATCAGCTTTAATTTAAGTCATTAATTAATCACTCTACCTCTTTACACTTGGGTGATTCTGCACACAATATACTTCATTTCTTTAATGCACCAGTGTCAAATCTGCATTGCATCTCTTAAAATAAAGCAAGAAATTTGTCAAATAGGATTTCTTTTTCACAAAACCATGTTGACTTTGTATAATTTTCTAACCATCTTAAGACTTCTTTAATGATAAGTTCCAATTTTGTACCAACAGCTTATTTCAGGTTAACAGCCCTCTCATTCCCTGTTTTCTTCGTCACTGATTTCTTGTATTTGTCAACATTTTGCAGCTGTTTACTTTCATTTTGCATTCATCATTCCAGAATTAAGGAATTTTGGAAGATCAACAAGCATATCCATTATTTCTACAGCTAAGGGGAGAGGCAGTGACCTATTGGTATTATCACTAGACTGTTAATCCAGAGACCCAAATAATGTCCTAGGGACCATAATTGAAATCCTGTCATGGCAGATTGTGGAATTTGAATTCAATAAAAAAAAATGAAATTAAGAGTCTAATGATGACCATGAATTAATTGTTGATTGTTGGAAAAGCCCATCTGGTTCACCAATGTCCTTTAGGGAAGGAAACTGCCATCCTTACCTGGCCTGGTTTACATGTGACTCCAGACCTACAGTGATGTGGTTGACTTTTAATTGCGCCAGGGCAATTAGGGATGGACACTAAATGCTACCTAGCCGGTGAAGCCCTCATCCTGTGAATGAATAAAAAATGAAGTATCTCTTTTAGAATTCTAGGATGCAGACCAAAAGAGGATTTGTCGGCCTTTAATCGTTTCAGTTTCTCAAATGCTTTGCTTTAGCTAACATTCATTACTTTTCAGTTCCTCAATCTTATTAGCTCCAGCTCACCATTTCTCCTCGGTATGCAATTTGTGTCTTCTACTGTGATTGTGACTGATTAAAATAGTCAGTTGATTGATTCAGCATCTGAGGAGTGTCACAATCATTTATTGCAATCATTAACCAGAACTGACCACACAAACGATCTCCTAAGTGAACATCTGACAAATAATCAAGAGCCTTCTGCCTGTTTACAAATATGCCATAGAAACTTTTCACTGAAGCCATGCATTGGAGTCTGTCACCCACTGCCTCTAAAATAGAGCACAATGTTGAAAATTGGAGGGACACAGCCGGGGAATTTCTGCAGGAAAAATTGCACAGTTGCAAAAAAAATGAGGGGAGACAACATAATGTAAATTAACTTCTAAGCACGAATTAAATTTTCATCATCTTCACTTCTCTGCCAAGGTCATCCCACCCACATGTGTAGGGAAAAGATGCAGGTCTGGAATTTAGAGATAGTAAGAACAGTTGATGTTGGAATCAGAGATAACAGTGTGGAGCTGGAGGAACACAACAGGTGTCCCAAGAAGAGTCCCAATCCAAAACGTCAACTTCAGAAATCATTTCTGAAGAAGGGCCCCAACGCGAAATGTCAACTTTCCTGCTCCTCTGATGCTGCCTGGCCTGCTGTGTTCCTCCAGCTCCACACTGTGTTAGGTCCTGAATCCACTTCAGCCCAGAATGGGGATCAAACCCTATGTTTTCTAACACCAATCTGACCCACACCAGCAATCCAGCCAATTGACCCTTAGAAAGTCCAAGCTGCTGAGGCAACATGAAGTTTTACATGTGGATTGCAGACCAAAATTATGGACAGTGACGATGCAGTGATTAATCACTAACTTAAAATAAAGAGCCAACAGGTTGGGTGGCGCCATGTTGCTGCAGCAGGTGGGAGATTATGGACATTAATTAAATCTAAAGTGAACATACCTGTTGTGCGTCTGAGGAGTCAGATTAGGACTTTGTTAGCCAAGGTTGCAGAAAAAGGCTGAAAGGTATGCAAAGACACAAGTGCTTGTGAATATACGAAAATACCAATTAGGAGCAGGAACAAATTAGGCCGTTTAGTCCCTCGAACCTGCCCTGCCGTTTAATAAGATTGTGACTGACCAAATTGTGGCTTCAGCTTTACCATCTTGTTGATCCCTTGCTCAAACATAAAGGGTCTCTCCAGAAGGGATGAGCAGGTATTTATACTCTCCAAAGGGACATCTATCTTTGGAATGTCCTTCCCATCAAGCAGTGAAGTCTGGATCATTGAATATATTGGACATTAACTGGGACAGATTTCTAATTCACAAGAGAGTCAACGATTCTGGGAGAGAGGTGAAAAAGTGGCATGACAGGAACAATCAGACCAGTCATGAATTCTGATGCTAGCTCAACGGGCCAAAGGGCCCATTCCTGTTGCTATTTCTAACATTTTTACTATTTCAATTTACTTGGCCTAACTCAAAGTGAGTACACCAAGGGCTTAGCTAATTACAGACAGAGAACAGATGCACACATAATCTCCAAATGTTGACACACCGACTAAACAAATATCAGGCACAGTGGGTCAGTGGTTAACACTGCTGCCTCACAGTGCCAGGGACCCTGGTTCGGTGCCACCCTTGGCACATTCTCCCTGTGTCTGCGTGGATTTTCTCCGGGGGCTCCAGTGTCCTCCCACAGTTCAAAGATGTGTGGGTTAGGCAGATTGTGCATGCTAAATTGTCCAGCGTGCCCAGAGATGTACTGGCTAGGGTGGCTAGCCATGAAAATGCAGGGTTACAGGGATGGTGTGAGTCTGGGTGCGGTGGTCTTTGGAGGGTTGGTGTGGACATGATGGGCTGAATGGCCTGCTTCCACACTGTAGGAATTCTATAAAACACTGATTGTCAATTACAGGTAGCATGAATGACAGAAACTCAACATTGGACTGAACAAGTTTCAGAGTCTCAATACCTTGCCCTGCTGCAATTTGTGAAAGAGAATTAAATATTTTTAATTTTGGAAATCATGCTTCATTTCCTCTGCTTGAAGAACATACCACAATGCAATATCCAATTCTCCCAAACTTATGTGTGACAGTCCTCCGGACCATACATTTATTTTCCAAATCAACCTGTTCAGAGAAATTATGGCACATTGTTGAAGCAAGTGGGACTTAGAACTCAGGCTTCCTACCCAAGAGGTATAGATACTGCCACTGCGCTACAAGAGCCCTCTCTCCCTGCTGTGTTGCAGTCAGCAGAATCTATTATACCTGACAGTGATTACAATTCTGCTTCTGCTTTAAATTGCACTCTCTCTTATCCGTGCTTGAGTGCATCTATGGATCCCACAGCTTATGGAGGATCACCAACATACAGCAATGACATTTGCAGCTTTAATTTAGCCCTTTCAGAATAGATTGGTCTTGCTGCTGAAATGCCTATGAAATGTTCCAATCGCTGCCTCATGCATTTTGCCTTCATTATCTATCAAGTTGAATGATGTGAGATTTTCCTCTTTTTTCTTTCTCACATGCTGTAAGTCAGTATGTTTACCAGTCTACTTTTTACCTTATTGCACGCAACTTTAACTGCACAGCTTTATTCAACTTATTAAACAAACTCTCGGCCAGACATAAAGGATGCTGATAGGGAATTTGAGATGACAGCGAAGAGGGTAATTAATCAAGAATACGTTATCTCTGTTTCTCAAAAGAAAGGAACAGCAACAGTCAATTGTATGGAAAGGGAATAAGGAAGCATAGAGGCAATAATGAATGCCCCAATAGAAATCACAAAATAATTTCACACATATCCGAGGGTCCAAGCCAGAACACCCCAAGGATTTAGCAATGGGCTAGCCAGTATGGGGAAACTATATTGACATCATGTAGTGGGAAACCAGCTCACGTCATCAGACTGGGCAGAAATATTTCAAAACCAAACCTGAGGTGGACTGTGTAATCAAATTGTTAGATTAGCAAAACTGGGAATGTTAATGGGAGAGTAGCAGGTATGCTCACAGAGCCCAAACTTACCATCATGGGAGTAATGACAATAGTGCATACCATCTCCCAGTAGTATAGCAGAGAGTTGAGAAACAGGTGCAAATAATTGATCTACCTTATCCAACTCTAAGCCCAGGACCAGAAAATGTGTCCAACTAGTGTTGGAAAATGATGGTAAACTTTTATAAGATTATGTACACCATGAGCAGACACCCATTGTTTGAAACATCACCAATATTGATTTGCCTGAGCAGTGTTCAGTTCAGACATGACTAATACATAACATTGGTTAAACAATGAAAACACACTTGTTCAATATGTTGAATAAGGCTGGGCAGTAAAAGACTGCAGCCCCAGTTCAGGGGAAGCGTTGACTGAAACACAATCTGTTCAATAATGCTGTCACAGCATTTAACATAAAGACCTCAGTAGGAAATTTGATTGAATGTCAGTGTTAACTTTTCAACTTGAAAAACTCATGGAAAAGGGACAAGGGATTCGGGACGTCCAGTTCAGTATAGGACAAGACCAGACACTGGTACGTTACAGCTTGGCCACTATATTGGAGATTCATGCTTGGATAATAAATAAATTGATCAATGTGCAGAAAAAGAAAATCTCTCAAACGCTGCACTCCAGAAGGATGTTTACAGTACTTATAGATCATGAATACTCAAGAAACTGAGGGAAAACCAGAGACAAATTTATAAGGGTGAGGTGCCCCGTTGATGAAAATGTGCACTTGTTTTACCTGTTACAGCACAGCAAGCTCGGCTGATCAGTTACCAGTCTATCTCGACTTTTCTTTTAGGACAATAACTTGATACCAGGAATTAGTTTGGTTAACAATTATTGTACTCCCTCCATGGCAAACATATCTTTTTGTAGATAAGGAGATCAAAACATTACACCACACTCTAAGAGTGGTCTACCAAGACTCCAAATAACTGTAGTTAGACACCTTTGCTTCTATTTGCAAAACTATTTGTAATAAAGGCCGACATGTCTCTCTGCTCATCTAACTCTGGTTCCCTTTCTGCGCCACTCCACCATTGACAACTTATGTTAAGCATAGATTGGTTGGACCAAAGGGTCTATTTCTGTGTTGTATGACTCTATGGGGCACTTTGGCATGGCACGATGGTTCAGTGGTTAGCACTGCTGCCTCATAGAGCCAGAGACTTGGGTTTGAATCCAACCTCAGGTGACTGTTGTGTGGAGTTTGCACGTTCTCCCATGTCTACATGGGTTTCCTGTGGGTGCTCTGGTTTCCTCCCACAGTCCAAAGATGTGCAGGTTAGATGGGTTGACCATGCTAAATTGCCCATAATGTTCAGGGATGTGCAGGCTAGGTGCATTAGCAATAGGAAATGCAGGGATGGGGGTGTTGGGTCTGGATGGGATGCTCTTCGGAGAGTCAGTGTGGACCCGATGGGCCAAATTGCTTGCTTCCAAACTGCATGGATTTTTTGAATCTATAATCGCCTGTATCCTGAGCTCTAAAATTCCCTCCCTAAACCTCTCTATTTCTCAGTTCAAACATTTATTGTTCCAACCCTGTGTTTTTGGTCACCTGGACTATTATCTCCTGATGTGACAGGGCATCAGATTTGGCTAACTAGTAATCCTGTAAATTGCCTTGGGATAGTCTATTATGATAAAGATGTCACAGAAATGCATGTTGCCTCTTTGTCTGCTATTTCTGTGCTATTTTAACAGAGATGGTAACCTGTTTAATTCACTTAGCTTTTAACTGTTAATATCACCACAGTAACTTCAAGTCTTTATTGTTCTTTTGACCTTGTCAAAAATATTCATTTTCTGTGCTGGAAATTTTTAAGAGACTAAAGTTCAAGAAAGTATATATTGCAGGAACAGAGACACAGAGCTGAAAGTTGTTTGCTCAGGCAGACCTGCCAGAGTGCCAGAACTCTGGGGTTTGGAACTTATTGTATGATTATTAATGTCACTTCCCACATTTTCCCATGGCAGCTGACCTTCCAATGCGCCATAAGCTGGTCTCTTACTTGGCAACTGTACAATAACATAAGAGATTCTATCATGAAATACACACAAACTGTGATCAGATTTCAAAGTTTCACAGCAAAAGCTCAACGCAAGTGACCACAAATATACCCATCCACTTCACTTATCTTGTCCACGTTATTCCTGGACATTCACCCACATCATAAAAACACAATATAGTTCAGTAGTATAAGAAGAGCACAAGTAAGCCATTCAGTCCTTTCTGTTGGCAACCAAAACCCATACCAGCCTCTTGGCAGAGTGAAATCCATCACTAGATTACTGAGGCCAATGAAATGCATTTAAATCTACCCCAGTGAAATGTTCACACATACTGTATTAGCTTTATAAATGGTGAGGACAGTTCTTAGCATGTGTAACCATCCTGTTTCAGTTTTAGTTACCAATTTCTTTAGCTAGTTAGTTGTGTTAACATCAATGCATTTTCTATGAATGGCGAGAACAAAATTATATTGTCTTAAATATTGGAACCTCAGAATAATTTTTTTTTAAAGTGCAGTACTTCTTTACAAAACAAAATTTCTCTCCTTGTTTTCTGGAAGATTCTGGCAATTGTCCAAAGCAGTGACACAAAATGTTCAAATGAAGTCAATATTTGAATAAAAGAAAAATACTGCAGATACTGCAAATCTGAGACAAATATAGAGGATGCTGAAGAAATTCAGCAGGTCTTGCAATGTCTGTGGAGAGACAGAGAGAGAGACAAACAGAGTTAACATTTTGAGTCTGGCATGATCCTTCTTCCGAAGATGCTGTCAGATCTGCTGTATTTTTCCAGCATTCTTGTTATTTGTGTAAATCAATGATTGGCTTGCATGTCTCCTTTGTTTGAAAAAGCTGCCACAAATATTGAAAAAAAAACAGAACAGGTTGGGAATGCTCAGGAGCTTATTTAATCTATACCACTTCTGAATTACAAATGCAAAATAATCATTTTGTGTTTGCAATGCTTGGAAAACATTTGCACATTTTAAAAGATGTGCGCCTTACATTTATAAGTTAGTTGTGTTTTGCAGAAAGAAGCTATATCAGGTTTGGCACGCACAATTTAGACAACCGAGTTTCTAACTGTGGTGATAAAGATCTGACCGATTCAAACTAATGGGTTTCGGCCATGCAAGATTATTCTGGGTATGATTTTAATACATTCGTTAAACAATTTCAAGCAAATGTAACTCACATGAATACTGTAATGCCTGATGGGGAAAGGTAAATTTTTCAAGGAGCCAGAACACATATCATAAACTGTATGATCTCCTCTGTGATGCATAATTGTAATGCCATGCAAAATTATACCTTCTTGATGAGTTCCTGGAAGCATTTTAACTTGTTTAAATTCTGAATAATTTAGATTAAAGTAGATTAATAGCCAGATATAAATTTTGCAGAAAATTAGGATCAAGGGATACGGTTCGATCAGATGAGACTTTCTTGATGGAAGTTTCCTCTTGCTGACCTCAGAATTTCTCAAGTGCACCAGTTTTCCAGTTGTAAAACTCATTTTTCTTTGTATAAGACAATAACAACTAATTGTGAAAATTATTCAAGTAATAATTTATGAAAATGTGCAGTCCAATTATCCTTCAACCTTAAGAGTTACATCTCCTTGACATCTTCCGGTGAATCATTTTCTTTTTATACATCATTTTGACAGTAAATCTAGATTTACATGTTAGATACACCAAACCCGTTTCATTCTTTGGGTAGCCGGTGCAGCATCTGCATGTTAAGTTTGAGCCTGTGTTAACAGTGAGCATCAGACTATCTTAAGAAACTAATTTATTCCTTACAAATCCTTAGGGATAGTGGGGTTCTTCTGCTTGCCACATTGTGATAAAGAAAAGGATTGTCTGGTCTTGGATTAACACTGCGTTATAATTCTGAGCCATTGATTGATGCCATTGGAGAGTGGTTGTCTTAACTGTGCAGCTAATCAGTTTGAAAGTGATTGCAATTGACTTAAGAAGCAGCAATAAAAATGGTTGTGTCATCATTAGACTAAATATTAATGTATGGCACAGGGATGCAACAAAATGAAAGATATTCCAAAATCCAATAAATATAAGTTGTGTGGAGATGAAAAAATAGAAGAAAGATTTACATTTATACATTTCTTTTCAGGTCTATAAAACATATGAGTATAATCTATAAGATGCATAAAATGATATACATTTTGAAATGCAGAAACAAGCCATTTATATTGTAGGTTCTTTCTAATGTTTCCTTACTTCATACGATCCTGACAGCAAACCCTCCTTTTCCATTTCAATTATGTGTTTATCTACTTCTCCTATAAATGCATCAATTCTATTTTACTCAAAGTCTCCAAGCGGTAGTAATATTCGCACTATTCCATTGAAAAAATATTCTCCTATGTTCCATTGTTGGATTTATTGATGACTATATCATATCTATGATCCCTAGTATGGGTGCCCAACAAGTAGGACCATCTTGTCTACATCTTCCCAAACAAACCCTTTCATAATTTTAAAGACCTTTATTCAGTCACTCTTTCAGTCTTCCCTTTCTGTGCCTGTTCATTATTTCCTGATAGTTACAAACACTTGGCAGAGCAATTTTATTCCAATACATCCAGTGTCTCGATAAACTTTTATAAAATGGAGGTTAGAACCATGCTATATACAAGTTTAACATTAACTGACTTTCAATTATACACCAGAAATATTGAATTGAATTAGGCTAATTGTCACATGTGCTTACATGGGTACAGTGTAAAATTTACAAGTCGCCATGTACTGTGCCATCTTAGGTACAAGTTACTTAGGTACAGAATCTTGGTACAATGCAGAAAAATAAACAAAACAACCAGCATGATTTGTTAGAGCAAGGTGCAGAGCTGGAAGAACACAGCAGGCCACGCAACATCAAAGGATCAGGAAAGCTGAAGTTTTGGGTCTGGACCCTTCTTCAGAAAAGATGATTTGTTTGCATTTTTATGACCTTGTTTATAGGGATTACTACATTTAACAATGTTTTAATCATATTGGAGAGGTCATGATTCAGGAAAAACTGTTGTAAATTCCCATTGCAATATGATCATTGACAGGGCATATAGTGTTGTGATAGCTACTGTTCATGATGAAGGGTGCTGCCACAAAACGTCTCGAGTGTAGGGAAATACAGAGCTTGCTCGGTTTACTGTAGTGGAGGAAATCCACTTGTTAGTTTGATTAGAAGCAACTCTTGTTGTCAATAAGATTTAGTCTATTGCATATTAGCAACTAGCTACAGCTTACATTGAGATGATAGATTTTGAGGCTGCTAGCCCTACCTTCAAAATCCTAAACTCCTCTACCCACAAGATACATGACATCATCATCGTGGGTGGTGCTTATGATATTCCTCAGCATTACTCCTTTCAGACTCTTTCAGCTCATCATCTCAACCCAATAAAGGCAAAATACTGCAGAGTCAGGAAATGTGTAACAATAAAATGTTGAAGAATTTCACCCAAGCTTTTTTTTCCCATTATAAGTTTGTGCAGATATTCATGCTTACCAGTAGCACATCCACCCTGAAGTCTCTGACTTTACAAATTTGGCAATCTGGAAGTTTCACTATTCCACTGGAATATGTTCTCAACAGACTTGAAAGACTGATGTTGTATTCTGTGGAAAATGGTTAACTTCCTGATTATCTGAAGTTTATAGATACCTTTGAACCGAAGGATCTTTAATCTCTCAACTTGCCTTTGCAGAGGATGCCTTCCCTGGTAAACAGGCAAATTCTTCCTTTCAGGCCATGACTGTTTGATCGTTGGTGGTCCCTTTCCAATAATGGCTTCCACTGACATGATTGGACCACAACTGCAACCTATGTCAGCAGAGTTTTAGTCTCAGCCCACCTATAAATTTGTGCTGAACCATGTAAACCTTTTACTAAAACGTCTTGACTGGTTTGAACTCTCTCATTCACCCCCAACAATTGTATTACTGGTGAAACCAACGTGTACACTTCCTCAAATAAAACAAAAAGCTAAGGATGCTGGAAAACTGAAGCAAAAGCAGAAATTCTTAGAGGAACTCAGCAGGTCTGGCAGCATCTGTGAAGAGAAAACAGAATGAATGTTTTGAGTCCAGCGATCCTTCAGAATGTTTGTATGATATTGAATGCAAACAATTTAAAAGAACTGTGTGGCACCCTGAATCCCATATGGTTTCAAGAAGCAGATCCAGAGTTAAGTAGGTTAGCACAGATAGCTCACACTGAAGCTGAGGCTGAAGGAGTTCCAGGGTGTTATTTTATTAGAAATGGAATTTTGCTGAGGAAATGGAGGCATCCTCACAGACCAGCACAAACAATAGATGGTGTTCCTCAAAAAAATGAAAGAGGACACGCCCCTGTCTATATCAAAAGAGTTGAAATGGAAAGGGTCGAGACTGTCAAGTTCCTAGGAATGATGACAACCAACAACCTGTCGTGAACCTCCCATGTAGATGCAATGGTCCAGAAGGCACAACAGTGTCTCTTCTTCCTCAAGAAGCTAAGGAAATCTGGAATGTCCATCAGGACCCTCACCAACTTTTACAGATGAACCATATGGAGTATTCTATCTGGGTATCTGGGTGCATAATGGCCTGGTAGGGGCAACTGGTCTGCCCAGGGTCGTAAGAAGCTACAGAAAGTTGTGTGTACGGAACAGACCATCACGGAAGCCAACCTTCCATCCATGGACTCCATTTACGCTTCTTTTTGCTGTGAAAAGGCTGCCAACATCATCAAAGACCCCTCCCAGCCCAGTAATGCTCTCTTCCAACCTTTTCCACCAAGCAGAAGATACAGAAGTTTGAACACACTCACCAACTGGTTCAAGAACAGCTTCTTCCCTGCTGTTATTAGATTGCTAAAAGGACCTCTCTAACTTCAAATAATATTAATCTTACTAATGTTGATCTTGCTTTGTGCATCTCCTGTACAGACGTAACTTTGTATGCCTTGCTCTGTCTAAGCACCCTATGATCTGTACATCTGTGTTAACTATGATCTGCCTGTTCTGCTTGCAAAACAAAATTTTTCACTGTACTTAGGTACATGAGACGGCAATAAATCAAATCAAATCAAATCGTATTCCTGCCCAGATATCACAACAATATATTGTGAGCGGCACATGAAATTCCTATGACAGTTCATATAAGAATTCAGAAAATGCAGGCATCAATAAAGAAGTATTTTACATAGCCAACACTTCATAAAGACATAAATGTGTACTGTAAAGTGCGCGTCACACTTCAGATGGTAAAAAATCTCAACATACATTAACTAGTACCTTTGATATCCATGTCAGTTTTTGAAGAACCATTCAATTGAGTACTGGTAGATTGTGGGAGACCATTAATGAAAGGTCAGCGAAGTATCGGTATATTCTCGTGATTATTTTTTCTTTATTCATTCACAGGCTGAGGGCATCACTGACCAGGCAGTATTTATTGCCCATCCCTAATTGCCCAGTGGGCAGTTAAGAATCAGCCACATTGTTGAGAGTCTGGAGTCACATCTAAGCCAGACCAGGTAAGGATGGGAGTTTCCTTCCCTAAAGGACATTAGTGAACCAGATTTTTTTTTCCGACAATCGACAACGGGTTCACGGTTATCATTAGATTCTTAATTCCAGATATTTATTGAGCTCAAATTCCACCGTCAGCCATCGGGTCCCCAGAAGGTTATCTGGGTCTCTAGATTAACAGTCCAGCGATAATACCATGAGGCCATCTCCTCCCCATAACAATGGCAACCCAATTCTCATGTGCTGTTCCATTAAGTGTAATTACATCTCGGATAGTAGTTGACTTAGTTTTTCACTCATTACAGTCTACCAATTGAGATACAATCTGATCAGGGTTCCAACTTTATATCAAAAAATTTCCAAGAAAAATATAGCATTTTGTATGTAAACTAATTGAAGTCAACTGCATAACATCTGCTTGCTGGACATCTCACTCAATTTTCCCCACTTTCTTGCCACGGCCTACTTAATTCAGTGACTGGGAAGCTTCAACACACTGACAAGTTAAGTGAATGGGCAAAGATGGGGCAAATGCAGTATGATATGGTAAAAGGTGAAATTACCTATTTTGAAATGAAGAACAAAAAATAAGCACATTATCTAACTAATGAGAAATCGCAAGCCTCTGAGATGCAGAGGGATCTGGGTGTCCTCATTTGTAAATCCCAAAAGGTTAATGTGTAAGTATAGCAAATAATTAGGAAAGTTCGCAGAATGTTATCATATATCTCAAGACGGTTTGAATACAAAAGTAGACAGCATATGCTTGACTTATTTAGGATACTGGTGAGACTACATCTGAGGTAGTGTGCACTATACTGGTCCCTTCATCTAAGGAAAGATATAAATGCATTGAACAAAGTTCAGCAACAGCTTACTTGACTAATGCCTGGAATGAGTGGACTTTTTTATGAGGGAAGGTTGGGCGAGTTAGTTTTGTAGCCCTTGAAGTTTAGAGGGTAAATGATAACTTGATTGAAATAAAAAAGATCTTGAACAATCTAGTTAAGGGAGATGTGGAGAGGGTATTTCCTCTTCCGGAAAAATCTAGAAATAACGGTAACAGTTTAGAACTCAAGGGTCACCAATTTAAAAAAGACCTTAGATGGAAAAATTTCTCTCTGAAAGTCGTGAATTTTCTTCCCAAAAAAAGATGTTAGAAGCAAACTGGTTAAACGTCTTTAAGGCAGAGGTAAACAGAGTCTCAGTAACCAGGAGATGAAAAGTTATCAGTGGTAGGCCAGATTACAGATTTGGAGTTAAAATCAGATCTTACTGAATGGTGAAACAAGCTGAAGGTACTCAATGGCCTATCTCTGATCCTTACATTTGCATATTTGTACAAAAAAGCTTTAGATATTGAGATAAATGTCATATTTTGGGTTCATATATGATTCAATATTTGATTGTGTGCTGTGAAGAAGGTGCAAAACAACTCAAGAGTATTTGAGCATACTTAGTGAGTAGGCAAGAACATGGCAGATGAAATGTAATGTGGAAAGTTATGAAGGGATCCATTTGACCTATGAAAAACAGATCTGCATAGTATTCATTAAATTGTGGGAGGTTACAAAGTGCCATTGTACAAAAGCACCTGGATATACTCATCAGTACACTGAAAGCTATCATGTAGGGTACAACCGATGGTTAGAAAAGTTTATGGTATGTAAGCTCATGGGTCCTTTTTGCGAAAGGATTGGAGTGTTGGAGTAGAGAAATCTTGTTAAATTGTATAGAACCTTGTTGAGATCATACCTGAAGAACCGTGGACATTTTTGATCCCCTTACCTTAAGATGTTTTTGCCACAGAAAGAGATTTACCTGGCTGGCTGATTGGTTGGTGGTTTTGTCCTAAAAGAGATCAGGAAAACCGGGCCTGATTCTTCTGGCATTTTGAAGAATGACTGCTGATTTCATTGGAACTTACTAAGTAATTAAAACGATCAACAGGGAAGGTGCAGGTAAGGAATGCTCAATGGTTGAGGGATCTAGAATCAGGTGACCCAAATTGCAAATAAGGGAGCAGCTACTGAGGACTGAGATGAGGAGAATAATTTGGACTCAAAGGACTGTGAATCTTTGAAATTTTCTCCCCCTGAGGGCTGTGGAAGCTGCGTCACTGAATATGTTTAAAGTAGAGATTGAAAGGTTTCTAAACTCCAACGACCCAAAGGATTGGAGGATAATTTAGGAAAGCGGGTTTGCAGTGGATGATCAGCCATGATCATCTTGCGTGGTGGAGCAGACCCAGTGAGCTGAATTGTCAACTTCTATTCTTTTGTTCCTTTTTCCCTATACAAGGTGTTCCTGACTCACAAAACAGCCAGTGAAAAATCATCTCAAATGCAGAGGAAATTTGGTTTACCTTGGCAAAGCATGACATGAGGCCTTTCATGCACAAACCTGAATTAATATTCAATCCACAGTATGGGGAAAATATATGAAATGCCTACAAAAAAAGAGATGTGTTAACACTGGCTGTATAATAGATAATTCCTACTGGGCCGTAGGGCTGCTTGCTCACTGGTGGTGGTTTAAGCTGAGGGTGTCCATGCCTCTGGCAAGAGGAGAAGTTAAGAAGGAGAGTACTTCTTGATAACCTCAGCTGAACCCATACCATTCGCGTCACTCTGCATTACAAATAACCAACTTCCACTGGGCTATATATCATCAACTTGAAATGTCATGTTTAATGAGGGATGCAAAGGCATCACAGGGGGAGTATCAGAATTAGAATTAGCACTAAATTAATGAATTAAACTGTTGTCATGCAAAACTCTTTTTGAAATTGTGAAAACGTGCTGACATTCAGTAACTTCTGACTGTCAGATTATTCAAGGACAGATTTGTAATGTTGTTTTCAAATATTTCTAGTCATTTACCACCAAGCAGAATATTACATGATGCTCTATAAATTGAATGTAACGAAAGATTCCTGACAGTGAACTATAACTGCCAATTTAGTCAATTGTTAAGGAAGCATGTAACATAAATAAGAATGAGTGGCAGCATCATTTAAAGGATATATTGTATCAATATTGCAAACCATATTGAGAACAGGTTTTTTTTTATCATGGGAGGAATCTGACACTGGTATGTTTCAATTCATCACATCAAGTTTAAACCATTTCTCTTACGTCAGCTGACAATTTACCAGATTTATTGAATTTGTGCTTGCTAGTTTAAGAACATAAACATTACACTATCATGTCCACTAGACTAATGAAGCCATGAGACAACTCTCAAAGTAGGCTTGCTTCACAAAAGAGATCGGCATTCAAAATGTTGATGAGCTTTTAAAGACTACAAGGATAAATTGGTTCCCTGGCAAGATTTTCGGTAACCAGAGGACACAATTTTAAGATAGTTGACAAAACAGCTCGTGGGCAGCTGCAGAGTTTTTTTTGTATATATTGCAAGGATGCACTCCTGGTAAAATTAGTGGAGTGAGATCCATTGATAAATTTCGGAAGAAATCTGAACTTAGTAAAACCATTGCCAAGGTTCTGCATGGTAGTCTAATTAATAAAGTGAAATCACATGGAATTCAGGGTGAGCTTGTCAAGTGGATACAAAATTAGCTTTATGGTAAGAGGCAGAGGGTGACAGTGGAGGACCATGGGCCCCACCATGGACAGGACCAATGTCATCTACAAGATCCCCTGCAGAGACTGCGAGAATCACTACATCGGACAAACAGGAAGGAAACTAACAACAAGAGTACATGAACACCAACTGGTTACAAAAAGACATGACCAATACTCACTCATCTCAATCCACATGGACAAGGAGAACCATGACTTTGACTAGGACAACACCAAGATCCTGGGACAGGCTAGGCAGAGACAGGCACGAGAACTCCTGGAAGCATGGCACTCCACAAAACATGCTATTAATAAACACATTGAACTCGACCCCATATACATTCCACTACGGAGGAAACCCAGAAGTAAGGCAATCCATCTCAACGGACCCCAGAGTTAAAAAACCAGGTGGGTAAACACACCGACGCTTCATCGGAGGCTGCACTGAGGATGTTACCAAGCATGGTAACGAAACGTCTGCGGAACAACAAATCAGCTCAGCAAGCCAACCAACCTCAACAGCCTCAAAACCCATAACCTGAGGTACAAATCTACTCCAAAACCTTAGGTGGAGGGTGTTTAAACCTTTTGATGTAGTGGAACAGTTGTAAATCTGTTCCTTTATTTCAAAGACTAAATTTTAGAAAGGCAAATCAGGGCTGGACTTATATACTTAATGGTAAGGGCTTGTGGAGTGTTGCTGAACAAAGAGACCTTGGAGTGCAAATTCATAGTTCCTTGAAAGTGGAAATGATAGGTAGGTGGGATAGTGAAAAGGGATTTGGTATGCCTGTCTTTATTGGTCAGTGCATTGAGTACAAGAATTGGGAGGTCATGTTGCAGCTGTACAGGACATTGGTTATGCCACTATTGAAATATTATGTTCATTTCAGGTCTCCCTGATATAGGAAGGAGGTTGTGAAACTTGAAAGAGTTCAGAAAAGATTTATAGGGATGTTGCCGGGGTTGGAGGTTTTGAACTACGGGTAAATACTGAACAAACTTAGGCTGTCTTCCCTGGGGCGTTGGAGTTTGAGGGGTGGCCTTGTAGAGGTCTATAAAATCATGCAGGTCATGGAAAGGGTAAACAGACAAGGTCCTTTCCCCAATATGGGGGAGTCCAAAACTAGAGGCCATATGTTTCAGGGAAGAGGGAAAAGATTTAAAAGGGACCTAAGGGGCAACTTTTCACGCAGAGGGTGGTGCGTGGGTAGAATGAGCTGCCAGAAGAAGTGGTGGAGACTGGTACAATTGCAACATTTAAAAGGCATCTGGACGGGTACATGAATAGGAAGGGTGTAGAGAGGTATGAGCCAAATGCTGGCAAATGGGACTAGATGAATTTAGGATATCTGGTCTGTATGGACAAGTTGGAGCGAACGGTCTGTTTATGTGCTGTATATCTATATGATGCTATGGCTGTCTAAAGCACAGGATCTAAATGATACATCTTGATACCGTTGATTGCAGAAGAGCATGTTATTCACTTAATAGTGTACTCAAATGTATGTGAACAGTTTGACAATGGTGGTCAATTTAATGGTCATTTACCATTTAAGAACAAAGCCCCAGGATTAATTTCTGCTTTAGTCATACTTAGGTTATCGTACAGTATCTCATTATCACATGTGAAGCTAGCAAAGAAAATTTAAAACTTTCTTTCAAAAAATTCCTAACTCAAGAAAAGACTTCCCGACTTGTCAGCAAACTCTCTGTTCTGGAAAGTTCATACAGGCTTCATAAATCTGCCCACCTCACTGGAAATTTGAAGCTTCATGAAATATAAAATTAAGGTTGCCTGTAGCATTACAGTTCCAATGCCCATTTCCCTGTGCATTGGGTCATAACTGCTCGTATTTCCCAAGTCAGTCAAAATGACGGTCGAAGGGGAAGCAGATGGCAATTTTAGAATTCCAGACCCTCACTGATTATCATCCACTTGGCATGCGTTTGAGATGCTTTTCAGGATGGTAAACTCTGGCTCATGATACTAACCATGACTCAGCTGGTAACATTCTCCTCTGAGTCTGAGGGCTGCAGGTCCTCTCCAGAGACATCAGCGCAACACCTAAATTGGTACGTGAGTGCAGTACTGAGAGAGTTCTGCATGTCACAGGAGACATCTTTCAACTAAAGCCACACTTGCCGAGCAGATGGATGTTAACGATCCCATGGTGCTACTTTTGAAGAAGCCAAGGGGAGTTCTCCCTACATTCCTGGTCAATATTTATCCCTGAATCACCATCAATGAACAAAACCCAGAGATGGCTCTTATTTGTGTGATCTGGATGTGCAGAAATTAACTGTCATTTTTCTTATGTTACAAAAGTGTTTGCATTTTCATAAGTATTTAACTTATCTCTAAAGCGTTTGAGATGCCCTGAAAGGTAAAACAAATCTTTCTTTTCATTGAATGGAAAGGTTGTCTGAACCTAAGATTCAGTCTGCATATTTTAGGTGAATATAAAGTACTCAAACTGAAAAGCAGCAGTTAGTTCTCTGGACCAACTTGCTTCCTTCAGTCAATGTCACTGAAATGAAAACAGAACAGTTTGTTATTCACCTCATCATGACCATGATGGATTATACAGTAATAATCACTGCAATCCAAAAACAATTTATTTGTTGAAAGCAGATTGGGTTGCGCTGAAGATGCAATAAAATGTTCTATATTGCTTTCTTCCAATGAAGGAAGTGAATAAATAAAAGAAACTTGCATTTATCGAAGCTCTTGCACTTTACATCTAGCAAACAGCAACAACTTATATTTGTATAGGACCTTTATTGTAGTCAAAGATCCCACAGCATTTTACGTCATATTTGAGAGTAGACAGATACTGCCAACCGTCCTCTCTCTTTGACTGGGATCTAAGGATCAAAAGGGCCTATTTGATTTGTAGTGATGGAAAAACAAGAACTAGTAACGTAATCAGGAGAGTTTCTTTTCTGAACAAGACACAGCTTATTTTATGATAGCATTACATTAGCTAGTTAGACATTGTTACTAAGTCTCCTGAGAGACATAGATAACATATCTGTCCTCTTCACAATCCAGAACTCCCCGATTTCCCCAACCAATATCATATGACATTGTCAAATTGAGTGGAGCTAATTGCCATCTCCAACATTGATTCTTTTGAGAAGCATAGCCTTGCACAATACTTCATAACAGCATGATTAGTCAAAATTTGACACCAAGTCACTTCAGGGCAGTTGACTTAAAATCTTGGTGGCAAACATAGACTTTATGGAGTATCTTGAAGAAGAAAAGAAATTTAGAAAACTGGAAGGGAATTGCACAAATTAGGGCTCTCCGAACTGAAAGCATAGTGCTTATGAAAGAGTGTCGGAAATTGCTTTATCAAAGCAATTGTGTTTGTGTGCAGGGAAACACAACAGTCAACTTATACACGGGAAGTGCCACAACTGCAAGAGACTAAATTATCAGATTTTATTGTGTTTTATTGTGATGGTGCTGGAGGGATAAATTATGACCAGATCACAGCAATTCCAGATTTGGAATTTTACAGCATCATCTCATAGTGCAAAACCATTTTTAGGGAAAAAATGAATCGCTGGCAATTTTTTTAAGCTTCTCCCTCATAGTAAGGCATCAGGTTATTTCCTGTGAGTTTGAGCGTTCTTTTCAAAATTTATCGTTTGATATAAGTTTAACTCTGCATGTTAGCATGTTGTCCACTGAGGGATATAATAAAAAGATGGTACATTTGTTTCTATTCCCATTATCTGTCACAAGACACTGTGCTGATGACAGTAGTGCCTAATTGCCTTTACAAAATGTGGTTGTGGATGATGGCACAGCACGCATGAAGACTGCATGATTATGATTTTCCGTAAACTTTTGTTCAACTCTCTCCACATTCATTTATCTTTGTCATCCATTGTGTTACAATGTTATCATACTGTACATACAGCAATGTTGACAGAATAGTGTTTGCAATTTTTTTCCACTGAACTAATCATCTATGTCTCATTTAAATCAGTGCACTATCGGGCCATCCATACAATGGTGTATCCCCCTCTTGTGGCTGGGTTTGGAGACTTTGACGCTTCAACCATCAGCTCTTGCTGAAAACTAGATCACATTCCAGAAAGAAAATGGTATGAAGTAAACAAAAGATAAAATAGACACTAACATACTGATCCAATATCAAATCATTAGTTACCTCTGCCAGCATAACCCAGGATACCTTATAGTTGGAAAGGGTAATTGAATAATGAAACAAAACTAGAAAATGCTAGAAATGCTCAACAGATTTCAGGTTGATTATCTTTCTGTTGGAGAACCTGAAACATGAACTATTTTTCTCTCTCTACAGATATGTTTGTACGTCTCCAACATTTTCTGTTTTTATTTCAGATTCTAACATATTATCATATGTACATCTGAGTTAGGAGAAGGAATAAGCCATTCAGCCCCTCAAGCTTGCTTCACCATTCATCAAGATCATGGCTAATCTGATTGTAACCTCAAATCCATATTCCCTCCTACTGCTGATAACTTTTCATCCTCTCACTTAACAAGAATCTAGTTATCCCTGCCTTAAAACTGTCCAAGGATTCTGGTTGCACCACCATTTCAGAAAGAGCATTTCAAAGACTCAGGCCTTCTGAGAGAAAAAAAAATCACCTCACTTCCAATGTGACCAGGATTTTTGAATTATAAGCCTTATTTCTGGTCTCTTCCATAAGAGGAGACACCATCTCCACATCTAGCTTGTCAAGACCCTTCAAGTTTTTATTTATTTTGATCACATCCCATCTTATACTTTTAAATTCCAGCCGATATGAGCCAAGATTGTCCAAACTTTATACATAAAACAATCCCCCATTCCGTACGTCTGTCTAGAAAACACTCTCTGATCTGCCTCAAATTCTTTAAAGAAGATAACTAATTCTATGCATAGAACTCCAGATGCAGTCTCACCAGTGCCTGTATAACTGAACTATGACCCTCTCACTGTTGCATCAAATTCTCCTACAATAACTGATAACAGTCTATTATCTTTCCTAACTGCTTTTTGTATTTGCACGCTAACATTTTGCAATTCATGCATGAGGACCCTCCAATCTCTCCGCATCTTAGAGTTTGGCAGTTTCTCACCATCCAGATAATACACTTCCTTTTTTTCTTCTTCTTGCCAAAATAAATAAGTTCACATTTTCACACATTATTTCCACACATCTGCCCATTTACTTAACCAATCCATATTTTCCAGCCTCCTTGCATCCTCTTTATAACATATTTTCCCAATTATCTTTGCATCTTCAGAAAACTTCTGTTTAATACAGTTTGGATTTGGAGGAACACAGCAGGTCAGGCACCATCGAAGGAGTAGGAAAGTTGACATTTCAGGTTGGGACCCTTCTTCAAAACTACAAAATGTCAACTTTCCTAATCCTTTGATGCTGCCTGACCTGCTGTGTTCCTCCAACTCCACACCATATTCGACTCTGACTCCAGCATCTGCAATTTTTGCTATCTTCAACAGACCTTCTGTCCCTTCATCTAATTCAATTGTCTAAATTGTGAACAATTAAGGTCCCTGCACTGATACCTGTGGCACGCCACTTATTATAGTCAATACGGTTAAAACACCCATGTTAATTGTAGTGCCCTTCTTACACACCTCCATCATTTATGATTTAAACACTATCTTTTGGTAAAGCAACTCTTTGAAGGTTACAGTAGACTCTGACCTTTCACTCCTGACCTTGCTAGTCCTTATTTTCACTCAAACTGATTCTACATTACAATCTATTGCACTTATATTACTGATCACCAGACAGATATCTTCCTTTATTAACAAAGTCACCCCACCATTTCTTCTTATTCTTCGAACGTCGAATACCCTTGAATATTGATGCCAGCCTTGGTCAGTTTACTGGATGGCGGCTGTGTGATTCAGAATGCTGCCAACAGTGTGGTTTCAGCTGAAGTTACCATGAGGGACTCTACTTCTCGACATCTCCTGTCACCTGAGGTGTGGTGACCCTTAGGTTTAACCCACCAGTCATCTCTCTCTAATGAGAGAGCAGCCCTTTGGTCTATCAATACAATTGTGACTATTACTTTTATAGATCTGTATAGCTGGCCGTACACACAGAAACTGATGTTGTAGATTGTCCAAATTTTATGAGGTCCAGAGTTATTTTCAGCTGGGTTTCAATTAGTTTTCCAAATATCTGATACAGAAGTCTCAGTTTTTATTTTATAAATGGCCACCACTGCAAACCATGGTATGAGTCTTGCCTCCAGCAAGGTATTTTACCAGATGCAGCAATGCTTATGTTAGCTCACATCACATAAGAAACTATTTGTGGTTATCATGGTACTGAAGAACCCAACAGACATTTACTATACCTGTGATTATGGGGAAAGATTATGGGCAGAATCCTGAAGGATTTGAGGGATAAAGACAGTGGTGAGATGTGTGGCAGAACAGACAAACAAATCTCATGAAACACAACTCAACATTGAGATAATTCTCCCCCATCTTTTACGGCTTTCACAAGTGGTGTGGCAAGATTTTCGTCCATCGGTGTTGACTTGCCAATTGACAGCGATAAATGATTGCTAAGTTCCTGTTGATAGCCCAACTCATCTCATTAATATTCCAGTTGTAACCTTACTAGATTTGCCAAAAAAACTAGCCATCAGGAAAACCTCACATGGAAGCCAGAATGGGTGTTTGGCAGATTCAGTTCGGCCCTTCTTTTGACTGACCTCCATTTTGCTCACAGCCAAACTGCAGGACATAGTCTTAGACCACAGACAATGGCATCAGACTCTCTGGAAGCCATTGATGTTATCCTGGCATTTTGTCTAATGTATTGGTATTGCATCCAGCAAGCCCAGATTTATCTAGCTGGGCACACTGGCGACCAGCAGTGTAAAATTTGTGCAGGGATAGATCCCCAGTCCACGACATGGATCAGGCTGACTATGGAGTTGCTATCTTACTCTTTCAGTGTGCATTCAACTAGTGCCCACGAGGATGCCTGCAGCATGCATGCCTTGTTTTGCCCTGTAGTGTTCTGTAGTGCCTTGGAGCGGCAATTGTCATAGTCAGACTGGAAGTAACAGCCCTCATTTAAGGGAGAATACATGTTGTAACACGTCAGTGTGTCACATCAGTGTAGCACCTGTACAATGTTGCAGCAGCTCTGACCTGGGTGGTAATATCCAGCCAGGCTGTCATTGTCTGGTAACCTAGCCTCCTCTGATAGTCCTCCAGGAAGAGAACATCTCTGCTGCACTGGTACCTCCACCAGGACCTCCAGCTCTCCCTTGGAGAAACATGGTGACTTCTCCACCTTCTCTCCTCACCACTTGCACAACCCAGCAGGGCAGCTGTCAAATGCCAGTCTTGCTCCGGGTGAGTGGCATACCTTCAATGATGGTATAGAGGGAAAGAATGCTCGTGTAAGAGCGAATATCGGCTGAGTGGCCAGTTCTTCGGGAAAAGGTGCATGGTAAAAGGGGGTGGAAATCAGATATGATGCAAGCTGTAGGGATGAGGACAGCAATTAATGTGGTAAATTTGGCAGGGAAACGTACTCTGCCTCATGGGAATCATGCAACCAAACCCAAAGCGACTTCCATTTAAACCCCAAAAAACCTGTAAGATTCAGTCCTTTCTTATTAGATACCTATTGCTGGGGCTAATATTGAGTTGGTTGATTACAAATAAGCATCATTGAGCAGCTTGCTCCTAGTCCAGTGCTTCAAGTGATCATTCAATACGGAGCCTGTGATCTTAATACTTTCATGTTAAATGCTACGATGCAGTGATCATAGTGCTGATATCATGAGCCTGTCTCTTTGGGAGTTTACTAATATATTGACCGTAATACAAAAACTGACAATCAATATGGTTCTTGTTTCTTGGTAGTATTTCTCACATCCCACGCTAAGAGTAAACACGAAAAGGATATTGTATCAGAGATAATAGGTACTGCAGATGCTGGAGAATCCGACATAACAAGGTGTGGAGCTGGATGAACACAGCAGGCCAAGCAGCATCATAGGAGCAGGAAAGCTTGACGTTTCGGGCCTAGACCCTTCATCAGAAATGGGGGAGGGGAAGAGGGTTCTGAAATAAATAGGGAGAGAGGGGGAGGCGGATAGAAGATGGATAGAGGAGAGGATAGGTGGAGAGGAGGCAGACAAGTCGAAGAGGCAGGGATGGACCCAGTAAAGGTGGGTGTAGGTGGGGGGGTAGGGAGGAGATAGGTCAGTCCAGGGAGGACGGACAGGTCAAGGGGGCAGGATGAGGTTAGTAGATAGGAGATTATTTATTTTTAGAGGTGACTGCTGAGGAACAATGATCCCCAGATGCAGCATGGAATTAGAAAAGTCCATGAAGCCAGAACATATTCAGCACACTAAACGCTTACAGGTTACTTTTAAGTTGATGGTCAGTTAATTCAGTTAGCTGGATGGCTGCTTTGCAATGCAGATCAATAATAACAGCATTAGTTCAATTCTCCCATGGCTGAGGTTACCATGAAGGAATCTCCTTCTCAACCTTCCCCTTTAGTGACCCTCAAGTTAAGCCACCACCAGCAATCTCTCGCTAACAAGAGAGCAGCTCCATGGTCCAGTAGGATTCGGACAACTTTACATAAAAGCCGAATGCATTTGGTAAAAGAGAAGATGTATATTACGATCAACTTCATTGCAGAAGAATGCCTGGTTAGTAATGGACAAGGTCACAGATCCAAAAATTCATTGAGTTATCTCTATGTTCTTTTAAAGCACATTTATAAGCACAATGTACAGAATGACTTGCCGGTCATGTCATCCCTGCTATAAATGTTTTCAATTCATAATGAAAAGCCATTAAAAGCCTTCACCTGAAACAGCACATGCTGTTATCTCTCTTTTTCTTTGTGACTCAGATACTTATCATTGTATGTTCAACAAAAACAATCAGATTGCATGCATAATGTGACTTTTCACGGCACAACAGAATCGGCTAAAGTGTAAAAAAACAAAGTAAATTTTGCTGGTATATATTGTGACTATTGGTACGTTTTAGTTGAAAATGTCTTTTATGGATGCAAAAAGTAAATGGACTGCGTCAAGATCAAATGCATCACAAGAAAAACAATGGCATACAACAAATTCTGTGTTACACAAAGAAAAATGCAGTTTTCAATACAATTTAGCAATATTTTTAGGTTAATGAAGAGCGAAAAGAATGTAGGGATTTTCTAATTATACTTGGCTCAGGTTTAAGGGAGATCCAGATAATAACATAAATGAAAAGAAACCTGCACGGATCAGTTTATATGAAAAGACACAGGAGGAAGCTAATGCAATAAATATCATCAACAGCCATTTAGGTTGAAAGGCTTCTTTTTGTGTTTAACATTGTAAAGGCAATATCTTTACTTTTTGTGATTAAAAACTGGGGATTAAAATGACAAAAAATTTATCTTAAAACCACTGTTTGAAAGGCTGGCATTATGTTTTGCAAGCAAGAGACCTGGACGGTCACTTTAGGCATTATGTAAGCAATTGCTTGAACAAGCAATAATTAATGTTTGGATTGCAGGTGATTTTCAAATCAGGGGAATGTGCTTATGAAACTTTTGCTGGCAACAAGAAATCAATTGATCTATGGGCTAATGACCCATTGTTAATGACAATGATTTGTTTGCTTCCCAATAAATGTGTGACTGGTTCTCAGGTAATTGAACAGCTTGGAACTGGAGTTATGTTAGAGAAAGAATGAAATCTTCAGTTCTTCCTTAGATCAGGAGCTGTCTCTCTGTTCTCTGTTGCCAAGGCTCATTGTCAAATTGAAAAAAAACAGTTTAACTTTCCTGGAAAAGTTGTTGCATGCTCTGACATTTAACTGATGAGCCAGAGAATAATTAGAAGTAATCTGGCCACCTTTTGTCTCTTACTAACCATTGGAAGCATCTGGAAAAAGATGACTGAAGCAGCACGCTGGACAGCAGAAGAGTCATAAAGATCATCTCCACAACGGAACCTAGGAACACTGACCACTGAACTGTCATCCCCAACTTCCTCTCTGTCCATAGCCTGTTTCATTCTGTCCAGTTGTCTGTCTGCATGAAGGGGAGGTGTTTATAAAAGGACTAGAGTTTGAATTAGTATTATATTTTCATAACTGTTCATGTAGCTAAAGTCTAATAACTCGTGATAAATAATGGTTCTTCTTCAGTACAGAAACCTAGCCCGTGCTTTTTAACATCTGAAGGTCAGATAACTTGGTTATCTTTGGGCACCTTATAAAACTTTAGCTATTGTGATAACTCTGGAAACTGCAGGGCTCAATTTCTAGCACATTCCACCTTATCGTAAGTGCAATGGTATAGTTATGTTATGGTTGAGTTCTGCAGACAATATTGTATGTGTAAACAGAAAGAAGAATACATTTCTTAAAGGTGTTTTTTATAGAATTTGAAGTTAACAATAACCCAAATTCATAAATTCCAATATGTTCAAGAAAAGTTGAATTCAATAAAGCTGATAATTTGTAGACTAGCACCGCAGAAAAAGACCATAAAAAAATTGGATATTTAGTCAAAACTTTAAAACGTTTGCCAAATTTGCCTCTTGCTGGTTCAATCAAATGCCGTCCTGTCTGCCAAAGCTCTTCCCAGCACTTCCTCAATTGGTAATCCACCACATTCATTCTCATGATGAAACACCATCTCACATCAATTGAAAGGCAAATGGGCTCTAAATTATCTAATAAGATTACACTTGAGTCTTAGTCAAACAGCCTTTTCAGCCTAACTGCAATACTTCTATCCCTTATAAATGAAAGTGCTCACCAAAGTTGAGGGAAAAAAATCGTATTTCAAAAAGAAGCTATGTTTTTCCTCCCAGTTTGTAATAACTGTTTCCTGGAGATCTAAAATAATCTTTGAAGGTTCGATCTACTTCAGGGAAGCAGCCTTGAGACCACTGCATGTGGTTTGACTCTCACATTATTATGGAATTAGAAACAATAATTCAGGATAGAATTAATATTCACTTGGATTAATGTAGGTTCATTAAGGAGAGCCAGCATGGATTTCTTAATGGAAAATCTTGTTTAACTAAATTGGTGAGTTGTTTTTAAGAAGTGGCAGGGAGTATTGATGAAGTTAATACAATTGATGAGGTGTTCCTGGACTTCTGAAAGGTGATTGATGCAGAGCTGCAGAACAGACTTGTGAACAAAGTTAGTGTCTTATGGAATAAAAGCAATAGGAACAACATGGATGTAAAATTGGTTGAGTGACAGGAAACTGAGATTAATGGTTAATGAGGTTTTTCAGGCTTCAAGGAGGTTTGTCTCAGAGAATCCCTGGATCGGTATTGGACCCTTATTTTTCCTGATATATATATGAATTAACTAGACCTTTGTATACAGCTAAGGTATAGCAAGGTGTACAGCTGGATGAACACAGCAGGCCAAGTAGCATCATAGGAGCAGGAAAGCTTGACCTTTCATGAAGGGTCGAGGCCCGAAACGTCAAGCTTTCCTGCTCCTATG
>JAHRHZ010000266.1:13243914-13326033 GCA_024137785.1 Ginglymostoma cirratum
GGTCTAGGCTGGAAATGTCAAGCTTTCCTGCTCCTATGATGCTGCTTGGCCTGCTGTGTTCATCCAGCTCTATACCTTTTTATCTCAGATTCTCCAGCATCCTTGTATATAGCTGTTTATTTCAAAGTCTGCAGATGATGCAAAATTTGGAAGCACATTTAAATTTCCTAACATTGACGGGGACTGCCATAGTATTAAGGGCTTAGATGGGGTAGAATTTGTTAAATGTGTTCAGGAAAGTTTCCTTAAGCAGTATGTAGATGGTCCTACTCGGGAAGGGGCAAAACTCAACCTACTCTTGGGAAATAGGGCAGGGCAGGTGACAATGGGGGAGCACTTTGGGATCAGTGACCATAGGTCTATTAACTTTAAAATAGCGACGGAAAAAGACAAAACTGGTTCACAGGTTCAAGTTCAAAATTGGGGCAAGGCAAATTTTAATGGAATTAGACAGGCGCTTGCAAGGGCTGATTGGAATAATTTGTTTGCAGGCAAAGGGACCTCTGGCAAATGGGAAGCCTTTAAAAGTATGATAACTAGAGTTCAAGAACTTTGTGTTTTTGTGAGAGTGAAGGGCAAGGTTGGCAGGAGTAGGGAACCCTGGATGACAAGAAATATTGAGGCTTCAACGAGAAAAAAGAAGGCATTGCTCAGGAGCAGGCAGCTAGAATCCAGGGAAGCCCTGGAGGTATATAAGGGATATGGGAGTTTACTGAAGAAGGAAATCAGGAGGGTGAAAAAGGGGCACAAGGTAGCTTTGGCTGAGAAATTTAGTGTGAATCCAAAGAGATTCTTTAAGTATGTTAAAGGAAAAAGAATAACTAGAGAGAGAATAGGATCCCTCAAGGACCAGAATGGACATGTATGTGTGGAACTGCAAGAGACAGACGAGATCCACAATGAATATTTCTCCTCTGTGTTTACTGTGGAGAAAGACATGAAGACTTGAGAACTTGGGGAAATTAGTGCATTATGTTAGGGATAGTCCATATCACAGTACAGGAGGTGTTGGATGCATTAGAATGTATGAAGGTGGATAAATCTCCTGGTCCTGACCAGATATATCCAAGATCCCTGCAAGATGCTAGGGAAGAAATTGCAGGGGCCTTGGCTGATATATTTGCATCATCGTTAGCCATGGGTGAAGTCCAGGAAGACTGGAGGATAGCGAATGTTGTGCTTTTATTCAAGAAGGGCTGCAAAGAAAAACCTGGGAATTATAGACCAGTCAGGCTAACATCAATGGGAGGTAAGTTACTTGAGAAGATTCTGAGGGATAAGAAATGCATGCATTCAGAAAGACAGGGTTTGATTGGAGTAGGCAGCATTCCTTTGCGCATGGGAGACCTTGCCTCACAAATTTGTTAGAGTTCTTTGATGAAGTGACCAAGCAGATTGATGATGGCAGGGAGGTAGATGTAGTCTATATGGATTTCAGTAAAGCCTTTGATAAGGATCCACATGGTAGGCTGCTGTGGAAGGTTAGATTGCATGGAATCCATGGAGAGCTGGCAAATTGGGTACACAGTTGGCTTGATGACAGGAAGCAGAGGATAATACTGGAAGGATGCTTGTCAGACTGGAGATCTGTGACAAGTGGCATGCCTCAGGGTCAGTGCTGGGCCAATTGCTGTTTGTTATCTATATCAAAGATTTGGATGAGAATATAAAAGGCATGATTAGTAAGTTTGCGGATGACACTAAAATAGGCAGTATCGTGGACAGTGAGGAAGGTTATCAGAAATTGCAGCAGGATCTTGATCAGTTGTGGAAGTGGGCCGAGAAATGGCAAATGGAGTTTAATACAGATAAGTGAGAGGTGTTGCATTTTGGAAAGTCAATCCACGTAGGAATTTCATGGTGAATGATAGGGCCTTAAGGAGTGTAGTGGTACAGAGGGATCTTGAGATTCAGGTGCATGGTTCTCTGAAGGTGGGGTCATAGGTATACAGGGCAGTGAAGGAGGCTTTTGGAACACTGGGCCTTCATCAGTCAGAGCATTGAGTACCGAAGTTAGGAGGTTACAATGCAGTTGTACATGACATTGGTGAGGCCGCACTTGGAGTATTATGTTCAGTTTTGGTCACCATGCTATCGGAAGGATGTTATTAAACTGAAAAGAGTGCAGAAGAAATTTACAAGGGTGTTGCCAGGACTGAAGGGATTGAGTTATAGGGAGAGGTTGAACAAGCTGGGACTTTTTCTTTGGAACGAGGGAGACTGAGAGAGGATCTTATAGAAGTGTATAAGATCATGAGAGGCATGGATAGGGTGAATGCACTTAGTCTTCGTCCCACGGTTGGGGAATCGAGGACTTGAGGGCATCAGTTTAAGGTATGAGAGGAACGAATATATGGGAACCTGAGGGGCAATTTTTACACAAGTGGGTGGTATTCATATAGAATAAGCTACCAGCAAAAGTGGTTGAGGCAGGTACATTAATGTTATTTAAAAGGCATTTGGACAAATACATGGATAGGAAAGGTTTAGAAGGAAATGGGCCCAGTGCAGGGAAACGTGCTTCACGTAGACGAACATTTTGGTCAGCATGGACTTGTTTGGGCCAAAGGGCCTGTCTCCGTGGAACAGGAACCTACAACACTGTAAACTGCGAGAATAGTATAGAAATTCTCAAGGACAGTGATGAGTTTTGGAATGGTCAGATAGGTGACAGGTAAAGTACAATGCAGGGAAGTGTGAGGTGATATATTTTAGTAAGAAAACTAATGAAGGGACAGTATAAAATACCTAAAGGGCATCCAGGAACAGACAGCCATGGGTGTATATGTGTGTAAATCATTAAATGTGGCAGGTCAGCGAGAAAGAACCATTAATGAAATGTATGCTATACTAGACTTTATCATTGGTGGTGTACAGCACAAGAGAAAGGGGGTTGTGCTGAGCATGTATAAGATAATGTTGGATTCCAGCTGGAATATCGTGAATAATTCGGGGCACCGCATATCAGGAGAGATGTGAATATATGGGGGAAAATGCAGAAGAGGTTTACTGGAATGGCATCAGGGATGAGAAACTCCAGTTACGAGGGTGGATTGAAGAAGTTGAGACTGCCTTCCTTGGAGAGGAGAAGGCCAAGAGAAAATTTATGAAGAATTTTCAAAATCATGGTCTGTGCAGAGTAGATAGGGAGAGATTGTTTCCACTCATAACAATTACAAATGAGAGGGCACAGATTAAATTAACTTGCAGAAGGAACAACTTCAATCGCAGAAAAGACTTTTCTTCCAAAAAATAGTGTCCACAGCTTCAATCCAGGCTTTCAAAAGGGCAGTAAATAATTAGTTGAACAGGAGCAACATGTGCAGTGAACATTAAAAAGGAAAAGAAAAGGCACTATGTCATAATGGTCATTCAGAGAGCTTGTGCAAGTGCCTTCAGCAGTATAGCAATTCTCAGCTTGCATGATTCTCGTTAACTCTTAGTGACCTTGAAAGTGCAAGGTGAATTCACGGATTTGGAAAATGTCTGTGTTATTTTCAGACTATTAACCCAGAGACACAGGTAACGTTCTAGGGACTTGATTGGAGTTTTGCCATGGCAGACAGTGGAATTTGAATAAAGTTTTGTTGTTAAGAATCTAACGATCACCATGAAATCATTGTCAATTTTGGAAGAACCCATCTTGTTCACTGAGGCCTTTTAGAGAAGGAAAGCGCCATCCTTACCTGGTGTGGACTACATGTGATTCCAGATCCGTAGCAATGTGCTTGGCTCTTAACTGCCTTCTGGGTACTCAGGGATGGGCATAAATGCTGGCATGGCTAGCAATGCCCAAAACTTGTAATTTTTAAAAAAATAACTTTTCCAGCATAATCAGAATCTAAGAACCTGTACAATTAAAGTATTGGAAGTATTGTGTTTCTTAAGTTGCCTGAGATCTTATCCTTACAACACACCCAAATATATTCGCAGTAAAATGACAAGTAAGTGTGGTCTTGTGTTTTCCAGATCCAAACAGCAGGTATCACAACGATGATGCTGTTCAACATTGCAAAATTTTACTTTTAGCTTCACTTTTCATGTTTTCAGCTGTCCAGGCCCTAAACTGTGGAACTCTCTCCCATTTTTTGCCTTTCCGCCTCAAATATTCTCTTCCTTAGGCACAGCCTTAGAATTAGCGGGGGTCAATTTAGAACGGAAATGAGGAGACATTTCTTCAGCCAGAGAGTGGTGGGCCTGTGGAATTCATTGCCACGGAGCGCAGTGGAGGCCAGGACGTTAAATGTCTTCAAGGCAGAGATTGATAAATTCTTGATCTCGCAAGGAATTAAGGGCTACGGGGAGAGTGCGGGTAAGTGGAGTTGAGATGTCCATCAGCCATGATTAAATGGCGGAGTGGACTCGATGGGCCGAATGGCCTTACTTCCACTCCTATGTCTTATGGCCTTATGGTCTTATGGTCCTCGCTAGAACTCTTTTGGACGAGTCACAAATTTTGTCTTTTCACCCTCCTGCGAATCACAGTGAGATGATTTGTAACATTAAGGGTGCTATATAAATGCAAGTTGTTGATGTTGGAAGTTCCAGAAAATCAACATTCAGCTACCACTGTTTAACAATGAAAGCAGATTTGATTTCCTGGCTTGCGAATGCATCTGCTGAGGCTGCAGTTTGAATTCAACTATAGGAGAGGTGCAGTAAGTTTTGTTTTGTCCAAGGTCACTTTCTCATCTGTACTTTTCCTCAACGTCTTTGCTTTTTGTGTGGCTTCCTGTTTCATCAGGCTAAATCAATTTTAATGCCATTGGGTGCAGTCAGAAAAGAGGACATTATACATTCTGTTTGTTATTTCTGAGGTGTTGAAAAGCTTTCATTATAAGAAAAAGGGTTTTAATAAATGTGCATGTGAATTGGGAAATCTTTACAAAGCAGAATCCCAGCACAGCTTCTTATTGCCACAGACAGCCCTTGGAATACAAGATAGTCAAAGCCTGAAAGGCTGCACCTGACCAAACCTGAGCAATTACTTGCAACCTCGCAGCATGATACAAGGCAGATTTAGAATGATGACAGACAAGAACAGAAAACAGGCATACATTTTCATCTCAACATTTCGTTATAATAAGGAGAATTGTGATCGTTTATTTTTCAACTAACTATAAAATTAAATATTCAATACCTTTTGCTAACTTCTCTGAAAACAAAGTTGCCACAAGCGTGTCATTTTGGATCCATGACTTTTAAAGGAATGGTTTTTGTTTTTTCAATCTATGCTTCTTATTGAATTATTCAAATCCTAGAACCTTATGATTGTGATAGTTCAACGCAGTATATAAAAGTATATGGAGTAGAAATTTGTGTCAGAGAGTGGTATGCACAGGCTATATAGGACTGTAACCTGTATTACATAGCATCCGATTTAAGTTCCATCATGATCTCTCGTGATGCATTGGTAATCTCCCTCGGTCTGGACCAGAGCACTTGGGCTCCACTCCCACCCGCTCCAAATTCGTGTCATAACATGTTTGAAAAGGTTAACAAAAATATCTTGGAAGTCTATTGGCCTAAGTTATCAATTGCTCTGATGGTGTCGTGGTGATGCTCTGACCTCTGAGCCAGGAGGCCTGTGTTGAAATTCTACCTGCTCCAGAGGTGTTTAAGAGAATTTCTAAACACGTTGACTACAAAATATCTGAAATAAGCTATTAGGCATCAGGTATAACCTGTAGCTGATTGTACACACTTAATTTGTGCAACTTACCATCCTTTTTGATTCCAAATTGTCTAAGTGCTAAACTAAAGCATTCCTGCTTCATTTGGTTCCCACTGTGTATAGCCCATCTCACTGACTTGCTCATTAGCTTTGTGTAGCAGTTCTGTTTTCCTGTTCTAAGTGAGTTCTTTTGTTACTGCCTTCACTATATGGCACACAATCACCATTGACAAATTTAGGGTGAAGCAAACACAAATTAAACATTTGGACATATTTTATTTAATGCATTCCTCTAGAAATGGAAGTAGTAAGTTAAATAGTATAAATTTACAGAGAACATAGGTCTTTGGCTAAGGGACCAGATGGGGAGATGAGGAGTGTTTTTATGCAGCAAGTTCTTATGACATGGAATGCATTGGTTGAGAGGATGATGAAATCAGATTCAAGAGAGACTTTGAAAAGGGATTTGGAAATAGGGATGAAAACAAAACAATTTGTAAGGCTACAGGGTAAGAGAAAATAAATGGAACTAATTGAATGAGACTTTCACAGAAGCAGTACTGGTGGGCCTAGTGGCTTCCTTCCCTGCCTTTTATGATCTCTTAATTCCGAAAATAGACAACAACAATTTTTAGTTGCATAATTATGGTCTTTGAAATAATCCGACCCATTGCTTTTGCCCATAGACAGCCCTGTTTTACACAATCCAAATTCTACCCGCAGGTGAAATGGGTGTAGAGAAGCTTACTGCCAGTAAGCTTCGCATAAGCATGAAAATGGTGAATACAGAAGCGTTCAAACAGCTTTATCTGAGGGATTCACTCAATTTTTGCCACAGTATTGTCAGGAGGCCTGTAATCCTTGTTGAAATTCTAAGGCACAGGTGTTAACGCGCTAGTAAAGGTTTCCAGTCAAAGGTGTTCCAGTGCCCTGTATTGCCTACCAACCCTCTCAGCTTTCTTCTGATACACAGTGTGTGCCAGTTAAGCACTACTCTTGGTTTATCTCACCTTTCTGTGTTTTTTTTAACAACTTGGGATTCAGTACTTTGGATCATGAGGCTTCATTGTTGTACAGCTTAACAATTAGAGTTTGCGCAGCCTCCTCCACCATAATTATTTGAAAAATACACCTGATGTGATGTAGAAATCTGTTTGTTGACCATATCAAAGCTAGAAAGAGAATTATTTGACAGAGTGTAACAGACATTGTTCCAACTTTGGGTCCTGAATAATTTAAAACGTGAAAAATTATTTTGCAGCCAAGCATGAACAATAGGTTATTATGTTAAGTATATTCTTGGTGTATTTGTTTCAAATATGAATATTTCTTTTAAGATGATAAATGACTAAGATTTTGTCCATGAAGTCAAATTTAAAACTAATAAGTAAATAATTAAAAGTTCTATCATCTGGTTAAATTTTGGAGTCTATTGCAGTAACTAGCATTCAAGTAATGGCTTTTAGCACTTACAATATCCAAGGAGGTCAAGGTTCTAAGTTGTTCTTTTATTAAAACAAATAAAGCCTGACAGTGATGATAATTTTCAATATCTTGAATGATAGCTACATTGGAAAAAAATTACTAGACTTCCAGAACAACGCTAAAAATAATGAATAAACTTTTGAAAATCTAAAAGGTCTTGCCATACGAGAAGTTAATTATCTCAGTTACACATTAATAAAAAACTATATTTTCAGAACTAATAACTCTTTCTATTTTGTGCCAAAATTCAACAGACGCATTTTTAGAAGAGCCTGTCTAATCAGTCTGCAATGCAAGAGTGGCGTTGAGCTGTGTGTCTGGTGAAGTCTTACTACATGGTAGCACGCAGTTTGCTTGGCTCCTTGTTCTGATAAAGTAGGAAATGATTTTAAATAACTTGCATGCATCAAAAGGATCAGCTGGATTTTATCTACACAGTGTTTCTACACACAGTAGCTGAATAAATTTAGTCAAATTTAGTGTGGATACCCACACCAACAATACAGAGTGGAGTGGATCGCTGGATCCCTATGTGTGGCCTTCAATTCCGACCTGCATTCTGTCAAAGGTGGAATTTGTAAGTCTGTATTAATTAGAGTGGAATCAAGGCAGATCTACATTCAACACATTTTCTTATTCTCTCCTCCCTCTTTGGAAGAAATGGGATTTGCAATTTTTTTAGAACTAGGTATTTCAGGGCCAATTAGTCTAATGCTACAAGCCAATGACTGACCTGAAATGTCAATATTGTTTCTCTTTCTATGAATGATCCGCATTTATTTCTTTAAATTTCTGTTTTTTACATTTGTAAGATACAATGTATACTATGAAAAAATGGACAAACATGCCAAGGTGTTTCAAATATTAATTTCAAAACAGTTAAATTTTGAAAAAAAAAAGGTAATATACATATTGACAATGAATGATATCAGATTAGAACCAAAAACAAAAAAGAAAAAACAATACAGCATAGGAACAGGGCCTTCAGCCCTCCAAGCCTGTGCTGAAACATCTTGCCCTTCCATATGAAAACTGTCTTCACTTACAGGATCCGTATCCCTCTATTCTCTTTCTCGTCACATAATCATCCAAGTGATTCTTGAAAGCTGCTGTTGTATCTGTTTCCAACACCACCTCTGGCAACGCATTCCAAGCACTCACCACCTTTTGTGAGAAAAACCTGCCTTGTATCTCTCTTTTAAACTTGCCCACTCTCCCCCCTTGCACCTTGAACCTCTGTCCCCTAGAAATTGAATCCCTCCACCCTGGGAAAAAACTTCATAATTTCCACTCCATCCATGCCAATTACAATTGTTTAGACTTCTATCAGTTCACTCCTCAACCTCCTGTGCTCCAGTGAAAATAAACTCAATCTATCCAACCTTTCTTCATTGCTGAAATCACCCATACCAGACAATATCCTGGTAAACCTTTTCTGTACCCGCTCCAAAGCATCCATATCCTTCTGGTAGTGTGCTGACCAGAACTGTATACAATATTCCAAGTATGGCCGAACCAAAGTTCTATAAAGCTGCAGCATAACTGGTCTATCCTTCGATTGAACATCCCTTCCATGGAAGGCAAGCATGCCATAAGCCTTTTTTACGACATTATCCACCTGCACTGCCACCTTCAGTGCTTTGTGGACCTGCACACCTAGATCCCTCTGCATATCAGTACTCCTAAGGGTTCTGCCAGTCACTGTATAATCCCCACCCATACCTGACCTTCTAAAATGCATCACATCACAATTGTCCGGATCAAACGCCATCTGCCGTTTTTCTGCCCAAGCCTCCAACTGATCTATATCCTGCTATATCCTCTGACAATCCTCCTCACTTTCTGCAACTCCACCAATCTTTGTGTTGTCTGTGAACTTACAAAGTAGACCAGCCACATTTTCCTCTAAATCATTTATATAGACCATGAACAGCAGAGGCCCCAGCAATGATCCTTGTTGAACACCACTAGTGATAACCCCTCCATTCTGAAAAAGCATCCTTCCACCACTACACTCTGTCTCCTATGACTAAGCCAGTTCTGTATCCATCTTGCCAGCTCACTCCTGATACCACATGGCTTCACCTTTTATACCAGTCTGCCATTAGGGACCTTGTCAAAAGTTTTACTGAAATCCTTGTAGAAATCAACCACATTTCCCTCATTGACCATCATCGTCACCTCCTCAAAAACTTTAGGGTGGCACGGTGGCTCAGTGGTTAGCACTGTAGCCTCACAGCACCAGGGTCCTGGGTTTGATTCCAGCCCCAGGTGACTGTCTGTGCGGAGTTTGCACATTCTCCCTGTGTCTGCATGGGTTTCCTCCGGTTTCATCCCGCAGTCCAAAGATGTGCAGGCTAGGTGGATTGGCTGTGCTAATTTGCCCATAGTGTTCAGGAGTGTGTGGGTTATAGGGGGATGTGTCTGGGTGGGATGTTCCAAGGGTCAGTATGGACTTGTTGGTCCAAAGGGCCTGTTTCCACACTGTAGGGATTCTAATGATTCAAACAGGTTAGTGAGGCACAACCTCCCCTGCACAAAACCATGCTGTCCATCTCTAATAGGTCCATTTGTTCCTAAATGCATATAAATCTTGTCCCTGAGAACCTTTTCTGATAATTTCCCTACCACTGAAGTGATGATCACAGGCCTGCAATTTCCTGGATTATCCCTCATATCCTTTTTAAACAATGGGACAACATTTTCTATTCTCAGTCCTCTGGGACCTCTCCTGTGGCCAAAGAAGATACAAAGATGTCTGTCAATTCTCCAGCAATTTGCTCTCTCGCCTGCCTCAATATTCTGGGATAGATCCCATTCGGACCCAGGGACTTATCTACCTTAATACTTTTTAAGATGCACAGCACTTCTTCCTCTTTAATAGCAACTTGACTTAGAAACTCGACACTCCATTCCCTGAGATCATCCTCCACCAATTCCTTCTCTTTGGTGAGTACTGGCACAACGTATTCATTTAGGACTTCACCTACTTATTCTGGCTCTGCACTTAGATAGCTTTCTGTGTTCGTGAGTGAGCCAACCCTTTCCTTGGCTACTCTCTTGTTTTTTATATATGTGTAACAAGCTTTGGGATTCTCCTTCATCCTGTTTGCTAATGACTTTTCATGACCCCTTTTAGTTCTTCAAATTCCTTGTTTAAGTTCTTTTCTACTTTCCTTATATACTTCAAGGGCTTCATTGGTTCGCATCCTCCTAGACCTTACATATACTTCCTTTTTCTTTCTGACCAAGGTCATAACATCCCTGGTCATCCAAGATTCACATAACTTGACATATCTATCCTCCATTCTCTCAGGAATGTGTCACTCCTGAACTCTTATCAACTGCTGTCTGAAATACTCCCACATGGATGATGTAGCTTTACCCTCAAACAACCACCTCCAATCAAAATTCTCCAGTTTCTGCCTAATATTGTCATAGTTTGCCTTCCCCCAGTTAAACACCTTCACCCAAGGACTGCTGTTATCCTTATCCATGAATATCTTAAAACTCACGGAATTATGGTCATTACTCCTGAAATGCTCCCCGACTGAAATTTTAATCACTTGGCCAGGCTCATTTCCCAAAACCAGGTCCAGTATAACCCCATCCCTGGTTGGACTTTTACATATTGTGTCAAGAATCCCTCCTAAATGTTCCTTACAAACTCTGCCCCAACCAACTCCCTAGCATGTGATGAGTCCCAGTCAGTAAAGGGGAAGTTAAAATCACCCACCACAACAACCCTGCTGTCGTTACATCTTTCCAAAATCTGCCTATATATTCTCTCCTCTATCTCCTGCTGTCTGTTGGGAAGACTGTAGTATACCCGAAGCATTGTGATTTCACCTTTCCTATTCCCGAGTTCTAACCATATTCTAACCTCGCTGCACAAACCCTCTGATGTATCCTCCCTCAGTGCAGCTGTGAGATACTCCTTTACCCGTAATGCAACTCCTCTTACCCTTTTACCTCCCTTTCCATCACACCTGAAACATCTAAAACCTGGGAAATTCAGCTGTCAGTCCTGTCCCTCTTTCAGAGAAGTTTCTGTAATCACACTGAAGTCATAGTTCTTTGATTTCACATTTGTACTAACTGTCATTCTCAAAATATGTTGACATGAATACAGCAGAAACCTGACTCAAAGAAGGGCTGGAACAAAAACAGAAGTTGCTGGAAACTCAGCAGGTCTGGCAGCATCAGTGAAGAAAAAAATCAGAGTTAACTTTTCTGGTCTGGTGACCCTTCCTCGGAACTGTGATCTGAGGAAGGGTCACTGGACCCGAAACACTAATACTGATTCTTTTCTTCACAGACGCTGCCAGAACTACTGAGCTTCCAGCAACTTCTGTTTTTGTTCCCGATTTACAGCATCCACGTTCCTTCGGATTTTATCAAGGAAGGCCAGGACTGGATGTTATATGCGTCAAGCCATAGCATTGCGGTCAAAGATTTTCATCTCACACTCATCGAGATGGAATTGAGGTTTGGTATTCTTGTGCTTCTGTCCTGATGAGTGCAAGAAGAAAATTTTCAATGGTCTCTTTTTCAGCAATAACAAAAAACTGAATGTATCATTGAGAAAAAGAGCAATCTATTACATTTCCTCAGTATGAAGGGAAATGTGGAAAGGGTGATTGATATTTATGCAATATGCAGTGGTCTTCAAAACTCCCTTTGTAGTTTTTTTTAAAAATTAGAGTTGAAGAGGAGTAACCAGAATCAAGTCTTTGAAAAATTGCAGAGCACTGCTATTACTGGCATTGATGAATTAAATAGTTGTAACAATGACTATACTTTCTCAGAAACTACCCGATGAATTTGAAAGCCACACAGAATGGTCACAAGGGAAAGGTAATAGTGAACTGCCTTGATGGAGTCCATAGCAAGGTGGTGCTAACAGTGGAGACAGGCCATTCTGTGGTAATGCAAGGGAAGGACTTCTTCACACAAAAAGGTACAGTCATAGTCAGAGAGTCAGACAGCATGGAAACGGATCCTTCAGTTTAACCAGTCCACGCCAACCATTATCCCAAACTAAACTAGTACCACCTGCCTGCGCTTGGCCCATATTCCTCCAAATATTTCTTATTCATATATTTATCTAAATGTCTTTTATATGTTATAGCTGGACTCGCATCCACCACTCTCTGTGTTAAATAAAAGCCTCTTGCGTCTTTTGTAAATCTTTGTCATCTAACCTTAAAAATATACCCTCTAATCTGGAAATCCCGACCCTAGGGAAAAGACACTTGCCATTTTCCTTATCCATATAAGAACTCTTCAGCCAAAATAATCTGCAGAAGCGAGGGAGTCAAATGAAAACTTCAAATCTGAAATTAATAGATTTTTGTTAGCCATAGGCATTAAGAATCATGACTCCATATTTTAACTGAATAAAATGTTGGTTCGGCCACAGATAGAATATTGTATGCAGTTCTGGAATCCACATTTTAGGAGAGATGAGATTGCACTGGAGAGGGTACAGAGGAAATATACCATTATGTTGCCTGGGCTAGAGGAATTTGGTTATGAAGAGAAGTTGGATAGCCTTGGGTTGCTTTCCTTGGAGCAGAGGAGATTGAGAGGGGACACGACTGAAATGTACTAAATTATGAGGGGCATAGACAGGGTGAGAACTATTTCCCTTGATGGAAGAATTAATGACCAAAGAGCATAGAATTAAGATAAAGGGAAGGAGGTTTACAGACATTCTAAGAAAATATATTTTCACCCAAAAGATGCTGGGAATCGGTAATTCACTGCCATAAGGGTGATAGAAGCCTTCATAACATTTAAGAAATACTTTGATCTACAGTTGTGATGCCAAAGCAAACAAGACTATGAGCGAATGGGGCTTAGAATAGTTAGAGTTAGAATAGAGTTAGGCTAGCCAATTGGATACAAAAATTGGTTTGAAGGTAGGAGACAGAGAGTGGCGGTTGAGGGTTGATTTTTGGAACAGAGGCCTGTGACCAGCAGTCTGTCACAAGTGTGCCATGCAGCTGGGTCCATTGCTTTTTCTCATGCATGTAAATGATTTAGATGTGAATGTAGGAGGCATGTTCACTTGGTTAGCTGATGACACCAAAATAGGCGGTGTAGTGGACAGTGAAGAAGGTTATCTCAGAGTGCAATGGGACCTTATGAGATGGGCAAGGAGAGGCAGATGGAGTTTAATTTAAACACAGCAGAAGTATTGCATTTTAGTAAGGCAAACCAGCACAGGACTTCTGCAGTCAATGGCAGGGTCCTGGGGAGGAGTGCTGCATGAAGAGACTTAAGAGTAAAAGGTGCATAGTTTCTTGAAAGTGGAGTTGCAGGTAAACAAGGTGGTGAAAAAGACATTTGGTACACTTGTCTTGTTTGGTCAGAACATTGTGTATAGAAGTTGGGATGTCATGTTGCAGCTGTGAAGGATGCTGGTGATGCCACTTTTTGCATACTGCACACAGTTCTGGTCACCCTTCTATAAGAAGGATGTTCTTAAATTTGAGAGATTTCTGTAAAAATTTACAAAAATATTGTTGGAACTGGAGGGTTTGACCTACAGGAGGAGGCTGAATAGGCTGGGGCTATTTTCCCTGGAGTGAAGGAGGCTGAGGGGTGACCTTACAGAGGTTTCTAAAATCATGAGGAGCATAGACAGGGTTAATAGTCTAGGTCTTTTTCCCATGGTGGGGGCATCCAAAACTAGAGGGCTTAGGTTTAAGATGCAAGGGGAAAAGATTTAAAAACAAATTGAGAGATAACTTCTTCATGATATGATGGTGCCAGTTTTGGACTGGAGTGGACAAGGTCAGAAATCACATGACACCAGATTATAGTCCAGCAGGTTTATTTGAAATCATAAGCTTTCGAAGCACAGCTTCTTCATCAGGTGAAGTGAAGAGAAACACGCAGGCACAGAATTTGTAGGCACAGAGATAAAAAAAAATCATAGAAATGGTGTGAGTGGATTGTCGACAGGCTGAGTAATAAGTCTCTGGAGGTGATCAGAAGTGTCAGGCAATGTGAGTAAAGTGTCAACAGCTGAATAGCAAGTGAAGAGATGGCCTATAATCTGATTAATTGAGGCAACGGAACTTGGCGTGGACATGATATAACAATCACCAGGCAGGAATGTTCCCTCCCAGTCAGGGAATACTTCAGTATTCAAGGACATTCAGCCTCCAATCTTCAGGTAAGCATCCTCTAAGGCAGCCTTCAAGACACACAACAGCACAGAATTGCCAAGCATAAACTGATGGCTAAGTTCTGTACCCATGAAGATGGTGATCTTGGGTTCATGGATAACACAATGTGGAGCTGGAGGAACACAACAGGCCAGGCAGCATCAGGACAGCAGGAAAGTGGACGTTTTGGTTCAGGGCCTTTCTTAAGAAACCCTTCCCAACCCGAAACGTCAACATTCCTGCTCCTCTGATGCTGCCTGGTCTGCTGTCTTCCTCCAGCTCCACACTGTGTTATCTCTGACTTTATGGAAAGTTGGTACGGACTTGATGGGCCAAAGGGCATTTTTCTATGCTACAGGTCTCTATGACAATATCTAAGACAGATAAATGGATTTAAGATGCAGAATAGCTGGGACCTAACTTGAATGATGGTGCAAATATGTTCCTAAGAACAATCAAAGAGTTTAAAGTCACACATGTCTCTTCAAAGTGTTGACCAACGAATCGACAATTCCCGTGTCTTTTTTGCCATGGCCGACATCTCAAGAGGATAAACATATCGTAAATCAAGAATCAAGCCTGCATCATGGTAGTGAATTTCAGCATGAAAACAACAGCATCAGTGTGCTAAAAACCATATGGCTTTTTTTGCAAAATGCTTGAAACTTATGAAAGTTTTCAATGTTAAAATTTAGGGACCCAGATATTTTCTAGTTACAAATTCCATTTAAATGCAAGGCAAGTTATGTATTTAAAAAAGGTATTGATCTGTACGTGAAATCCTCCCCAAAGCTCAGAAATATTGAACTCTCCTTAAAATAATGTGTCATTTTGCTCAATCACTTTTACATTGCCAGACCGATTATGTCTGCACAAGCATATTTTGAGGTTGATCATCAATCACTAAGTCACGAGAGATACAAGGTTTAGTGTCCCTCCCTTGTAACTCATTGCAGCAACAGTATGTATTATCTCAAGGATACACTGCAACTTCAGTTGGAAGTTAAGTGATGTCACCACCTCCAGGTTCCCCTCCAAATTACTCTTAACCAGGCCAGCTTCCAGTTCTATATTATGGGCCAGGCAATGTTATGGAGTTCTTTATCTTTACAACATTGTATGAGAATTATTAGCACAAGAGCTGGCGCAGTTTAAAGAGATGGACCATTTCTACATTCATAACCAGATTATAAATTAAATGCAAGATTGCCAGTTTCATCTAATTGCGTGAAGAAGCAAAGCAAAACACCAATAATTTTTACTGTGGCTTCTTCTGATGTCCTGCCATGATCTCAGAATAATGTACAAAGTGCAGCAGGAGAATACCATTGGGTCCATCAAGCTTGCTCCACTGTATGGGTGGCATGGTAGCTCAGTGGTTAGCACTGCTGCCTCACAGCACTAGGGATCCAGGTTCAATTCCATCCTCAGATGACTGACTGTGTGGAATTTATGCATTCTGTCCATGTCTGTGTGGGTTTCATCCCACAGTCCAAAGACATGCTGGTTAGATGGATTGGTCATTCTGAATTTCCCATAGTGTCCAGGGATGTGCAGGCCAGATGGATTCGTCGTGGGAAATGCAGGGTTACATGGATGGGGTGGATTGGGGTGGAGTGTGCTCTTTGGAGGGCTGTTCAGAATGGCCTGCTTCAACACTGTGGGGATTCTATGTTATGGCATATATCTGGGAAGGTGGGATCTGAACACAGACCCCTCCGGCTCAGAGATATGGAGACTGCCACAAGAGCCCCCAATCTAAATATGTCCTTCCTTAAATGTGGAGACAAAACGGCACGCTATATTCCAGGTATCTCAACAAAATCCTGTACAATTGTGACACTGTGATACAATCTCCTTGCAATGAAGCTGAACCCATATCTCTCTCAACATCAGCATTTACAAATTTCATAATATCTTGTGATTCTTTCAGCTTTTCGATTCTTACAAACCAAATGAATATCTTCACAGTTTGCCACATTCTTGGAGAACAAAGAACAGGGTAGCACAGGAACAGGACCTTCAGCCCACCAAGCCTGTGCTGATACACAATACCTTTCTAAACTAAAAAACCTTTTGCCTGTATGCAGTCCATATCCCACTACTCCCTGCCTATTCGTGTGCCTGTCAAGATGTCTCTTAAACTTTGCTATTAAATCTGTTTCTGAAACTTCTTCTGGCAGTACATTCCAGGCACCTACCATCCTCTACAAAAAAAAACTTTCTCTCACATCTCCTTTAAACCTTCCCCTTTTTTACCTGCCCCTATGTCCCTCAGTAATTGACATTTCTACCCCGGGAGAAAGATTCCATCTATCCATACTATCCACGCCTCTCATTATTTCATAAACTTTTATCAGGTTGCCCCTCAACTGCCAACGTTCAAGTGAAAACAAACCAAATTTGGTCAATCTCTCCTCATAACTAATACTCTCCAAACCAGTTAAACAATATCTGTAGCCTCTCCAATGTCAATTATAAATAGTAGCCCAACTTGCCTCAATCAGACATTGTGGACAGGGAACAGGCCTCTGCAGGATAGACCCTGGTCAAACTCCCATTGAGTGACTGATGCCTCAAATCTGACCCACTCAAGTCTGAGCGGTTTGAGGACTAGAAACAGGCTCTGTTCCAATTTTCTGTCCTTAAATTAGGATGTGAAAGTGAAATCCAATATACGAGGGATAAACCTGGAATAGGTCATGGAGAATAGGCTTTCTAATTCCCAAAATGCCCTTCGCAAGATCTACCAAAATCATTGCTGTACTCCTTCAACAATCATCTTGACAATGTTGCCACAAATAGACACACTTTTCAAGATAATTCAAATCTCAGTGAAATTCTCATGCAGAGTGCCTGCATGATAAAAAAAATGAAACTTTCCAAATTGCTGGAACTTTTTCATTCATTTTTCACTTGCAGACTTCAAAAAAGGACTATTGATTTTCCAGCTTCAAAAAGTAACATTTATTTTTAAAGTGCTCTAGATCTCATGCAACCCTGAAGAAAGGAAGATTACTGCTTATATCTCCAATTGAGGATCAATTGGTGAATTACTAATAAAATATTGATTTACATGGGGATTTATCCAATTTATTGTTCCCAAGCATCTAAATCTTATCATTTGTTCTGATCATTTAACAAACTAATTTCTGTTTAACCACTCTATACAGCATTTCTCTGTCATCTACATAATCATTTTCACATGAAAAATACAAAATCAAAATCAAGCTGAATATTTATTCAGATTACTATGCTGCTGTTTTATTAAAAATAAAAAAGTCCAATTGCTGCATATAATTCTGTCAGTTCTAAATCTTTCAAAACAATATATAATGCAGAAGGGACTGCAAATAAACTGCAAGGAATATAAAGATCTGAAAAACATTATCCAAAGCAAGGGCCTCACAAACAAAAGAGCAAATTTAAACTTTTTTGAACTTTGGAATAGAATAATAATTTACTGTCGCTTGAATTTATGAAGATACAGTGAAAAGTGTATACATCACCATAACCTAGTGACATTTTAATTATATTAAAGGAAATAGTTGGGGCAATGTTAGGAGATAGTTCACCTTTCTTTCCTTCCACTGCAACCTGGGTCTATGGTGTGGCTATGGGATGCCGTCACCGAAGCCGCCCCTGAGGTCACCAAAGCAAGGATTTCCAGGCCGAACCCTCATGCCGCCACCGCCAAAGCCAAAATCGAAACCACTGCATTGCCTCCAGAGCAAAGGGGGACAGACCAGACACACCAAGTCACTGACGCTGAAGCCATTGCTCAAGTCATCACCACTTCATTCGCCGCCCATAGCCACCATATTGCCACCATAGCCACGAGGAACCAACTGGAACCACCATGCCGCCACCACTGAAACCGCCACACCGCCACGAGGCGGAACGGATCAGACTCACCAAGAAACCAATGATGGAGCCTTTGCTCAAGCCCATAGCCACTTTAGTCACCACTGAAGCAGCTACATCGCTGCCATAGGCACAAGGACCAACAATCTATCCTGGACAACCCCACATTGATACGACAGTCAAGTAGGCACATCAAAGCTTCTGCTTCCTCAGGAAGCTAAGCAAATTCAGCATGTCCATAAGGACCTTCACCAACTTCGATAGATACACCATAGAAAGCATTCTATCTGGATGCATCATGGCTCGGTACGGCAGCTGCTCTGCGTGGGACCGAAAGAAACTGCAGAAGAAGACCATAAGAGCACAGCCCAGATCATCACACAAGCTAACCTGCCATCCATTGACTCTATCTACACTTCTCACTGCCTTTGAAAAGCAGTCAAAATCATAAAAGACCCTTCCCAGCCCGTTATAATCTCTTCCACCCTATTACTTTGTGCAGAAGATACAAATGCTTAAACACATTTACCAACGGGTTCAAGAACAGCTTCTTCCCCACTGTTATTAAACTTCTGAATGGGCCTCTCAAATTTCAAATCTAATGTTGATCTTGCTTTTTGTGCAGCTTCTCTGCATCTGTAACTTTGTATTCCTCACCCTGTTCAGTCACCCTATGATCTTTGTATGTTATGATCTGCCCGTACAGCACACAAAACAAAACTTTTCACTCTTCTTTGGTACATGTGACGATAATTAATCAAATAAAATCAAAATGAGTAATGAACTGGAGCCACTATGCTGTCACTGTTGAAACTGACACACCGCAGCCAGAAGGAATGGAACTAGACCCCACCAATTCATCAGCAATGAAGCATTCATTCAAGCCATAGCCACCATGGACATGAGCAAAGGACATCTGGATGCACCACTCTGCCGCTGCCTCAACAGGCTCTCACAATCACCTTCTTCCACCATAGCCATGGGAAAGAAGAAAAGGTGAATATTGATACAAAAGAGAAATGAAGAAACAAAAATAAAGAACAAAGAAGAATGTGGCCAGCCAGGTGAGTGGGAGCATATGGGCTCAGGAGCCCTAACACCTCTCACCCTGCCACCACCACCACCATCTTGAGCCGTGTTTTCCTGGGTTTAACATGAATTACTTAAAGTTACGCAGAGCATACATTATGTGCAGTGTTCCCCTTGTTCCGATTAGCAGGAATTAAGAAAGACTTGCATTTGTTTAGCACCTTTTATTACAACAGGATGCCCCCAAAGTGCTTTGCAGCCAACACCATAGTCCAAACAGGTTATACCATAAGACCATTAAATATAGGAACAAGAGTAGGCTGTTTGGCCCCTCAAATATGCTCTGCCATTCAGTACAATCATGGCTGATCTGGCATTCATCATGACCGCTTTCCTGCATTTTCTCTGTAACCCTTGATCCCCACACTTATCAAGCTTCTCTCTACCTCAACCATAACTGTACACAAAGACTCTGCCCCCACAGCTGTCTGTGGAAAGGAGATCTAAAAATTCACAACCCTTCGAGGAAATTTCTCTTCATTTCAGTATAAAATTAGTGCCTGTTTATTCTGAGAATATGTTCTCTGGTCCTAGAGTCTCCTATGAGGGGAACATGAGATCACCTCTTATTTTTCTAAACTTCAGTAACTAGAATACGAACCTGTTTAGCCTTTGTTCATAAGACAATCCCTCCATACCAGGGATCATCCTGGTGAACTTTGTCTGAACTGCCTCTAATGAAATGGTATCTTTCCTGAAATAAGAGGACCAAAACTACTCATGATACTTCATGTGGTCTCACCAGAACCTTGTACAGTTGCACTAAGACTTCCCTAGCCATATACTCCAACTCCCTCAAAATAAGGGTCAACATTCCATTAGCCTTCCTGATTACCTGCTTCACCTGTCTGCTGGCTTTCTGTGTTTCATGCACAAGTACCCCAAGTCCCTTCTTTGTTGCAGCTTCCAATTAAATAACATTCTGTTCTTTTGTTCTCCAATTTAAAATGACCAACTTTGAATTTTTCCACATTATACTCCATTGCCAACTTTGCCCACTTACTTAACCTATCGATATCTCTCCATAAACTGTTTGTATCTCTCTTACAACCTGCCTTTCCACCTACTTTTGAGTTGTTTGCAAATCTGGTCACAGTACATTCACTTCCTTCCTCCAAGTCATTCATATATATTGTAAATAGTTGTGGTTGCACCACTGGTCAAAGGTTAGCAAATTAAAAATAAAACAATTTATCCCTACTCGATGTTTCCTGTCCATTAGCCAGTTCTCTCTCCATGCCAATATATTATCTCCAATATCATGTGGGCTTATCTTATAAGTTAACCTTTTGTGAGGTGCCTCGTCAAATGCCTTCTGGAATTCCAAATACAACCCATCTACTGGGTTCCCTCTGTTAGTCTGGTTGAGACTTAATGTGCACTTTTTGAAGAATTAGAGGTAATCTTATTGAAGCATAAAAAATCATGTGGGAACCTGAAGGGTCAACTGTGAGAGGATGTTTCCAAATGTGGGGAAAACTTATTAGTCCCACTAGACCCATTGGACACAGGTTAAGAACAAGAGATCTCCCTTTGAAGATGGAAAGGAGGTGAAATTTGTTTTCTTTCAAGAGGATTGTCAATTTGTGGAATTTTCTTCCCCAGAAGGTAATGAGGTTGTCCTCAAATTTATTCAAGGATGAGCTAGCTGGGTGTTCTGACAGACAAGACGTCAAGATTATCTGTGTTGGGGTTGGGGGGATTGGTATAGACAGGAAAGTGGATCTGAAACCACAACCAGATTAGCCATGATCCTATCAAATGATGAGAGACAGGTTTGAAAAGATGACTGACCTTTCCTAAGTGCGAAGTCTTAGCCTTAAGTACTCCCAAATTGTAGTTATTGTTGTCATGTAGAAATTGCAGCAGCTTTTTAATGCCAGTAAACTCCTACAAACAGTAATGTAATAATGACCAGATAGTCTGCCTTTTATGTTTTTGGTTAAAGGATAAATATGGCAATGGATCTGATTAGAAACTCAACCTGCTGTTCTTCAGAATACTGTGGCAGGATCTTTTATGCTCACCTGAAAGGTAGATGTGGAATCGGTTTAGCATCTTACCCAAAAGAGCCAACTACTACAGGGTACATTTTCACACTGGGCTTTGAATTGTCAGAAAAAAAATGGAAATGAATATGGTGTGCTTTCAGTAATGAGGAAGTTAGTTTACTGCTGAAGTGAGATGGTGAAACTTGCCCCAAACAAGTTAAGACTTCAGAGGGTCTCTGATCTTCCTGAACCAATGTAAGATTTCCATAGCATACATAAACTGATCTTTCTTGGCGAGACTAGCTAACTAAGCAGGATTTATTATTTAACAGCTTCTGTGACCTATTCAGCTTCATTATAACAATATATTTTAAGGGGGCATTGATTATTCAGGAATGTTATATGAGGCTAACTGTGCACTATCAACCATTCCCACCCGGGAACCACCCATACAATCAGTCATACTTCTCATACAATTGTAGATGAGCTCATACTAAAGCTTCAAAATCAGTTCTATTCATCTTCTTTTAATGATTCATTCACAGGATCTGGGAGTCGCTGGCTAGACCAGCATTTATTGCTCATTTTTAATTGTCCAGCAGACAGTAGAGCATCAACCACATTGCTGTGGGTGTGGAGTCTCATGTAGACCAGACCAGGGAAGGACACCAATTTCATTCCCTAAAGGGCATTATGGACAAAATGGGTTTTTCTGAAAGTCAACAGTGGTTACGTGGTCAACATTTCACTCTTAATTCTAGATTTTTATTGAATTCAGATTTCATCATCTGCCACGGTAGGATATGAACCCAAGTCCCCAGAACATTGTCTGAGCCTCTGGTTATGGACCATACAAACCCCCTTCGACATATATTAGGAAGATAGCCTAGACTGTTACTTTTTCTTATTATGGAGGTAAGTGTAAGGCATTGTGTTCCAGACACAATTCGATTAGTCAAACTACTTGACATTAGACAAAACACACTTCATTTTCACACGACACTTAACAATACAGACAAAATAAAAAGTAAAATAAAATAATTGGCTTAACTGTAACTGTATCAAAATGCTTAATAAAATTATATATATATATATTAACTGCTGATAATTAACTGTTCCAATTTAACAACATGCCATAAACACTCCATTGGCAAAGGCAAATTCAGTGAAATGGATTGTCTCACATGCATTTCCAGCAGCAGGAAGAGAACCCCAACATTTAGCTATAACAGAGAGAGGAATAAAAGATTCCACATCCAGCTTCATGACCCCAGCAATTGTTAAAAGCTAAAACTAAAATTCCTGGCTCTGTGGGAGCTTGACGCCAACCATTCAGGCTGCTTCTATTGTTCCTACTTTTAAAAAAAACCTAATGACTCACAAGCTGTTTACTTTATTGGCTTTTTAGCAGACCACTTGGCACATCTGTCTCAACCTTGCTTCGTTAAAAGAAACTGGACAAATACACTTCTTAAAGCTGTAGGATCATCACGCTCTGGATTAATAATTCAGCAATAATACCACGTGGCCATTTCCTCACCCTCTTGGGAGGGTGCATAGCTATGAAATAGCATTTTCAGCACCGGATCCTAAAAGGATATTCGGAAGTTGACAATTCCTCCAACTGATACATGTTCTGCAATTTGGTGCAGAACCTGCAGTCCCAACATAGCATAGCCTCTGTCATTTGGAATGAAACAGTGGAGTTATACCATTTTCCACTTTGCTATTTTCTGGACTTTGTAAAATGAATATTGAACATCCCCACACACCGAAAATATAGGACTGACGTTTACCATCAGCTAAGTATCATTTTTGGGCCATTTTCATGGAAGGTTTGTCTCTGTGAACCCAGATAAGACTTGTCACATTATTCCCTGAAACCTACCTCATTGGCTGCATACCATACCTCTAAGTTGCCTCACTCATCCTATCTTCACTTTCACCAGAATGACTCACCATGGCCAGGATTTCCCAGATTTATGGCTCTGACATCATTATTCAGGTGTATGCCAGGTTAAGGTCTGCCAGCTGGGAATTGTCCTTCACTGTGCAAGCTATACAGGTTACACAATCTTTAGCCTCATCCCATTTCAGTAGCAGTGTTCCAGAATGAAATGCATTTCAGTAAATCAACAGCATTGCCATCAACTTAAACTGGTGGAAAATTCCCCAGGTTTGTCCAGCTCATAATCAAATATGGTCTGTTACATCAGTTGGCTTTCAAACATCAGCAAGGTGATAGGTGCCCACGACAGTGTTAACTAGCAACAATTACTCAGAAATAACCTGCAAATTAATTCTCAGTTTGGGTTCTGTCAGGGCCAGCATCAAGTAATTTTCCACCAGTTCAAGATGATGGCAATGCTGTTGATGTACGAAAATGCATTTTATTCTGGAGCACAGTTACTGAGGTGGGATGAGGCTAAAGATTGTGTAACCCTTGTAGCTTGGTTCTTGAACAGTAATATATTTGTACTTGTATTGCGATGATAGCTGCGTCACCTGCATGTCCTGAGAAACATTTGTTTATTTTGGTTCCGTGCCCGCTACATGCACAGTGAAGGACAATTCCCAGCTGGTAGAGCTTAACCTGGGTTCTGCCAGGGCCAGCATCAAGGAAACATTTGACAGAGCGTGTCATCAAGGAAGTTGAGCTAAATTGAAATTAGTAGGCATAAAAGTGAACAATCTACATCTGTTGGAGCCAGATCTAACACAAAGAAACATGGCTACAGTTGTTTGAAGCCAAGACATTGCTACAGCGGTTCCTCAGGGTAGTATACTTGGCCAACCATCTTCAGCTACTTTATTAATGACCTTCCTTCCAACATAAGGTGAGTTAAGGCAAGAAAGTGGATTGAAGACAAAGAATCACCCGCAATCCATTGAAAAAGTGGAGCAGGCTTGAGGTGCATAGTTCTGTTGTTTTTGTCATATCAGCAATGGGCTGCAGGAAGAGATTGTTCAATGTAAAATTTCTGAAATTCTTATGAACATCTACAACAGGCCACTTGTGAATAGGATGTTTATTTTGACCATTGTTTCTCTGAGGGTGCAGAAACTGGATAAGAGAACTGGAAGGAGCAATTATTAAAAGAAATGTTGTAGGGCCTATTATGATTATGAAGCCAATCAGAATAGTTGAATTATCTTTGAATAGAAGTGGGGGATGTTTTCAAGGTGGCTGGACAGATTTGACAAAGACAATAATATGGGTATATTGAATATGATTGGGTTTTATAAATCGAGTTATTGGTCAAATTTTCTTCTTGGAGATAGGTCACTGGAGATAGGAGATGGTCAATTTTTTAGCAATGTCTTTTGACTGGCAATGCCCATGCACTCAGTTTTCATGGAGAGGAATCAAGGACAGCTGGACGTGAACTTATGCTGAGGTGACCTGGCAAAAAGGCCCACTCCATTTACTCAGATATCTATCGACTTCTGGAGATGAAGATGAAATACCCCAAGTCACACCTCATCACATCCATCATTTCCCCTCAACTCCCATTAACTCCATGACCACCAGGACAGGGTTCCCTTAACCAGAGCTGATTGAATATGTTGCCTACTAAAATGAGCCTAACATCTTGAAAACTTTATAAGATCTGAAATATTCCCTTCCACAATGGAAAAGTCAACACCAGAAACTGGACGTGGACTCATGATCGTGTCCTTTCCCAAGCCGATAGATTTTTTTCAGCAGTGTGGGTATCCCAGAATCAGTTGTCTACCGTCAGTTCTAACGACTCCCCAGTAAGATTCGACCTCATGTCACAATGCAAAACTCCACCAGACAGAATATAAGGCCAGGACATTATGCTAAAGTTCAAAACAAAAGTAGTTCTGCCCCAGCTGGATATAACATCCATTTCTGGGCATCCCAGTTCAGGTAGGACATGAGGCTTTAACGAGGATATGGAAGAGCTTTGTTTGAATGTTTCTACAAATGAATCATTACTGTTAAATGAATAGACAGGAAAAGTTAGGGTTATGAGGAAATGGGAGAGTTGCGGTCAAAGGAGGGGAAAGGATCAATGCTTTTAATAGGGGTGGCACGGTGGATCAGTGGTTAGTACTGCTTCCTCACAGCTCAGGGGCCTGGGTTCAATTCCTCCCTCAGCAACTGTCTGGGTGGAGTTTGCACGTTCTCCCTGTGTCTGCATGGGTTTCCTCTGGGTGCTCTGGTTTCCACCCACAGTCCAAAGATGTGCAGGCTAGGTGGATTGGTCATGCTAAATTGCCTGTAATGTTCAGGGATGTGTAGATTAGGTGGGTTACAGAGGAATGTGTCTGGGTGGGCTGCTCTGAGGTTCAGTGTGGACTTGTTGGGCCAAAGGGCCTGTTTCCACACTGTAGTGATTCTATGATTCTAAAATCATGAAGTGTTTAGACAGAGTAAGTAACAAGAAACATTTCCAATGGCTAGAGAGGGGCAGGGCAAGTAGCTGAACACTTAGGGACTAGTGATCATATTTCTATTATTTTAAAAATAGTTAAGGAAAACTTCCATAAGGTAAAATTTAATGATATGAGGCAAGAGCTATCAAAAATTGATTGAAGTCGACAGTTCACAGGTAAAGAAACAACTGCCAAGTGGGAGGCTTTCAAAAATGTGATGAGAGTTCAGAGGCAGTATGCTGCTGTTAGAGTGAAGGGTAAGGCTGGTAAAAATAAGGAACAATGGACGAATAAAGATCTTGAGGTTCTAGTCAAGAATGAGAAAGAATAGTATATTAGATATAGATAGCTGGGATCCAATGAATCCCTTGAACAGTAGAAAGAATGTAGGGGCATTTTTAAGAGAGAAACCAGGAGATAAAAGAAGGAATATGAGATAGCCTTGGCAGATGAGGTTAAGGATAATCCAAAGAGATACCACAAGTACATTACGAGCAAAAAAGCAACTAGAGAGAGAAGAGGGTCCCTTAAAAATCAAAGGTGGTTGTCTAGTGTTAAACCTCAGGAGATGGGAGAGAGCTGCTAAATGAATATTTCATATCAGTTTTTACTTTAGAGAAAGAGCTGGAGGCTAGAGAACTCAGGGAAATAAATATTGATGTTTTGAAAACATTTCACATTACAGAAGAAATGCTGGAGGTCTTAGAAAACATGAAGATGGATAAATCTCCAGGGGCTTTCAAGGGTATTCCAGGATGTTGTGAGATGTTAGGGAAGAAATTATATAGCCCCTTGCAGAAATATTTGTAGCATTGATAACCATGGATGAGCTACTGGAGGACTGGAGGGTGGCTAATGTTGTGCTTTTATTTAAGAAAGGCTCTCAGGATAAGCCTGGGAACTAGAAACCCCTGAACCTGACATTGGTGGGAGGCATGTTGTTGAAGGTGCTTCTGAAAGATGGGATTTACATGCATTTGGAGAGGCAAGGACCGATTAGGAATAGTCAGCATGGTTTTGTGCAAGGGAAAATGTGTTTCACAAACTTGATTGAGTTTTTTGAGGAAGTAACCAGACGATGGATGAGGGTAGAGCAGTAGATGTTTACATGGACTTTGGTAAAGCCTTTGAGAAGGTTCCACGTGGTGAACTAATTCATACAGTTTGATCAAATGGGATTCAGGATGAGCTTGCCAATAGAATTTAAAGTTGGCCTGACGGTAGAAGACAGAGGGTGGTGGTGGAGGGTTATTTTTCAAGCTGGAGATCTTTGAACAACGGTGTTCCACAGGGATCAGTCCCGGGTCCACTTTTGTTTTTCATCTATATAAATGAATTGGATGGCAATTTAAGAGGCATGATTAGTAACTTTGTGGATGGCACCAAATTTGGTGATATAGTATACAGTAAAGAAGGTTGTCGAAGATTACAAAGAAATCTTGATCAATTTAGTCAATAGGCCGAGGAGAGGAGATGAAATTTAATTTGGATAAACGTGAGGTATTGCATTTTGGTAAAACAAACAGGAGCAAGACTGATACAATTAATGGGGCTTTGGATAATGTTGTAGAACAGAGAGACCAAAGGTTTCAGGTACATGATTCTTTGAAATTTGTATCAGAGGTGGGTAGGGTAGTTAAGAAGAGATTTAGCACCCTTGCCTGCATTGCTCAGACCATTGAGTAAAGGAGCTGGGATGTCATGTTTAGGCTGTATGGGACATTGGTGAGGCCTCTTCTGGAATACTGGGTGCAGGTCTGGTCACCCTCCTCTCAGAAAGATATTATTAAATTGGAGAGGGTTCAAAAAAGGTTTACCAGGATGTGGCCAGAATGGAAGGGAATTTTTCACTGGGGGGTAGAAGGTTGAGTGGGGTGACCTTATAGAGGTTTATAAAATCATAAGGGGTATAGATAAGGTGAATAGCAGGGATCTTTTCCCTTCTGTGAGGGATTTCGGAACTAGGGTGCACATTTTAAAGTTGAGTGGAGGACGATTTAAAAAGGACTCAAGGGGCAATTTTTTTACACAGAGTGTAGTTTGTGTGTGGAATGGACTATTACAGAATTTAGTGGATGCAGGTGTGGTTGCAACATTTAAACAACATTTAGATAAGTACCTGAATAGGAAAGAGTTGGAAGGAAACGGGCCAAATGCAGGCAAGTGATTTGATTTGATTTATTTTTGTCGGGTGTGCCTAGGTACAGTGAAAAGTTTTGTTCTGCATGCAGTTCAGGCAGATCATACCATACAAAGTCTCAGGTTGATTGAAAAGGGCAAGGAATGTATTGTTACGGGTACAGAGAAGGTGCCGAAAAAGCAAGATCAATTTTAGATTTGAAATTTGAGAAATTTGGGAACATGGTCGGTACGGATTAGTTGGACCAAAGGGTCTGTTACCATGTTATATGATTCTATGACTCTATGAGAGCCAATGACCATATTTAATAGATTTGAGATGGTTAACAAAATAGTCAGAGATGACATAACAAATAATGAATGCTTAGGACGTCTGGAAGGGTGAAGGATATTACTTCAACAGTGGCTTTGTGAACAAGTTGGAAATAACTTGAAGAAAAATGATGGAACATGAAGAAAGAGCAGGAGAATGGGATTAATTGGGTGTTTCTAGGGAAGAGCCTGGAAAGGTTTGATGGCCCAAATGGCTTCCTGGGATATTAAATGGTTCTGTCTTCTCAGATTTATTTGTGGTTAGAACTTTTTAAAATAAATGCGCAACAAAACTTTTCTATAAGTAATGTTCAGGACCAGTTGATCTGTAGGATTAGATGTGTATTGTGCTTTTTAATCCTTTGCACTGAAAAGTCTGTATTAATATTTCAGGCTTTATTGTTGATCAATTTATCGTGGGCACTTTCAGAATGTATTTCCATGCCTTGTGGACTATGATCAAAATGTAGGGAGATAAAATTAAATGGGAATCAGATATGATTGAATTCATAATATTTATTATGGTGCTCAGCTTTGGTTTCTACCCTTTGAAGTGTAAAAATTCTTGAGAGTATGTATCATTCACAGTATTGATAGTCATAGGAGCAAACCTTCGAAAGAATCAAAAACATACCGCAATGGTAATTGGCTTGGATTGCGTGTGTAAGACTGCTAAATCCAAGGATAATGAAAACTGCCTACAGCAACCTCTAATTAGGTCTGAAATAAATATAGATCGTACAGAAGGTAGTTGGCAACAAAATAACAAATGGTGTTTATACTGATATGGAAAACAATCACATCTAAATGAATAGGTTTTTTAAAAGCATTCTTCCTACAGTTGAAGGAAAATAAACTGCTCTCATCAATGTTTCCTAATCCTTGTTATTTCTGATCTCAACCCGTCCAGATTCTACACATTGTATTCTTCCCAGTCAAGATCCTTCCGCACTGCTGGTCTTTAAGCTGTCTTTTATTATAAGGATTATGCCCCCCACCTTTTTGATTTTGTCTATCTTTTCAAAATGTCAAATGTCTTGGAATATTTAGTGTCCAACAATAGTCATTGTGCAGCCATGTTTCTGTAATAGCTGTTAGAACAAACCTATTTACCTCTTTTTGAGCCATTAATTCATCTATTTTTTAAAAAAGAAATCATACATGGGATGTGGGTGTTACTGTCTGGGCCAGAATTTAATGTCCACCCTTAGTTGCCTTTGAGAAAGTAGTACTGAGTACCTTCATGAATGCTGCAGTCCATTTGCTGCAAGTTGACCCACAATGCCATTAGGGAGGAGTTCCAGGGTTTTCTCCCAGTGATGCTGAGGGATTGGCAATAGATTTCCAAGTCAGGATGGTACGTGGCTTGGAGGGTAGCTTGCAGACAGTAGTGTTCTACAAATCTGCTGTCCTTGTCTTTCTAGATTCTGTGTTTGGAAGGTGCTGTCTAAGGATTTTGTAAAGCATATGACATTCATTCATAGAACATAGAACATAGAACAGTACAGCACAGTACAGGCCCTTCGGCCCTCGATGTTGTGCCGAACTTTTACCCTAAATTTAAGGTTTATCTAACTCCACCCCTACCTTATACTACCATCCATTCATGGATTCAGACAAAGGGCTTTAATTTTAACATTTGACTATGTTTCTTTGATTTGTCCAAATTCAATCATGTTCAATTACTGTGAGAAAATAATGGCCCTCTTGGCATACTCTGCTTTTCTTTACCCAATTCATCATTCTGCTCTAAGGCTTTGTCTTTTCTCTTCAGGGTTAGAAATCTCCCCTCACTTGAGCACTCTACCATCACCCTATCTTTTTTAAATATATATTTATAATTATAGATTACAGAATTCTGAACTACAGAGAGACCTGTATGTCATGGTACATGAATCAACACAAGTGATTAGGAAGGCAAATGGAACGTTCTCACTTCTTGCAAGGTGAATTGAATACAAAACTGTGGTACAATCTAATACAGCATTGATGAGGCTACATTTAGAGTACTGCGTACAGTTGTAATCTCCTTACGTAAGAAAGGATATAAACGTGTTAGAACCAGTTCAGAGAAGGTTCACGAAACTGACGCCTGATTTGGAAAAAGTTGAACAGATTATGTCTGTATCCATTGAAACATATAAGATTCTGAGGAGACTTAGCAGGGCAGATGCTGAAAGAATGTTTCCTCTTCTGGGAAAGATTGGAGCTAAGGGACACATTTTTAAAATAAGGCATTTTCTATTCAAGATGTACATGTGGAGGATTTTCTTCACTCAGAGAATAGTGAGTCTTTGGAATTCTCTTCCCTTGAGAGCAGTAGTAATGGGTCATTTAAGGCAGAGGTAAATAGGTTCTTAGCTATCCAGAGAGGCAAAGGTTATCATAAATAGATGATAATAGGGAGTTGAGGCCACAATCAGATCAGGCATGATATTAGTGAATGGTTGAGCAGGATCAAGGTGTGAAATAACTTACTTCTGATCCTGATTTATATGCTTGCATGTCAGCTTGTACATAAGGTCTATCTTCAATCCTGATAATGTACTTGAGCAGGACACTGATCTCAGCCCAGATTAAGTTCCTTTTTCACCACTACTAGTGCCAATTTGACATGAATCAAACACCTTGCATCCACAAAGTTCTATAAATCTCACAGTTAGGTCCATGTGACCTTTTTGACTGTAACAATGTGAACATGGTTTTGACAGTAATTCAGAGATTATTTATTTTTGAGGGTTTGCCCTTTGAGACCTAGGACCTCAAGTTTACATCAGAATTTGATGAATCATTGTTTGGACTCGTGTGGCAAGGGAATGGGAACTGGAGCATCAGGTCAGCAAGGTCAGACCCGAAACATCAGCTTTCCTGCTCCTCTGATGCTGCCTGGCCTGCTGTGTTCCTCCAGCTCCACACAGTGCTATCAGTAAGTATGAAGACTGGGGAAGAGCTTGAGACTAAGGCAAATATAGCCAAGAGGAAGAGCAGTCAGGGAGAGGTTGCTGAGCTCAGCAGAACCGGAGGCTTGGACTGCATTTGCTTCATAGAAATAAAACGGATGAATTTAGAGCTTGGATTAATGCATGAAATTATGATGTCGTTGCAATCACAGGGATATGGTTGAAAGAGAGACAGGATTAGCAGCTTAATTTTCCAGGATATTAATGTTTTAGATAAGGCAGAGGAGGAAGCAAAAATGGTGGGGGCAGTTGCATTGCTGCTCAGAAAGCATATCACAGCAGTAGGAGACAGGAGATCCTAGAGGGATCTTTCAGCGAGACAATATGGTAGAGCTCAGGAATAGGAAGGGTGCAATCATAATGCTGGGATTATACTGCAGAGTTCCCAGCTGCAAGCAGGAGATAGAAGAAGAGATATATAATCAGATGCTGGAAAGATGTGAAAATTGTAGGTTGTTGTGGGTGATTTCAACCTCCCCCACAGTGACTGGGATTCCCTTAGGGCTGGGGAAATGGATAAGGACCAGTTTGTTTGTCCAGGAGGATTTCTTGGAAAAGTACCTGGATAATCCAATGAGGGAGGGGGTCATACTGAACCTGGTATTGGGAAATGAGCTCAGCCAGGTGATCAAAGTTTCAGTGGGGGAGCATTTTGGGAATATTGATCATAATCCCATAATTTTTCAGATACTTACAGATAAGGGCATGAGTGGACCTCAAATGAAGGTGTTAAACTGAGGGGAAGGCCAACTATCAAAGAATTAGGCAAGAATTGGAGAATGTGAATTGGAGAATGTGAATTGGGAGCGGTTGTTTAAGAGTAAATTCACATCTGACATGTGGGAGTCTTTTAAGGTCCAGTTGATTAGAGTGCTCAATACACATGTTCCTGTGAAACTGAAGGGCAGGAACGGCAGGATTCAGGAACTGTGGATGGCAGGGGAAATTGTCAGCTTAGTCAAGAAAAAAAAGGAAGCATACCTAAGGTCTAGGCAACTAAAAACAGACTAAGTGCTTGAACAATATAAAGAAAGTAGGAATGAGCTTAATGGAGCTTTAGGGGAGCTAAAAGGAGCAATGATATGTCCTTGCTCAGCAGGGTTAAGAAGAAGCCCAAGGCATTTTATACACATATTACGAGCAAAAGGGTGGCTGAGGGAAGTGTAGGCCCACTCAAGGATAAAGGCCAGAGGTTATGTGTGGAGCCAGAAGAAATGAGTGAGATCCTTAATGAGTACTTTACATTGGTATTCACCAAACAGAGGGGTGTGAAGGATTGTGAAGTTAGGGGAAGGTTTGTGAATACTCTTGGGTAGGTCAATATAATGAAGGAGAAAGTGTTGGGTATCCTGAAATACATTATGGTAAACAACTTCCAAGGCCCAGATGGGATCACTCCTAGGATACAATGGGAGCCAAGGGAGGAAACAGTTGGGGCCTTAATTCATATAATAAATATCTTTGCATCCTCTTTGGCCTCAGGCGAGGTTCCAGGGGACTGGAGAATGGCCAATGTTGTTCCTTTGTTTAAGAAGGGAAATAGAGTTAATTCAAGCAATTATAGGCCAGTGAGCTTCATGTCAGTGGTGGGGAAGCTGCTGAAGAAGATACTGAGTAACAGGATTTATTCACATTTGGAACCAAATGGACTTATTAGTGACAGGCAGCATGGCTTTGTGTGAGGAAGGTTCAGCCTCACCAACTTCATTGGATTTTTTGAGGAGGTGACAAGAGTGATTGATGAGGGAAATATAGTGGATGTTTTCTACATCGACTTTAGTAAGGTATTTGGTAAGGCATATCATGGCAGGCTGGCACAGAAGGTAATGTCTCCTAGGATCCAGGATGAGCTGGCTGGAATACTGCAAAACGGGCTTGGTCATGGAAGACAGAAGGTAATGGTGGAAGGGGATAGTAGGAACTGCAGATGCTGGAGAATCTGAGATAACAATGGTGGAAGGCTGTATTTCAGAATGGAGATCAGTGACTTGTGATTTTCTCAGGGATCAGTGCCGGGACCTTTGTTGTTTGTAATGTATATAAATGATGTGGAATAAAATGTAGTATATTTCTGGATGACACCAAAATTGTCAGAATTGCAGTTCGTAAGGAGTATTGTCAAAGGATACAGCAGGATATAGATAGATTCCAGGTTTGGGCAGAGAAATAGCAGATGGAGTTTAATCTGGACAAATGCAAGGTGATGCATTTTGGAAGATCGAATTCAAGTGCAAATTGTACAATAAATGGCAGAGCCCTTAGGAGCACTGACATACAGAGGGATCTGGGTGTACAGGTCCACAGATCCCTGAAAGTGGAAACGCGGGTGGATAAAGCAGTCAAGAAGGCATGCAGCACGCTTGCCGTCATTGGGCATGGCATCGAATATAAAAGTTGGCAGGTCATATTACAGCTGTTCAAGACTTTAGTTTGGTGTCATTTGGAATATTGTATGCAGTTCTGGTCGCCACACTACCAAAAGGATGTGGATGCTTTGGAGAGGGTTCAGAGAAGGTTTACCAGGACGTTGCCTGGTCTGGAGGGTTTTAGTTATGAAGAGAGGTTGGATAAACTCAAATTGTTTTCGCTGGAAAGACGGAGGCTGAGTGGCAACCTGATAGAAGTCTACAAAATTATGAGAGGGTGGATAGTCAGAGGCTTTTCCCCAAGGCGGCCAGGTCAAATGTACATGGCACAGGTTCAAGGTGAGGGGGGAAAGTTTAGTGGAGAAGAGCAGGGAAAATGTTTCACTCAGAGGATGGGTTGCCTGGAAAGCACTTCCAGTGGAGTTGGTTAATGCAGGCATATTAGCAATGTTTAAGGTGTATCTTGATAGACACATGAACAGGAGGTAAACGACAATAAGTACTGTATTGTATTATTGTGTTGTATTGTACTTTTATCATCCTGAATGGAAACACCAAATTTATGTTACGATCCAGTTATGGATGAGTTTTTTTGTTTAAATAAGATGAAGTTCGATATCATAGGCAATTACATTGAGAATAAAACTACAAGATTACATTGTTTTGATCAAGCTAATCAAACATTACGATACAAGGTTAAAAAAGTCATGCAATCTGTTATGTATCACAAACTATAAAATTCAGAGTTAATGTAAGGTACACTGAAGTTAACAAATAAACTGCAGTCAAACACTCCACAGACTGTATTTTAAATTACTATATTGTTAAAACAGATTCCACACTGTTTGGTCATCAAATTTCATGAAAACTTTGTCTCCTTCACAAGGGAGCCCAAGCCTTCGCTTTCAAAGATCTTACTCAAAAACTCTGTCAAAAGCCTTTCTGACCTGGAGTGACTCAACAACTGTTCATGTTCTGCCTCTTGGATGAAATTCTCATTTAAGAAAAATAGCACATCATAAGGCTGAACAAAGTGCTAGATCAACTTCAGCAGCTCAGAGCCCCAGAGCTAAACAGCTCAAATGTTTTTTCACAGTGTCACGTATGATGTGATAAGGCAGATGTCATTTTCTCCATCTAAGTGCAATTGATGACACACCTCAATATGGTCAATGTTTCTCTTCAATTGTTTATCTGCAGTTGTCAAATACTCCTGAGCCTGTGACCTTTTCAGAAAATGCACACATTGCTTACATTTAAGAAACAATGTACTTGAATTAAAATAACACAAACCTGTAAATGCTTTAAATAAGTGCAACTTTCACAGGAAATGCTTTTTTCAGTCCACAAAGAATGAACTTCTGTAAGTGCCTCTTTGGAGGTTTGTAGCAATTTTTAAATATTGCCGTTGCGTTCAGCTGAATGACGCATCTCCAGCATGCACCCCCACAATGTATTTTTCTGGTCAGTCCTCTGAACCTATGGCCATTTCCTTCCTATTTTCAATGCTGTCTGAATGGGACAATTGAAATGTTGCGACCTGTGATGGATTATCTCTGGAATTACCCACCTCAGCCTCTCTGCCTTGTATTTTCAGACACCGCCACTTCAGGAGGTAGTGTTCTGATTTGGGTGGTTCACTGGCACTAATTCTCCTTTCTGTATTCAGAATGTAAGGCCTTTCTAATTATCAGTAAAGTGAAGATAGACCAATGATGAATCTAAACACAAAAGGTCAAAAATCACATGACACCAGGTTATCGTCCAACAGGCTTATTTGAAAACACAAGCTTTCAGAATCTCGCTCCTTCTTCAGGTGTTAATGAGAGAAGTGGCATCAGACACAGAACATATAAGCAAAAGATCAAAGGATCACAGAACTAATGCAAATGTAGTGAACAAACTTAGGATGGCTGCTAAATCTTTAATCAGTTAGAAAGGAGATGCAGGTTTCAATTGACTAATACGCAAAACCCAGAATTTCTTTCATGTCACTGCCCCAAGATTTGTTAGTATTGTTGGTTTTGTCAGTATACCAGAGGTGACATCTCAGGTCAGACAGTGCATTTTATGTGTGAGGCCTTATTTAGAATCTGTCTGTGTTTTAACTTGGAGTCAGACTGGTTTAACAGCCAAAGAAGGAATTTATAAAATGCTGCATTGATTGTCTACAAATGGTGTGCTTTTTGAACAAAATGGAATGTATGTGCAAATGCAAATTCACCCCATAGATTTCATGTGTGTGTGTGTGTGTGCACGTGTGTGTCTGAGAGGGAGAGAGAGACAGAGAGAGAGTGTATGTGTGTGTGTGTCAGGGAGAGAGAGAGTCTGTGCATGCACAAGAGAGAGGGTGTGTGTTTGAGGGGGAGAGAGACAGAGTGTGTGTCTGTCTGTGTGCATATGTGTGTGTGCGTGCGTGCACAAGAGTGTGCGTATGTGTGTGTGTGCATGTGATTGTGAGTGCGTGTGTGAGAGAGGGTTTGTGTGAGTGTGTGTGTGTGAGAGAGAGAGGGTCTGTCTGTGTGTGTGTGAGAGAGGGTCTGTGTGAGTGTGTGTGTGAGAGAGAGGGTCTGTGTGACTGCGTGACTGTGTGTGTGTGTGTGTGTGTGTGTGTGTGTGTGTGTGGGGTGGGCTCACCTGTGGTGCGACATGAACTCAAGATCCCGGTTGAGGCCGTCCTCATGGATACCAAACTTGGCTATCAGCCTCTGTTCGGTGACTCTGCATTGTGATGTATCCAGAAGTCGGCCTTGGAGGACGTTTACCCGATGATCCGAGCCCAAGTGTCCTTGACCGCTGAAATGTTCCCACACTGGGAGGGAACATCCCTGTCTGGCGATTGTTGTGTGGTGCCCATTTATCTGTTGTCGTAGCATCTACATGGTTTTGCCAATATACCATGCCTCGGGGCATCTTTGCCTGCAGCGTATGACATTGACAACATTGGCTGAGTCACACTAGTATCTGCCGTGCTCCTGGTGGGTGTTGTTCCCATGTGTGATGGTGGTATCCATGTCGATGATCTGACATGTCTTGCAGAGGTTGCCATGACAGGGTTGTGTAGTGTTGTTGTCGATATTGTCCTGAAGGCTGGGCAGTTTGCTACTCAGAGATAGCAGGAACTGTAGATGCTGGAGAATCTGAGATAACAAGGTATAGAGCTGGATGAACACAGCAGGCCAAGCAGCATCAGAGGAGCAGGAAGGCTGACGTTTCGGGCCTAGGCCCTTCTTCAGAAAAGAAGAAGGGTCTCGACCCGAAACGTCAGCCTTCCTGCTCTTCTGATGCTGCTTGGCCTGCTTTGTTCATCCAGCTGTACACCTTGTTATCTTAGTTTGCTACTCATGTGACTTGGCCAAAGTTATCTATCTCTTATGCTGCAGGCAATGATGCCCCGCGGCATGGTATATTGGTGAGAACATGCAGGTGCTACAACAATGGATGAATGGACAAGGCACAACAATTGGCAAACAGCTATATTCCCTCCCAGTGGGGGAACGCTTCAGCAGGCAAGGACATTTGGTGTCGGATCTTCGGGTAAATGTTCTCCAAGGCGGACATCAGGATATACAACGCAGAGTTCGGTACCCATGAGGACAGCCTCAAATGGGACCTTGGGTTTATGTCCCACTACAGGTGACCCCACCACACTATACACTCTCACACACACACTCTCACACATACATAAATACACACGTGCACACACACACACACACACACACACAGTCCCTCTTTCATAGGCACACTCTCTCTCACGCACACATACACACTCACATACACACACACTCTCTGTCTTTCACACACACTCACACATATAAATTTATGGCATGAATTTGCATTTGCAGATACATTCTATTTTGTCCTAAAAGCACACAATTTGTAGACAGTCAATGTGGCATTTTATAGATTCCTACTTTAGATATAGAACCAGTCTGACTCCAAGTTAAAACACAGACGATTCTAAATAAGGCCTCACACTAAAATGCATTGTTTGAGCTGAGACGTCACCATGTTGTTCTACCATGAGACAAAGTTTCTGTAGTTTGTATGTACAACTACCTCAGCGTACTACATATTGAGGTACTTTGTCTATATCAATTTTCCTGGCCCAATGCTCTTGAACCCATCGCTAAAGATCAGCTGAGATAGAAGGAACTGCAGATGCTGGAGAATCTGAGATAACAAGGTGTAGAACTGGATGAACACAGCAGGCCAAGCAGCATCAGAGGAGCAGGAAGGCTGACGTTTCGCTCATGATTTCATAAGCTTCTACAAGGTCACCCCTCAACTTCCCACACTCCAGTGATAAAAAGGTCCCAGCCTATCTGGCCTATTTTTATAACTCAAAACCACCTTTCAGGAAACATCCTGGTGAGTATTTTCTGCACCCTCTCTAGGTTAACAATTTTGTTTCTGTAACAGGGCATCCAGAACTGCACACAGTACTCCAAAAAAGACCTCACCAACGTCCTGTCCAACCAGATCATAATGTTCCAACTTCTATACTCAAAGGTCCGAGCAATGAAGGCAAGCATGCTAAATGTCTTCTTAACCACCATGTCTACCTGTGAAGTGAGGCCTAGCTGTCATACAGCGTAACACTGATTCATAGTATTTGCTCTTATTAAGCATTTATGCTTGCTCACATTCATACGGTTTCAAATACAAACTATTGCAGTAATACTGCATTATTTTATTTTCAAAGAAAGCTTTAAACTCTATTAAGTGGCTGTTCTATCATGATTTACTGCTTATGAACTTTTAAGTTTTTTTTCCTTGCAAGACTGCATCTTTGTGTTGCTTACTGATTTTCCTGTCATTTTAAACAATGAAGTAACAGTTTCTCTCCTTTTCCAGAGTATTCCCACCTACTCCAGTTAAGATAGCATTTTTTCTGATTTCTTCCCAGACACAATGAATGATTACCCATCTTTCCCAGTCCAAAACAAAAGGCATTTTTTTTTAAGCAAAGTTCTCTGGCTGCAGCCTTCGTAAACCTTTCTATCACACTTGCAATTTAGTAGAAACATAGGAACAGGCATAGACCAATCAGCTGTCCTGCCATTCAATATGACCATGGCTGATTGAACACTTGATTAACTTTTATCCACCCCATACCCATAACCTGTGTGCCGTTAGTGATCAGAAGTATTTCAATATCTATTTTAAACATGCTCAAAGACTGAGCTTCCACAGCCCTCTGTGAAAGGGAATTCCAAAGGTCATAACCCTCATCTCTTACAGGAGGTGATGGCCTAGGAGTATTATCACCGAACTGTTAATCCAGAGATCCAGATAATGTTCTGGGGACTCGGGTGCGAATCCCGCCATGGCAGAAGGTGGAATTTGAATTCAATAAATATCTGGAATTTAGAGTCTAATGATGACCATGAATCCATTGCCAATTGTTGGGGGAAAAAAAAACATCTGTTTCACTAATGTCCCTCAGGGAAGAAAACTGCCATGCTTACCTGGTCTGGCCTAGATGTGACTCCAGACCCACAGCAATGTGGTTGACTCATAACCACCCTCTGGGCAGTTAGGGATGGGTAATAAATGCTGCCTAGCCAGCAATGCCCTCATCCCATGAATGAATAAAGAAAAAGAAAGGCAATGGCCTAGTGGTATTATCACTGCACTGTTGACCCAGATAAACCTGGGTTCGAATCCTGACATGGTGGAATTTGAATTCAATAAATAACTGGAATTAAGAATCTGACAATGACTATGAATCAATTGTCAGAAAATCCCATCTGGTTCACTAATGTCCTTTAGGAAAGGAAACTGCCAAACTTAACTGGTCTGACCTACATGTGACTCCAGACCCAGAGCAATAAATGCTGGCCCAGGCAGCAACACCTCTCATCCCATGAATGAATAAAGGAAAAAAATACAACTAAATGGCATCCACTATTTTCATATTATGGTTGCTGGTTCTAAACTCCTAAACAGGGGAAATGGCTCACCTTCATCTACCCTGTCTATGTCTGAAATAACGTATTTGTAACCAACAGAAATAGGCCCAACCTCTCTTCATTGGACAATCACGTCATCGAGTGAGCCACTGTTGCACTTCCTCCTTGGCAATACAGCCTTCCTGAGATAACGAGACCAAAACTACACACAATACCAAGCTCATATACAATTAAAGCAAGACTTCACTACTCCTGTACTCAAATCTTCTTATGATAAAGACTAGCATTCCGTTAGCCTTCCTTTTAGCTTGCTGTACCTGCATGTTGGCCTTCATTGATTTATTAACAGTAACTCCTAGATCTGTTTATACATAAAATTTTCCAAACTCTTTTCATTTAAGAAGTACTCTGCACGTCATTTTCTTCTACCTAAGGAGGTAACCTCACATTTTTCCACCATTATATTTAATATGTTATATACTTGGCTATTCACTAAGGATGTCCAAATGTCCCTAATGCAACTTTACACCTTCAGCACAACACAAATTCCCACTTAGCTTTCAATCAGCTACAAAATCAGAGATATTACATTTGATCCCCAACTCCAACTCAGTAATATATGTTGGGAACAGCAGAGGCCCAAGTCCTGATCCTATTGGTGACAGCCTGTCAACACAGGAATGACCCATTATTCCAACTCTCTGTTTTCTGTCTGTGTTCGCAAATCAATAATTTATGCCAAAACATTACTTCCTATCCCCTATGCTTTGAATTTTTCATCCAGCCTCCTGCAGGGACTTTATTAAAATCTAAGACTTCTGAAAATCTAAGTTTATTTGGTTAACCTTTTTCAATTAGTGACATCTTCAAAAGACTTTAAGAAGTTCATCAAACATGTTTTCCCATAATTACTATGCCCTGATCCTTTTAAATTTTAAGTTGCTTCTGTCTTTCTATCTTTTGGTAGAACGTTTGCCCAAATGTATCTAAATTGGCTTTTCCCCATCTTAAATAAATTGAGTCCTGCCCAATACCCCAGCACCGGTGAGTTTTATTTTCTGCTCCTTACACTGTCCCTTTGCCTCATGGAGCTGACTTCAGTGATGTCAATGCTTGTTTTTGAGAGGTGAGAACTCTATTTTGATATCCTTGACCTCCATCTCTGGTCTGTTTGGTTCAATGTCACAAATCCACATTCCTCGTGACTGTGTCTAGGCCCTGCTAATTATCAATGGTCGAGGATGGACCCCTAGTGAGTTGAAACATGAGAGGCCCTTATCTTACACATTAAGTCAGTTTATTTTGTGATCGCAACAGGTACAGTTTATACTGACTCACTTGGCATCTTTTTTACATCTGGAGCTGTACAGAATACATCTGCTCCATGCTGGTAAATGTGCAGAACTCAACTGTCTCCACCCAAAGACTGTGTAACATAATCAGCTTTGGTAGAACTCAATACAACTAGACAGAAACTCCTGCAGAAGCTTATACATTACATCTCTCCTTCATTAGGATGTTATCTGACAGCTACCTCTTTGACCAAGCTTTTGATCGCCTAAGTTAATACCTCATTACATGGATCGGTGTCATATTTTGTTTGATAACTCTCCCCATGAGGTGCTTGTAAATTTTTGTGGCAGCAAAAATACTAAAGAAAATTTCCATAATGCATTTAACATGATAAAATGTTTAAAACCTTGAGTGTGAGTCACACCAGTTGATATACAACAAATGACCAAACATTTGATTAACGAATGAGATATGAAAGAGCATCTACTTTAAAGCAGCTATACAAATACGGATTTATATTGTTAAGCAGCTTGCATTCTGTTACAAGTGCTGCTTGCACATGGAAGCCATGTAACTATTCAGTAAACTCTTCCTGACAATATTTAATTGCATTCACCCAATAAGTAATCTACAATTTGAAACCTATCATGAAATAACAGTTGGCATTAACATCTTTCAGATGAATTTCGTTATCCAACAATGCATTTTTATGTTTGGCATTATATGTTACCTGGCAATAAAAGCATCAACAGATTGGAAATTACAAGATGTTTTTAAGATTTCAATGATCATCAATGAAATGACAAGATGGATGCAGATTAAAAAATGTTGGATTTAGATTTATTAAAACTGCATTACAAGTATCTAACAACACAAACTTTGAAAGAAACTCGTATTCAATTTGGTGCTCATTATCTCTGTGGCCTCTTGTACAAACAGTTTAAAAAATATAGATTCAGTTTGCACAGCTTTCTCTGTCATATGATTGTCTTCAACATTTTTTTTTAAATTGCAGCATTGCACTGCAAAATCTTTCATGCCATGCATGAAAGCAAATATTTCTCATAATAATAGCAAATGCAAAAATGAATAATGTACAGTTTGACCTATAATGAAAATCTTGTGCACATCCAGCAGCAACATATTATTATCTACTGAATGAATATAGGTGATAACGTACTAATTTGTTTCATTTTTATCCAAGTGATAGAATTATTCATCCTGCGTAAATGAAGCATTAAAGGCTTCATCTAAATCTGGTAGCTTTATCCTCTGTGTGAAGTCAGTCAAGTGTTACTGATGCATGGCCTGATAGAGTAATTAAGGCAATCCATTATATCCAACTGAGTTAGCCAGGAGATAGAGACAGAGTCGAGGTCTTCAAAATTCTTTTTACTATTCCACCAGGAATCTGGCTTCATATGTGGATGGTTTTGTCTGTTGAAAAACCTGAAATTATTTGAGTTCAAAGATTGCAAATGCTGAAAAATGATATGTGCAATGTTTAACCACCTTATTATTTCTGATTTGACCTGCAGGATTTAGTAATCTAGATACCCTAACTATCCATGAAATATTGAACACGGTGCAGCTATACTCTTTGGACCATAATAGCTTTTGGCAGGGCTACACCCAGTTGGTGAAAGAGTTATTAGTTTTTTTACTTTGTTCTTGTGATAGTTGAGTTAATATTCTAATGGGCACTGCTTCCAAGGCCAGCTTTCATTTCCTATCCCAAATTAACCATGAGAACTTGGTGGTGATCTGTGGCCTTGAACCTTTGCAGCTGTGTGTTGTAAGCACATCGATAAGTGCCATCAAGAAAGGAATTCCAGCATTTTTACCAAGTGACTTTGTACATTTTGACAAAATAATCCCAAATCAATATGGTCTGCAACTTGAAGTGGAATTTGAGCTGATGATGTTCCCATGTGTCTGCTTCCCTTGTGCTGTGATTCTTTGCACGGGAACTTATTGAATGTTTCGTGGGAGACCAATTAAGCAGCATTCACTGATTCCCCTTTATCTACCTTATTAGTTATATCCTCAATAATATCTAACAAATTTATTAAACAGGATTTTCCTCTTTCAAAAGCCATGTTGACTAAGTTTATTGGTACTGTGATTGTTTCAATGTGTTTGCTAAAATTTCCTTAACAATAGTTTCTGATGCTTTATGGCTGACTGATGCTCAGCTAACTGACCTGTAGATTCCTGCTTTATCTCTCTCTGTTCCTTGAAAAGCAGGGCACTTATTAACATTTAATAACCTCACATCGTTGTGGAATTTACGGAATGTTATAAAATTATAATCATCCATTTTCTCTATGGCTTTCTTTTCTGTAGTCCAGGTACTAAGGTTTTTTTTTATATTGAGTTCTGTTTCTCCATACGTTGCACTGCTTATATTGATTACTTTGACTTCCTTATGGGTCCCTAACCCTAACCCTAACCCTCTTTTTCTGGTATGTAAACTCACGTTTTCTGTCATGAAACAGACAAAAAAAATTTGTTTCATGCCCCGGACATTTCCTCATTTCCCATGATAACGTTTACTGTCCCTAACTTTTATTCAGCAAACTCCGCCTCCCCACCCTTATAAAGAAAAATTGAAAAAAAATCTTACTTGTTTTTATATTCCTGACCAGTTTACTCTTGTTTTACAATTTTTTTTACAATATGTGTCAACTTTTTGGGATGACCCTTTAATGGCTTCTAAAATACTGCAATCCTTATACATACTATAATTTATTGCAACATTATAAACCTCTTCTTCTAAACTAACTTCATTCTTAACCTCTTTAAAAGCCATGGATTGATTTTTCTTGCTAAGCTGAAACGTATCTTCCTAAAGTAGTTATTTCTTTAAGTATCTCCGACTGTTTATATATCAGTAGGTAGTCTATTTATCCATTTAACCTTAACCAGCATTACTTAATTCCACTTATGCCTTTGTAATTGACTGTGTTTAAATGTTAAGTTTTTTTGTTTGGAGCTGGAATACGTAGCTTTCAAACTTGTAATGTAATTCAATTGCAATTTGATCACTATTTTAGAATAGACATTATCCAATGATGCATCAGAGCTTAATATGAGTTCTGAAATAGTTTTATCCTCAGTCAGCTTCACAATGTGTTGTTCCAGGAAAATGTCACAAAAGCATTCTGCAGATTCACCTTCCAAATCACATTTGCCAATAATTTTGGTTGAGTCCACACGATGAATAATTGACTTTGTCACATGCACCAAATAATTCTTGCTTAATACTCTGTCTAATGGCATATCTATTATTTGGGGACCTATAAACTACACAGTTTTCTGATTCGTGCTGTTCTTAATTCACATCATATTTTATGATTGTTTAAGCCACAATCCTTTCTTAATGGCATCCTTATGACATCTTTTACGATCAGCCATGGCTTAACATGATGGTTTGAATATGTAAATGGTTACAACTGGAGGGGTGCAGAACTCCCAGAAGCTGTCTGTGCCTGCAAGTGACAAAACTTTATCGTCATCAGACTCAAGCTCATAAATGGCAAGTAACATTTGTGCCATACAGCTGACAGATAGTCAATCATCTCCAACAAGAGAAACTCTAACCGCTCCCTATGGTACTCTCTCTCAAAAGTATTACATAATTCCACACTTTAACCAAAAAACCTAACCACCTAACTACTGTTCCTTCGGAATCAAGTGAAAACATAGGAATTCTGCAGCAAATGATTCACTTTATGCCTCTCTAAAGCCTTTACATCAACTATAAGTCAGAAGACAGGTGCGGGTGGAGGCTGGGAGGTCTTGTATTCTGAAGTCTGGTGGGCACAGACTCAGTGGAAAGGATGATAACTTGAGTATTTTCAACATACCTTTTACTATCATCCTAGACTTAATAAACTCTATATTCCCATGCTAGTCTATTTTTTCTACTATTTCAATTCTGTAACAACACTTGAAGCATGTGTACCTAAATGGCACTGAGAGGGGATATTACAAGCTTTTCACTGCACTCATTTAAGTGCTTGTGACAATAAAGACTTTTCTATTCTATTCTATGATGGAACAGATTGAGTGAATCTCCACTAAACTGTCTCCAGAGCAATAATATCCCTCATCAAGTAAGGGACCAAAATTGTACACAGTACTCCTGGTGTAGTCTCTCTAATGCCTTGTGGACATGGTCTCTGAGATCTCTAATTTCCTTTACCTCTCTCAGTAACCTCCTGTTTATTGTGTATTCCCTTGTTTCTCTTATCCTTTGCAAATTCATTGCTTCACAGTTCTCTGGATTGAATTCTATGTGTCACTTTTCCACCTACTCAATCAAATCACTTATATCCTCTCAAACCTGACAGTTATTCTCTTCATTGTCAACTACATGACCGATTTTTGTGCCATCTGCAACTCTTCATTCCAACATTTAAATCCAAACCATTAATATAAATAAAAATCAGTAACAATCGCAACACTGGGACTGCGGGATGCCACTGGAAACCACATTCCATTCCCAGACACATCCATTCATTGACTATTACTCTTTGGTAACCTTTTACTCTAGCAACCATTGCCATTTGCTTCCTGTTGCTGATCCAATTATGGATTCAACTTGCCTCATTTCCCAGTATCCTATGGGCTTTTATTTCTTTGACCAGTCTTCCATGTGGGACATTGACAAATGCCTTACGAAGGCCCATGTAGACAACCTCCACTGCACTATTCTAATCATTTCTCCTAGTTACTTTCTCAAAATGTGCAAATAAATTAGCGACACACACTTTCTCTTTAAAACAACCCATGTAGACTATCATTGATTAATCAGTGCCTTCCCAAGTAACCATTTATCGTGTTAACGTTTTGACATTATTTGGCCTATCATAGACACCCTTTTGAATCATGGAACAACATTTGCAGATCTCCAAATCTCTGGTATCTCACCTCTCACAGGCAAAGTGACGCCAGCTATCACATTTGAAAGAAAACAGCAGGTAATTTCAACCCTCGTCATTTACATATATCCGGACAGAATAGAATATTTATCATCACCTGTGTTTATGAAAATACAGCGCGTTGTGTATAAGTCGTCACAATTCAACATCATTCGAATTACAGAAATTATAGAAAGAAATAATTGGGACAAAATTAGGGCAAAGTTCATCTTCTCTTCCCTCCACAACAAAGGAATGGTACTGCATCCACTTTTGTTTGTCATTTAGAGAAACGATTTGGTGCAAATATGGGAGGTACGGTTGGAAAGTTTGTAGATGACACCAAAATTGGTATAGTGGACAGTGAAGAAGGTTATCTAACATTACAAAGAGATCTTGATCAATTGGATCGATGGTCTGAGGAGCGGCAGGCAGAGTTTAAATTGGAAAAATGTGAGACATTGCACTTTGGTAATGCAAACAAGGACTGGACTTACACAATCAATGTTAGGGCTGGGTAGTGTTGTAGAACATAGAGATCAATGGGTTCAGGTTTATAATTCTTTAAAAACGTGTGTCAGAGCTAGGCAGAGTAGTTAAGAAGGCATTTAGCATGCTTGCCTTCATTGTTCAGACCTTTGAGTATAGGAGTAGGGATGTCACGTTGAGGTACAAAACATTAGTGAGGCCTCACCTCAAGTACTATGTGTATTTCTGGTTACCCTGTCATAGGAAGGATATTATTAAAATGGAGAGGGTTCAGAAAAGATGTACCAGGATGTTGCTGGGAATGGAAGGTTTGAGATATAAAAATAGACTGGAAAGATTGGGACTTTTTTCACTGGAGTGGAGGAGGTTGAAGGGTGGCCATTATAGGGGTTTATAAAGTCATGAAGGGCATAAATAAGGTGAATGTCAAGTATCTTTTCCCGAGAGTGGGGGTGTTCAAAACTTGGGGGCATATTTTTAAGGTAGGAGGAGAAAGGTTTAAAAAGGACCCGAGGGGAACTTTTTACACAGACAGTGGTTCGTATTTGGAATGAACTGCCAGAGGAAGTGGTGGACGCAGGTACAGGTTTAAAAGACATTTGAATAGGTACATGAACAGTATATGTTTGGAGGGATATGGAGCAAGCACAGGCATTTGGGACTTGTTTAGTTTGGGAAACGGTTGGCATGGACTGGTTAGACCGAAGGCACTGTTTCCGTGCTGTATGACTCTACGACTCTAATTTCGGTTTATGCAGTGGCTACAGGACGGCACCATTAAGCACGCCCCAACCCCCCGCGGCCGCCAAAGCAAGGATTTCCAGACGGGACCCACCACACTGCCACTGCCAAAGCCAACACTGAAGCCACTATATCACCACCACAGCAATGATGGTCAGACCGGACCCACCAATTCGCCAACCTGAAGCTGTCACCACTTCAGTCACCACCCATAGCCACCACATTGCCCGTCACAGCCATGAGGAACGAACTGGAACCACATGCTGCCATCGCTGAAAACCGCCACACCATCGCCAGGAGGAACAGACCAGACCCACCCACAATGGAGCCTTCGATAAAGCCATGGCCACGAGGAACGGACATCTGTGTCCACCACGCCACTGCAGCAGGACATGGCAACCGCCTTCCTCCACTGCAGCCACAGAAAAGGAGAAAAGGTGAACTTTGCTACGAAAGAAAAATGAAGAAGCAAGACAAGAAAAAAGAAGAATGCGGCCAGTTGGGTGAGCAGGAGTGGGAACATACGGGCATAGAGCCCGAATACTTCCCATCCTGCTGCTGCTGCCATCTTGTAACATTGTCAGCATGTTTCTGCAAAGGTCACGCAAGGCAGAATCTAACAGCTGGGAACAACAATAAAGATATCTAGACTATGGCAAACACATTTTTGAGTGCTGTTAAAAATGCTGGTCTCTAATTCTCCGGAACTGAGGTCACTTTGGTCAACTTCATGTTTTGAAGTCCAAAATGAAACCTTTGATGGTACTGTCATATAAACATGTAATGTGAAACACTGGAAATAGTGTTTCAGCGGATAGCGGCCACCTTCCCCTTTTCTGATCAGATTTACAGAGCATACTTTTTCTAAAGTGGGAGAAATGGACCCCTAGATAGTCTCTTTGAGTAGATATTTTTATGATCAACCTGATCAGAGATGTTATCACATACCTCTGGAGCAGTTGGGATTTGAGGCTTTTGTTTTGAACAAGATGTAGTTTAATGCATAATAGCAACAAGTTACATTCAAAAGAAAACATTGTTATCAAGATATCAAGGAAACTCAGCTGTTCGGTTTACAATCCCTGATATCCTGAGCTGTATGCGCCTCCCCAAACAAGTCAATGTGGTATCATTGTGTTGGGTGGAATGTAACACAGTGTTCAGCATTAACCCTTTCAGTACCATCACCTGATCAAGCAGACACCAGGCTGGAGAAAAATGAGTGGCAGCGTGCTCTCTGTGGATGTTACAATGATTGGAGGCAATCTTAAACCTTATGTGTTCAGCACTGAGTTCAGAGTGCAATTTCTGCCATTCCATTGTATTTCTTATTCTTTTTTTCTTTTCTTCTGTGTCTGTCTTTGTCTTGTTCTTTTCTCCCATTTTGCTTTTGGACAGCGCCTATTCATTATCCTTTCATTTAAAATTCATAAACCAATCTTTTGTTTCTTTAGGAAGATAGGACCAGGAGTCAGCTATTCAGTCCATTGAGTCCTTTCCCCACTCTCAATTATGATTGCTTATCTACCTCAATATCACATCCAATTCTCCAATTCCCAACCTATTTGGGTCTGCCCATCCAACTCTTTTCTCTTTCATTGACTCCCATCTTCTTCCACTTCAGTTAATTTATTTTCTATGCTCTTCTATTTTGCCAACTTAAAAACTGTCATGTTCTCTTTCAATTCCTCCCACTTCCTACAGACAAAGGGGGTGGCCATGGGTACCTGCATGGGCCCAAGCTATGCCTGCCTCTTTGTAGGTTACGTGGAACAATCCCTCTTCCGTACCGACACTGGCCCTAAACACCACCTCTTCCTCTGTTACACTGATGACTGTATCGGTGCCGCCTCGTGCTCCCATGAGGAGCTCGAACAGTTCATCCACTTCACCAACACCTTCCACCCTAACCTGAAGTTCGCTTGGACCATCTCTAACACTTCTCTCTCCTTCCTGGACATCTCTGTCTCCATCTCGGGTAACCACCTAGAAACCAACATCCATTTCAAGCCCACCGACTCCCACATCTACCTAGAATACACCTCCTCCAACCCACCTTCCTGCAAAAATGCCATCCCCAATTCCCAATTCCTTCGCCTCCGCCGCATTTGCTCCCAGGATGAGGCATTCCACTTCCGTACATCTCAGACGTCCTCATGCTTCAAGGACCGCAACAGCCGCAGTGGTCAAGAACGCCCTCGACCGTGTCTCCCGCATTTCCCGCAACTCATCCCTCACACCCCCTCCCCGCAGTAACAACCAAAAAAGAATCCCCCTCATCCTCACGTACCACCCCACCAACATCCGGATCCAACGCATCATCCTCCGACACTTCCGCCATCTGCAATCCGACCCCACCACCAAAGACATTTTTCCCTCCACACCCTTGTCTGCTTTCCGGAGGGACCACCCTCTCCGTGACTCCCTTGTCCGCTCCACACTCTCCTCCAGCCCCACCACACCTGGCACTTTTCCCTGCAACCGCAGGAAGTGCTACACCTGCCCCCACACCTCCTCTCTACCCCAATCCCAGGCCCCAAGAAGACTTTCCACATCAAGCAGATGTTCACCTGCACATCTGCCAATGTGGTATACTGCATCCGCTGTACCCATTGTGACCTCCTCTACGTCGGGGAAACCAAGCGGAGGCTTGGGGACCGCTTTGCAGAACACCTGTGCTCAGTTCGCAACAAACAACTGCACCTCCCAGTCGCGAACCATTTCAACTTCCCCTCCCATTCCTCAGATGACATGTCCATCCTGGGCCTCCTGCAATGCCACAATGATGCCACCCGCAGGCTGCAGGAACAGCAAATCATATTCAGCCTGGGAACCCTGCAGCCCAATGGTATCAATGTGGATTTCACAAGCTTCAAAATCTCCCCTCCCCCAACCGCACCCCAAAACCAGCCCAGTTCGTCCCCGCCTCCCTAACCTGTTCTTCCTCTCACCTATCCCCTCCTCTCACCTCAAGCCCCACCCCCATCTCCTATCTACCAACCTCATCCCACCCCCTTGACCTGTCCGTCCTCCCTGGACTGACCTATCTCCTCCCTACCCCCCCACCTACACTCATCTTTACTGGCTCCATCCCCGCCTCTTTGACTTGTCTGTCTCCTCTCCACCTATCTTCTCCTCTATCCATCTTCTATCCGCCTCCCCCTCTCTCCCTATTTATTTCAGAACCCTCTTCCCCTCCCCCATTTCCGATGAAGCGTCTAGGCCCGAAACGTCAAGCTTTCCTGCTCCTATGATGCTGCTTGGCCTGCTGTGTTCATCCAGCTCCACACTTTGTTATCTCGGATTCTCCAGCATCTGCAGTACCTATTACCTCTGTTCTTAACTTTTTCCAGTTGTGATGATGAAACCTAAATTATTGCACTGTTTCTCTCTCCACAGATGCTGTCAGGGCTGCTGAACATTTTCATCGATTTTTGATTTTCAGATTGTCATAACCGCAAAATTTTATCTTTGGAGCTGCTTCCAAGTATATTCAATAATGGAGAAGCACTGATTCATCAGTTGAGGGAAGGCAGTAAGTAATAATTGCCAGGAGGCTTTCTTGATCATGTTTGATCTGATCCCACAATACATTATTCAGTCTTGTGTCAAAGTTGAGTCTACTCTTCATCAACTGTATACCATTGTGATCCCACATTTTAAAGCTCTGTCCTATTTTTTAGACAGAAAATACTCAATGATGATGATAGAAAAGTCTTGGGTCATTGGTAAGTATTATTCTCTATGTTCTAGAAAGTAACAATTACAGAATGATCTGCCCACTGACCATCAGTTTAAGGTCTGCTCATCATAGCCAATCACGAACAAAAGAGCTGAAGTTGTGAGATGAGAGTGAGTTTGCTTGACTCCAGGTAGCATTGGACTGACTGTGGCATGAAGGAGTTTTAACAAAATTGAAGTTAATAGGAACTGCAGGTAAAACTCTCCTCTTAATTGAATGATACATTGAATGGAGGTAAGAAAAATGCTTCTGGTTTATCAGTGGTCAATCCTCTCAGGTCCAGGAAATCTCTGCAGGAACTCCTCGTGATAGTGTCCTAGGCCAAACTATCATCAGTGATCTTCTCTCTATTATGGTCAGAAGTAAGGATGTTTGCTAACGAATGAACAACGTTCAGCATCTTTCACCACTTTAGTTTTGGTGCCTAGATCAAAGTCAAGTATTCATCTGAATTTCTTCTTATTCAATGTTTCTGTAGCCTCTCAGAAGGCAATTGCTGTAGATCTGGAGTCACATGTAAGGTAGACTGGATGTGGAGCACAGATTTCCTTATCTGAAGGGCATTAGTAATCCACATTTTTTTTTAAATACAATCTAGAAGTTTATGACCTACATAACTTAGTCTCGGCTGCTAATTCCTGATTTATTAATCAAATTTATTCCCCAACCTGGCCCATTAGAATGTGAACTTATGTCTCTGAAATGTTACTGTACATTTCTGGACTAGTCTGTGAACATTACTATGATGTTACAGTCCCTACACACAAAAGCTGAATGAAGAAATCTTTCTCGTTCCTGACCTCAGACCAGCTCAAGCCATCAAGTTGAAGATTTAATGAGGATCCCCGAACCTATAGTATTGTCTTTCATCTCCCGCACCAAGGAGGTGTGTCCAGAGAATTTATCTCAGCTACATTTAGGCTTGAACAGCGGAGGTGTGATTAAGTCTTGAGGCAGACTACAATTCTTTGTCCCCAAAAGCAGAATAGTTATTTCTAAATCTTTGATTAATTCTAACAGTTTATTTAGATTACGAACAGTGAGATTTTACATGCCAATCCTGTTTGCCTAGTTACTTCCCTGATAGTTTTTATTTTATTTTCTGCAATCTTCTTTCTCTTGCATATAGCAGCTCAAATAAATAGTTAATTGCATCTTCTTGAAATAAGGAACTCCTTCCTGTGGCAGCCCATTATAATATCTCTAACTTGACAATACTCTTGCTGCAGCCACGGTCTAACTTCAGAGAGTTTTAAAGCATCAGATATAAAATTACATTCTGAACAGGAATCACGAGTGTCAGAATAAAATGAATATTTCCAAATTTGCTGAAGCCGAGACTGGTACACCATGATTGTAGATTGATCTGAAATGTGGAAACTTCTTTCTTGTGCTGCTACTTAGCCACCTTATGGCATTGAAAGATAATTATATTGAGCTTTTTGGTGGATAAATAAATATAATGAGGGCATTAAATTAAAGCTACTGAGAAATGAAAAGTCTTGCAAATAGAACAAAGAACAAAGACCAATACAACATGGGAACAGGCCTTTCAGCCCTCCAAGTCTGTGTTGACACATTTTGCCCTTCCACACTAAAACTGTCTTCACTTACAGGATTTGTATCCCTCGATTCCCTTCCTATTCATGTATTCATCCAGGTGCTCCATGAATGCTGCTATTGTGTCTGCTTCCACCACCTCCTCTGGCAGAGGGTTCCAGGCACTCACCACCCTTTGTGTGAAAACTAGTCTTGCACATCTCCTTGCGACATCCCACCTCGCGCCTCGAACCTGTGAGCCCTAGTAACTGGCCCTGACAAACTGGGAAAAAGCTGCATACTTTCCAATCAATCCTTGCCATTCACAATCTTTTACATTTCTCTAAGATCACCCCTCAACCTCCTGCATTCCAGCGAAAACAAATACTGTCTATCCAACTTTTCTTCATAGTTAAAATTCACCATAGCAGGTAACATCCTGGTAAACCTTTTCTGTACCCTCTTCAAAGTACCCATTTCATTCTGGTAGTGTGGTGACCAGAACTGTTAACAATAATCCAGTTAGAGTTAGATGAAGAATAGTGGGAGGAAACTCATGTGAACCATAAATGCAAAGGCCAAGTGGGCTGAATGATCTGATTCTGAGCTATATATTCTATAGAATTTAAAATAAAATCTACATTTTGATGGCTGAAGTGTTTTTCTTTATAACTGCTCCAAGTCACAAGACTGATATTCTCAAACAGTAGGGCAGTGATGTTCAAGTAGCCTGCTTAGCTTCAACCTTGTATTAAAACATAATTTTGTTATTTCTAGAAACGATCACAAACTTCAGAATTCATCCAGATGACTGGAACAGCTGTTAAGCAGTTTTAATATGATTCAATACAACAAGTCCATAGCTACTCTTGTATCCATTAATTTGATAGTCAATCAAATTAACTTTGAATTTTGCTAAAAAAAGATATTTTCAAAATTTTTGTTTTGTACTCATCAGGACAATTTGCGAGAATACCAGATGAAGGGGAAAACAAACTTTTACACTGCATGAGAGGAGACTGTGGACTAGTTTAAAGAGGACTCACAATTAATGACACTGCTTGAGTTAAGGATGATTGGCAGTTAAAACAAATAAGTTGACACCAATTAGTTAGGACACTGCCATGAGAAATAAACCAGAGAATAGCTGTCAACTATTTTGTTGAGTTGAAATAGGCACAATCCATATACTTGCTCTTGATAGCTGTGAGAATAAGTGTCCTGAGTATTAATACACACTTAACAATCACTTTGTTTCTGTATTATTCCATAATTTATCTTCAGTTCCAAACCTGTAAGAAAATACGTTTATTAGGTCAGACAGACAAAGAGAGAGAATGCTGGAGAAACACAGGAACTCTGGCAGCACCTGTGGAGAGAGAAACAGAGTTAATGTTTCGAGTTGGTATGACTCCTCTTCAGTATTCTCTATGTTTATCTCAGATTTCCTTCAATCCACAATATTTTGCTTTCATTAGGTAGAATGATATAATAGACAAGCAAAACAATGGTAAGAATGAACTAAAGGTTCAATATATATATCTAACTGATCTGAAAGTAAGTATAAATTCGCTTAGAATTTCCACAATTATTCTGAATATTTTTAAAAAAACACATTTTTGTTGAAGTTGTGTGGTTCAAACAACTTTGATTTTTACTCAGGCTAAACTTCTACTGATGGCAATGGAAGAATATTAGCATATTCTGCATCTGCACATGATATGTGGCCTAGAAATTTTCAGCAGTGCAAGCCTAGGGCATTTGTCAGGGGGTGCTGGATAGATGCCCACAGGTGAGGTTCAGAATAACCATCTGGGAGATCTGGAGCATCAGCTGCACAGAGAGAATGAAGTTCATCAGCTGTCGGTGAAGATTTGTCTTGAGGGAAACAGACAGTTTCAGCCTTGGAAACCCTACAGTGACAGCTGCAGGTCAGTAGGCTGTAGCAAGAAGCCATCATGAGAGGAAGCCTGGAGCGAGAAACTGTCATCAGACAAGCCTGCACTGGTCCATCATCAGAAGGAGCAGTGACCGCTGCCTCTAAGCTCGGTGACCTAAAGATGATGAGCAGCCCATTACAAATTAGTGGTGGGGGGTGCAGGTGGGTAGAGTATTATTTTATAGATAAATGCATAATCGTGCTGTGTTTTGGTTATTTGAAGAAGGGAAAATAACAATCCCTTCTTCAAATTAGTAATACTTCTTAAAATACTGTTGAAAGTTCTAAAATCAATGTTGTAATTTATGTTGCTTTCGAAGGAAGCTAGAACATAGGAACATGAGTAGGCCATTCAGCCCCTCGAGCCCGTTCCACCATTCAATGAGATCATGGCTGATCTGTGACCTAACTCCATACAGTTACCTTTGGCTCATATCTCTTAACACATTTACTGTAAAAATTACCTAGCTTAGATTTAAACCCGACAACTGATTCTGCATCCGCTGTTGTTTGTGGAAAAGAATTCCAAACATCATTCACCCTTTGTGTATAGAAGCACTTCCTAATATCTCCTCTGAATGGTCTGGCCCTAATTCTTTGAATATTCCCCCAAGTTCTAAAATCCCCAACCAGTGGAAATAGTTTATCGTTACCTATCCTGTCTATTCCTAATAATATCTTGAAGACTTGGATCAGATCACACTTAACCTTCTAAATTCTAGAGAAAACAGGCTTAATTTGAGTCAGAGATGGTAGGAACCGCCAAAGCTGGAGTCAGAGATAGCAAGGTGTGGGGCTGGATGAACACAGCAGACCAGGCAGCATCAGAGGAGCAGGAAAGCTGATGTTTCGGGTCTGGACCCTTCTTCAGAAATGGGGGAGGAGAAGGGGACTGTGAAATAAATAGAGAGGGGGGAAGCGGTGATAGAAGGTGGATAGTGGAGCAGATAGGTGGAGAGAAGAAGGACAGGTCAAGGAGGCGGGGATGAAGCGAGTAGGTAAGTGTAGGTAGGAAGTAGGGGTGGGCGTTGGTCAGTGAGGTGGGAGGACTGGATAGGTGGGAGAGAAGATGGACAGGTCAAGGAGGCGGGGATGAGATGGGCTGGTCTTGGGATGAGGTCGGGGGTGGGGAGATTTTGAAGCTCGTAAAGTCCACATTGAGGCCGTTGGGTTGTAGAGTTCCAAGGCGGAATATGAGGTGCTGTTCCTCCAGTTTTCGGGTGGCATCGTTGTGACACTGGAGGAGGCCCAGGATGGACGTGTCGTCCAGGGAGTGGGAGGAGGAGTTGAAGTGGTTCGTGACTGGAAGGTGTTGTCGTTTGTCACGAACCGAGCATAGGTGCTCCACAAAGCGGTCTCCGAGCCTTCGCTTTGTCTCCCCGATGGAGACGAGGCAACTTAACACCAGCAGTCAAGGTATCATTCTTGTAAGCTTATGTTGTACTCCCGCCAAGGTCAATACATGTTTCCAAACGTGTGGTGCCCAGATCTGCTCACAATGCTCCAAATAGGCTCTAACCAAGTTTAATACAGCTGCAACGTAAGTCCTGCATTCTTGTACTCCAGTTCTCCAGACATAAAGGGCATAATTTCATTCGCTTTTTTGATTATTTTCTGCACCTGTTTGTGACATTTTAAAAGCTATGCACCTGAACACCTGTCTCTTTGGACATCCACTGTATATAATTCATAACATATGGAAAGTACCCTGATCTACCCTTTTTCGGTCCACATTGGGTAATCTCACACTTGCTTACATTGAACTTTATCTGCCACAATATGTATTCTAGTCATTTAGTCTATCAGTATTACCTTGTAATTTTATTTTATTACATACACTGTCTACAACGCTGCGAAATTTTTTATCATCAGCAAATTGGCTTCAGATTGGTTTCACAGGTCGGCGCAACATCGAGGGCCGAAGGGCCTGTACTACGCTGTAATGTGCTATGTTTTATGTTCTATGTTCTAAATTTGGATATTCAACATTCAATGCCATTACTCAAGTTGTTAATAAATAATGAAGATAATTGAAGCCTTAACACAGATCCTTGTGGGACACTACTGATCACATCATGCCAATTTGTGTACCTAACCATTAGCCTTACTTTCTGTCACCTGTCTCTCACCCATTTCCAAACCATGTCAGTAATTTGCTCTCAGTTCCATGGGTTTCTACTTTCACAGTCTCTTATGCAGGATTTTATCAAATACCTCCTAAAGTCCATATCAACAACCTCCATACACATTCTCCTATCCACGACCTTGGACACCTCTTCAAAAAAATTCAGTGTGGTTAGTCAGGCCTACCTGAATCCATGCTGGCTCTCTCTGATTAACTGGAAATTTTCAAGTTGCTCAGTTACCCCATCCTTAGTTATAGACTCCCACAATTTCCCCGCCACACAGATGTTAGGGTAACTGGTTTGTAATTCCTCTTTTCCTCTTTCAACCTTCTTAAAAAGTGGAGTTGCGTGTAATTTTCCAATGTGGAAGGATGATTCTTGTACATTGGGAACTCTGAAAGATTATAGTTGGGGCATCTACACTGCTCCCCTACTTCCATTAACACCCTCAGTTGGAAGCCATCAGATCCTGGGATTTGACACTTTTTAATTCCATTAGATGTTTTACATAAGTTAGTTTTATTCAGTGCCTGTTCCCAATCTACTATTAATTTCCTCAGGAGGTGTTCGAGAGGTGACCTTATAGAATTTTATAAAATCATGAGGCATTTAGATAGGCTTAAAAGTAGTTGTATTTTCACTAGGCTGGGAGAATTCAAGATTGGGGGCACATTTTTAAGGTGAGAAAGAGAGATTTAAAAAAGACACGAGGGACAAATTTTTTTTACTTGGAGGGGTAAACGTGTAGAATGAATTTTCTGAGGAAGTGGTTGATGTGAGTGCAATTACAACATTTAAAAGACACTTGGATAAGTACATGAATAGGAAAGGTTTGGAGGGATATAGCCCAGGATGAGGCAGGTGGGACTAGTTTGGTGTAGGATTATGTTTGGCATGAAGGTTGGACAGAAGGGTCTGTTTCCATACTGTATTACTCCCGACCCGAAACATCAACTTTCCTGCTCCTCTGATGCTGCTTGGCCTGCTGTGTTCCTCCAGCTACACACTGTGTTATCTCTGACTCCAGGATCGGCAGTTCTTGCTATCCCTGAGGTAGCTCAGGGTCTTTTTTATGAACAGAATGTAGATGTTCTGCCAAGCAGTCACCCTGTCTATGCTTCGTTTCCCCAATGTAGAGGAGACCACATCATGAGCAGCGAATGTAGTAGGCTAGATATTGGGAAGAGCAGGTGAAGTGTTGCTTCACCTGGAAGGTATATTTGGGCCCTTGGATATTGGGGAGGGATGAGGTAAATGGGCAGGTGTTGCACCTTTGTCGGTTGCAAGGGAAGGTGCCATGGTGTGGTGGGGTTGTTGGGTGTGAAGGAAGAGCGGACCAGCGTGTCCAGGAGGGAACGGTCCCTGTGTAAGGCGGACAAGGGAGGGGAGGGGAATATGTGTCTGGTGATGGCATCTCGCTGGAGATGGTGGAAATGGCATCTGATGATCTTCTGGATGTGGATGCTGGTGGGATGGTAGGTGAGGACAAGGGGAACCCTATTGCTGTTGCAGGAGGGAAGAGAAGGTGTGTGGGCGGAAGTGCGGGAGATGGTTCGGACCCAGATGAGGGCCCTGTCGACAATGGTGCTGAGGAATCCTCGGTTCAGAAAGAAGGTGGACATGTCAGAGGCTCCCTTATCAAAGTTGGCTTCCTCTGAACATAAGCAATGGAGACTGAGGAACTGAGAGAATGAGATGGAGTCTGTACAGGAAGCAGGGTGTGGGGATGTATCATCCAGGTAGCTGTGGGAGTCAGTGGATTTATTGTGGATATTAGTGGCCGGTCTACCCCAGAAATGGAAAGAGAAATGTCAAGGAAGGAAAGGGGGGAGTCAGAGATAGACCAAGTGGAAGTGAGGTCAGAGTGGAAATTGGAAGCAAAATTTTCCAATTCCTGACGAAAGGGGGAAGCAGCACCAATGATATCATCAATATATCAGAGGAAGAGTTGGGGGCTGCAATAGGACTGGAACAAGGAATGTTCCACATACCCCATGAAGTGACAGGCATAACTAGGGCCAATGCAGGTACCCAGAGCCACCCCTCTGACCTGAAGAAAATGAGAGGAGTTAAAAGAGAAGTTGTTGAGGTTAAGGACAAGTTCAGCCAAGTGGAGGAGGGTGTTGGTAGGTGGGGACGGTTCAGGTCTCTGATCCAGGAGGAAGTGGAGACCCCTAAGACACCCCACCTGCTTTCCCGTTATGAAGCTCTAAAATTTATTCTCAATGATTTGATGTCCCTTGCAAGTTCCCTTTCACAATCTCCTCTAGTCACTCCTATAGACTGCTTTGGGAAGCTTTGCTGGTCTTTGTTTCTTTTTGTTTTTGCATTTTTGTAAGCCCTTTCTTTTACTTTTATGCTGTCCCTTAAGCGTACTGTATATCAGTGAACTTTCTCCAATGATCGTCATTTTCAAACTGCAATTAATGAACAGATGAAATCAATAAAGCTTTGTATTGGGTTACATGGCTGCTGGTAGCATATTGTCTTATATTGCCCGCATGGATGCAAAATAGACGTACGCAAGTAGTGTGCTGAGCAGGATCAACCCTAAGAGACAATTCCATTTTGCAGGTCAACTTCTGTCATTCCCTTTTTCCTGGAGTCCCACATTGTTCCTGCCAGAATTTTGCCTACTGTGTCCAAAACATAGACCATGGCCATCACAGTCATTGAAGCTGTTTCAAACCGATACTCTGGCATGAATTTAAACAAATTGGCTGGATGGAAATAGATTCTGTGTTCTCTGCAATTCTGTTACGTGTCTTGTCCAGCAGTGCCATTACACATGGGATAATAACAAATGATCTTATTGAATGGGGGAGCACGCTTGATGAGCCAAATGGGCATCATTTATTCCAAACTCCAACGTCCTGTATCCTAATAGTCTACAGGTCTGTTAGGCAGCAGAAATATCTCTTTACTATCCCAAAATCCTGGCTGCTTGTTGATAGCACTGCTGGTTTAATAATATGAAGTGCTCTGCAGCAATTCAAATGGCAGCTCACCACTATATTTGCCAAGGTAATTTTAGATGAGCAATATGTGCTGGCTCTGCCAGAAAAGTCCACAATCCCCGAACAAAGAAAATAAAAATCCAAAATTTCTGTTCTCCCTGACAAATGGAGACATCATCTCAGTATCTATCCAATCAAACACTTTCATTGAGAATAAGAAAAGATTTCTTTGACACTCCTCAACTTCCTCATTTCTAGGGGTCTAGCACACACAGAGTCATTAGGCTTTAGGTGATTTTCATAGGGAGAACTTCGTTGATTTGGAAATTAGCTGATCTCACAAACTGACGTGAAATTAGATCACTGTCCTTGCGTTTCTCAACATACCTGCAAAGCAATGGGCCAGTGTATTCAACCACATTGGTAGGTTGTTAACATGTATGCTGAAGTATGAAGAATAAGTAAGCCTTCGGAGGATTTTAAGCTGTGGTAGTAAATTGATAGTTTGCTAATATTGTGTCATCTGATTCATTGGAGAGTAGGTCTAGATTGATCACACAGTGAAAACATGTAACAAAGCTCACATGAGATACACTTCATATTTATTTACTCAGAAGTTACAAAATGATTTATAGAAATATTTGAATGGAACGTTGCAGTACTCATTATTTAATTGGAGTAAACCATAAGATAGTGATTTCAATAGAGTAGCCTCATGTAACATTATAAAAATATAAGCAGATGCTGACGATCCTGACATTAATTTTTTTTTAATTCATTCATGGAATGAGGGCATCGCTGGAATTAAGAGTCTAATGATGAACATGAATCCATTGCCGACTGTCAGGAAAAACCCATCTGGTTCACTAATGTCCTTTAGGGAAGGAAATCTGCCATCCTTACCTGGTCTGGCCTACATGTGGCTCCAGACCCACAGCAATGTGCTTGACTCTGAACTACCCTCTGAGCAATTAGGGATCGGCAATAAATGCTGGTCTAGCTAGTGATGCCCATATCCCATGAATGAATAAAAAAATGTTGCCGTGTCTAGACCAAGGTTTTGACCCAGTTGCACTTAATAAAACTCTTGTGGTATTATCTTCCATCTGTAACTAAGTCCCTTTGGCATAATTATAGAAGAACACAAGATTGTATTCAATGGCCATGGCAAAATAATTAAAATTATTGCAAGTCCCTGCCCTCTAGCTGTCAAGAAACCTGTAGTCAGCTAATTTATAACCTTTGCTGTAACCTTGCAAAGACAAAGAACTTATTCTTTTTGGCTCAGAATGTTTTTGGAGAGAAGTGTATTTGATTCTGAGATTTTATTTTAATTTAGATTGCATAAAGAGCATGGGTGCATTTTCATAAATTTGCTTTTTTTAAAAACTTATTTTCTGATAATACCAAGTCATAAAGCATCATAATTTAAATAAAACATGAGAGGAATAAAAAGTATGTAAGTTTTAAGATAATCATGTCAAAATGCTATCTATATAAATTCATGGATCAACAAGAAAATAACAGAAACAGGGGAGGTTATAAAAGACATGTCAAGTAGTGATCCCCGTTATTCAGCTTGTAATTTGAAGGTCACCAACAGAGACAATTACCCTTCAGGGTCATTCCAAGCGCCTGGATGCTACTTTTGGCCAAGGCAACAGGTCCACCTTATGTTGGGAAGATGACAGATGCATTGTTTCAAAGGGATGGCGGGTTCAGTGATTTGTTATAGAACTATGAAGAACAATTGGCCACGCATCAAAGCTTAATGCCAAAACCAATTTTCCAAGATTGCAGGCTTGGATTCACAAATCAGAAGAGAAAATTCTGGACATTTTGCAACAGGCATTACCAGTAGCTCACAAGAAGAAAATGTTTTAAAAGTCTGCTGTGGTGACCTAATTTGTACTGGCAAGTAGAAGAAGGGAAGGTTTGCTTGCAGGGCTCATTGAGAGAATGGAGGAAGGGGAGGAGCAACAAATACATGCCTCTGGTGCTCCAGTATTAAAGTAATACGTTACATTTTTGTTCAAGCCAAATGGGGCATTTTCCCAGATGACCATTACTAAAACCTTGTACTGTTTGCTACCTCTACTATTATGGGGTACAGGGTAAGGCCTGTTTGAAATCATTATAGCCAAGGAAAGCAATGGCCTAGTGGTACTATTACTAGACTATTAATCCAGAGATCCAGGTAAAGCTCTGGTGACCTGGGTTTGAATCCTGCCATGGCATATGGTGTGATTGGAATTCATCGAAAAATCTGGAATTAAGAATCTACTAATGACCGTTAAACCATTGTTGATTATCAGAAAAGCCCAGCTGGTTCACTAACATCCCTCAGAGAAGGAAACCTGCCATCCTCATTCTCTGGTCTGGCCTACATGTGACTACAGACCCACAGTAAGGTGGTTGACTCTCAATTGCCCCCTGAAATGGCCTAGCAATCCACTCCGTTGTATCAATTGCTACAAAGTCAAAAAGAAATGAAACAGGACATATCACCTGGCATTGACCTAGGCACCGGAAAAGACAACAGAAGAAACAGCCCTGTCAACCAGGCAAAGCTGTCCTCACTAACACCTCTGGGTTAGTGCCAAAATTGGGAGAGCTATCTCACAGACTAGTTAAACAACAGCCTGACATAGACATACCCATGGAATCATACCTTACAGACAAAGTCCCGGATGCCACCATCACCAGCCCCAGATATGTCCTGTCTCACCGGCAGGACAGACCCAGCAGAGGTGCTAGCACGGTGGTGTACAGTTGGGAGGGAGTTACCCTGGGAGTCCTCAACATTGACTCTGGACCCCATGAAGTCTCATGGCTTCAGCTTAAACATGGGCAAGGAAACCTCTTGCTGATTACTGCATAACATCCTCCCTCAGCTGATGAATCAGTACTCTTCCATGTTGAACAACACATGCATACCACGAAACAATCAATTCAGCGAGCACATGAACACTGGACCCATACAGTTGCAATGAGTATAGCTATTCAGTTTAATTGAGTTTCCTTTCTAAGTCATTGCATTTTTGGGCCATGGGACATAATCTGGATCTTATCATTCTCTTTTAATTACTATCTATCTTTTATGCCATTCTCCAATAGTCATCATTGATATAAATAAATTAGATAGGATTGAATGAAGGTATTGTTGATGAGGTAATATCTGTGATTATACCATACTCTAATCTCAGACGAAGTCTTGGTACTAAATTCTCAGTGAAAATTAGTACAAAATACAAAGCATTTACATGAAGAAGACTCAAATTAATTGGAAATTTGCTGGACAGTATTGAAGCTGTTTCATATGGGACCCTTAGCATGATTGAGGGATACAATCATTTTGGTTCTCAACTTTATGTCAACAAATGAACTTGGAAGTCATATACAATTGTTACAGACCAGACCCAAATCCCCTTCAAGTATGTTCAGGAGATAGTCTTGATCCTAACTTTTATTTTATTTAAAGGCATTTTAAGGTGCTGTGTTCCAGATGTAATTTGATTGGGTATACTACTCAACTTTAAGCAAAACACACTTTATTCTTATTCTACAGTTAAAGTACACACAAAGGAAAGAAGAATTGGTCTAATTTTAACTCTATAGGAACACTTACCAGAGTAATAAATTATTTAACCACTAGACAGCGACTGTTCTAATATAGTAACATTCCATAAACAAACCTTTGGCAAAGGCAAATTCAGTGAAATAGATTGTCTCACATGCAATGTCTCTCCAGTCCAGAAGGAAAGAACATCAAGAGAAAATTCTGGCAGAGAGAGAGAGAGGGCTCAAGCATTTTTCTGTTGCAGCGAGAGATGTATGGCAGCTTCAAAACCCCAACAACTACTGAAAGCCAAATTAAACCCTGGTCCTGTGGGGGCCTGGCTTCACCGATTCACGCTGCTTATATTGTTCCAAACTTTAAGAAAATCTCAAGGCCTCGCAAGCCGTTTATTTTATTGACTCGGAACAGACTGCACTCACATCTGACTCAAACATTCTGAAAAAAGCTAGGACAAAGTATATCTCTTAAAGCCATAGCATCATCACAAAAGGCTTATCTAAATGTCCTCAGCAACATATGCCCATAGCTCCTTGAGATTTTTGTCTACTTGGAAATTAAATGGTTCTTTTACATTTATGTGAATTTCAGCATGCGAAGATCTCATTTCCCATGCTCTTGAAAAAGACTCTTAAAATTGAACTGAAAAATATGAGGCACCACTGATTTTCACCTGGCTAATGAGGCAAAGAGGTAATGCAAGCAATTTATCTCCATTTATTTTCATCATTAAACTTGACATCGTCAACCTCCAACTTATACCCAAACAACCTTGACAAGTTTTGTTTTCTCAAACCTGTGGATATGTGCACTGAACAATATGTGGTCTGGCACTTCAGGAAAGGATTGCAGGCTGGATCTCACAGCCCTTAACAATAGAAGGCTGGTGAGTGGCCGAATGGTAAATTCTCTTTTTGCATCAATGGATGAGTGTTCGGCAAGGAGACCATTGTTCACGGTCTAGGTTGGGATAATCTCCTACGTATTTTAAGACAAATTTTGATTTACAAATACAATTATGAATATTATATATTAGGTCACTGTTGGACGGGTGGGTGAAAGCACTGACTTTGTAAAGTGCTCACTTATCTTTTAGGGACCTGGCACCTCTCTGCTCTGAAGTGGATCCACTTCACCAACACCTTCCACCCCAATCTGAAGTTCACCTGGACCATCTCCAACACTTCTCTCTCCTTCCTGGACCTCTCTGTCTCCATCTCGGGCAACCACCTAGAGACAGATGTCCATTTCAAGCCCACTGACTCACACAGCTACCTGGAATACACCTCCTCCCACCCACCCTCCTGCAAAACTGCCATCCCCTATTCCCAATTCCTTCGCCTCCGCCGCATCTGCTCCCAGGATGAGACATTCCACTCCCGCACATCTCAAATGTCCTCATTCTTCAAGGACTGCAACTTCCCCCCCACAGTGGTCGAGAACGCCCTCGACCGTGTCTCCCGCATTTCCCGGAACACATCCCTCATGCCCCGTCCCCGCAACAATAACCAAAAAAGAATCCCCCTCGTCCTCACATACCACCCCACCAACCTCCGGATCCAACGCATCATCCTCCGACACTTCCGCCATCTGCAGTCAGACACCACCACCAAAGACATCTTTCCCTCCCCACCCTTATCTGCCTTCCGGAGGGACCACTCCCTCCACGACTCCCTTGTCCGCTCCACACTCCCCTCCAGCCCCACCACACCCGGCACTTTTCCTTGTAACTGCAGGAAGTGCTACACCTGCCCCCACACCTCCTCCCTCACCCCAATCCCAGGCCCCAAGAAGACTTTCCACATCAGGCAAAGGTTCACCTGCACATCTGCCAATGTGGTATACTGCATCCGCTGTACCCATTGTGGCTTCCTCTACATCGGGGAAACCAAGCGTAGGCTTGGGGACGGCTTTGCAGAACACCTGCGCTCAGTTCGCAACAAACAACTGCACCTCCCAGTCACGAACCATTTCAACTCCCCCTCCCATTCCTCAGACGACATGTCCATCCTGGGCCTCCTGCAATGCCACAGTGATGCCACCCGAAGGCTGCAGGAACAGCAAATCATATTCAGCCTGGGAACCCTGCAGCCCAATGGCATCAATGTAGATTTCACAAGCTTCAAAATCTCCCCTCCCCCAACCGCATCCCAAAACCAGCCCAGCTCATCTCCACCTCCCTAACCTGTTTTTCCTCTCACCTCAAGCCACACCCCCATCTCCTACCTACTAAGATCATCCCGCCCCCTTGACCTGTCTGTCCTCCCTGGACTGACCTATCTCCTCCCTACCCCCCCACCTACACTCACCTTTATTGGCTCCATCCCTGCCTCTTCGACTTGTCTGCCTCCTCTCCACCTATCCTCTCCTCTATCCATCCTCTATCCGCCTCCCCCTCACTCCCTATTTATTTCAGAACCCTCTTCCCCTCCCCCATTTCTGATGAAGGGTTTAGGCCCGAAACGTCAAGTTTTCCTGCTCCTATGATGCTGCTTGACCTGCTGTGTTCATCCAGCCCCATGCTTGTTATCTAGGAATATCTTTTCTCTGGTTCTCGGCAGGTGCTCCGAGTGTCAGTAACATGGGGCATTTCTTCCTTGACGGGCTGCAGAGACATGTCAATGATATGCTCACCACTCTGTGCTCCTGAATATAATCTAAGTAGTGTACTTGCGATGTCCAAGTCTCTAAACTAGTGGGGGGTGCAGAAGAAAGCCTTGCACTTATGAATTCTCTGAGGGTTCAATGGTTTGCTTCTCAGAGATGGAGGAAGAGCTAATGGACAGAGGGGCTAACGTCTCGGGTGCGTCAGTGTATGTGGATGCAGTTGTTCCCTGAATAAGAGAACAGAGGTCATTAGTTGTGCAATAGAGATAAGAGTTTAAGCATCTTAAGAATGAGTTAATGCTGATAGTAATGTGAGGAGAGTGTCCAGAGGATAAATAAACTTACAAGCTTGGTTGCACACGCAGTTTTCATCATGTTCTCTCTAGCCAGCTCCAAGATTTTCTCCTCATAGCGAGTCATTCATATACAGACTCTAGCAGTGCTCATTCATCAGTTATTCCTAGGTCATTCATATATTGCACTGAGGTGTCACCCTGGGATGACTTTTTATGCTGGTGGGTGAGGAAGGTTATTTAAAGAGAAAATTTCTTTTGGGTCTGTGGGTGTCACTGGCAAGGGCAGCATTTATTGCCCACCCCTAACTGCCCTTGAATTGATAGGCGAAACTGGCTATGATAGAGGACAGCAGTCAACCACTATGTTATGGATAGGGCATCACATGGAGGTCAGACAGGGTAAGGATAGCTGATTTCCTTCCCTAAAGGACATTAGAGTGCCAGAGATAGTAGGAACTGCAGGTGCTGGAGAATCTGAGATAACAAGTTATAGAGCTGGATGAACACAGCAGGCCAAGCAGGATCAGAGGAGCAGGAAAGCTGACGTTTCAGGTTGAGACCCGTCTTCAGAAAAATTAGAGTGCCAAATGGTTTTTTCCAACAATTGATAAAGAATTCGTGGTCCCCGTTACTATGCCTCATTTTCAATTCAGGTTTATTAAATTTGCTTAAATTACATCAGTTGTTTTAATAGGATTTAAACTTATGCCCCATAGTATTAGCCTATACAGTTGGATTACCAGTGCAATGGTATTACCCAATATCTGCACATAGCAAAAAAGATAACAGGTTCTAATTAGCTTAAGTCACAACAAATTTTAAATCTTATTTGTCATGTTCAATTGGTATTGAAACTCATTAAATGAAATAAAGAGGAATATCTGCCTGCGAGGGATGAGATTGAATTTAGCTGAAATATATCTCTTTTGTCTGATTGCTTGAAGTGAGAGATCGGGTGTTGAAAATGTGCTCAAATTCTGCACAAAATCCAAAGTGATCTGACTGAATTCAGAGAGAATGCAGCATTGTTTACTTCATCCGTGCCATTGTTCCCAATAGAATTCACTATTCCCTTGGCTTCCCTAGTTTGACACTCAGTATACTGAGGTGTCTAAAGCAACACTGCAGAAACAAGTAAACAAAATACGAAAGAATTACGAACATTGGAAATCAGAAACAAAATCAGAAATTGCTGGAGAAAGTCAGCAGGTCTAGCAGCATCTCTGGAGAGAAAGCAGAGTCAATGTTTTGGGTCCATAGTCCCTTCTTCAGTTCAGGCTCATCTTTTCAGAAGGAGGGTCACTGGGTCTGAAACATTAACTCAGCTTTCTCTTGACGGATGCTGTTAGAACTGCTGAGTTTTTCTAGCAATTTCTGATTTTGTTACAAAAACAGGTTATTTGGCCATTCTGTCATTGATATTTGTTGGGATCTTGCTATGTAAAAAGGGACACCTGATATCCGATATTAACATGTTGGCTAAAGTTCAAAAAGTATTACCTCGGCTGAAAAACAGCACTTTGGAGCACCCAGAGTATGATAATGCTGTCACTTTAAGAGGTTATTTTGCCCTGTTTGTTTTGAAAGGCAGAGATGATGAGCTGGCTCCTGGAGACCACTTGAGTTAACAACTTGGCAGGCCTTGGTTTTTTTTAATGCAGCCTGGATGTGTGTGGCCAACTCTCACGGATCAGGATTTCCGATTAGCATCAGAAGCTATTGGGGTCTCAAAAGAATAGGAGCTTCAGTGAATGTCTCCTTGCCACTAATCTCTCTGAACTTTCCCTTGATTTTTTTTCCTCCTGGATTGGAGAACTACATGTGATCATTTGTGTCTGATTTTTCCTTTTTGCAAAGGGGTGTGTTTATGAGATGTTACCATATTGGAATAATTAATTAGTAATAGGAACTGTGTATTATTCTGTTAAGTTTTCCAATAGAGTTAAGATATTCTACACTCATCTTTCTTTGGTTGTATTTTAACTACAGTCTTTAAATAAATTGTCGTTTGCTTAAAGTCGAGTAGTTTGACCAGCTGCATTACATCTGGAACAGGCACTTTACATCTGTCTATAAAATAAAAAGAAGTAAGGGTCTAGTCACATTCTTGAAATATTTTGAGTGGGTCTGATCTGATCCTTAACTGTGAAATTTTGAAAGGCTTTATGCAAACATAACTCTTTCCTTCTTTGGTACAAATGGCAAAAATTACATTAGTATGAAAAATTCAAGCATACAAATGCATGAAATTAGAAGCAGGAATAGGTTATTCTGCCCTCTTGCTTGCTTTTCCATTCAATAAAAACTTGGCTGATATGAGTGCAGCTTTAACTCTACATTCCAGCCTGTCCTCAATCACCTTTAATTCATTCATTCCTCAAGAATCTATCTACCTTTGCCTATGTGGAATAAGTATGGCATTTTCTCTTGAGCTCCTCCTCAATACTTCAAAGGGTCATAACTTTGGATTCGGTTTCATGTAATGTAATAATCTGAAAGGATTAATGTTGGAAACTGCAAATATCTCCATGCAATCTGGTGTTGTCATAAGGACGTGTGGAGAAATGGCAAATCATCTTAGGATCTTGTAGAGTGAAGGTCTATGTCCACATGTCTCCCAATAGTCTTTGTAACAATGTCTATTTGACTGATGTAACTTGCACATAATTGCTAGCATGCAATAAACTACATCTTCAGATCAAAGGCTCTTCTCACTGAGACTCACTTCACGGTAACAAACTATGTCAGCGACAAACTGGTGGTGGTTGGCATTGCAACACATGAAGTGGGAAAGGCTGGGGAAGCCCTTACACCTCTGGGTCTTTGCTGCCTTGTTCAGAAGTCAATTTCCAATCTCTTGCAACCTACACCCATTTCCCCTTTCAGATGGACCATTGGGCTGCTATTCCATAAGACAGAGATGACTGGTGGTGGCTTAACCTGATAGCCACTATGCCTGAGATGAGGAGTGAGGTTGAGAAGGGAAGTCCACTATTTATAGAATCCCTAGTGTCAAAGCAGGCCATTAAGCCCATCTAGTCTACACCACCCCTCAGACATGCAACCCACACAGACTCACCCTCGTACCCTATCCCTGTAATCATGTATTTAACATGGCTGACCCCCATCCCTCAAACCTGCACATCCCTGGACACTGTGGACAATTTAGTATGGCTATTCCCCGTAACCTGCACATCTTTGGACTGTGGGAGGAAGCCAGGGCACCCAGTGAAAACTCCACCACCCAGTGGAGAAGGTGCAAACTCCACACAGACAGAAACCTGAGGCTGGAATTGAATCCGCGACCCTGACACCACAAGGCAGCGATGCTAGCTGTTGAGCCACTGTGCTGGCTTTCATAGCCACCTCAGCCAATGTAGGAATTAAACCTATGATGTTTGTATCACTCTGCCAGCTGTCTAGTCAACTGATCTAACCAACCTCCAAATGATATACTTTCCAGTGAGGAATTGAACCCTGGTCTCCTGTGTGAAAGGCCAGGATATTAACTAAAAAGGATACTGACTATACTAATGAGGAAATAAAAGTACTTTAAACAGTACTTTGAGCACTTTATTTGTGACCTTTGTCCGTTAGACAGTTGCACCGAATCTTATTTTCTTTTAAAAATGTCAGTTGTATTGATTTATTATCACAGTAATAAACCCAGTCCTAACATTTCAACTATTTTCAGTCAATTGTATCAAAAGCAATAAAAAACCCAGCTAACCCAGGGAGACTGCAAATGTCAATGGCTGTTAGCAGCTTAAGAGTTAAGTATTTAAATATTCAAGCAGTGTTAATTCCAAACTGACTGCAACAATGATCAGAATATATTTTAATGTTGGAGTGGATTCAAATGTTTTCACTTGTTCCAACATCAGGGTTGATAGGATTAGAAAATTCTGCCCAATTTGTTTTGTAGATATTTTTAATAAATAAATTATGAAACACATAATTGTTTCCTAGTGAATTAATTTTTTTTTGAGTCCTGGAAGGCTCAACTAATTTGTTCCATATAACTGCAGATAATTATTTTCGATGAATCATGACCATAATTCCATTATAAGTTGATTAATATTTTTCATCATGACCCGTTTTCCTCCCTTTTGGTTTCCTTTGCCATTTTGGCTGTAACAACAATTGCGGCAAAATGCTCAAACTGCAGCATGGTTCTGAGATATATAAAAATATAAGATTTGCATTTACATGGCAGTCTGCACATCCCTAGGACACCCCAAATACGACACAGCCAAAAAAATTGCTTTTTGAAGTACTTTCATTGCTGACTTGTAGTAAATTTGTAAGTTGCCAATGTCTCATGAACAGCAATAAGTTTGTAAGAACTTATAAGAACGTAAGTACATAAGAACGAGGAACAGAAGTTGGTAGTTCGGCCCCTCAAGCTTGATCCATTATCTAACATGATCATGGTTGACCTCATCTAGGCCTCAGCTCTGCCTTCTGGTCTGCTCTCCACAGCCGTTTAACAAGTTAAAAATTCATCCAGCTTCTCCTTAAATTTATTCAGTGTGTCAGCGTCCTATGCACCGTGGGGTAGTGAATTCCGCAGGCTCACGACCATTTGAGAGAAGTAACTTCTCCTCGACTCCAATTTTAAATCTATTACCCCTTAGCCCACAGCTATCACATTTCATTTTAGATTACTCCACAAGGGGAAACATCAGCTTTACATCTACTTTCCAAACCCCCTTGAGCATCTTATGTACCTCAATTAGATCTTCTCTCATTTGTCTAAACTCAAGCCTAATTTGCTCAATCACTCCTCATAAGACAAGCTTTTCTTCTCTGGAAATTATCTAGCGAACATTCTCTGAACAGATTATGATTGTTGTTTGTGGGCTAAATGTTCATAAATGTTTATAGCAGAACAGCTTTGCTTTTCTTTAGTGGCTTGGGATTTGGTCTTTACATCGAGCTGAAGAGTCAAGGACAGTCTAAGTTTAGTACTCTCTGCAAAAGATGGTAGTTGGGAAATGCAGTACTCCTTAAACACTGCACTGAAAATCAACAAAAAACTTTATGATCAACTCTTCATATGGGAATTAAACCCACAGTCTTCTGACTCAGAGTTGAGTCTCCTATTAAGTTCTATATGGCGTCTATGCAACATAATGAGAGACAAATGAATATCTTCTTTCTGTGGAAGTTTTGGGAAGCAATAGGTTGGCAATTGGGACAACAAATCCATGTTGTTAAACCACCTATATTCTTTGTTGCATGTCACATTCGAAGACTTGAGCCAGGCTGAGCATCAAGTGCTTGGAGCAGTGTTGATTTAAACCAATCATTTTGGTGTATTGATAGGGGGAAAAGTGCATTCCGGATGCATAACTGCTGAGTGGCATGTTGCAAAATCAGTGTTAGATAATCTTAAAATTACATCGAGCCGAAGAGGCAAGGCAAAGTCTACTGCAGTACACCTTAACTACTGCACTGAGAATCAACAAAAGACTATATGATCAACTCTTCATATGGGAATTAAGCCTACAATCTTCTGACTCAGAGTTGAGACTTCTATTAAGTTCTATATGGTACGCATGCAACATAATGAGAGATAAATGAACATCTTTCATACAATATATTGAGGGTCCCATGATGCTTACTTCACTCTATGATTAGTTTTCGGAAAATTATGTTTGACAAATTTATCAGAGATTTTTGAGAATAAAGGGACCAGATAATTGCAAAGAACGAGGGCTTAGCTAGTTGGAAGGTAATAAATCAGTGTGATGAGAGGATTAATTAAAAATAGTAAAATAATTGGAATATACCATCTTCAGTTATCTCATCAAGTACCTTCTCTCATTTTAAGGTCAGAAGTAGGCATACTTGTCACTGATTGCACAATGTTAAGCACATTGGTGATTCCTCAGATATTGAAACAGTCCACTTCAAATATGGAGCAAGACTACAACACTGTTTGGGCTGATAACTAGCAAGCAACAGCTGTACCAGACAAAATGACCATTTCCAACAAGAAAGAATCCAACCATTGTCCCTTGATGTTCAAGGGCATTACCATCACTGAATCTCCCATGACCAATATCCTGAGATTCACATTTACCAGAAATTAAAAAGGATCAGCTATAAAAATGTTATGCCTGCAAATGCAGGTCAGGGCTAGGATTCAGTGTGGGTAACTCACCTCCTGTTTCCTTTATGCTTGTCCACCATCTTCAAGGCAGAGAGTCGTAGAGTTATAAAGCATGGAGACAGACCCTTCATTGCTACTTATCCGTGCCGAACAGACATCTCAATCTGACCTCGTCCCATTTGCCAGCATTTGCCCATATCCCTCTAAACCCTTCCTACACATACACTCATCCAGGTGCCTTTTGAATATTGTAATTGTAACCACCTCCATCACTTCTTCTGGCAGTTCCATACATGCACCACCATCTGGGTGAAAAAGTTGCCCTCAATTCCCTTCTAAATCTTTTCTCTGTCACCTTAACCCTATATCCTCTAGTTTTGAACTATCCAGCTTGTGGATGTACAAAGAGAATTGGGGGTTCAGGTACATAGATCTTTATAATGTCACAAACAGGTGCAGAAAAAAATCAAGAAAGCTAATGGAATGTTGGCCTTTATATCTAGTGAACAGGAATATAAGGATGTTGAAGTTATGTTGCAGCTATACAAAACTCTGGTTATATCCAATTTGGAGTACTGAGAACAGATCTGAGCACCACACCTTTGGAAGGATATAGTGGTCTTGGAAAGAGTACAATGTAGGTTTTCAAGCATGATACCTTGACTTCAGGGGTTAAGTTGTGAGAGGCGATAATACAAATTAGGCCTGTTTTCTCCAGAATTTAGAAGGTTAAAGGGTGATCTGATCAAAGTCTTTGGGGCGGCATGGCTATCACTGCTACCTCACAGTGCCAGGGACCCGGGTTCGATTCCAGCCTCGGGCAACTGTCTGTGCGGAGTTTGCATGTTCTCCCTGCGTCTGCGTGGGTTTCCTCCGAGTGCTCCGCTTTCCTCCCACAGTCCAAAGATGTGCAAGCTAAGTGGATTGGCCATGCTAAATTGCCCAACGTGTTTCGCGATATGTAGATTAGGTGGGTTATGGGGGATGAGTCTGGGTGGGATGCTCTGAGGGTCGATGTGGACTTGTTGGGCCTAAGGGCCTGTTTTCACACTGTAGGGATTCTATGATATTAAGAGGAAAACGCAGAAAAGATAGACTATTTCCTTCAACTGGGGATTCTAGAACTTAGGGCTGAAAATTAAAGCCAGATCATTCAGGAGACATGTTCTAAAGCATTTCTACACACAAACGGTGGAAAACTTTGGGAACTCTCTTCCATAGGAAACAGTGGATACAGGATTGCTTGTTAATTTTAAATCTAAGATGAGTAAATTTTTGTTAATCAAAAGTATTAAAGGATATGGGCCAAAGGGTGGTGTTTGGAGTTAGACTACGGGTCAGTCATGATCTCACTGAATAGTGGAACAGGCTTCAAAGCCTGAATGGCTTACTCCTGTTCCTATCTTCAAAACTCATTCTGATTTCAAACTTGTCATTAAATTTACAATATGATTTTAAAAAATTGTATTTTTAATCAGATGCATGTGTCGCAAATGAACCCAATATTTATTTCCCATCTCAATTGTCTTTAAGCAGGTAGTTGTGACCTGTCTACTTGAACCATTGCGGTTTATGTGGTTTCGGTATTCCCACAATACTATCAGGCAAGAAGTTCCAAGATGTTGCTTTAGCTTTGTTTCATCATCGCTGGCTGAAATGGACTGCATCAGATTCACTGGTATGACAGCAGAATAAAACAAAAATCCATATCATTATCATCAAGGTCAAAAATCACACAACACCAGGTTACGGTCCAATAGGTTTATTTGAAAATACTAGCATTGCTCCTTCAGCAGGTATAGTTAGAGAGGCATCAAGACATTGTATTTATAAGTAAAAGATCAAAAGATCACACAACCTGGTGTTGTGTGTGTGATTTTTGACCTCGTCCAACCCAGTCCAACACCAGCACCTCCACATCATGATTACCAGCAAGTGCAGGTTTTATTTATTTCTTGGAGACAAAATCTTTCTCATACTCTTTGTGATGCAATGGTTGTTTGTTTAGGTCATTTTTATTTTCTGTGAGCCTGTATGTGTTTCCTTCTTTCTAGGTTAATGCTCATTTCCCAAGGATTTGCGACAAGTGTTTTTCGTACAATTATTCAGCTACTTAAGTATCTAATCTCAATGCATTGGAACATTTTATGATACTGGAGAAACAAATATTGTAATTTATTTAGGGAAAAAAAACCCTTCAGATTCCTCTTTTCATCTTACTGTCATTGCAATACATTTATTTACCTACAACTTCAAGATGAAGACTATGCCATGTGTTGGTTTAATCTTAATTTTTTTTTGTCAAAAGCTGTACTGAATTGCTTATATATCACACATGCATATGTCCCAAAGAACTTCTTGCAGTGATACATCAATTTGTCAATTTTTGGACTGTCTCCTCAATGCCTCTTTTCCTTTTCCCTGTCAAAATTTGAAACCTATTAGCAAGAAATTTATATTAAACCTCATGTTTAAATGTACTTACCGAACAGGAATACAAAGGCTGGATTCATATAGCGTCTAAGTGTGGTGGGCTATGGTGAGACATGTGGCAGAATAGGATGAGATTTGGTAGAACTGGATGACTCTGTCTTTTAGGCTTTTGCTGAGTGAAGTGATGAGCTTTTCTTGCCCTGCAGAGAAATACTACATTGGACAAACAGGAAGGAAACTAACAACAAGGGTACATGAACACCAACTGGCTACAAAAAGACACAACCAATACTCACTCATCTCAATCCACATGGATAAGGAGAACCACCAATTCGACTGGGACAACACCAACATCCTGGGACAAGCTAAGCAGAGACAGGCATAGGAACTCCTAGAAGCCTGATACTCCACAAAGAAAACCATCAATAAACACATAGAACTCGACCCCACACACACTCCACTACAAAGGGAAGCCAGAAGTGAGGCAATCCAGCTCAACTGAATCCAGAGTTTAAAAACCAGGCGGGAAATCACACCGACGCTTCATCGGAGGCTGCACTGATGATGTTACCCAGCATGGTAATGAAACGCCTGCAGAACAACAAACCAGCTCAGGGAGCCAACCAACCTCAACACCCACAACCCGAGCTACAAATCTACTCCAAAACCTTAGAGACCTACAGGCGTGACACACTCAAATTGGCACAAAAATGGGAAAACTACGCCAAATGAGAGAACACAACCCGTGAACAACTCCACTTCCTACATGGATGCCTCAGGAACCAGGTATTACCACGCAGTGTGAGATAGAAACCACCAATCAACAACCCACAAACCCGTAAAACAGCAGAACAAAATGGCTGCAAGATGGTAAGGGAAATGATAAATGACGCACACATCTGGCTCCACAGATAAAACAGTGAAATTACGCGCCAAAAAGCTTTATTCCTGGAAACTACCAATCAAGACTGGACAACAGACATGGAATGAGCCATTAACGTCAGCCAACAGACCACAAGAGCCAAGAAAAGACAGACCCTTCAAGATAAGCTAGCCACACTTACCCACAAAAACGACAACAACAGAACAGACACCTGGATAAGAAACCTCTCTGACAGGAAACTGACAGACACCGAAAAAGCCGTTCTCACCCGAGGACTGAACTATAACTACAGGAATGCCAACAAAATGGAATTCCTAGCACACTGGAAGCCACACTGAGGACCAACAACATCAAAGAAGAAACACAACAAATGAGAAGACAGACAGTAATCCTGACACTAATCAGAAGGAGCAAACTCAACACCTTTAACACTTTGGAAAGACAGGCTCTGGAAGGACTGAAAAAGGACAAGAACATCACAATACTACACGCAGACAAAGGGCGCATGACAGTGATACTGAATAAAAGGGACTACCGCTCCAAGGCACAGGCACTGCTCGCCGACGAAAACACTTACCCTCCAGTACAAACTGACCCAACGCCATGACTAGGCAACAAAATCCTCTACAAGCTAAAAAGACTTAAATAGACAGGACAGATCAGCAAAGCGGACTTCTTAAGAATAAAACCCGAAGGAACCAACACACCCCGATTCTATGGCCTCCCAAAAGTGCACAAGCCAGAAGTACCCCTTAGATTCATAGTCTCTCTACCAGGCACGCCATCACACAGATTAGCCAAGGAACTACAAAGGAGACTCAGGCACCGAGTCAACAAGTCACCCCACTCTATCCACTCAGCCCAAGAATTCCTCAACTTCATCAAAGACATAAGGTTAGACGACGAGGAGACCACGATATTGTTTGATTTCACCGCCCTATTCACATCAAAAGACATACCACTAGCAAAGGAAACAATGACAACACTACTTGGACAAGAACATGACCCCAGTGAAACCATCTCCACAGACAACATACTCAAACTACTGGACCTATGCCTCACCACCCACTTCACCTTCAACGGCCAAACATACGAACAAATCAACAGGACACCCATGGGATCATCTATCTCCGGACTCTTAGCAGAGGCAGTGATGCAAAGGCTAGAAAGGACGGCCCTTCCGCTAATCCAACCAAAACGATGGATAAGCTACGTGGACGACACCTTTGTCATCATTATATGGACCAAACTAGAGGAGACACATAAACTTATAAGCAGCACCCTCACCGGAATAAAATTCACCAGAGAGGAGGGGAAGAACAAACAGCTCCCATTCCTGGGCGTCATGGTAGAGCGCAAGACAAATGGGGAGCTCCAAACGAAAGTACACCAAAAAGACACACACACAGGCCAGGTACTGAACTTCAACAGTAACCATCCCAGCACACACAAACGAAGCTGCGTGCAAACACTATTTGAAACGGCAACAATACACTGCAGCAACACAGAACTACGCCAAGAGGAAAAAGAATACCTCTTCCAGGTTTTCAAGGATAATGGATATCCAAAAAAAACCTGGGTCAGAAGATGCCTACACGAACAACATTAGGAAGATACTACATGCTCCGACACACTCATTACACTACCCTACATCAGGAACACATCGGAACTAACCACAAGACTCCTATGACCGCTGGGCATCAGAGTGGCACACAAGTCCATATCAACCCTACAACAACTGCTCACCCAAACTGAAGACCCACTCGCCGCCATGGACAGGACCAATGTCATCTATAAGATCCCCTGCAGAGACTGCAAGAAACATTACATTGGACAAACAGGAAGGAAACTAACAACAAAGGTACACGAACACCAACTGGCTACAAAAAGACACGACCAATACTCACTCATCTCAATCCACATGGACAAGGAGAACCACCAATTCGACTGGGACAACACCAAAATCCTGGGACAAGCTAAGCAGACACAGGTACAGGAATTTCAAGAAGCCTCATACTCCACAAAGAAAGCCATTAATAAACACATAGGACTTGACCCCATACACACTCCACTACGAAGGAAAACCAGAAGTGAGGCAATCCAGCTCAACTGAATCCAGAGTTTAAAAACCAGGCGGGAAATCACACCGACGCTTCATCGGAGGATGCACTGATGATGTCACCAAGCACGGTAACAAAATGTCTGTGGAACAACAAACCAGTTCGGCAAACCAACCAACCTCAACACCCAAAACCCAAGCTACAAATCTACTCCAAAACATCAGTGAGAGCACTAGAACATGAACCTTGGTGACAGGTGGGTAAACCAGTCGAGTGAGTGTGATACGTCAGACAGAGGATAGTAGCTTTTACAGTGTCAAAGTGGAGAATGATACTGACCACCTTCCTACATTACTGGGCATTCCTGCAGATGGCTGACACTGCACTAACCAGGGTGGCACCCTCTGATTAGACTGGCATGGTCTAGTGTGTGGCCTCTACTACTAGTTTGTGGATATGAACTAGTGTGGAAACAGGCCATTTGACTGAACAAGTCCACTTCGACTCTCCGAAGTGCATCCCAGTCAGAATCACCCTCCTGCCCTGTCCCTACATTTCCCATGACTAATCCACCTCACCTCTACATCCCTGTACTCTAAAGTCAATTTAGCATGGCTAATCCAACTAACGTACACATCTTTAGACCATGGGAAGAAACCGGACCACCCAGAGGGAACCTACGCAGATGCGGGGAGAATGTAAAAACTCCACACAGACAGTCTCCTGAGCGTTAAATTGAACCTGGGTCCCTGGTGCTGTGAGACAGCAGTGCTAACCACTGACCCACCATGCAGTCCCATTCATTGTTGTCGTGGGACTTTACTGCATCAAAATTTTATGTGATGATTCTTAGATTACAATATGACAACTTCAAACATATTTAATTACCTATAATGTGTATTAGTTCACTCTTAAGTTATGAAAAGTGCTGTAAACACAATTTTTATTCTCCCTCTACATAACATTGAACTACATTTTTTTAAATTTATGCAATATTTATCCAAATGTAGACATTCTAATTCAACACATTGCTTTCACCAGCTTTTACAAACTGTTGAAATTTGTTATGGTCTTAATGTAAAAATTATTATGATAGAGTTCCACCTCAAGTGTCTGTTTTGTTGCTATTCCAGAAATGTAGACAACAGCTCAATTTCTGGGGAAAGTGTTACTTAAAATAGTGGTCTCGAAGGTCTGAGGAAGGGTGCAGACCCGAAACGTCAGCTTTCCTGCTCCTCTGTTGCTGCTTAGCCTGCTGTGTTCATACCTCTCTACACCTTGTTATCTCAGATTCTCTAGCATCGGCAGTTCCTACTATCTCGGTCTCAAAGGAAGCTATGTTTTAAATCAAATAACAGGAAGTAAATTGTACTTGTTCCTTGTAATGTAACTTGGAATAATTCTATAAAATATTTTTGACTTATACAATAGAAATCCAGCTGAAAGATTGCGTAGCAGAACTGCAACAATTGCTCATTCCTGCCTGGCACAAAAATAAAATGGGAAAGATGGCCTGACCATGGCTAACAAGGGAAATCGGGGCTGGTATCTGATCCAAGGAAGAGGCATATAAATTGGTCAAAGAAAGCAGCAGACCTGAGGATTGGGAGCAAGTTAAACTTTAGCAAAGAAGTACAAAGGGATTTAAGAGGGCAAAATAAAGTATGAGATTAAGATTGTGGGGAACCAGCAAATTGTTTGTAAAAGTTTCTATAGGTATACAAACAGAAACAGCTTAGTGAAGACAAGTGTAGATACCTTACAATCAGAAACATTTGAAGTTATAATGAAACACAGAGATAGTGCACCAAATGCATTAAATATAAAACAAAGAACTGCAGACGCTCGAGATTGTGAAGAGAAAAGAGAGTTAAAGTTTTGAGTCCAGTGACAAGAGTCTGGAGTCTGGTTCTGAAGGAGGGTCACTAGACTCAAAAGATATTGTCTCTTTACAGATGCTCCAGAACTGCTGAGTTTCTCCAGCAACTTCTATAATTATTTGTTTCAATTGAATGATTCTTTGGTTCTGTCTTCATAAAATAGGACACAAATAATGTTCTAGAGTTGTTAGGGAATGCAGGGTCGAGTGAGATGGAGGAACTGAAGGGTATCAGTTTTAACAGAGAAATTGATGGAAATAAAGGCTTGATAATGACATCTCAGAGTACTTGAGGAAGTGGCCCTAGAAATACTGGACACAATAGACTCTGGAACAGTTCCAAAAACAAAGTTGATGGAAAAGCTCAGCAGGTCAGCTCAGCTCAGCATCTGTGAAGGAAAAAACAGAGTTAACGTTTTGGATCCGGTGACCCTTCGTCAGAACTGTCACCAGATCCAAAATGTTAATTCTGTTTTATCCTTCACAGATGCTGCCAGACCTGCTGAGCTTTTAAGCAACTTTGTTTTTGATCCTGATTTACAGCATCCGCAGTTCTTTTGATTTTTATCTGGAACAGTTCCAACAGATTGGAGGGTAACTAATGTAACTCTATTATTTAAAAAAGGAGGTAGAGAGAAAACAGGGAATTATAGACAAGTTAGCCTAACGTCAGTCATGGGGAAAATGCTAGAGTCCATTTTAAAAGATTGAATAACAAAGCATTTGCAAAACAGTGACAGGATGGGACAGAGTCAGCAGGAATTTAGGGAAGGGAAACCGTGTTTGGTGAATCTATTGGAATTTTTGAGGATGTAGTGAAGAGAGTTGATAATGTGTATATCCTGGGCTTTACTATTGTTCAAGAACTGAAGTGGACCATCCAGATTAACGAAGGGTCTCGATCTGAAACGTCAACTTTCATGCTCGTCTGATGCTGCTTGGCCTGCTGTGTTCATCCAGCCCCACAATGTTTTATCTCATTTAGATTAACACTGTGATTAGGAACTTTGCATTGAGTTACTATGCAACTCCTGACTCCTGTTTGTCGACTATCTACAAGTCTCAAGAAAGTGAAGTAATGGAATACTCCATTGCTGGCTGAGTGCAGATAATCAAGATTCTGGAAACCAACTGGAGCAAAGCAGCCATTAACCACTGTAGCCTGCAAATACTCAATAAAAATCATAAAGAGAGGAGACCAGAAATACGGGCACAGCAACTGAAATAAACAGGGCAAGAAAATTGGCCAAAAAGCAAAGTATGCTGGGAATGCTTGAGTCAAAACTGACACAGGAGGTGATTCTGCCTAGGAACAAGTCCTTGCAAAATCTAAGCCCAGACAATTGAAAACCAGACAGGCACCAGAAAAAATCAGGAAGTTTGAAAGGACAATTTAACCCTTCCTGACAAATAAACAACACTAGATGCATGGGGCAGACATGCCCCAGTAAGACAAAAGATCAGGTGTATATTTTGGGATAAAATTAGACTTCCAGGGTCCAAGAGTAGACACATCAAAGGGGATAACACAGTGTAGAGCTGGAGGAACGCAGCAGGTCAGGCATCATCAGAGGAGCAGGAAAGCTGACGTTTCAGTTCGGGGCCCTTCTTCAGAAATGGGGGAGCGGGGAGGGAGTTCTGAAATGAATAGAGAAAGGAAAGGTGGGGCTAGGGAAGGTAAGTGGGATGGTGATAGACATCAAGGGGGTTGCTGTTAAGCAAGCCTTTGAGAGCCATTAGCAGCTTTCAAAGTGATAAAGCCAATTAATTTAACACCTCTGATAGGCCAAGTCCTTGGAAAGCTCCAGAAGGTAGCCAGAAGGGCATAAGATTTGGGGTACCCCACTCTCCAGTTGTCCTGAAGGTATGTCAAGCTACAGTAGTGACCAGAGCAGCTCGCCCACCAATCAGACAGAGCATCAATCCATGAGGAGAGGAATGGACTAAACAATCCGTCAGACCAGCAAAAGTCACTAGTATCTGGGAAGCATTTAAAGTTTCTAAGGAATCGGATAGTGAGAAATAGAGTTGTTAAAAGTGTAAAGTTTAACCCTTAACCTTTGCTGCTTTCAAATAAAGTTATGGCCTGATCCACTGACTGCAGACTCCTATTGTGTAGTCTTTTCCAGATACATGCTAAGGTGTTTGGGTAAATTAATATTGAGTACACTGGTCGAGGAGTCTGCAGTGTCTTAGAGACACTCGGTTCCAGACAACACCATTTTCAGAAATCATTCACGCTACCACTAACGGAATCACTGCATTTACTCACCAAGGATCCTTTGACATTACCATCTAAACCTATGACCTCTACCACACAGAAGGACGGGGACAGAAGAAGCATGGGAACACCAACGCCTCCAAATTCCCTTTCAACCCATCTTGACGTGGAACTATATCACTGATGCTTCAGTGCCAGTGTGTCAATATTCTAGAACTCCCTCCCTATCAGCACTGTGGGAGTACCTGTACCCCGAGAACTGCAGTGGTTCAAGGAGGCAGCTTTCCACCACTTTCTCAAGGGCAATTAGGGATAGACGATGAATTTAATTTAATGACACCACTTCCCGTGAAAGAATTAAAAAAAACTGATGATATCATCAGTTCTATGACTTTGATGCTTTAAGTAGTCCCCTGCTGCCTGGCAAGTCCATCCCTCACAAACAAATACATTGATGTGTAAAACTCTGGAACTTGTCAAAAATTCTGACTACCGTATGAAAAATTGAAGCCCCAGTTAGGCTGTTGGAAAGTAAGCTGTGTAAGATCAGACAACAGCGCTTTATTGGTGATTCAATTCATGAATATAAATTACACTCAGTCCCATTGTTTGTAAACTCATGATCTTTTCACCTCAGCTTCTCGTGAACTGTTCACATTTCCATGGTGGTTATCTGACTTAGCTTGTTTCTTGGTTTGATGTTTTCTTGTAAACATGAATTAGCTGCATTAGAATAACAGGATCTTTAAACAAAGATAGAATATTCATTCCATTAAGTCTGTGCTGCTCCATTTCTCCATGTGAACTAGTTACTAATCCCTGATAACAAGGTGTGGAGCTGGATGAACACAGCAGGCCAAGCAGCATCGTAGGAGCAGGAAAGCTTGACGTTTCGGGCCTAGACCCGTCATCAGAAG
>JAHRHZ010000266.1:13326433-13397663 GCA_024137785.1 Ginglymostoma cirratum
GGGTCTAGGCCCGAAACGTCAAGCTTTCCTGCTCCTACGATGCTGCTTGGCCTGCTGTGTTCATCCAGCTCCACACCTTGTAATCTCGGATTCTCCAGCATCTGCAGTACCTATTATCTCTAGTTACTAATCCGTGTTGTGCATGCACTTTACCTTTAAAATACTTTAAGGGTGGCTCAGTGGTTAGCACTATTGCATCATAGTGTCAGGTACCCAGGTTCAATTCCAGCCTTGGGCAACTGTCTGTGTGGAGTTTGCATATTCTCCCTGGTGTCTGTGTGTGTTTCCTCCCACAGTCCGAAGATGTGCAGGTTAGGTAGACTTGCTATGCTAAATTGCCCGTAGTGTTCAGGGATGTACAGGTTAAGTAAGTGGGTTAGCTATGGGAAATGACAGTTACAGGGATGAGGGGTTGGGCCAGGGTAGGTCTGGGTGGGATGCTCTTTGGAGGGTGACTGTGAATTTGATGGATCAAATGGCCTGTTTCCACGCTGTTGGGATTCTATGATTTAACTTTAAAGACTTGATGCGCTGTGTATATAAATGCTGTGATAGCCCCCACTCATCAATATGCCTCAACACTGAGTTCAATAACTTTAGGGCCTGCTTTCAGCTTCCGTTTTTTTTTCACCTACCCCCCACACTGAGTCCTGTTATGACGCAGGTTGATATTAAAGCAGTTACCCATTCTTACCTGCTCCTGATTCACTTATTCAGCTTTTCTTCTGTCCTGGCCTGCTTTCAATAATTTCCTTGTTTACCTATCCCTTTTCATATCACTCTCTGTCCAGGCTCCATCTCCACTTATCTTCTCACGTCTCCCCTCCTCCCCAACCGCTTCCCCCAACTTTTTCTTCAGCATAAATATTCTCTTCTTCCTCATTGCTAACAGCTCTGAAGAGGAATTGGCTTCTAAACGTTAACTCTGCTCTCTTCCCACAGATGCTGCAAGACCTGCTGAGTTTCACTAGAAATTTGTGTTTGGGTTTCAGATCTCCAGCATCTTTGTCTTGTTATAACATTGCTGGAGTGCAGCTCTGCTGTGAAGCCTGTTTTATAACTTATAATAATGTCTTGCTGTTTTAAAGAAAACTGAGTAATCAATCCTTGGTGCTTGATTGTCCATTAAATCAATGTCATTAACAATGACAAACCCAAAGTCCTGCTTACATACTCCTGGGTTGACTGGTCATCATATACTCCAAGATTTCATGATTCTAAGAACCTATCTGATGGTCTCTTCTTCAATAGTAAACTGTGCCTAGGATTTATAAATTCATAACAGCCACTGAAGAGGGACTATTTTCATCCTCCCTTTAATGTTGTTGTGATTGCCTCAGACTTCTCTGTCTTTATTATTTTACTGACAAAGTATAGAGTATCACTGTTTAACTTAAGATGATGTGTAAATAAGCTCATGAACTCAAGAACATGTCGTCTATTTCCAATGCCTGAATGGTCAATTCATAGGTAACATCACGAGGTGTGTAATAACATTTCTGAACAGGTTAATTAAAAATACCTACAAAGGTAACAAAAGCTAAATCATAAATAAAAGTATAACTTTTGGAAACTGGACAGCAACGGTGAAGAGAGAACCAGATGAACTGTCTCAGGCTAATGACATTTTGTCAACTAATTTGCTGTAAGAACATGTTATCTTACTCCTATAATTTTCGTTGTGCAGATTCCAATTGCCGTTTTAAGCCTTCTATTTAAAGAGGTTTATCTTTGCATCACCATACAGAACAAAAGGTGGATATTGACGTGCTCATTCAGTTATCCAATTAATCCCTCTTCACACGTACTTTTCCCTCAGCACTGTGATTTCTTTGCAAATGTGCTTGCCTCCCTTGGAAGGGGCATTGAATATCTTTATTCTTTCATTCATTTGCAGAATGAGGGCGCCACAGGCTAGATAGCATTTATTGCCCATCTCTAATTGCCCAGAGGGCAGTTAAGAGTCAACCACTTTGCTGTGGGCCTGAAGTCACATGTAGGCCAGACCAGGTAAGGATGGCAGTTTCCTTCCCTAAATGACATTAGTGAACCAGGTGGGTTTTTCTGACAATTGCCAATGGATTCACAGTCATCATTAGTTTGTTAACTCCAGATATTTATTGAATTTAAATTCTACTATCTGCCGCAGCAGATTCAAACCCAGAGCCCCAGAGCGTTATCTGGGTCTCTGGATTAACAGTCCAGCAATAATACCACTAGGCCATCGTCTCCCCCAATGTCATAGGCAAGTTATACTGCAACTTTATAGAATTTTAGTTAGGCCACACTTGGAATATTGCAGACAGTTCTGGTCACCACACTACCAGAAAGATATGGGTGCTTTGGAGATTGTACGAAAAGGTTTACCAAGATGTTGCCTGGTACGGGGGATTTTAGCTATGAAGAAAGGCTGGACAGACTAGGTTTGTTTTCACCGAAATGCAGGAGGTGGGAGTGTGGGGGCAGTGGGCATGATCTGATAGAAGATTATAAGATTGCGAATGGCATGGATACGGTGGGAACTATGTGGCTTTTTCCCAGGGTGAAGGAGTCACTTACAAAGGGACACAGGTTCAAAGCGTAGGGTGGGTGAGGATGTTTAAAAGAGATGTGCGAGGCAGGCTTTTTACACAAAAGGTGGTGAATGCCTGAAACACGCTGCCAGGGGAGGTAGTGGAAGCAGGCATAGTAGCAGCATTCAAGAAGCACCTGGAAAAATACATGAATAGGAAGGGAATAGAGGGATACAGATCCTGTAAGTGAAGACAGTTTTAGTATTGAAGGGCAAAATGTGTCAGCACAGGCTTGGAGGGCCGAAGGGCCTGTTCCTGTGTTGTATTGTTCTTTGTTCTTTATATCCAATTTCATTTTGAAAGTTTCTATTGCATCTGATCCTATCGCCTTTTGAAGCAGTTTATTCTAGATGCTCATGATGCATTAACATTCCTGAATTGTAGTTATCTAATCAAATTCACTTTTGAACATGCACTTTGATCCCTTCCCTGCCTTTACACCATATCCAAATATTTGCTACAATCTACTCCCATCTTTTTTTTAAAAAGGAAAGTTAAACTGGAAGTAAACTCAAATTAATATAGAGTTGAACCTGCAGGAGACTATTCATTGATGCTGTGGCAAACTCTAGTTCTGTGCAATATTTTCAATAAAACTAGATATTAAGTAGTTACAGCATAATAAAGCCCCTGTGTTGAATCTAAATGAGAAAGATCAAGTTCAATCATAAGATGTTTTGTGTCAAATAAGCAATTAAAATTCCTGTCAGTTTCCTTCATATTGCAAAAAATTGAAGCATTTGAAACAATGGAAACCTATATACCAGTTGTCGAGAGCTGACCAAAATGGTGTATGAGGAAAAGACTGCAACACTAAAATTGCCCATTCATGCAATAGGAAATGATAGTTCCAAGTGCAGAGATGATCAGATGTGACAAATTATAGACCACAGGGAGATAATTTTAAATCTTTTGTTAGTGCTAAGGTGTCAAACCATGAACTGAGATCTAGGCTACAAAGCCTCTTTTTCTGTTGCATTGTTTTAAATCATTGACAATTTGGCCTACTTACAACATTAACTTGCTTAAGAGCAGCAATCCAGAATCCAATGAATTATCCCTTTCCGAGGACAGGGTGAATATTGCAGTAACACAGTCTGGGTGAAACTATTCTTTCGCTTCTGCAAAGAATTCAGATATATCTGGAGTTTCTCAAATACAAATAGTTCATTGGTGTGAAAAAGCAATGTATCAATCTCAGTTTAACCAGTTAACCCAAAATACAAGAAGCAAAAATGAAAATTACTGGAAAAGCTCAGCAGATCTGGCAGCATCTGTGGAGAGAAATAAGAGTGAATGTTTCGGATTAAGCGGCCCTTCCTCAGAACTGATGGTAACTAGTGAAATGTCAGGTCTTGGGAGAAGATAGTGTGGGGTAAAGGGTAAGGAGTAAATTGTAGGTGGGGACAGAGCCCAAAGAGAGAGAAAAACAGGTGGAAAGACAAAAGAGTGGATAATATACTGGCTAGGAGTGTGAATATCTGTTAATTGGGAATGTTCATGACTAACCAGGCGTTGTGTATAATAGCAGACTATGTGATCATGGGGCCAGGTACGTGGAGGTTGGGGTAAGGACATGGGAGAGCGCAAGCCCTAAAGTTATTGAACGCAGCTACTGGGTCCCCAAGCAGGAAATGAAGTGCTGTTATTTCAGCTTGTGCTTAGCTTTGCTGGAGCACTGCAGCGAGAGAGCGAGGTGTTGGCCAGGGAAGAGGGTGGTGTGTTGAAGTGGCAGGCAAGTGGAACCTCAGGGTCTTTTTTGCAGAAGGAATGCAAGTGTTGTGCGAAGCGCTTACCCAGTCTACGCTTTGTTTCCCCCATATACAGGAGACCATATTGTGAGCAGTGAATGCAGTAGACTAGATTGTGTGATAGTAAGAATTGCCGATGCTGGAGTCAGAGATAACACAGTGTAAAACTGGAGGAACAAAGGAGGTCAGGCAGCATCAGAAGAGCAGGAAAGTTGATGTTTCGGGTCAGGACCCTTCTTCAGAAATGGCTAGATTCTGTGAAGTGCAGGTAAGGTGCTGCTTCATCTGGAAGGTATGTTGGGCCCTTGGATACTGGGGAGGGAGGAGGTAAATGGGCAGGTGTTACACCTTCAACAGTTGCAGCATAAGCTGCCATCAAGCTGTGTAGGGGGTGTGTTGGGGGTGAGGGAAAAGTGAACTAGGGTCTACCAGAGGGAATGGTCCCTGTGGAAGGCTGACAAGGAAGGGGAGGGGAATATGTGTCTTGTGGTGGCATCTTGCTGGAGGTTGCAGAAATGATGGCTAATGATCCTCTGGATGCGGATGCTGGTGGGATGGTAGGTAAGGACAATTTGGACCCTATTGCTTTTGTGGGAGGAAAGACAGGGGATGAGGGCCGAAGTGTGGGAGATGGGTTGGACCTGGCTGAGGGTCCTGTCAACAACAGTGATGGAGAATCCTCTGTTGAAGAAGAAGGTGGACATTTTGGATGCTCACTTGTCAAAGTTGGCATCATTGGAACGAATGCGATGGAGACAGAGGAACTGAGAGAATGGAATAGATTCTTTATAGGAAGCAGGGTGCAAGGATGTATAGTCAAGGTAACTGTGGGAATCAATGGGTTTATAGTGGATATTGGTGGCCAGTCTACCCCCAGAAATGGAAACAGGGATGTCGAGGAAGGGGAGGGAAGAGTCAGAGATGGCCCAGGTGAAAGAGGAGGGTGGAAATTGGAAGCAAAATTGGTAAACCTTTCTAGTTCTGGACAAGAAAGGGCAGCAGCACTGACGATATCATTGATATACCAGAGAAAGAGCTGTGGGTGGGGGTCAGAATTTGACTGGAACAAGAAATGTTCCATGTGCCCCACATAGAGACAGAATATAAGCATCTGCTTCTCGATATTGTTGCCGTTGATTTCCCCAGCATCAACAAGTTGTTAGGGCAAAGAAGTGTATTACTGGTTCTATAATAATACTTACAGGGTGATTATCCATGAGAAATCTACTGCTAACATTTGCTTCTAGTCTCTGCGTTCAATTCTGACCAGCATCAGAAATGACACAACTTGTTAATATAAAAACATATAATTGAATAAAGAATGGACTTCTATTTATATGGTGCTTTACATGACCACAAGTTGCTCCAAAACACTTTACAGCCAATTAAATAATGTTTACAGTGATCACAAATTGAATGCTATGTTGAATCTCTGCATCAATGTCGACCTTAGTTGAAAGGGAAACTCCCCAGGTAAGGAAAATGCTCCACATTTGGGAGGATTTATCTGTTGCTCTTAATGGAGGTTTGGAACAGAGCTTGATCTTTGACAAGTTAGTAAAGGACTTGACTCTATGTGAGGTTGAGCCTGAGACCATTTTTGGTCTGGCTCCGAGAAGACGTTAAACGAGGTTTGAAGATTCTCTTTGAAGACAGCAGTCATCTGCATACTGAAGTACCACAAGTGAGGTCAGTGCAAGTTTCTTCTTGGATTTCAAGCAGTTGAGGTTGAAAAGTTTTCTATCCATCCTATAGGCAATGCCCACCATGACCACCATGAAGCTTATTCTTGACAAGATGAAGAATAGCAGCAATGAAAATTTTGATTTGATTTGCTTTGATTTATCATTGTCACATGTACTGAGAGACAGTGAAAAGTATTGTTTTATGTGCTAACGAGACAAATCATATCTTAAATAAGCACATGAGCTTATAGAATAGAATATAATGTTATAGGTACAGAGTAGATGCAAAGAAAGATCAACTCCAATATATGAGAGGTCTGTTCATAAATCTGAAAACAGTAGGGAAGAAGCTGCTCTTAAATCTACTGGTGTGTGTTTTCAAACTTTTGTTCTTTTGCCGAATGGAAGAAGGTGGAAGACAGTATAACTGGGGTGGGAAGCGTCTTTGATTATGTTGGTTGCTTTCCTGAGCAGGAAGTGTAGACTAAGTCAATGGAAGGAAGGCCAATTTTTGAGGTGGACTGGGCTGCATTCATAACTGTCTATAATTTCTTGTGGTCTTAGGCGGGGCAATTGCCATATCAAGCTGTGATGCATCTGGATAGGATGCTTTCTATGGTGCATCTGTAAAAATTGGTACGTGTAAGAGTGGATATGCCAAATTTCCTTCATCTTCTGAAAAAGTAGAAACATTGGTGTGCTTTCTTGATTGTAACATTGACGTGGATGAACCAGGACAGCTTGAGAAAGGGGCGAGGTCAGTGACACATCCCTTCTTTACCCCTGTTTTGACTTCAAAGTATTCTGTCATATCACCAATGGTGAAGATCATCAATGGCATCCTGTTGTGGAGGAGACAGAGGATGTTGATGAATTTCACTGGACAGCTAGCCTCTAACAGGGTTTTCCATTGCACTTGCCGAAAGTCTGTGTCAAAAGCCTTGCTCAGACCAATGAAATCCAGATAGAGTAGTTGGATTTGTTCCTGGCATTTCTATCTGAGGATAGAAAATCATGTCATTGTCCTGTGGTGTGTCCAGAAGCCACACTGACTTTCAGGAATGATTTCCTCAGAGGCTGGAAGAAGTCACCTAGCAAGGATTTGGGCAACTGATTTAGAGTAGGAGAGTCTTCGATAGTTCCTTCAGTCCATTTTGTCTCCTTACTTGAAGATGGTGGTGATGGCAGCATCCCTGAGATCAACAGGGGTTCTTTCTCGCAAATTTCAAGAACTGTTAATGGAGATGACGAGTATGGAGAATACTGCTGCATGAGGGGACAGAATTTTTTGGGAACACCTGCTGGAAAAAGGAAGCACAGAATGAAGAAAGGAATGCCAATGCTCTCCAGTCCAACGACCAATTTGATCACCTAGAAACACCAACAAATGTGTGGTTGGAGACGTAGCTCTAGGATCTGATTCATCAGTCACACAAGTGCTAACAGAAACCATGACCAGTGACACTGAATTTCCTAGGTGGACAATCATACTCATTAACATGCAGTTGTCAAAGATAAGGATCATAGTGGAGGAATTCAATGTTGATAACACCATTGAAAGTCAGGGGCAATGGTTAAATCTTCTCTTAGTAGAGAGGTTCCTTGCCTGGTATTTGTATGATGGGAATATTTCCTGCCAATTTTCATTCCAAGCATGGATATTGTCCAGGTCTTGCTGCCTTTGGACATGGACTATTTCAGCATCTGAGGAGTCACAAATGGTGCTGAACATTGTGCAATCGTTAGCAATGATTCTAACTTCTGATCTTATGACAAGGGTTATGAAGGGCAGACAGGAAAGTGGGGCTGGCCTGTGAATCAAATCAACTATGAGGATGGCAAAGCAGCTAAATGGCTTAAACTCCTGCCTCACAGCACCAGGAATGCAAATTCGATTCCACCCTCAGGAGACTGAGTGGAATTTGTATATTCTTCCTGTGTCTGTGTGAGTTTCCTCTGAGTGCTCTGTTTTCTTCCTGCAGACCAAAGATGTGCAGGTTAAGTGGATTGACCATGCTAAATTGTTCATAGTGTTCAAGAATGTGCGAGCTTGGTGGATTAACCATGGGAAATGCAGGGTTACAGGGACAAAAACAGAAGTTGCTGGAAAAGCTCAGCAGGTCTGGCAGCATCTATGAAGAAAACTTCAGAGTTAATATTTCAGGTCTGGTTACCCTTTCTCAGAACATCAGAACAGCATCTGCAGTTCTTTCAGTTTTTGTTTTGCAGGGTTACAGGGATTAGTTAGTGGGGTGGGTCTGGGTGAGATGCTCTTCAGAGAGTTGGTGTGGATTTGATGAGCTGAATGGCCTGCTTCCACACTGTAGTGATGCAATGAACTTACTGAATGGCAGAGCAAATTTAAAAATTTGAATACCCTACTCCTGCTCCTTATGTCCCGATGAAACTTGAAAACAAGACTCTGTTTTCCTATTTAAGTCAATATAAAACTACAAATAGTACAATTTAAGGAGATCACAATCCCCTAGGCTAGATTTTTATTGTCAGTATGTTACACTACTGGGGTCATTGCCATTTGTAGGATTTTGCTGCTCACAAATAATCAGCCACATCTATGTACAAAACACTTCAAAATAATTCATTGGCTGATGCAGACTTTGAGACAGACTGAGAACAAGATGAATGGAAGTTCTTTGTTCTAAACATCATTAGGGCATTGTTTTCTTTAGTGTAGCAGCTGAATGAAAAATATAATTCCAAAATGTAAGGAATGTTGAACGTGGTTTAAAAATGTGTTGGTCAACTTATATTACCATAACCAGATTACTCCATTTATCTTCAGATTCCCAGCCAGACTCATAAAAGTAGTGGTCGTTCTGGCCTCACAAACAAGGCTTCTTTTATATCATACCAACCTGCAAAGTACATTTCCCTTAGTGAACTCGTTCAATGTGAGTCAGGACAATCAATGATATTTGAACTTGACATGAACTATCCTGCTCAATAAAAAGATCCAATCGGCAAGCGATTTCCCCGTCGGTGTGGAAACATACTTCTTATCAATTGTTGATGTTCCCAGTTGTTCTTATTGATTCACTCAGTAAACTGTTGGAGTCTGGAGCACAGGAGCTTCAACAGGATGTTACAGCAGGCTCAAGACTGACGCTTCATGGCCAGAATTTCAGCAGAGAGTTGACTGTCTGATAACTGGAAACAATTGGTCATTTTCTCCAAATGAAGGCTCAGTTGAGGGCCATGTCCACGAACTGCAATGGTAAAGCCTGTCCCCTTCCCAACCATCACATGAAAACATAGAAACTAGGTGAAGGAGTAGGCCATTTGGCCCTTCAAGCCTGCTCCGTCATTCAAAGTGATCAAGGTTGATCCTCTATCTCAATACCATATTCCTGGATTCTCCCTGTACTCCTAGGGCCTTTAACATCTAAAAATGTATCAACCTCTTTCTTGAATCTATCACTGGCCTGACCAGCACAGCCCTCTGTGTTGGAGAATTCCATAAGTTCGCCATCCTCTTAATGAAAAAATGTTTCCTCATCTCAGTTCCAAATCCTGAGCATACTTGGTACTAGATTCCCCAACCAGGGAAAAACATCCTCCTTGCACTTAGTCAGTCGAGCTCAGTTAAAATTTTATATATTTCAGCCAGGTCCTCTGCTAACCTTCTCAACTCTATTTAACACAAGCCCAATTGAACTAATCTCTCCTCGTAGGTCAGACTTTAAGGGCATTCAAATGATCATTGGATAAACATATGGATGATAATGGAATAGTGTAGGTTAGACGGGCTTCAGATTGGTTTCACAGGTCGGCGCAACATTGAGGGCCGAAGGGCCTGTACTGCGCTGTAATGTTCTATGTTCTATGTTCTATTCCCAGTAGCAGAGTAGTGAACATTTGTTGCAGTCCCTCTGCAGTAAATACACCCTCTCTCAGGTACGGAAGCCAAAGGCTCCTTGCAATTTCTGTGGGGATGCGGGGAGTAGGTGTGGGTGGGAGACACCACTTCTAGAGACTCCATCGCCCTAACAGGGTGTTGCAGGCAGCAAACATCATCCATAGTGCCTACATCCTGCTACTGGAAGAATTAGTTCCTTGTTTGTTGGGGCCTACCTGCCTGGTTTAACTCCCTAGCTCTACTCTGAGGGCACCTCAGCTTGAAGTGTCCGAGAAGCCAGCTCTCTGATGGGGGCCATCTGAATGGAGGACCAGCTCACTATCTTTAACTGGACAGCAGGCACACTGATGACCTTTCCCTGGGGGAAAGACTATCATCGCAGTTTTGCTCACTAAGCACAGGGACTTGATCAGGGCTCACATTTGGTCCAACAATCAGGTCTTGCCCCCGCCAAGGGGATCCCATCCAGAGTGTCATTCTGTCCCAGAAGGAGCCATTTGGCCCATTCAGTACAAGTGGGCTCTTGTGAGAGTAATTTCTCCATTGTCCTGCAAATATATCTGCCTCAATTGTTAATCTGAATTCCTTTTGATGGCATTGCTGATCTGTTCCATAGAATCCCCACAGCGTGGAAACAGGCCCTTTGGTCCAACAAGTTCACACCGACAGAGTATCCCGCCCAGACCCATCCCCCTATAACCCACCAAAATCTAAATATCCCTGAACACTACAGGCAACTTAACATGGCCAATCCACCTAGCCTGTACATCTTTTGACTTGGGAGGAAGCTGGAGCAAATCCAAACAGACACAGGGAGAATGTGCAGACTCCACACAGACAGTTGCCCAAAGGGGAAATTCAACCTTGGCCCCTGGCACTGTGAGGCAGCAGTGCTAAACACTGAGCCATTGAGCCACCATGCCACCCAGAAAGGTGATGGCGTTTCCACCACGTTCATAGGCAGTGATTTCTGCACCATTAAGCATGAAATAAGGTTATTCCTCAGTCCCAAGCTAACCTTATAAAATCTTAAATATGCAGCCCCTGATCCTTATAACATCAGCTAATGGGAGCAGACTTTCTTTTGACCACTTCATCTAAATCTGTGTTGATCTTGTAATGTTCTATCTGATCTCTCTTCAATGTCCATTCGTACCCAGAGACTTGCCAGGATGTTTTATTGGATTGTATGATATTTAGGTTAGAGACAATGCAAGAGTTGAGATTTGATACTTTAATTTTCAAAACTTCTTCAAAGCTCACAATTCTTGGGATGCAGGCAATGGATTTTAAACTATCATTTTTTTGCATCGTGTTTCTGTTGTAAAGTGCGTTATATAGTTGTTCTCTGAATATTTTCTGATGCATCAAGGTGTTTTATTTTCACCATATAAATTGAAAGCTACAGCACTTATCTGTCTGTACATGCTCAGAAAAGCTCTGGTCTATGTGGAAATTATTAAAATGAACAAGTAAAAATCCTCACTGTGGTCTAAAATGCCACTGAAACGTAGCAAAGCTGTTCCATCTGTGAAACAGCTATCTTAATAAATAAACAGAAATATAATGAAGGCTCAAATGTCATATGTAATTTAGGAGCGCAATGTGAATTTACTTTTAAATAGAGTCCTTTGTTAATGAGGAAGTGCATGTGTTCATTTGTTTCTTGGTACTGAAAGGACAAGTGGATTAAAATCTATTTTTGATTGCTAGGAAAGGCACCATATTGTTAATAGATTGGAAAAGCCAATCATGAATGTAATATTTGACTGTGATTACTGAGTTAAAAAGTAGACTGCAGTAGCAGAAGCCTTGTAAAGTATGCATAGCTGCAGTGCAGCAGTTATATAACTAATTGTACTGATTTTATTGACACAGTTCATTGCTTTTTAGTTCCTGTCTTACTTATTTTTGAGGCGTCAGTGTGAGGGGTAAATTAAATTCAACAGATAATATTTGCTGAAAATGGTAAACTGTGTTGTAATTACTAACATTGAAAGAAAGGAAACTTGTATGTCAGTGGTGCCTTTTGCAACCTTAAGATGCCTTCATCATTTCCCTATTTGTACTTTGCCTTCCAGTAAGGTAACTCTTTGGATGTCCATAGATGACTTCCAATCCTCACTTCTTTCCCTTGTTATCCCTTATTTCCACCCAAGCTGATGCCGCATAATAAACCACTGCATTTTTATCACTATTCACTACTGCACTGATAAATCTCTCTGTTAATAAAACACTCTGACATCCTTTTCCTTTCTTGCCTCTTCTTCCAGAGTATCAAATACCCTTGAATTTTGAGTCCTCGGCCTTGGTTATCGTGCAATCATGTCTTCGCATTGGCATTCAAATGATATACTTTGAGTGTATTCGTACTGTGACATAGAACATAGAACATTACAGCACAGGACAGGCCCTTCGGCCCTCGATGTTGCGCCGAACTGTGAAACCAATCTGAAGCCCATCTAACCTACACTATTCCGTTATCATCCATATGTCTATCCAATGACCATTTAAATGCCCTTAAAGTTGGCGAGTCTACTACTGCTGCAGGCAAGGCATTCCATGCCCTTACTGCTCTCTGAGTAAAGAACCTACCTCTGACATCTGTCCTATATCTATCACCCCTCAATTTAAAGCTATGTCCCCTCATGCTAGCCGTCACCATCCGAGGAAAAAGGCCCTCACTGTCCACCCTATCTAATCCTCTGATCATCTTGTATGTCTCTATTAAGTCACCTCTTAACCTTCTTCTCTCTAACGAAAACAGCCTCAAGTCCCTCAGCCTTTCCTCATAATAACCTCATCTGTGACTTCATCTGTCTTGTTACAAATGCTACATACATTCAGATAAAGAGCCGTAGGCATGACTTTTTACCATTATCATCAAGCAAATAAAGAAATTGTAGGAGAAACTCAGCAGACCTGACAGATCTGTGGAGTGGAAACAAGGTTAACATTTTGCATCCACTGACCTAAATTCAGATTATTCTTCTTTTATTTTACCATTATTACTCACCCCGGTTCTAATTTCCGTTGCATATTTCTGCTTAAATTTTCTATGCCTTTTAGACACTGCTTAAGTGCTGATTGCTTCCTCACTTTTCCACACTTCTACTGTTCGGTTTCTCTTTTTTTTTAACTTATCTTCAATTGAATACTTCCCATTCCACTAATTAATTTAAAACGCTATTTACAACCATAGTTGCACAACCTTCTCCTCCCAATCCATGCTCCAGTATAGCCCTGAAGTAATGCCATAAACCTTGGCACCAGGTATTGAACACAGCCTTCAGGACACTGTCTTTGAGACTATTCCCCTAACTATGCTATTCTTGTGTACTGTGACATTTCACCTTTCTCTCCTCACTTGAATGGGGCTTTGGATCATGGTGCTGCTCATCCATCCTGAAGTGGGGACTCCTCGTCCACCTAGGAGCAAGAATCTCATGCCCACTGGACACGATAATGACTGAGTCGCCTCCAAAACTAGATTTAAGATTCCAATAGCTGCCTCACTTGCAGCCATACCTTCCTGTTCCTGAGCATGAACCAAACTTGATCTAAGTAATCAAAAGGCGCAACTGATTCTTAAAATGCAGCATCCAAGCAACTGTCCCTCTCTCTGAAGTGTTACAGCTTTCACAGCCTAGAATCCAGCCTGAGTATTCAGACCTCTAAGTATCAGAATAGCCCACAAACCAACAACCACCCTGCAACAGCTACTGACGAATGTTAAGAATCCCATATCCACAACTAATAAAACTAATATAGAATACAAAATATCATGCACGATCATTACATAGGCCAAACTGGAAGAAAACTGACAATAATAATACATGAACACCAACTAGCCATCAAGAGACACGACCAGTTCTCACTGGTCTCAATACAAATAGTCAAAAAAGGACACCAATTTGACTGGGACAACATCCATAATAGCACAAGCCGAACAGAGGCCTGCATTCCAACCAGAACTGCATCAACAAACACGTTGAACTGGACCCGATATGCAAATCACTGAAAAACCGAACTGGAAGTAATGCCAACCACCCCAGCAAACCGAGGCATATAAATAACAAGCAGGACAGAACACCAACGCTTCACCAGAGGCGCACTGATGATGTTACTTAGCAGGATAATGAAACGTCTGCAACCAAACACACTGGCTCGGCAAGCAAATCTACAACCTCATCTGCAACCCGAGCTACAAAACTTCTCAAAAAAGTTTGACTCCAGACTGTCAACTCTGAGCTGAAGCTCATCGAACACCCAACACTTGCTAGACATGGTCACTGGTGTCCACTGAATGGCCATATATGAGTGCAGCAGTTAGAGCAGACCCCATGCTTCCTATTTTATTACTGATCCATCTTGTCTCATTGGCCACAAAAGCACATAAAACTCTTGTCAATTGGCAAGTTGATGCCAACATCAAACTTTATTGCCCTAAAATATTTATATCCTTCAACCACACTAATGCATAAATAGTTAATTTATATTATTTTTTGAAGCCTTGGCAGTAGAAGCAGTAGATTCGCATAGGATAGATACTTGAAGCTAGAAACAAAACAGCAGACAGGATTCTGATGCGAAATGGTATGAAAATTAACTCTGTCATTAAATTTAGCTGAAAATTAACGGATATCATTCTGACATTATTTTCTACACAGTATCGGCTCATGAATGGCCGAGTACTTGTTTACTTTAAAAATCTATATTACTGATGAAGCTTTTCCAATAATTATTGACTTGGATAACACAGCACTTTGTCTAAGGGGCTGTGTAACCTTCACTGAAAATGGTATCATTTCCAGTTCCTTTCTGAAGGGTAGTCATGTTGGCAACTGGTCCACGAAAAGTGGACTCTTTGAAGCACCACCAGTCCAGGCCCTGGTATGTTTCTATTTTCTGTGCCTCATTTCATTCCATTAGACAGTCAAGATATCAAAAATAAACAGCGAGTTCAAATAGTGAGTAACCTTGGGCAGAACATACTGTCAATTTATGAAGTGTAGGACTAAAGATTATACGTATGCTAGAAAATTTTGCCTGCAAATAAAAGCTAAGGTACAGTAGAGAGTTGGAACTCTAAGACGTCAGTGTAGATTTCATCATCTGTTTAACTGATTTTAGTCTAATCTGTGTTTTCCTTTCAAGTTGTTCAACTCAGATCCTTGGAGAAATATTGCCTCTTTTCAAATACTAAATGAAAAATAAATGACTATAAGGTAAGATGTTTTAATTTTAGATAAAGTGAGGCCGTGTAAATATTGGATGGGTCTCCAGCAGTGCTAAGTTGTGTTGTGACGTTGCAGATAAAAGAAATTAATGGACTCTCAAGTTGAGGGCCTCGGGCAGCAATGCACCTCATTTTTTCTGTAACAGATTCTGACATTATCATGTTGCTATCACCAGTTGACCCAGATTAAAATCACAGTGAAAGTTTGCTGATGGGAATCTGTATGCTCACTTAGGTGTGAAACCTTGCAGAAGAAACTGCCTGTGGCGCCTATTCCAGGAATGATAGATGTCAGCAACAAGGTTAGAAGTAATGAGAGGGGGATCTCATAGAGTCCTATAAAATTCTAACAGGACTAGACAGGGCAAATGCAGAAAGGATGTTCCTCATGACTAACAGCCCAGATTAGATGTTACAATCTCAGGATACATGTCGGGCCACCTCAACAGAGATGAGGAGAAATGTCTACATCCAAAGGATGTGGAGCCTATGGAATTCTCTGCCACAGAGGGTGGCACGGTGGCTAGCACGGCTGCCTCACAGCTCCAGGAGCCTAGTTTCGATTCCACCCTCAGGCATCTGTCTGTGTGGAGCTTGCACATTCTCCCCATGTCTGTGTGAATTTTTCCGGGTGGTCTAGTTTCCTTCCACAGTCCAGAGATGTGCAGGCTAGGTGGATTGGCCATGCTAAATTGCCTGTGGTGTCCAGGGATGTTTAGGTTAAGTGGGTCAGATGTGGGGAAATGGAGGAGTAGGGGGCTGGGTTTGGGTGAGATGCCCTTCAGAGAAGTGGTGTGATTTGTTGTGCCAAATGGCCTGTTTGCACGCTGTAGGGATTCTGTGAGAAAGCAGTTGAGGCTGAATAATTTTAAAATCATTCTAAGGGCTAAAATGATCAAAGGGTTTTGGGGAAAAGCAGGAACAAGGTATGAGTTGGATGATCAACCGTGATAATGTTGAAAGGTATAGCAGACATGAAGGGCCAAATGGCCTAATTCTGTTCTTATTTTCTTTGTTCCTCCGCTTCTAAGCCAGGGTCATTCTCCTTGCAGCAAAGGGTATTGTGGGGATGCTTGCTAGAAGTGTACAAGACAGACAAACTGAGATAAGATAGACAATGAAAAGGTATTCACATTAGAAGATCATACAGAGACTGAGTTTTAATTTAGGATTTTGGTAAAGAGATGCTAGAAGAATTTGAGGAAGAATATTTTAATGCAGTATTGTACACAGGGGAGCAGTCACATGATAGCTTCTCTTTTCTCCACCTCTCCTCTGAATGAGACGAGATGAGTTTTTACAAAGAACAAACATGTGTTTTATCTCTGAGTGCTACAACTGTTAGGAATATGCCTTACTTGGGGAGGTGATGGCCTTGTGGTGTTATCACTGGGCTGTTAATTCAGACAAGCAGGTAATGTTCAGGTGACCTGGGTTCAAATCCCGCCACGGCAGATGGTGGCATTTGAATTCAATAAAAATATGGAATTTGCGGCCTAATGATGACCATGAATCCATTATCGACTGCCTGGAAAACACACCGCATACACTATTGTCCTTTGGGGAAGGAATCTGCCATCCTTACCTGGTCTTGCCAACATGCAACTCCAGGTGCACAGCAATGTGGTTGGCTCTTAACTGCCTCCAGGGCAATTAGGAATAGAAAATAGAATGCTGGCTTAGCCAGCATTGCCCTGATCTCATGAATGAATAAAAGGAAAAATTGACAACTGACAGATTTCATTGTACAAAAAGACAAACTGATAGAGAAACTCACCAGGTCTGGCAGTATCTGTGGAGAGAAATCAGAGTTGATATTTTAAGTCCAGTGACCCTCCTTCAGAACAGACTTCCTTTTACAGCTGTTAAAAAAAGAATAAACATTAATTACTCAACTCCTACAATATATTTGCAACCATTGCAAATTTGCAATGTTCCTTCAGTAACACTGAGTTGCAATCCTAGAACTCCCTCTCTCAGGGCATTTTTGAGTCTATCTACACCAAATAGACTGCAGAAGCTTGAGAAGGCAGCTCCCCATTTCCTTCACAAAGGCCACTGTGTATGAGCAATAAATGCTGGCACAACCAATGCTACATACATTCAGTACGTAAGTGAAAGAAATACACACCCACAATCTCATATATTGGAAAAGATGCTGATTACCAAAAGTAGCTGGGGTCTGAAAAATCCATCCTTTTCTCAATATTACATTTTGAATCACTGTAATGCAGTGATTCGTTTGGGTCTACTGAAGAAAAAACATCTGAATATTAATGAAGACTATTCGCTGAGGTTTACTGCTCACCGCAAAAGGTTTCCCTTGCTTTATTCAGTTCAAGGGGGTGCTTGATTCCCTGTCGTAATTTGTGGTTGGTTCTTCAGACAGATCAGCAAAAGCCAGATTGAACTCTTTGCCGTCAGATAGCTCTTAGACAGGGTTCCTCTGCTGGTCTTGAACTTTCTCCTTCATGTTGCTCCATAAGTGAGCCCTATTAAATGACCCTTATCAGAAACATGGCTTCTGTCAAATTAATTTAGTATCTATCTTTCACTGTCCTCATAAATGGTAACTACTTGGCCATTAACACACCAAAGGGTATGATTTCAGCAATTTGTGGCTCACTTCATTCTTAATTTGTTTACATGATGTAGACGTTGTCCTTGAGAAAATGGTAATGAACTGCTTTCTTGAACCACTGCAAGCTGTGGACAATAGGTATACACTAGAGGTACAAGGAAGGAAGTTCCACTATTTTGGCCTGCAGAAGCGTAGAAGTTATGAAATAGTTTCAACTTAAGATGGTGTGTGGGTTGGACCAGAATTTGAGGTTATGGTGCTCCCTTACATCTGCTGTTCTTGTCTTCATAGGCAGTAGAGTGCATTGGTTTGGCAGGTGTTGCTGAAAGGTCTTGGTAACTTTCAGAGGTGCATACCATAGATGGTACTTATTGCTTACACTGTGCATTGGTGATAGAGGGCTTAAATATTGAAGATGTTAATCAAGTGGGCAACTTTTTTCTGGACCTTGTCAAACCTCTTGAATATCGCTGGAGCTGCTCTCATCCAGAGAACTGGATGCTATTCCATCATGAAGGATACATGACTTGTGTCTTGTCAGTGGTGAACAGGCAATGGGAAATCAGGGAATGAGTTACCACAAAAGTTGCAACCTCTGATATTTATATTTATATAGATGGTCCAGTTTAGGTTCTGGTCAATGGTAGCCACAAGAAGTTGACAGTGGGGGGATTCAGTGATGTTTATACCATTAAACATCAGGGGTTATAGTTAGATTCTGTCTTAGTCATGATACTTCAATGACATGAACACTGCTTGTCATCTCTAATTTGAAAGCTGGATTTTGTCCAGATTTGCTGCATTTGGACATGGAATGCTTTAGATCTGAGGTATCTGGAATAGTGTTGAACATTGTGTAGTCATCAGTGAACATCCCCACTTCTGAGACAAAATCAGAAAGTGCTGGCAAGACTTAGCAGGTCTAGCAACATCTGTGGAGAGAAAAACAGAGTTAATGCTTCCACATCCAGTGACACTTTGCCAGAACTGAAGGTCCTCTTCTGATCTTATGATGAGAGGAATGTCATTAATGAAGCAGCTGAAGATAGTTATGCCAAGGACTTTAGACAACTCCTTTTGTGGTGCCCCTTCACTGTGGTGATTGACTGCCAACCATCTTGCTTTGTGCGTAGAATAACTGGAATCAGGACTAAGTTTTCCATCCAGTTCACATTAAATTCATTTTAGCTTGGGATCCTTAATGCCATAATTAGTCAAACACTGTCTTGACATCCAGCACAGTCATTTGTACCTCACCTCAAGAGTTTAACTCTTCTACCTATATTTGAAGGCAGTGTGATGGAACACGATACTTTCACACTCATATTTTAGAGATCTATTCTGTAGCCAAGAAGACTGTAGGCCCATTGGGAATAAATGTCTGTTATTATTTTGATATGAGCAGCCATCCACAGGAAAGATTAATTGTCTTTTACTGACGTCACAATGAAAGCTTCTGAAAGTTTGTTTGCGCTTTAGTATCTATTATGTAGGTCCATATACATTGAGAATAACACAATGGCTCTGTATTTTGCTGCTGGCTCAGGGTGTCAGAGACCCAGGTTTGATTCCAGTCTTGGTTGACTGTCTGTGTGGAGTTTGCAGGATCCTCCCATGTCTGCATGGGTTTCCTCCAGGTGCTTGGGTTTCCTCCCACAGTCCAAAGATGTGCAGGCTAGGTGAATTGGTCATGTTAAATTACCCCATAGTGCCCAGGGATGTGCCAGTTAGGTGGATTAACCATGGGAGATGAGGTGTTTCAGGGAAAGGGTGGGAGTCTGGGTCTGGAAGTTCTTCAGAGGGTCAGTGCAGACTTGATGGGCTGATTGGCCTCCTTGTACACTGTAGGGATTCTGCAAAAGGAAAAAGATCGCTGGATCTCTTAGTGACAGTATGTATGGTAATAATATGGACATCACTGCATATGAGGATGGCAGGGGAAAGGATCAAAGTTTTTAATAGGAGTGGCAAGGTGGTTCAGTGGTTAACGCTGCTGCCTCACAGGGCCAGGAACCACGGTTCAATTCCACCCTCGGGCAACTGCCCATGTGGAGTTTGCACATTCTCCCTGTGCCTGCATGGGTTTCCTCTGAGTGCTCCAGTTTTCTCCTTCAGTCCATAGATGTGTAAGTTAAGTGTATTGGCCATGCTAAATTGCCCACAGTGTTCAGGGATGTGTAGATTATGGGGATAGGTCTGGGTAGACTTGTTGGGCCGAAGGGCCTGTTTCCACACTCGAGGGATTCTACGAAAATGAAACTGACTGGTCACTTTAGGGAAATAAACGTGCAGGGGCATGGGCTTAGAATGGAGGAATGGGAGTGATCTTCTTTCAAGGGGTCAAATGGCGACCAACTGTGCTGTAATGACAGGATATTTTACCTCACACAACAATGCCTGTGCTAAGGTTATGGTATGCTATATTATGGGTGTGGGGTTAGAAGTAGTGATGTCTCACTCCAGTTACACAGGGCAACGGTGAGAGCACACCTGTAGTATTGTGAGATAACAAGCATGGGGCTGGATGAACACAGCAGGTCAAGCAGCATCATAGGAGCAGGAAAACTTGACGTTTCGGGCCTAAACCCTTCATCAGAAATGGGGGAGGGGAAGAGGGTTCTGAAATAAATAGGGAGAGAGGGGGAGGTGGATAGAGGATGGATAGAGGAGAGGATAGGTGGAAAGGAGGCAGACAAGTCGAAGAGGCGGGGATGGAGCCAGTAAAGGTGAGTGTAGGCAGGGGGGTGGGAAGGAGATAGGTCAGTCCAGGGAGGACGGACAGGTCAATGGGGCGGGATGATGTTAGTAGATAGGAGATGGGGATGTGGCTTGAGGTGAGAGGAAAAACAGGTTAGGGAGGTGGAGATGAGCTGGGCTGGTTTTGGGATGCGGTTGGGGGAGGGGAGATTTTGAAGCTTGTGAAATCCACATTGATGCCACTGGGCTGCAGGGTTCCCAGGCTGAATATGATTTGCTGTTCCTGCAGCCTTCGGGTGGCATCACTGTGGTATTGTAGGAGGCCCAGGATGGACATGTCATCTGAGGAATGGGAGGGGGAGTTGAAATGGTTTGCGACTGGGAGGTGCAGTTGTTTGTTGCGAACTGAGCGCAGGTGTTCTGCAAAGCGGTCCCCAAGCCTACGTTTGGTTTCCCCGATGTAGAGGAAGTCACAACGGGTACAGCGGATGCAGTATACCACATTGGCGGATGTGCAGGTGAATATCTGCCTGATGTGGAAAGTCTTCTTGGGGCCTGGGATTGGGGTGAGGGAGGTGGTGTGGGGGCAGGTGTAGCATTTCCTGTGGTTACAAGGAAAAGTGCCAGGTGTGGTGGGGCTGGAGGGGAGTGTGGAGCGGACAAGGGAGTCACGGAGGGAGTGGTCCCTCTGGAAGGCAGATAAGGGTGGGGAGGGAAAAATGTCTTTGGTGGTGGGGTCGGATTGCAGATGGCGGAAGTGTCGGAGGATGATGCGTTGGATCCGGAGGTTGGTGGGGTGGTATGTGAGGACGAGGGGGATTCTTTTTTGGTTATTGTTGCGGGGACGGGGCATGAGGGATGTGTTCCGGGAAATGCGGGAGACATGGTCAAGGGCGTTCTTGACCACTGTGGGGGGGAAGTTGCGGTCCTTGAAGAATCAGGACATTTGAGATGTACGGGAGTGGAATGTCTCATCCTGGGAGCAGATGCAGCGGAGACGAATGAATTGGGAATAGGGGATGGCATTTTTGCAGGAGCATGGGTGGGAGGAGGTGTATTCCAGGTAGCTGTGGGAGTCAGTGGGCTTCTCCTCTATCCATCCTCTATCCGCCGCGCCCTCTCTCCCTATTTATTTCAGAACCCTCTTCCCCTCCCCCATTTCTGATGAAGGGTTTAGGCCCGAAACGTCAAGTTTTCCTGCTCCTATGATGCTGCTTGACCTGCTGTGTTCATCCAGCCCCATGCTTGTTATCTCGGATTCTCCAGCATCTGCAGTACCTTTTATCCCTGTAGTATTGTATTCAGTTTTGGTATTGTCACCTAAGAAAATTGTCATAAAGTAAGTGCAGTGGAGATTCATTGAGCTGACACCAGCTATAGTAGGATTGTCTTACGAAGAGAGATTTGTTTGACTGAACCTGAATTCAACAGAGTTTCAAAAGAAGTGAGGGGATCTGATTGAAACATATTAAATTCTAACAACCAGTCAGACAAGATGCAGAGGGATAATTTCCCTGGCTAGTGAGCCTAGAACTGGAGGCACAATCTCAGGATATGGGATAGAGCATTTAGGATTGAGAAGAGGAAAAATTTCTGCACTCAAATGGAGTGAACTCACAGAATTATCTACCACAGAGGGCTAAGGAGGCTGGGTCATTGAGTATATTTGTGCAAGACTTCGATAAAAGTTTACATTTTAGAGACATCAAGAGGTATGGGGACAAAGCAGAGTATGACATCATAAGAGAGGATCGGCCATGATTGTATTGAAAGGCAGAGCAAGTTTGAAGGGCCAAAAACAAAGTTGCTGGAAAATCTCAGCAGGTCTGGCAGAATCTGCGAGGGAGAAAACAGAGTTAACACTTTGGGTCCGGTGACCCTTCCTCAGAACTGATGGTGGCTGGGAAAATGTCAGTTTATATGCAGAAAATAGGGAGGGGGGGTGGGATAGGGAGTAAACGATAGGATAGAGCCCAAAGAGAGAGAAAGACAGTTGGACAGACAAAGGAGTTGCTAACGATCAGGCTGGGAGGGTGAGTAGTTATTAATGGAGACTGTAAGTGACTAACAACAGGGGTGTGTAATGGCAGGCTATGTGGTAACAAGGCCTGGTGTATGGGGTGGGGGGCTGGGACATGGGAGAGTTTAGGCCCTAAAACTATTGAACTCAATATTGAGTCCGGAGGGCTGTAGGGTGCACAAGTGGAAAATGATGTGTTGTTCCTCCAGCTTGTGCTGGGCTTCACTGGAACACTGCAGCAAGAGATGTTGGCCAAGGAGCAGGGTGGTGCATTGAAGTGACAGGCAACAGGTAGTTCAGGGTCATTTTTGCGAGCAGAACGTAGATGTTCTGTGAAGCGGTCGCCTTGTCTACGCTTCATTTCTCCAATGTAGAGGAGACCATATTGTGAGCAGCGAATGCAGTAAACTAGATTCTGGGGCCAGATGGACTAATCCTGCTCTTGGTTTCTATATTTCTATCTTTGATTATATAAGAAGCTGGGTATGACATAGTGATATCGAAGAATTAAACAAACATTTATTAAAACTAACTGTTAAGTACAAACATTACATTCCTATCTATTAGTTTACAACAGAGGAACATGCTTGCAGTACAATGTCATGCTTCAAGTGTTCTGAGGTAAGATGGAGAAAGAGATCTTCACACTCTCAGATTAGATTCTATGATATAGTGATGATATCATGAGCATATCTCTTAAAGATATACTGATATATTGACTGTGAGACATAATACATGTTATAATAACAAAAACTTAACCCAATCAGATATAATGTACTGCAGGCTGCCCTCAGATGCTATCTGATCCAAGATGCTACATAAACTGGGCTTTGATCCCAGTTGATGCTATTACTGGACAACACAAATCCCAGACTGAAACCTGACTTGGTAGATCATATTTTTTCTTCTTTTGGTTTTAACAAAGTAGTCTCTCAGTGAAACATAAGTACACAATGCTGCTGACTTTATTTTCACAATAAAAGAGAAGTTTGTTAACAGAAATGAAGATAAAATACAATATACCAAATTTATAACATGAATTCAAATAGTTTTAAACCACAGTAACAGTATTCTCCCTTTCATCCCAAAACTATTCGTATAAATTGAAAAGCTACACCTTTTGTACAGTAATCAAAACAAATCTATAAAGTTCTCAAAAACTCATCTAGTGCAACACAAAAGTACTGCTCATTCAGAAGTCACATCAGAGTGATGTCTTGAACATTTTGGTAGGTTTAAGTCATTTGGAATTTAACTCATAGATTGGAAATGCAGATAGCTTCTTCCTCAGCTTAGATAATCTTAGCTTTAATTCATCTCCAGGGTTTAATCACAACACTTCTATTCTGGGGTTAATGCTAACTCTTTGCACTGTTCTAGTATTCTAGTCTCACTATATCTTTCCTTTCTCAGGACCACTAGTCTATGCAAGTATCTTAATTGAAGGATCCACAGGACTGCCGAGAACTCAAAGTAAAACTAAACAAAATCCTCATTCTCTAAGCTATGCGTATTTCCTTTCAGTTTATAAACACTTTCCTGACCTTCTAAACTGGAGTTTATTTAATTTATTTGGTCATAAAACCCCGACAAAGTAGAGACAAAAAACAATTAATTCAAAAGCTAGGCCCCCAAAACTGTTTTAAAATAAAAACCATGACAAATTAATCATTAATTTCAGGCAAAACAGGAAACTTTCACATTGCTAACTCAAAAACTGAAACTCTGAATAATTTATATTAATATATATCACACCTGTAGCATACCAGAACTTCAAGGGACTCAGGGGGCAGAGATGAATGTGATGGCCGTTGCTAAGGAGAAAACGTTGGGAAAGCTGGAAGGTCTGAAGGCAGATATATCTCCTGGACCCAATGGGCTACATCCTAGAGTTCTGAAGGAGATAGCTGAGGAGATTGGGCTGATAATGGAGTCTTTTATAGGTTGTGTAATGTATTCCAGATGCTGCTACCATGGTTTGGGTTTATCTCCAACAGGATGTATGATGCAGCAATGCTTATGTTATCTCCCATGATCTCAGAAACTGTATGTGGATAAAATAGCAATGAAGAATGCAACTGTTATTTATTACATCTAACTCTTATGAACAAATATGATTTTCCTCAGACACATAATGCATGTTCTATTATTAAGCTATTAGTTTGCAACAAAGGAGCATGTTTCTGGTCGAGTCTCATGCTTCAAGTGATCCAAAGTAAGATGGAGTATCTGCTCTTTGCAATCATTTTTAATCAATCTTTCAAACATTTCATGATATACTTGTGGGACAGAAGGAACTTGAACCCAGGTCTAGAGGTGGGGACATTGGCACCACAAGACCCAGTGAGGTCTTTACACTCTCGAGTCACATCCTCTGATAAAGTGATAATATCGTCAGCATGTTTTCTTCAAGATATACTAACATAGTGATCTTGAGGCATAACGCAACAGCTTTAATTTCCATCTGTGATCCTCAAAAACCATGAAATATATTAAGTTGCTCACAAAAGTAAAAGATTAGACCTGCCTGTCTTGCAAAACTAAGAAGTCCTGTCTCTAAGTTTAAACTTAATTAAGCTCAAGTAAGATTTACTAGAAATTTGATCGTAATATGTATGGCTTTCGGTTGCAGCAGAGGTACCTAAACATCCAATATGATGTACAATGAACATATACTCATAATATATTATCTGTAATATTAATAGAAAAAGTACACAGATCTAAACCTGGACCTGATGTTTAACAGAAATGAAGATAAAATACAATATACCAAATTTATAACATGAATTCAAATAGTTTTAAACCACAGTTAACAGTATTCTCCCTTTCATCCCAAAACTATTCGTATAAATTGAAAAGCCACACCTTTTGTACAGTAATCAAAACAAACCTATAAAGTTCTCAAAAACTCATCTAGTGCAACACAAAAGTACTGCTCATTCAGAAGTCACATCAGAGTGCATATGGGTGCTTATGTCAGTTTCAAAACTGTAGAATTAGACTGACTGAAAGCAACCAGCGCTGAATGAGACATAACACGTGGTCCCTCTCAAAGTTTCAATAACAATGTTGATCATATCAATATCATCTATAAGGAGCTGTCAACATACACTTATGTTTTGTCAACTACAAGAAACACTTTAAATTGGACCAGTAAATGATTTTTCTTTACCACCCTAGACAAAGGAGGCCCTGTTAGTTTCCTACACTTGAAGAGGACTTTGGCAGCAACCTTCATCATGACCAACAGCTCCTACAATGGAACAACATGGCATGCCCATTCAACAGTCTTTTATAGGTTGCTATAGTCCATCTATAAAAGAAGCAAGTTTAGCAAAATGTACTTAGCTATGGAGTCCTGAGAACATTGGCGCACCTCCACTGAGGTATTAAAGACTGACTCTGCACCTCACCCCCACCCATCGTTACCTCCCTATTATTGATTCCCTCACCTCTCCCAGAATTTTTGTCCTTCTCAATTGCTTTCACCTTTGCATGGAACATTACAGCTATTCATGAGATAGCTATCCAGATAGCTGTCTGGAAATGTCTGATATGTGCAGTTTGCAGTCTCATGCAATGCAGGCCAGAGGCCTAATATCTGGTTGCTCTTGAGCTTTTGTGTCATGTCATAGGAATCATTTCCTTTGACTAGGCCATGATGTGCCAATCTCGTGATTCCAATCTCTAATGTATTAATATTTTTTCAGGTATTCATTTGGTATTCTCCACATCAATGATTGCCCTTCATTTTATGATGTCTTTTGATCTGATTTTATTTTCAAACTGTAAAGTTATGACTGCAGGCTTCACAGCATGCTATGAGGAAAATGTTTGAAGATTTTCTAACTGCAACTGCAGGGTGCCCCTGACAGGTTGGCAGTTTTCATAACACTGATCTGTAGTGGAGACTACATAAAGCATGCAAAATTATTCGGCTAATAAGTGCAATAAGTAAAGTTTAGCAAAGTGTCTCTAGCTGAATGATGTAATCTAAGATTTAATCTTTTGACTTGAAATGTGACTCCTGAAGCATTTGCCTTGAGTCTAAAGACATTTTTAGCTCCATCTGCTGGCTAGCTTGCAGGAAATCATGGTAGCAGACATGATTCCAGATAGGCTAAACATAAAATTAATTCAAGCCAATGGATAGTAATGCAACTAGTTTGATATTTCGAGCCACGTTGCAAATCGTATGCACCAGTTTTTGACTTTAGCCGTGCTCTATAAAGGTGTACTATTGAATAAGTGGAGAACTATTAAATAAGTGGGGAACAATTCCAACAGAGATTTGAATGTGAGGCTTAGGCCAATGTCAATTCTCATCAGCACCCTCCTGAAACCAGTAAAAATGCCATCTGGGTAAATGGAAGTTATCGGGAATCCACATAGAAGCCAGCATTTAGAATCCAAAAGAACACCTCTAGCATAAGGTTAGACTTGGTGGGGTAATAGGCAAGTGGAGAAATGAATAGGAAGCGTTTCTGAGGAGAGGACAGTGCTGAGAGATAAGAATAGAGTCATAGAGTCATACCGCATGGAAACAGACCCTTCGGTCCAACCAATCCATGCTAAACAATCCCAAACTAAACTAGCCCCACCTGCCTGTGCCTGGCCCATATGCCTGCAAACTTTTCCTATTCGTGAATCCATCCAAATGTCTTTTAAACGTTGTAGTTGTACCGGCATCCACCACTTCCTCGGGAATTTCATTCTACACACGAACCACCCACAGTGTAAAAAATTTGTCTCTTACACCTTTTTTTTAAATCTCTCTTGTCTCACCTTAAAAATGTGTCCCCTAGTCTTGAAATTTCCCCATCTTGTGGAAAAGACAACAACCATCAACTTTATATATATCTCTTGTTATTTTATAAACTTCTACCAGGTCACCTCTCAACCTGTTATGCTCCAGTGGAAAAAAATCCCAGCCTATCCAGTCTTTCTTTATAACTCAAACATTCCATACCTGGCAATATTCTGCTAAATCTCTTCTGAACCCTCTCCAGCCTGATAATATCCTTCCTATAACTGGGTGACCAGAATTAGACACAGTATTCCAGCGGGTGCCTCACCAATGTCCTGTACAATGTCATTAAGAACATCCTAACTCCCAATCTCAAACAACTGAACAATGAAGGCAAGTGCCAAATGCCTTTTTAACCATCTTGTCTATATGTGATGCAAGCATTAAAGAATTATGTACCTGCACCCATAGGTCCCTCTGTTCTACAACACTACCCAAGGCCCTAGCATTAATTGTATAAGGCCTACCCTTGTTTGTTGTACCAAAATGCAATGCCTCACATTTACCTAGATTGAACACCATCTGCCACCTTTCAGCCCATTGACCCATTTGATCAAGATCTCTTTGTAATCTTTAAAAAACCTTCTTCACTGTCTACCATAAGGTAGAAGAGTAGGTAAGGCCTAGATAGCATGGAGGTCAAAGGATTCTTTATCCTGAATATCAAGAATGTAGTCCTGTCCCATGCAGATTGGTAATTTAATCATTCATTCACAATAATGTGGAGGTGCTTTCATTCACAATGAACAGGTTAGATTTAATTTGGGGCCTTAAAGAAAATACAAAAGACATGATGAATAATTGTTACTTATGGATTTACTTAGTTAGTATTTTAACAAAATATAATGAAACCAAAGGAATGTATTGACTATTTTAGAAGTCGGTGATGATGTTTGAGGCCAATACCAATAGCCAACACTATTTTCAGCTTCATCGAACCAAGAACTCATCATGAACATCCACCTAATAATGAAACTTAAACATCACCTCATTAGTGAATGTTTGTGTAAATGTAGTTAGTGAATTAGCAAACAATTTCTAAATGTTGTACGAATACAACAAAAAGGGAGCTGCTAATATTTTGAACCTAGAAATGAAGTCACAAGAATATAAAATCTGAAATTACAATATCAACCAACTGACTAACTGGACCTAATTTTCAGTTGTCACACCAACAAAAACCCGTCATACTAACACTTACCATTGGAATTATGATCAGAAAATCTAGACCAATACGTATTGTATTGTTTCCAACACATAAATAAATTGTAGAAGCATAAAGCAAGAGGGAACATAGGATATTTTGACCAAGCAAATGTTTTCCTTCATGCTCCATGTACCATCTCTTTTTTTGTGTCCTCTTTCACCCATTTAATTTGCAGAGAAAAAATTAATTATCAACGCTCCCTTGCACCTGAATAGAATCCAGTAAAGGTCTACAGTATATATCATTATCCTCAAATCGAACTATTTAACCATACTGCGTATGTTGTGGTAAAGTCACCAGACTGATAATTCAAAGGCCCAGTTTAATACATAGGTGACATGAGCTGTAGCCCCACCATAGCTGCTTGTAAAGTTTAAATTTAATAAGTATTGAATGTTAAAGGTTGGTCTCAGCAATGGTGACCATAACATTGATTGTCAGTTGTTACAAAAACCCATCAACATCAGAAGCTGAGTTGTGACCTGATAGAGATTTATAAAATCATGAGGGACGTGGATAGGGTGAATAGCCAATTTCTTTTTTCCAGAATGGGGGATTCCAAAACTAGAGGACATTGGTTTAAAGAGAGAAGGGAAAGATTTAAAGTGGACCTGAGGGAAAAATGTTTCAAGCAGAAGGTGGTGCATACATAGAAAAAGCTGCCAAAGGAGGCAGTGGAGATGGGTACAATTACAACATTTAAAAGGCATCTGGATGGGTACATGAATAGGGAGGGTTTAAAGGGATGTGAGCCAAATAGTGGCAAATGGGACTAGATCAGTTTGGGATATTAAGTTAGTGCAGATGAGTTGGACCGAAGGGTTTATTTTCATGGACTCACACTAATGTCCTTTATGAAAAGAAATCTGCCATCCTTTTCTGGTCTGGTCTACATGTGACTCCAGATCCACAGATTCACTCTTAACTACCCTCAGTTCAAGGGCAATTTGTGATGGCAACAAATGCTGGCCATAACAGCAAGACACACTTACAATGCATGTATAAATATAAACCAATTTCAGTAGAACCAACAGAATTGTGTGCACGATAGGTAAGGATCGAAAGACCATTAAGCCTTTTCCCAGCCTTGTCACTCGTAAGGACATAAGGAATCAGAACTGGAAAGATCTTCAAAATGACATTACAATTAGTGCAGTTGTCAAAATCAAAAAGGATCCCATGTAATGTTTCCTCTAATCTGTGTGTGCTAATGATACAAGGGTTCATACGTGGGCTGCTTCAAAATCTTGCATGGCTGCACAGAAAAAAAGCATAAACGGCCCAAATGCTTAAACGCATTGGCCACATATTACAAGGAATAACTAGAAGGTAGGTTGATCTCAGAACTTTTGACTCCACTGCCTCCACACAGCAAAGAAGAAGGATGTAGATCGAACAGTAGAAATTTACTTCACACAAAGAAGCTACTTGGCTTATCCTATCAATGTTACCTCTTTGCAAGAGATTCCAAACCATGTAGGCACACAACAACAACTGTTTTTATAGAGCACCTCCAACATAATAGAACAACACATGGCACTTCACATGTACAAAACAAATTTTGATACAGAACCACACAAAACTGCTAATTCTGTTCTGAGGAAGGGTCACCGGACCCGAAACATTAACTCTGCTTTCTCCCTCACCGATGCTGCTGGACCTGCTGAGCTTTTCCAGTAACTTTGTTTTTGTTGCTAATTCCAACCCAGGTCTCAGTCCCAACTGATGGACATTAAAAATGTCAGCCAGCCATTGACGTCGATGTCCCATGAGTGAATAAAAAACAAAAATTGCACTTGCACTGTAATAACCAACAAAGTTAAATGCATTTCTCAGGAAAGTCCTACATTTGTCTTTCACCTATGTGAAGCTCAGCTTATCGGGATAATTATAGTGCAACTGTGTTGATGCCTTTAATTAAGAATGAGTTTATCATGAATCTTGATAAAGAAAAAGTAGTTAGAAGTAATTGAACTGAGGAAATAATCTTGGCTCACTGTTTCTTAATAGTTCAACCATTCACACAATTTTAGGCCAAAAGCTTAAGTAGCACATTGCCCTTTGTGTTGTTTGGAATGCATATCAATGCCTAAATTATTATACAAATCCCATTTCTTGAATGATATGCAGGAGAATGGTGTTAATTTCCCCAGATGATATCTTACTGTCTTAATTAACACATTGTCTGGAGGTCAAAGGCAAAATTACATTCTGGATGATGAAAGTGTCAGATCCAGGTGATCATTGCTAACCTTATTCCAGTCTTAGCTTCCTACATGTACAGAACACAACTTTATTAACTTACTGATACAGACTGTCTTTGCCCTGAGCTACATTCTCCGACAATATCAGGTGATTTATTGCACAAATAGTGACCTATCCTACTAATTTCACATCAATGTGAAACCCTATAAATATTGGTGTGTAGTGATCGCCAAGTTTACTTTGTGGACTTCAAACTTGAGTGGATAGAGAAATAAATCTTCAGGAAAGTTTTAGAAAAACGATAACATAAATGAACAGTTGTTAGTTGGGACCTCAATTCTCATTATCCGGACTATGGAAAATATAGTAAAGGATCTGGAAAAAAAAGTGCTAAATATGTAACTCCTTTATCAATATCATTCAAACACAGTGAGGAATGAAGAAATATTGGTTCTACCTCTTTTGAGAATGAAATAGGGCAAGTGGTTTGTGTTACAGTAGGAGATTTTCTGGGAAATAGTGACCATAACATAATTAACTTTAAAGTTGTTATGGAATGTGACAAAGACAAGTTGGCTAAGTGAAGAGGCTGCTAACAATTTGGATAGAGAACAGGATACTGCCTTCACAGCTACAATAACACTGTGTTAACTGCATCTTCATCGACTATTAGTGAGCCATCCTCAGTTGTCACTGTTCAGACATGTTTTGTCTCATTATTTAACATATCACATTAAAGCCGCTGATTCTTGCAAATTTCTGTTATGACTGATTGATTAACCTAATGATTGATTTATTGTTGTTAATTGTACCAAGATACAGTGAACAGTATTGTTTTACATGCTATACAAGCAGATTGTCCTGTACGAAGTGCATCAACGTAGTGGAACAGAGGAGGTATTGTTGCCTATTCTTACTGGCTGTGATCTATGGGTCAGGAAGTCAAGGATCCAGTTCTGGGAGGTGGCGGGGAGCTGAGACTTAGGTCTCAGGGTTTAGTGATGTGTTTGTTTGAGATTATGGTATTGAAGGCAGAACTGTAGTCAATAAGTAGGCGTCTGACATAGGTATCCTTGTTATCTAGGTGTCCCATATATGAGTGTAGGGCCAGGACGATGGCATCTACTGTGGACCTACTGCATCAGTAGGAAAATTGCAAAGGATCAAGGAAATTTGGTAGGCTGCTGTTGATGTCAGTCATGGCTAACCTCTCAAAGCACTTCATAATAATTATGGAGATCAAGGCCACTGGGTGGTGGTGGGAGCAGGGGGAATGTTGCCATTGAGGCACACTGCATGATTTTTCTTTGGCACCGGGATGATGGTGGTTTTCTTGAAGCAGGTGGAGACTTCAGATCATAGTAAGGACGCACACCAAACTGTCCATCCATTGACTCACACGGTGGCTCAGTGGTTACTTCTGCTGTCTTAGAGTGCCAGGGACCTGGGTTCAATTCCACCCTCAGACAACTGTCTGTGTGGAGTTTGCACATTCTCCCCATGTCTGTGTGGATTTTCTCCAGGTGCTCTGGTTTCCTCCCACAGTCCAAAGATGTGCAGGGTAGGTGGATTGGCCCTGCTAAATTGCCTGTAGTGTTCAGGGATGTTTAGGTTAGGTGTTTTAGACATGGGAAATGCAGGGTTAGAGGAATGGGCTTGGTTGGGATGCTCTTCAGAGGGGTAGTGTGGGCTTGTTGGGCTGAATGGCTTGTTTCCACACTGTAAGGATTCTATGATGGCTCCTTCTATAATTCCTGTTGCCTCAGGGAAGCAACCAACATGATCAAAGACCCCTCGCTCCCCAGACAGCACTCTCTCTAACTTTTTTAGCAGCTGCGCAGGCCTCTGAGGACTGGGTATGGCAGTGGCTTCTGGGAATGGAAGCCAATGTCACAATCAATGTGCTGACATAGATTGCCATGCATGGAACATTGGAATGGCTACACACACGCAGAACCACACAACTCAGAGTGAAGGTTGATCCTGACTCACGAGGGTGGTGCACTGGAAATCAAGCAATTCACAGAGTCACCCCAAATTTGAAATGATCTAGTCAAACTAAAGTCATCAATTTACCTGACTGTCAAACCCAGATTAAGAGAAAACAGTCACCAACTTTCTGTCCTGAACAAGAAAATAATTGTTTATTTCAAACAAATTGTCTTTAGCCAACGGCAATTAGGAAAGATGAGTTGCCAACTTATAATTTTACAACTTAAACTCTACCCCTTCTTAAATTGACCACTTCACAAACAGACAAACACACAAAGAGAGAAAAGACATGGATGTCAAGTTGAGAAAGAAAAAGAATTTTCAGGCAATCAGAGTTTAATAATGCCAATCTGGATTGTAGGATTCAATTAGTTTATGTTATTTCACAATCCCTCTTTTCTGATCTTATTTACTTTTTTCACCCCCCTTCTGAACCTTCTGCATGCAGTTATTTCTCAATTGTATTTATAGCCTAACACCTGTCATAAGCACAGTTTTTCTTCTTATTCTTAATCTTCAACCCTTTCTCATCTAGGGAGCTCTTGGTTTGTTTGCCTTACCTTCCCATTTTTGGGGAACTGTATCTCAAAATGTGCCCAAATCATTTTTCTTCCTTCAAGCTCAGGTTCAGCTCATCAACTCTTGCCCCATTGAATTAATCTCTCCCCAGTTAATTTTCTACCAAGCTCCCTAGATTCTGAAGGCAGGACCACATCCCCCTGCCTACCTAAGAGTGTTTTGCAGTCCTCTGTGACATCCTTGACCATGGCACCATGGAGATGTCATACCACCCTGGACTCATATCTACAATCACAGATATGCCTGTGTATTCCTCTACCTAATAAACCACTGCTTCTCTCCCATTCATCTCTCTTCCCTTCTGTACAGCTGGGTTGCTCATGATGCCATAAGCTTGGCTTTTGCTGCACTTTTTCAAGGAACCATCATCAGTATCCAGGATAGAAAATGAATTAGTGAGGGGGATCTCGGGGACCTGACACTCTTTAATTACATTCAATTTCCTGAAATGTAAAACTAAAATAGAACAGAATGCAATGTTTTGAGGAAATAATGGCATTTAAGTAGGCTTGGCCATTTTATTTTGAAATATTCTGCGGTACTGTTTTTCTATACATCAAACCTTTTAAGTTAAAGTGAGGTTACTAAATTTGAATAAGTAACCACTTTGTAGTCAGTGCTGGATGTGTGTGGCAAGAGCGTGATGGATGAGTGATGAGGGAAGTGTTGTACATTTAAATTCCATGCAATGTTTCGAATGTTTAGATCAGACGGTGGGGAATTCATCAAGGCCTATTGCATTGAGATCATCCCACTCATTTTGGAGAGTTGACAGACACAAGGGTTGCCATTTGAAGTAGTCCTGCATACCCTTAAAAAGAAGCCTCTGGCAATTATTGTCCCATGATTTGAAAATAAATAACAGAGTGGTCCCACTTCATGTGATGAAATCAGGAATATATATTCCACAATATTAGCAAAACAGGAGGAAAAACCATGTTCTGAATCAATTAGCAGGAAAGTGCCAAGAAAAGCAAATCAGAATCTTGGTCAGTCTATGTTAGAGACAGAACTGCCTCAGAACAGAACAAAGTTTGGATTTGAGTTTGTAAAGGAGCAAACCAAGCAAAAATGTTACTTAAACCACATACAGGGTTCAATGAAGTGTTCAAATCATTTTTCTCTCTTCTGAGGATCAACCGTAATTAAATTAAGCAAAAATGAGATTTTTCTGCAATAGTTACTCTGTTTGTTCAATTACTGACCGTAAAGTAAAGCAGCTTAGTAATTCATCTCATCTTGCTCAAGTAACTAATCTGCTCCTCGTTTCACAAGATTGGGTAAGCACAACCTTGACAAACTTCTCCCTTTTATAAAAACAGTGAGGAGAAGTTAACCAGTGCAGTACTGTTAGAGGATACAAGCAAATAGAAATTGCTGGAAAGTCACTGCAAGTCTGACAGCATCTGTGGAGAGAGAGAAAAGAAACAGTCAATGTTTCAGAACCCTCTTCCCCTCCCCCATTTCTGATGAAGGGTTTAGGCCCGAAACGTCAAGTTTTCCTGCTCCTATGATGCTGCTTGACCTGCTGTGCTCATCCAGCCCCATGCTTGTTATCTCGGATTCTCCAGCATCTGCAGTACCTTTTATCTCTGATACAATGTTTCAGTTCTGGTTTGACTCTTCTTCAGAACTCAACATTCTGAAGAAAAGATCATTATTTGACCCTTAGAAGATAAAGGATGGATAACTCATGTCTTTTGTAATACTCACCTCAAGAAAGATGGAATTTTGAGAGGAGTTGATATATTATTCAACAAATCATTGGCAAGCCTATGTGTATATGTACTCAGCAAAAATTCAGAAAGACCATTTCGACAGACAGCAAGGAGCTTGGATATTAATTGACTCAATGTTTCCACTACAAAACATTAAGCATGTTGATTTATGCCCGTATAACGTCCAACATTGTCATTGTCTCCAGCCTCTGCTGACTCCCATGCTCCTGTCATGACAAGTCTTGTACATAATTTCAATGCCCCCACAGTCATACTTGATCCTAAATTTGTGATCTCCTCCAACCTTACTCCCTTGCACTACTCTCTGGTCCTTCAATGACTAACTTGTTCTCTGTCTACTTCGACTTCTGATCTTAATAACTGTTCATTCAATGAGTACTGTCCACCAGTAGTTTTATTTTCCTAATATTAATGAGATGTCATCTCATCGTACAGGTTAGAGAACCAAATAATTTTACAGCATGCACAGAAATTTTATAGACTTCTACTTATTCTAGATCTTTGCCTGAGCATCTAAAATAAATCTCATCATTTTGTTTTCTTCCTTTGGCTTTATATCTTCTGCTTCAACTATTTATCCAATTTATCCCTAATGTATGCAGTTGTTTCTACCTCAAACACTCCCTGTGGTAAAATATTCTGTTCTACAATAGCCCTCTGTGGAAATTAATTTCTCCTCACCTTCTTGTTGATGCTTTCATACAGATGACCCATTATGTCAGACTTCCCTAGTGAAAGAAATCATCTTCCCCTATTCACATTATCGAAACATTCTCTGCTCCACTGCAAGGTGTTTCTATTGCTCCTTAACACTGTCAATGTTCCATCCCCTTCAATGGCATTGATCTTGTTAGTAGTTGTTCAACAATTCTAGGCTAGATGCTTTGAGGATGACACAATGAAAATCACAAGCAGTTAGGGAGGGATAGCCTTATGGCAGGAACTAGGAGGTCATTATTGTACATGTGTCTGAAAGTGTTTGATGAAGTTTATAAGGGTTAATGTTTGGCTACAGTAAGCAAAGGACATAGGAGCTTTGATTTAGGATCAGAAGTAGGCAATTCAGCCCTTTGATCCCACTCCACAATTAACATGATCATGGCTGATCTTATCCTGACCTCAACTCTACTCTTCTGATTGCTCCTCATAGCCATTTATCTGGCTTTTCATCGTAGACATTTCTTTATTGAATGTGTTGATTGATTATACCTCCACCGCACTCCGAAGCAGTGAATTCAAGAGATTCACAATCCTCTGAGACAAATTTCTGAGACATTTCTCCTCATCTCAGTTTTGAACCTACCATCTCTCATTATATATCTGTGACCTCTTCTTCAACACTGTCCCACAAGGGGGGCATCTGTTCAACGTCCATCTAATCAATCTCCTTCAGCATTCCATATACCTCAAGAGATTCCCCCTCATCATTCTGAACTCCGGCATGTTTAAGCCCAAGCCATTCGACTGCTCCTCATACAACAGCCAATTCATCCCTGGAATCAACCTGGTGAACCTCCTGTGAACTGCATCCAGTGCCAACACATCTTTCCTCAAGTAAGGAGACCAAAAATGGGCAAAATATTCCAGGCATGATCCCACCAACCCTTCATATAATTATAACAACACTTCTTTACTCTTATGATCCAGACCTTTTGCAATAACTCAGAGATAGTAAGAACTGCCAATGCTGGAGTCAGAGATTGCAGTAGCTGTCAGGATTCCATTTGTCTTTCTTATTATGTGCTGCACCTGCATACCCACTTTCTGGGATTCATGCACAAAAATGCCCAGATCTCTCTGTACTGATGCAATTTGAATCTGCTTTACATTTTAATAATAATTTACTCTTTTATTTTTCTAACCAAAATCACTTCCTGTTTTCCCACCTATTCTAGTATTATCCATGAGCTTTGCTATGTTACACTCTGTATCAGTTTGCAGATAATTTATGTAGATTGCAAATAGCTGACGTCCCAAAACTAAATTGGGGTGGCACGGTGGCTCAGTGGTTAGCACTGCTGCCTCACAGCACCAGGGACCTGGGCTCAATTCCAGCCTCAGGCATCTGTGTGGAGTTTGCACATTCTCCCTGTGTCTGTGTGGGTTTCCTCTGGGTGCTCTGGTTTCCTCCCACAGTCCAAAGATGTGTAGGCTTGGTGGATTGGCCATGCTAAATTGCCTGTACTGTTCAGGGGTGTGTAGATTAGGTGGGTTATAGGGGACGGGTCTGGGTGGGATGCTCTGAGAGTCAGTGTGGACTTGTTGGGCCAAAGGGTCAGTTCCTACACTGTGGCGATTCTATGATCTAAACTGTGAGGCACCTCACCAGCAACAGTTCACCATCCAGAGAAAGACCCATTTATCCTGACCCTCTGCTTTCTGTCAGTCAACCAATCCCCAAGCCAAGCCAATACTCCACCCTTAACCCTCTGGGATCTAACTTTTGAGATCAATCTTTTATGCAGCACCATGTCAAATGCCCTCTGGAAGCCTAGTTATAGCACATTCACCAGACCCCCATTATCATTCTAGATAACTAGCATGGGGCTGATTGAACACAGCAGGTCAAGCAGCATCATAGGAGCAGGAAAACTTGACGTTTCGGGCCTAGACCCTTCATCAGAAATGGGGGAGGGGAAGAGGGTTCTGAAATAAATAGGGAGAGAGGGGGAGGCGGATAGAGGATGGATAGAGGAGAGGATAGGTGGAGAGGAGGCAGACAAGTCGAAGACGCGGGGATGGAGACAGTAAAGGTGAGTGTAGGTAGGGGGTAGGGTCGAGATAGGTCAGTCCAGGGAGGACGGACAGGTCAAAGGGGCGGGATGATGTTAGTAGATCGGAGATGGGGGTGTGGCTTGAGGTGAGAGGAAAAACAAGTTAGGGAGGTGGAGATGAGCTAGGCTGGTTTTGGGATGCGGTTGAGGGAGGGGAGATTTTGAAGCTTGTGAAATCCACATTGGGGTGGTATGTGAGGACGAGGGGGATTCTTTTTTGGTTATTATTGCGGGGACGGGACGTGTGGGATGTGTTCCAGGAAATGCGGGAGACACGGTCGAGGGCGTTCTCGACCACTGTGGGGGGGAAGTTGCGGTCCTTGAAGAATGAGGACATTTGGGATGTACGGGAGTGGAATGTCTCATCCTGGGAGCAGATGCGGCTGAGGCGAAGGAATTGGGAATAGGGGATGGCATTTTTGGAGGAAGGTGGGTGGGAGGAGGTGTATTCCAGGTAGCTGTGGGAGTCAGTGGGCTTGAACTGGACATCGGTTTCTAGGTGGTTACCTGAGATGGAGACAGAGAGGTCCAAGAAGGAGAGAGAAGTGTTGGAGATGGTCCAGGTGAACTTTAGGTTGGGGTGGAAGGTGTTGGTGAAGTGGATGAACTGTTCGAGCTCCTCGTGGGAGCACGAGGCGGCGCCGATGCAGTCATCAATGTAACGGAGGAAGAGGTGGGGTTTAGGGCCAGTGTAGGTACGGAAGAGGGATTGTTCCACGTAACCTACAAAGAGGCAGGCATAGCTTGGGCCCATGCGGGTACCCATGGCCACCCCCTTTGTCTGTAGGCAGTGGGAGGAATTGAAAGAAACCACCCCACCAACCTCCGGATCCAACGCATCATCCTCCGACACTTCCGCCATCTGCAATCAGACCCCACCACCAAAGACATTTTTCCCTCCCCACCCTTATCTGCCTTCTGGAGGGACCACTCCCTCCGCGACTCCCTTGTCCGCTCCACACTCCCCTCCAGCCCCACCACACCCGACACTTTTCCCTGCAACCGCAGGAAGTGCTGCACCTGTCCCCACACCACCTCCCTCACCCCAATCCCAGGCCTCAAGAAGACTTTCCACATCAGGCAGATGTTCACCTGCACATCTGCCAATGTGGTATACTGCATCCGCTGTACCCGTTGTGGCTTCCTCTACATCGGGGAAACCAAGCGGAGGCTTGGGGACCGCTTTGCAGAACACCTGCTCTCAGTTCGCAACAAACAACTGCACCTCCCAGTCACAAACCATTTCAACTCCCCCTCCCATTCCTCAGACGACATGTCCATCCTGGGCCTCCTGCAATCCCACAGTGATGCCACCCGAAGGCTGCAGGAACAGCAAATCATATTCAGCCTGGGAACCCTGCAGCCCAGTGGCATCAATGTGGATTTCACAAGCTTCAAAATCTCCCCTCCCCCAACCGCATCCCAAAACCAGCCCAGCTCATCTCCACCTCCCTAACCTGTTTTTCCTCTCACCTCAAGCCACACCTCCATCTCCGATCTGCTAACATCATCCCGCCCCCTTGACCTGTCCGTCCTCCCTGGACTGACCTATCTCCTCCCCACCCCCCTGCCTGCACTCACCTTTACTGGCTCCATCCCCACCTCTTCGACTTGTCTGCCTCCTCTCCACCTATCCTCTCCTCTATCCATCCTCTATCCGCCTCCCCCTCTCTCCCTATTTATTTCAGAACCCTCTTCCCCTCCCCCATTTCTGATGAAGGGTCTAGGCCCGAAACGTCAAGTTTTCCTGCTCCTATGATGCTGCTTGACCTGCTGTGTTCATCCAGCCCCATGCTTGTTATCTCGGATTCTCCAGCATCTGCAGTACCTTTTATCTCTGATACAATTTTCTCCCCCATTATCATTCTAGCTCGTTATATCCTTAAATCACTCCATGTTTGTTCAGCACAACTTGCCGTTCATGAAATGCTACCTTTGGTGAATTGAGCTTCATTTTTTCATGTGTTCAGTTATCTCCTCATTTTTGATTTCCTCTAGCAATTTCCCCACTACAGAGGTCAAACTAACTAGTCTACTATTTCCCACTTTTTGCCTAACTCCTTTTTTGAATAAGAGTGCCACATTAGCATGTTTCCAATCCATTGGTACCTTTCTAGAATCCAGGGAATTTTGGAAAATCATAATGAGAGCATCCACTATCTCTGTTGCCACCTCCCTTAATACCCTAGGGTGCAGGCCATCAACCCCTGGGGACTTATCCACTTTTCATCCCATCAGTTTACTTAATGCCTTCTCCATAGCTGTGGCAATTTCACCAAGTTCCTTAGTAATAACTGCAATTTTTGGGAAGAGATTATTATTTTCCATTTTGAAAACAAAGATAAAAGATTGGTATCGTGCCACTACCATTTCTGAGTTTCCCATTATTACCTCGCTATTTTGTCCCCTCAAGGACTAAGATTTGTTTTCACTCTTCTCTTCCTTTTCATATAGTTATGGAAACTTTTGGTATCAGTCTTTACGCTTTCAGTTAGTTTCCTTTTGTAATTCTTCTTAGCTCTTTTTATTTTGTTTTTCGTAATGCGTTGCTGATATTTGAATTTTTCCCAATCCTTCAGAGTGCCACAAACTTTTGCAGTGTGATATGCCCTAGATTTTTTCCTTTACGTAATCTTTGACTTCCTTGTTAAACCATGGATAATTTTTCACCTTCTTACATTTCCTCTTCCTGTCAGGAATATACTTTAATTGAGAGGTATTTAGTATCTTCCTCAGCATTTGTTACAGTTCTTCAACATTCCTGACCTTCAGTGTTTTTGCATAGTCCACAAGGGCCAGCTCCTTCCTCAGGCCTTTGCCCAAAGCTAAAACTTTCGTATGTGACTTTTTCAATCTGAATTTTAAACTCTCGCATGCTGTGGTCACTCCTTCCAAGAATATCCTTAACTACAAGACCATTTGTTAACCTTTTCTTGTTACGAAATACCACATCTAAAGCAGCCAGTTCTCTGGTTGGCTCCATGACATGTCGCTCTGAGAAACAATCCTTGATACTCTCTATACACATTTCTTCAAGGCTACCTTTGCCAAGTTGGTTAATCCAATCAATATGCGTGTTCAAATCACCCTGCTGTGTTGCTGTGCCCTTCTCAGAAGACCTTATTATTTCCTGGTTTACATTATGTCCTACCTAGAATGTATTGCTCGGGGGCCTGTAAATTCCTCCTGTCAAGGGGTTTCTTCCCTTGCTTTATATTTCTACTCAGACCGATTGAATATTTTGGTCCCTAGTACCAATATCATGTCTTAATACATCCTTGATGTCATCCTTAACCAAAACAAACAACTCCAGCTCCTGCTACTTCTTGCCTATCCTTTCGGAATATTGAGTGCCTTTGGACGTTTAACTCCCAGGCGTGATCTTCCTGTAACCAACAAGTCGTGGCCATTTGTGCCTATTTGTGATTTTAGCTCATCAACTTGATTCTGAATACTATGTGCATTTAGGTACAAGACTGATGCCACTGATTTCAAAAGTAAGAAGTAGAAGGGGGCAGACCTGAGGCGAATGTGCTCCTCAGTTTCTGTCATAATGAAAGTCATACACATGAACAATAAATGGGTGCAATAAAATTTGTGTTATTTACTCAACAAGTCAAGTAGAGAAGTTATGTTTCAGTTATCCAGGCATTGGTGAGGCTGCGTCTGGAGCAGTATGAATGGCATTATTCACCTTACTTATGGACACTTCAGACCTAACAGGAGATGGGCAGAAGCAGAAGGAAAATAAAACTCCAAGGCATAACTACAGGCTACATTATGAAATAGCGCCTGTGGAAGCTGTCTCAAGTCTGAGATGAGCCAGTGAACTGGCCAGACATCAATGATTATATAAATTAAAGCAAAAAATCTATTATACAAAAGCCCAAACCTTAAACGTTGCAGTAATTCAGCTGAACAGGCAGTAATTTTACATAAAAAGCAAGCTTCAGACCTGATCATGTATTGCTGCTGTAGAATGTATATCACGGGACAGGATGGGAAACAATGAAACTATGAGGGCCAGAGGAGTAAACACGCCTAACTGTGACCACCTAGCTGGGGAATTGCTGAGCAAACCATTTAAAGCACATAACATTGCAATTTAAAGAAGTATGTGATTCTGGTTTAACACAAAAAGCTTTTTTCTCTGAAAGATGAGAAGAATGCAACTGGAATCACTTTGAGGCTCAGAAGCATAACTAGTCATCGATAACTACTGTGAAACCCTTCCAATTCAGACTCAAAGGGTGGGAAAACCTAATATAAATCTCCAAAGTTCAGCAAACCTTCATGCAGCAGTGAAAGCACATGAGAGTCACTATTACTGCAGAATAAAAAGTGTTATGAAAGATGAAATATATAATCATATTAAGAAGCTGTGACCACAGAAATAGCATTGCCAGGAATATATACTTTTAGGAATGTGCCAAATAGAACACAAAACTGGACACCTTTGCAAAAACAATTCTTGAGCTATAGAATAGCTTCTAAACTGTGCAGTAACAGAAACTGATCAAGTAAATATACTTCTGTACACAATTGGAAGCGTACAAAATATAAATGCTCAACAAGGAATAAGTGAAGCATTTGACAAATCTGAAAAGAAATCAAAGCCTTTGACAACTCATTAATGGATTGAGAAGCAGAGGCCATTGTTTTAAAGAATTTTGCAAAAGAAGAAAATGTGAGCAAAAAAACATTGTTTTCACACACTAAGTCACTAGGGAATGGAATGAACTGATTGGAAGTGACATGGAGGCAGGTACCATTGAGATATTCAAGAGGGTATTGTATGATTATTTAGAAGCAATTTGCAAGGGGAAAGGCCAGCAGATTGGCACCACATTGAAATGCTCAGACAGGCAGTGTAGACATTATTTGTGTTTTATTCCACACGAGAACAATTCTGTGAATTTGTGATGACCACAGAACTAACAATATTTTCGATAGGATAGGATTCAATAAAGTAGTCCAATATCTACATTAATCCATGCATGATTTCAACAATGTTCTCTACAGGCTAAGTGTGAAAAATTCTGAATTAATTAGGGACCAGATTGCTATCAGCAGTATTAATGGATCTTTGTCAGATTTATTACAGTCCAAGAAGACCGAACATCAGACAAAGTAATTCAGGCGATATATGCAGAAGTCCAGGAAAAAAACAGCGCAATCTGAAGACCAGGAGATAAAACTTGGCACAACAGGTTTGTGGAATTTATTCATTTCTTAAAGCAGAAACTATAACAGTCATACCAGATAAACTAATGCAGCCAGTAGGACAGACACTAAAAGTCTATGTCAGCACTAAGTGGGCATAGGAATGACTGAAACTGAGTTTTTTTAGCATCCAGACAATTATGTCATTGGGCATTTCCTAAGTTTCAAGTCAGACACAACTGCAGATCTAACAATATTATAAGAATTCAAACCTTGGTTGATAAACAGCCAACAGAAGTTCAACTATAACATCTGTGGGGCATTTAATTTGATTTGATTTGCTTTATCACTGTCACATGTACCAAGACACAGTGAAAAGTATCGTTTTACATGCTAATCAGAGAAATCATACCTTACATAAGTACATCTGCGTAATAGAACAGACTGCGGAATATAACGTTACAGCTACAGAAAATGTAGAGAGAAAGATCACCTCCAATATATGAGACATCTGTTCATAATTCTGATAACAGCAGGGAATAGGCTGTTCTTAAATCTATTTTATCTTCTGCTGACGAAAGAGGCTGGAAGAGAATATAACTGGGGTGGGAGGGGTCTTTGGCTATGCTTGCTGCTTTCCTGAGACCGTGGGAAGAGTAGACAGAGTCAATGGAAGGAAGGCCAGTTTTCGTGATGGACTGGGCTATGTTCACAGCTCTCTGAAATTTCTTGAGGTCTTGGGGAGAGTATTTGCCAGACCAAGCTGTGATGCATTCAGAGATAATCAATAAAAACTGAAATATACTTAACAAGAAAAATACGCTACAAGCAACTGTCAAACATAAAACATATTTTAGAAAACCTGTGTGTACTTCACAACTAAGAATATTCACTCTTAAGTAGAAGGAAATGTGTTGATGTCAATCTTATTCAAAGTCTGGTAAGGTTTAAATAGCAAAAGATCAAGGAAAATCCAATGGAGAACTTTGCTGGACTTTGAAAGAACTTGGTGAAATCTGCTGAATTTAGTTACTTTGAAATATATAAAATGTTTCAGCTATAAATGAGTTCAAAAGCTGCATCTCTAAAGGTTTGGCTAAAGTGTTTTCCACCATGATCAAAACTGAAAAGGGCTCAGATTCAAAGTGGCAGCAAAATTTCTGAAGAATTACCAAAGAGGCAGCAGCTTAACTATCTGTACCACCTGAGAGGATTTATAGATATTTTTTCAGCAGTCTATTCAGAGATGTTGTATACCTCTTGAACAGGTGGGACTTGAACCCAGGCCTCCTGCCTCAGAAGTTAAGGATACTTTGACTGCACCACCTCTGTGCAGCAGATAGACAGACAACGGAAGCACCTGCAACTAAATTGAGTCCAATTTCCACACAGCACTGTGAACAAATATCTACATTACGCCTGCCTTTAAGAGTTCAAGTGATGAGGAAGGAAGAAGGTAAAGCTAAATGTCTGGTGATTCCACCTTCCAAATCAAAATCCCTAACAATGACAAAGATTATCACATTAAGCAAGAATGCATCTCCAGATAATGCAATTGATGAAGTGAACAAACAGGTTTGACAAAAAATTCAATCATTGAGATTCCAGTCAGGAGAAGCACGTCATGTCTGCAACCGAAGGCTATGTGCACTCTGATGAACATCTGTCAGAATCACTAGTCATGCTGCTGTGTCTCCAGATTCAGATCTCACAGGACCCACTTATATGTAAAGGTAGCTCCCTGTGCAAGAATGCATTCAACAATCTCTTGTATTCAGGGAGCATACAGTGCAAGCTGTGGAGACAAATGTTGGGGAGACCGTCATCCAGCTCTGAGTCACTATAGGGGAACAGCTATTGAAACTGCAATATGTCTTGGAAGGTGTGGTCATACCAAAAGTATTTGCAGTGGTGTCTGAAAGACACAGAGTGTTTTCTCCTAAGAATAGTCAATGTTAAGCCAAAATGGGGTTTCTTGAACAAAGGAATGGAAATATTGCTGCATTAGGGAATTATGGAATTGACTTCAGGACTTGTGAAAAATTGGAAAAGCACAGCACTTGGAGAGGAAGAGTTGAAGTCAGGTTCCATTCTCTCGAGCTTTATATCCTCGGGAGTTTAGAAGAGTATGGGGTGGCATGGTGGCTCAGTGGTTAACACTGCTGCCTCACAGTGCCAGGGACCCAGGTTCGATTCTGCCCTTGAGTGACTATCTATGTGAAGTTTGCACATTCTCCTTGTGTCTGCATGGGTTTCCTCTGGGGGCTCTGGTTTCCTCCCACAGTCCAAAGATGTGTAGGCTAGGCAGTTTGGCCATACTGAATTGCTCGTAGTGTGCAGGGGTGTTTAAGCTAGGTAGATTAGCCATGGGAAATGCAGGGGTAGGGGGATGGGTCTTGGTGGGATGCTCTTTGGAGGGGTGGTGTGGGCTTGTTAGGCCAATGAGCCTGTTTCTGCACTGTAGGGATTCTATGAGTGAGAGATGACTGAATTAAAACATGTAAGGTTCTGGGAGGGCTTGACCAGGTGGATATGAAAAAGATGTCCCCTCTTGTGGAAAAGCCTAGAACTAGGGATCATAGTTTAAAAACAAGGGATGCCCAATTTTAACAGAGATGAGGAAGGTTTTTCTTCTCAGAGATTTGTGAGTCTTTGGAATTCCCTTTCCCAAAAGGCAGTAGATGCTAAATCTTTAAATATTTTAAGGAAGAAGCAGTAGATGGACTATTAGGCATATCTAGGAATGTAGAACTGAGGTAAAAATCAAATCGACCATGACTTTATTGAATAGTGGAACAAGCTCATAGGACTGAGTGGCTTCCTCTTGATCCTTTCTCATATGTATACTCATGAGGAGAATTATGTTACTAGCAATCCTGATTGAGATAGAAACGTTGAAGTCACAACAAATGAGTTAGTTTTAGCATAAAACTGGGCACCAAGTCCTTGTTTGTTAGTGGCATCACCAATTTTGTATTCCACCCCACAACCCATCACTCCAAACAGTATTAACATCTAACAAATTTATGGTTTTTTGGGCTGTTCCTTTTTAGGACCTTTCATCTGTTGCTTCTAGGTTCTGTTCTTTCGCCTTTGTGGTGCTACTTGCAAAGTGAATTTCCTCAGCTTTGTGATATTTACAATATCATCCTTCCTGTACCTTCTTGTACTGTCCCTGACTGAAGATGGTGCACTTCAAATAGGTTTTCTACAAGGGCTGGGGTCTCATCAGAAATTGGAAATTCTGTCCTCATTATAGTACAGGAGCGGTGGCACTGAGCAACAAGCTACCCTTATGCCTCTTGAAGCAACGGGCCCCAATACTGTGTATTGAATTTTGAGAATTAAACAAAAATATTCCTTATTTTGAGGAATATGTGGGTGGAAGGATGCCACCGCCAGTCTTCTTTCCTTGATTGAGAAGGGCTGGTTTGGTTTGTAGTGGTAGAGGGACAGCCACCACTGACTTTTAAAAGAAGAGACTCTTGTCATAATAAGATGTAATTTATGATAGCATTGGGTATTAGTTAAATTACTAGTTAGAGATTGTTAAAAAGACTACTCCTAGTCATAGATGACACATCTCCTCCCTTTGAGATCCAAAGCTTTTCTCCTGAATTCCTTATCCAAAACTGTTTGACATGATCAGATTTCTGAAGCATAATGAAGGATCAAACGTTAGCCCTTATATAGCATCTTCCCCTGCTCTACCCCCAAGATTTTCTTGCTATACTTAATATTTGTACATTCATGTACATAAATGCATATAACACAATTTCATTTTCACCAAGTCTCTGACTTCATACATTTTGGCAGCTTTGTGGTTCCACAATTCTTCCAGAGTGCATTCTCCTCGTAATTCTGATCTTGAACTTGCATTCTCTGTAAAATGTCTCTCCCCAGAGGATCTTTTATCTCTAGGATGTAATTTGCAGTAAATGTCATTCCTATTAATCCAGGTGATTGATCCATTATCTTTTTTAAAGGACCTTTAATCTCTTGAAAGTCTTTCACAGAGAAACCCTTCCCTGCTGATTCTGGAACTTGCCTCACAGCATCATTTGGGGACCTTTAATCTTATGCATTTCCATCATGGAAGACAGCTGCTCAATGGAAATAAATACTGCCTTCTTTTCAATAGTCTAGATTTCTGAGCCTGGTAATGTATTTTTTTGACAACGTTCAGAATCTGTGGATATTGGTCTGGCTGCCTGAGGGTTTTATGCAGCTCACCATCAAACAAGTGTTTCTTCTCAAGCTGTTACATCTCAATGGGACACCACGCTGGATCTCAAACCGCACTATTCTTGGAGTCATTGCAAAAGTTAAAGATTTCATAAAAGTTAGTAATGTTCCCCAATTTCCCTGTCTTTCAGATTCAGGTTGACAGAAAGCACACCATGTTTCTGTACGCAACAGGGGTAGCCACTTATTGTAAACAAATAGATTCCAACTGCAGGCAAACAATTATGAATCTTCGACATATACCTTTACTGCTTAAAACTCTAACCTCTTTATGAGTCTCTCCCTACGCACACATATCAAAAGACACACATATAGATGCAAAATGGAGAGAGGTACCATGGCGGAGGGAAATATTGGGTAGGTAGTTCTGTGGTCCCTGAATATGGGTTTCCCTGAGATGATCCTTTCTGTTCATTAGGACTTGCTGCTCTTCACCCTTTCTTCTCCAGGTACGTTCACTTGCCTGTAGGAGGCAAAAAGTAAATGGTTCACACTGCTAAAGTCTCTGTCCTACGAGGTGAAAGTCACAGTTCACAGTAACTGATGAGGAAAATGTAATGGAATTCCTCAGTTTTAAAGTGTTCTTTTTTACTACAGAGAAATTTCAGCCCTTTCCTTTCCAGGGATCAAACATTCACATACTTGCGAGCCAATCACACACTTGTTGTCAGGCAGAAAGCTGTTTTCATCAATGACAGGCCGCCATTACCCTGACTAATCATCTAGCTGCTGCACACCAAATCTTGGAGAACCAAGATCTCTGGGTTCTCCTAAATTTGCCACTTGCTTTCCACTGCTGCTTGATAAGGAACCTATGTAAATAGGACTTGCAATAACTGCCAGGCAACTTGTTTTAAAAAGTATAATAATCATTTGTACATTCCTTGGGTTTTTTAAGCATTATTTTTCCCATTTCCGTCCACAATCAAATGTACAGAAGATCCCCACTTTACAAAATTCTGACCTACAAACACTTGTACTTACCAATATGAATTCATTCTGGGGTGTAATTTTAAAGAGTCAGTGTATGAACATTTCCTGTACTTACGAATGACTCCTTTACATGATCCTGCATTGTGTTCTGACTTGCATACAAATCAACTTGTCAACGGACTCCAAAATGGAACCTATTCAAAACCCAGAGATTACCTTTACAGAAAAATTAAAAGATATTGTTTTAAAATCGTGGAATAGATCTGTGTTGAAGTATATGAAATATTTACTTTAAATTGTTGATTAGACAGGATATCTTCATTTGCCTTCCATGTTTGTTGTACTGCTGCTCCAGACGTTTCCTATCCTCAGTCATCCTAATGGAAGAATGCTGTTTAATAGCATTATCTCTGTCACCGGTATACTGATAGTTCTGCTTTGGAAGGTGAAGAATTGAACTGTTCTCCTTGGACCTATGTTGTGTCATCATCTGATATTGAATACAAATCTATCATAACAATGACACAATGACTGCATGGTACTTTCCATTGCTGCATGTTGCTGTCTGCGCAACTTCAGTTCAAGAGTCATCAGTCATCTTGAGTGGGTTGTAGTTCTCAGTCTTGTTTCAGCATTTCCTTCAGCTCACAAAATTTGCTGATTTTTGTCATCTAGTATTTCTTCAGTGATGATAGGAGTAGAAACATTTCCACCATTCCTTCATAGTCACATCATTTTTTTGCTGTCACTTTGAAAAACTTCTTTAATGCCAACATAGGCAAACTCAATAGATTGTTTTCTTTTCCTTAGGGAGTCTACCAGGAGTCGAGGAAGCTCAGTGAAATTTTCTACTGATTGCCCTGAACTGATCTTCAGACTGGTTGAATGGCAACACTTTTTTTTGTGTCATTTGTTCTCAAACTGGTTTCTTTCTGAATTGACTTGGCAGAACTTTGTTTTTCTTGATCTGTTCGTGTCTCTTGGAAGTAATTGAACATCTCCTGCTATAAATAGTCTAGCTCAAATTCAAGTCAGTTGGATCACAAATTTTCCCTCAGAATATTTTCTGTAAACTTGGTGGTTTTACTGCATTGATGTGAGCAGTCATTTAACATTTGCTGCTCTGAAACTGGCCAACTTCTGTATAGTCTTTATAAAAGTGGTTTTCTTTTATCATACCATGGCACTGCTTGTCCTTATAAAAATATTTTATTCCACAAAACTGACACCAACTGGTCATATCTGCTATTTGCCTGCTATATGCGTTGGCTTGTCATATATGCCTATAGAGTATACCTTATAAAACAGACAGATCTTTTGTACTCTTTTGGGATAAAGCTAATCTTTACCTCAGATTTGTCTGTGATTCTTCTTGGTCTCCGCTTCCAGTAAAACCTGAATACCTTTTTCCCAGGTCAAATCTTTCTTGAATTATGATAAATGTATGAAGGTGTATCAAAAATTCCAACAATTCTGTCTTTTATGAATTCTGATTTCAAAGCTCCATTGTCACAGTTTTCCATCAATCTGTAGAGATCATTATTGAAATTATTCACAGATTCCCTGGATGACGAATACTTATGTTTAATCTTACACTTTAAAAAGTATGTATTTTTTCCCTAGATTAAAGTAACTGTCATAAGTTTGTGGAACGTCTTCAAAAGTATCTGTTCTATGCTTTATTTGTTGTCAATTTATAAAATCATCACCTGTAGATTCTATTAAATGCAACATTCAACTTGTGATTTAATATTTCAGTTTGAAAAAGGCATGTGAATTAATATTCAATAAAGTTCAATTCCATATCTTAAAAACCAATGGAAACAGGAGAATAAACTTACAGAAGACCAAGTGAGTATATAGCTTGAAAGACTTTATCAATTTAAGAGTTACTTGTGCAACAAATAGTAAGTTTGTGAGTTGGACTGAAGGGTCTGTTTCCGTGCTGTACAACCCTAAGTACAGATAAGCAGTGAGCAGGAGTTCATGCAAAAGTTTACAAGAGAAAAACAACAATCTAATCTAGAACCTTGACTTCATACACATTATGTAAGTTCAGACAGCCATATGGACTAGAAAGAGTATAAAGACTAGTTTCATCTGGCAGTTACAGATTCCAACAGCAAAGTGAGGATTTGAAGAACTTCAGCTATGGGTTTGAAGCAAGTAAAACAGAACTCTGTCAGTAAAGTGAAAAATTCTTTTTGGACAATTTATGGTGCAAAAAAAAACAGGGTTGAGACAGCTAGAAGTTACAAAAGGATCAATTCCATTTCATGATGAATGTTGCTGCCAGATTGAGTGAACACCACATTGCATGGCTAACAGCAGGAAGGTCAAGGACAAGGCAAATACATTCCACCAAGATTGCAGCACCAGGAATAGCACAATACAAATACAGTGATAAAAGGAAATGTTTTCTTCAAGATGTCCAATTCTGTGTTCTATTTGGCCCATCTGAGATATTAAGTCTTACAGTTAGCATGTCCTGCCATGTCTTCTTCATGCGATTATTGAATTTTCCTAATATAAAATGTTTAAATCCTACAGTATCTTGATACTGTTGTAATTTCTTTCCTTTGAACATGTTTATTTCTATAAGTAACAATGCAGTTTTATTTGTCTTACATTGACGCGTGCAACATAGCAATATTGAATTTTTCCTTCCTTCACAGCTTTTAATTCTATTAAATAGTTATGGTATGTATCTGTATTACTAACGACAGCTATAATGGAGCTTTTCTCTCTTCTTTAGGCACAATGGAGATTTCCCGATTTTAATTTTTTACACAATTATAAATGATTTCCCACCATTCATAACCCTAATAACTATGTCTGTTATTTCCCAAATTTTGTTGGTAAAATCTAGATTTTTTTTAACCTTTCATAACCCTCTTAACATCGTCTATTATTTTCCATCACATCCTAAATAAAGTTTTGTGCATGTGGCCTTTCTAAATCCTTCCCACTTGAACCGCGGTTTAAATAATGAATTTCCCACTTTTATAATGGCCTTAAAGCTGCTTCAACCATCTCCTTCCATTAGACCACAAGAAATAGAAACAGGAGTAGGCCAGTAGAATCATGGCTGATTGACATTCCACCTCCCTGCCTTTACCTTGTAAACATTCATTTCCCAACTGATCAAGGATTTATCTATCTCAGCCTTAAATGTACACAAGGAATCTGCCCCAGAGCTCTCTTTTGCAAGGCGCTCTCTGTTGCAGGACTAGCAACGCTCTGAGAAAAGAAATTTCTCCTCATCTCAGTCTTAAATTGGTGCTCCTTTCTTCTAAAACTGTGCCGTCTGGTCCTAGACTCTTCCTTGAGGAGAAGCACCCTCTCAGCAATTTTGCCTTGTCAAAAACACCCTTAAGAATCCTCTGTGTTTCAATGAGATCACCTCTCAATTGCCTAAACTCCAATGAGTAGAGTCGCTGTCTACTCCAACTTTTGTCACTTCATTTCAACAAGACAAACCTTGCATCGTTCCATCATTGCTTACTTACTCACTTGGAACACCACCACTCAATCACTTGTTTTGTCTCATTCCAGGAGAAAAAAAAAGACCACAATTGACGTGGGAGAACCAAAACAGGTGTTGGGGTGCCCAAAATATGACTCCTCACCCCCTACAAGGAGAGGATCCTGGCCCTGGATGGTGGGGGTTATGACCACTTATATAGTGACACTGAGACCTTCAAATCACAGCAACGAAGTAAGAAGTATTACCCATTGCCAGTCCCTACCCAGCCCTGCCATTACTTCCTCTATGAATGTATTGTTGACATGCCAGAACATTCATTCCTTTCTCCAGACGCATTCTCTCTTTTGTTTCCTTCAGGTACAAATGAAATCTGCACGACCAGTAGGATAGGACGTTAGCCTTACAGGGCATTTCATCCTCCATTTCTGAGGAAGAAGCCAGAAATATGGCCGAGGACAGACTGGGTAATGAAGAAGCGATGAGTAGATTGGGCCTGTTTTCATGGAAGAAAGGGAGCTGACATTATTGGAACACACATGAGTCCTGGAAGACTTGATAGTGTAGATAAGGAAAGTTTGTTTCCCCTTGATGGAGACCGGGAGCATAATCTGAGATAGAAGGATTGTACATTTAAGTCAGAGATAAAGCGGAATTTCTTCTTTCAGTGGGTAGTGAATTCAAAGGTTTTGCTTTTGTATTCTGTTCATAAATTGTTATTCGCTGCATTTTTTTCCTCAAGCTGAATGTTGCAATTTACCTCTCTCCTCTCTCCAGATGTCCTACTTTGGCTAATGGAACAGGACTGGTAATGAGATGAGGAGGAATTTCTTCTCTCAGACAGTAGTAAATCTGTGGAATTCTCAACAACAAAGGGCTGTAGAAGTTGGGTCATCAAGTATATTTAAGGCTGAAATGGATTTTTAATCAGTAGTGAAATCAAGGATTCCGGGGTCAAAGCAGGAAAGTGAAATTGAGGTTTATCAGATTAGCCATGTCCTCATTGAATGGTTGTGCACAATCAATGGGCTGAATGGCTGACCTCTCCTCCTCCATCTTATGGCTTTAAGGATACACTTGCATGACTGTGTCCTACACTTTCCACTTGCTCTGATTCTGATACTTCAGTAGGTACTTCAGCTAGATTCAAGGAGCACCTGCTGGTGAGCTCTGCACTGTACTGCCACATCTCACAGCTGGTACAGGGTGAAATGCCCAGGTCACTGGCACTCTGAAGACTGCCAGAAACCAGGCCCCTGTTCTGTTCCAGCCGGAAAAGGACTCTTTGTTGTTGGAAATTCCAAACTTCATTGAAAAGTACAAGCAGACACAAGAGCTGCAGGCTGGTTTGACAGAGGCACTGGGAAAACTGACTGAATGATTATAGGATTTCACTGATGCTTCTTGCACCATGCTGTCTCTAGTGTGCAACATCAGGCTGCTTCCATGGGCAAGTTGGCAACTTTGACTGAGAGGCAGGTCAAGAAAAAGGTGTGCCTGATGGGTGTAAGCAATGGTGCTCGGTACCAGTGGCAAGGCAATAAGATAACGAGGGCCCTTGACCTCACTCTTGGTGCTGTTCCTCACAAAGAGACAGTAGACAACCAATGGAGGAAGAACCACATGCAAGCCACCCAGAAGTCTGCTCACAGGGCATTTACCTCGATGTCGCTGACTGCCTTCAGCCCTGTGAGAGTTCAGGCTGAGGAGAGTTTACCAGCCTCTGTTCCGGACGCACACTGCATGGCTGGATCCTCAAACCACAAGCAGGCAAAATCCAATGGCCTCCTGAAGCAAAATCCAATGGCCAAGGGTCTCTGTTAACTGGAAGGCAGGCTGCCTCTACCCAGCTGCAAAGCCCAGGGCTTCACTGGGATATTGTGGGAGACAAAGAAATAAAAATACCTGTATTTGGATGATCCTGGTGAAACTTCATTGGTGAAGTTGGTCAACCTCCCATCCACTGACTCCATCTACACTTCTTGCTGCCAAGAAAATTCAGCCAACATCATCAGAAACCCCTCCCACCCCAGGTATAATCTCTTCCAACCCTTTCCTTTCAGGCAGAAGATACAAAAGCTTAAATACACATACCAACAGGTTCAAGAATAATTTCTTCCCTGCTGTTAATAGACTGCTGAATGGACCTCTTTAATATCAAAACTAATGTTGATCTTGCATTTGTTTACCTTCTGTGCAGCCCTAATTCTATATGCCTTGGTATGTTAAATCACCCTATGATCTGTATGTCCTTGTATGTTATGATCGGCCTACACTGCATGCTAAACCAAACTTTTCACTGGACTTAGGTACACGAGATAACAATAAATCAAATCAAATCAAATCGATACTTTCTCAAGTTTGTAAATGTACAGTCATTATCAGCTACATGATCACGCATCTTTCTACTTGTAACTGCAAGATGCAAAATACAAACCCGAGCCATTCTTAGCACCAGACAATGTTTAATGGTCCAAGGTGTGAAATGATATGCAGTCTACAGGATATTTGAAAATGCTCACAAGTTTAGTGATTCCAATCAATCTTTCCTGGACACAGTGCATTGCTTGTGCATTGGAGCCATTAGTGGGATTAATTTCTGATTCTGCATGATATGTCCATGTATCCTGGGGTCAGGATACGGAGTCCATTATCAACCGTTAATGCCTATGTTTCACATATAGCAATTTAGTGTTGGCAGATGTCATTCACCTTTGCTGTGTGCATGTCTGCTTGATGCTATTTCCCTTTGAAGAGCCTCAGATCATATTCAACTAAACCTCCTCCACACAGAAATAAGAGATAACAAGGTATGGAGCTGGATGAAAACAGCAGGCCAAGCAGCATCATAGGAGCAGGAAAGCTTGACATTTCGGGCCTAGATCCACACAGAAAGCTGCTTTTACTTTGCTCACTCTGGGTGTAGTTATTTCCTTCTCCATTGAGTACTTGCTGTTTGGATTCCCTTATCTGATAACCTCATCGGCTTTGAAATACTCATATTCTCAATAAACCTGTTTATTTCATTATTAATCTCTACACTTTACCTCCAAGGCCCCAGACATATTGAGTTGTCATATTAAACATGGTAATGCACTGTCCCCTCATCCCTGCCAGGTGTGCTAACTGTCAATTAGCCCCTTTTAATCCATTCTATCCCATCATCTATTTTCTTCCTCCCTTATGTCTTTACATGCTTCCCATCACAAGAATTCTCTGTCTGCAACCAACATTCTGCCACCAATTCCCACAACTGAGTTGCCCAACTTCCTTCCTGCAGCAGTGACTCTTTGATAACATCGCCATGCCTTCCCCACCCACCAACATTAGGGTTAGGATAAGGTTAGGGTTAGGGTGTGGGTTCAGAATGGGGTGACAGTTAGGATTAGGATTGGGGTTAGGGTTAGGGTGATGTTTAAGGTTAGGGTTAGTGTGAGAATTAGAGTGGGTTTAGGGGTAGGATTTGGATGATGGTTAGGCTTAGGTGTGGGGCTAGTGTTATGGTAAGTGTGAGGGTTGGAGGTAGAGTTAGGGATTGGGTGAGGGTTTGTTAGGTTTGGGATTAATGTTAGGGTTAGCGTGAGGGTGAGGGTTAGGGTTATGGCGATGTTGAGGATGAGGGTTAGTGTGAAAGTTTGGGTGACGGTGAGGGTTAGGATTGCGGTTAGGGTTAGTGTTATGGTGAGGGTTCGGGTTAGGATTCAGGTTGGAGTTATGGTTAGGGTGAGGGTTAGGGTGAAGGTTCGGGTTCAGGTTAGGATTGGGGTTGGGGTTATTTTTGGGGTGATGGTTAGGTTTAGAGTTAGGATTGGGGTTAGAGTTATGGCTAGGGCGTGTGTTAGTGTTAGGATTCAGCTAAGTGTTAAATTGGGGTTACGGTTACGACTGGAGTTAGAATTAGGATTTGCATGAGGGTTAAGGTTAGAATATTAACCCTGACCATGCAGGGCCTGGCTGTACATGCCCAGGCCTTTGATTTGATATCACTATGCCAGACCCTGTGAATAAAAGATGTCTCCATTGGTGTAAATGAGGCTGTTCTCCTATAATTTAATCCATGGCCATTTGCTTGAAGCCCATGCGGTACGTTCCTGCAGACACTGCCAGGACAATGTGCCTGGCTTTGAGTCTAAGAAAGAAGGCGAGACAGAAGTCCATAACCCTGTAAGCTCAACTGAGTGGTCAAGGCAGAGAAAGGTGAGGCAAGGCTGAGATGTATCTGAACAAGCACGATGAGAACAAGCAAGGAGCCCTGAGATGCAATCTGGTTCTTTCTACAGGGTGCCTGTCCTTATGTACAAGGTATTCTCTCAGGAGAATTCCAATGAAATGTGTTAATGTAGTCCAAAGTGCATCATTAAAATGCAAAATTGTTTTGTAAGTACCTCAGAGACATGCCATGAAGGTGCAATGTAGCTGATATGTCTTCGGTACCAATGTCTATGGATAGGGATGTGCGTGCAGTTACTCCCTGTAGACCATGCCCTAAGAGGGAATTGACTGGTGCCCAAAATGGAGGTCTAGAGGAGCAAGTCGTAATCTAGGGTCACCAGGTAACCTTTCTGCTTTTTGTGTCAGGAATTGCCACTGTCTAGTTTCTATCCTGTGGGTGGCAGAATGGGAAACTGCATAACAATGAGATTAGGTTAACTAAATCTGAGCTGTTAATGCATGCTAATGCTGCAAATAGACCTCTTGTTGCTCACTGGTGAAAATCATATCTTGCCATTCAATGATTGATTGGAAAATGGGCCATTTTGCTCTTGTGCAAATACAAAGGAAGTAGGAAGCTGCTTCTCTCTCCAGCAAAATCCTAAAATACAGTAATTAACAGAGAGCCCATAGTGGTGGCGCAGTATTTTGGCAGGCATAGAGAATTGGCTAATGGGCAGGAAACAGCGAGTATGGATGAGGTGCTCTTTTTCAGGTTGGCAAACTAACAGTGGGATTCCACAGTGATCAGTGCTAGGACCACAGTTACTTACAATATATATTAATCACTTGGAGGAAGGAAGAAATTGTACTGAAGCCAAATTTGCAGATGACACAGAGATAGATGGGAAGGCAGGTTGTGAGAGGGATACATTAGATTACAGAGACATATTGAGAGTTCACATAAATGGGCAAAATGTTGGCAAATGGTGCATAAGGCAGGAAAATGTGAAGTGGTGGAACAAAAGAACAGAATCATCTTTAAATGGAGAAAAACTGTAGAAAGCAGCAAAACAAAGGGACTTGGGAATATTTGTGCACAAAACACAGAAAGCTAGTACACAGGTGTAACCGGTAATCAGGAAGGCTAATGGAATGTTGGCCCTTATTTCAAGGGGGTTGGAGTGGAAGAGTAAGGGAGTCTTACTGCAACTGTACAAGGTGTTTTTGAAACCACATCTGGAATACTATGAGCAGTTTTGATCCCCTTATTTCAGGAAAGATATCATTTTATTGGACACAAATTGGTTAAGGTTCCTGAAGATGATCCTTTGTACGGAGAGATTGAATTATAAGCAAAGGCTAAACAGGTTGGGACCCAACTCACTGGAGTTTAGAAGAATGAGAGGTGGTCTCATTGAAAATCTAGGATTCTTAAGGGGATTGCCAGGATAAATGCTGAGAGGATGTTTCCCCTTATGGGAGAGTCTAGGACCACAGGGCAGAGTCTCAGAATAACCGGCTACCCATTCAAGACTGAGACGAGGAGGAATTCCTTCACTGAGAGTGTTGTGAGCCTCTGGATCTCCTTGCCACAGAGAGCTTTTGGAGCAGAGTCCTTGTGTATATTAAAGGTTGAGATAGATTCTTCATCATGGAAAAATCGCAGGAATGTTGATATGAAGAACAGTGGATCAGATATGATTATTTTGAATGGCAGAACAGACTCAAGGGTGCCACATGGCCTACTCCTATTTTTAATAATCTTATGGTCAAATATTCTGCAGTGATTAGAACAAGGCCAGGTGAATCTTATTGAGTATGCAACCCATCATTGGGGTTATTAACCTAGGCCAATCAGGGAGCCCTGGTTGGCAGATAGAAACAGGAGTCTCAGAGATCTTCTCTACTCTATGCACAGGCTCTGAGCTAGCTGGTCAGAGTTCATTTACGGTGCACATATAAATAAAGGGTGACTTGGCCATGGGATATTGGCCTCTGTGGAGTTATTTCACTCCCCCACAGTTTTTTTTTTCAAAGTACAGCTATGAATACAGCTATTCATCAATTTATGTTCATGGTTTAACACATTTTCTTGATGCCATGTTATCATTTGAGCCGTTGACTTTCACACAAGAATATGAGCAATTTGGTTTGGTTTCAAGCTCAATTAGCCAGTGTCAAAGCAGGTCAAGATAAACTAAAAATCCAAATCAGAAGATGATTTATTTTTCTCTGCAATCGGTTTTCCATCACATTCCCAGCAGAAGCAAATGCCTCACAGTAATCATTCCAAAAAAAAACATATTTTAACTTTAGTTACGTTCAGGAACATTAATCCTGTTGAAAATAAATTAAGGCCAATAAATAACACATTAGTGGTTTCTTATTAGAAACATCCCATGGTGATTAAAACATTCAGCTTATCCAGTTATACCCATTGAACAATAATGCAACAGAATAAACTAATATCCATGCAAGACTGTATTTCAAACAAATACTCCATCCACTGATAGGCATGTACTATAAATTGTTTTGCAAATCTGCGTTTTCCTTCCTTTTTCAGTGTCATACAACAATTACCAGCTATGAGTTTGGTTTTGAGCATCTACTGGCCACTCTAAAAGATGGTGGTACTGTTAGAACATAGAACATAGAGCAGTACAGCACAGTACAGGTCCTTTGGCCCACGATATTGTGCTGACCTATTATCCCACTAAGACCAATCTACCCTGCATACCCTACATTTTACTATCCTCCATGCGCCTATCCAAGAGGTGCTTAAAAATCTCTAAAGTATCTGACTCCACTACCACTGCTGGCAGTGCATTCCACATGTCCACCACTCTCTGTGTGAAGGACCTACCTCTGACATCTCCCCTATGCCTTTCTCCAATCACCTTAAAATTATGCCCCCTCTTAACTGTCATTCCCACCCTGGGAAAAAGTCACTGACTATCCACTCTATCTATGCCTCTCATCATCTTGTAACCCTCTATCAAGTCACCTCAATCCTTCTTCGCTCCAATGAGAAAAGCTCTAGCTCCCTCAACCTTTCCTCATAAGACCTGCCCTCCAGTCCAGGCAGCATCCTGGTAAATCTCCTCTGCACCCTCTCTAAAGCTTCCACATCTTTCCGATAATGAAGTGACCAGAACTGAACGCAATATTACAAGTGTGGTCTGACCAGAATTTTATAGAGCTGCAGCATAAACTCACAGTTCTTGTTGTTTTACTTCTGCAAAATAATTCTCAGTTTTGTAAGCTAGAATGATGTCAGAACGAAAATGGTTAAATTCTGAGGACATTTCAAATAGAATCATAGAGTCACAGAGTCATACAGCATAGAAACAGATCCTTTGACCATGTTCCCTAACTAAACTAGTCCCACCTGCCTTCATTTGGCCCATGTCCCTCCAAACACTTTTTATTCATGTACTTTTCTAATGTTGTAACTGTGCCCTATTCACCACTTCATCTGGAAGTTAGTTCCATTCACGAGCAACTCTCTGTGTAAAAAGAATTGTTCCTCAAGTTTTTTTAAATTCTTTCTTCTTCTATCTTAAAAATATGCACCCTAGTCTTGAAATCCCCCTGCTTAGGGAAAAGGCACCTTATCTATACCTCACATGATTTTATAAATCTCTATAAGATCACCCCTTAACCTCCTGTGCTCCAGTGAAAAAAAGTCCCAGCCTATTCAGTCTCTCCTTATAAAGTAGGGGCAGAATTGTTCGTGCCCTTCCCATGAGGGAGCATGGAGGCAGTAGGGCAGTTAACTGGGTAAGAGGGAGCAGGGTGGGAATCACTATATCTTTCACCTTCAGCCAGATATTAATTGAGGCTCTTCAGAGGACAGTCAATGCCCACTTAACAACCCCATCCCTCTGCTGCTCATATTCAACCGGTTTGGAATATCCAGGATGTCTTACCAGGAATTTGTGAGGGTAGTATCCTGGGCCCAACCATCTTCAGCTGCTAAATGGTGGCAAGTAACATCTACACCACAGAAATGGCAGGCAATGACCATCTTCAAAAACAAACAATCTAATCATCACCCTGTCATTCAATGGCGCTCCCATCACTGAATCTCCCACTATCAACATCCTGGGCTACTATACACCAGAAACTGTATAAATACAATGGCTCCAAGAGCAAGTCAGAGACCAGGAATCCTCCAGCACATAACTCATTTCCAGACCCTGCTAGGCCATGTACGCTATCTACAAGGAACAAGTTAGGACAGTGATCAAGTACTCCCACTTGTCTGAATGAGAACCGCTCCAACACCATTCAAGAAGCTTGTCACCATCTGGGACAGTGCAGCCTGCTTGATTGGCATCACATCTGAAAACATCAGATTCCTCCACCACTGATGCTAAGTAGCAACAGTGTGTACCATCTATGAGATGAACTTCAGAAACTCAGTGAAGCTCCTTTAACAACACCTTCCAAATTCATGACCGCGACCATCTGGAAGTACAAGGGCAATAGATACATGGGAATAGCACAGTCTACAAGATCACCACCCAAGCCACTCACCATCCGGACTTGGAAATGTATTGCTTTTTTTTTCACATAACTGCGTTAAAGTTCTGGAATTCCCTCCCGAATGACACTGTGGGTCTACCAAATGGACTGCAGTGGCTCAAGAAAGCAGTTCACAATGACTTTCTCAATGGCAACTAGGGACAAGTAGTAAATGCTAACTAGCCAACCATCCCATGGGTGCTTTTTTGAAAAATGAACTGGTGTAAATGCTCAAGGAACAATAATTTTTTGAAGATGGTTCCAATTTTAGATGCAATTTGTCCCGTTTTATCTGATCATGACTGCCAAAATATTATTAGGAACTTGTACAAGTTGAAAAATACACAAGTGTACACACACATGTATAGTGTATAAATACACTATTAATATTTATTGCTCATAAACTATATGCAGAAATACAATGTAGCAGGGCTTCACGGGTGCCTTCATTCATTAGGTTTCCACTCCATGTGATCTGACTTCATCGTGACGTAGTTCCTTATAGACATGCTCAATAGGTACTCAGTATTGTTAGAGTCCAAAATGTCCAAAAAGTAATTGAGATGTTTCAAGGACTTGTCAAGGCAGATAATGACAATTTCCTCCATTGGGAGAAATCCAGTACATGTGTACCTGATCTAAAATTGAATAAAATGTCAGGAAACATTTCTTCACACCAAAGATCATAGAAATTCCATAAGAATCTGCTGAATCTTCATCAGCTGAAAATTTCAAAAGTCGATACACTTTTGAATGGCAAGTTACTAAGGTTTAGGAACTCACGGTGGGTCAATAGAGTTAAGATAGGGATCAGCTCTGATCTAACTGAATGGTGAAATTCACTGAAGGGGATAAATAGTTCACTTCTGTTCCCATGTTCCTGTGACTATTCAAGTATCTTTACAGCTCCATGTTGTCTTTTGACCTTTATCCTATCTGGGAATACCTTTCACTCTTTTTACAATGAAAGACATCTTGAACTTTAAAGGGCCCAAGGTCCAGTGTCTCGCTGAAATGAGAGCACATTGAGACAAATAAACAGCAAACAGACAACAAAAAAGAAACAGAATAAGGATTAAACTTAGTTACTCAGAATGGAAGAAGTGATTCTTTGGAATTTAGAAGGTTAGGGAATGGTTTGGTCAAAGTTGTTGATATTTTAAATAAAATGGAATATACAGATGCATACTGTGTCTCCTGTGGTTTAAAGCAAAGGTTGATACCCGACTCTGAGAACTAAAACCGAAACACCAAAAGAGGAGTGCCTCCCCCTATAATCTGTAAAAGGAGTATGAAAAGTGGTGTAACCTGCCTTTCAGCAACTTCTAGTGGTTAAATAAAATGAATCCTTGACATTCACTTTACAAGTAACAATTTATTTATCTAACTCCAACAGTGAACAAATTAACTGAACTATTAACAAACCAAATAAATCCCTTCTAACTGCTAACTAATCCTGAATAAAACAAGATTCTAATAGTATTCTAATAAAACAAGTCCCACTTATATAAAGTAAAATAAAACCAAATACAATTTAGCCTCTTGAAATTACAACCATGTTATGTATCTCTCCAAATGCTTTGTGCCTTCTCCATTGAGTCTTCTGGCAGGAATGTTAATTTGTTGTGCTGTGGGTAACTTTATTCTTCAGATGGTTCTTTCTCTAAGACTTAGAAGATTCTGTGAGAGCCAGCGATTCCCTCTTGAGAGCTGAGGACTGTTAATTCTGACAGATGGCAGTTAGCTCTCCTGTCTTTGCCAAACTGCCCTTTCTTTTATACTCTTGATGATTTATCAAGTTCTTACAATAGGACCGGTCGATGATGTTAAAACTATCAGATTTAAATTTAACTGGTTTTGGCATTGAAGGGCCTGTTTCAAATTGATGGCTAAATTTAAAACTTGCTGTCTTGGGAAAAATTGCTTCTCAGATTGCTAACTGTATGGCCTTTGATACAAATGTTTTAATTTGGGTACTGTCTGTGTACTTGCAAACTTTCAAGCTGCTGCTCACAGGGTTCTTTTAAAATCTCTAAGCATAGAAAAATTGCATCATCTTTTAAAGGGACCACACAATGCTTCCCCCCATACACCCCAGCATTTTACAAACACCAAATTTTAACTTCCTGCTTCCCAAGCCACAAGTACTCAACCCAACTTTACAACAGCTGGTTGAGAAAGGCAGCTCACCATCACCTTCTCAATGGCTAATTAAAGATAAGTAACAAATGCTGACTTTGCTTGTGCTGCCCAAGCCTAAAGAAAGAATAAACAAAATGCTCATTGTACCAGGGTACATAGTCTAAAGATTAGAGCCAGAATTTTCAGGAGCATAGTTAGGAAACACTCCAATGTGAAAAGTGTCAGAGCAATTTGAAACTCTCTCTTAAAAATGGGAATTGCAGTCAGAACAGATGTTAACTGTAAATGCATGAATGATAGATTTTGGCAATAACGTAGATAAAGCAAAAGCATAAATGAAGCTATGTTACCAACTAACCATGATCATATTGAATGACAGAACGGATTTGAAGGTCAAATCGACAACTCCTATTTCTATGTTCCTGTGATTTGGACTTGGGAATGAGAATTATAACTGTAATAGTTGTAGGCAGCACCAAATTTCAGGAGTAAAGTTAATGCTGAGAATGTGTGCGACAAAAATCAAAAGATCTCAAGGAATTGAACTTAAAGCAGAGTCCTGTAAAACTTGCATACAATCTTATTTAGACTATACAAGGAGCACTGTAGAGTTTTTTTTAAATCTCCATGTTATCAAAAGGGAAACAGAAACTCTGGAGAATAGAATAGTTGCATTTATGGAAAAGTGGTACAAGTAACTGATGCTGTATGAATAAGTTGACAGGGTAAGATTACAATAAGGTGGGAAAATATGATAAATGATGGTCATTTTGAGAATGTATTGGGATATATTCAAGGGATTGTAGAAAGCTGCTAATTGGAGCATATACTTAGGGGTGGTTTTTCCGAAAGACAGTTGTTGGTTCAGAAGGAGAAGGAATAGACTCGGGTTTGTATTAAACAGTGAAAAGTAAATACTGAGTTAAGGAAGACTGAATGACTCCCATATATCCTATCTCACTCCTGCTGCAGGACTCCAGAGAAGCTGAGCACATGTTGGAGGGACAATACCTCATCTTTCGCTTCGGTACTTTACAGTCCTCAGGACTCAACATTGAGTTTACCAATTTAAGAACAGAAACACCCTCCTCCATATTTGTCACTCAGTCTCACAGTCCTGCCTCCAGTTTTGTATGGGTTATTCCCAGCACAGTCAAACCATTTTCAAACATTTACTCTTCATGTTAGCACCCTACTCACCATTTAGCTACCTGTTGGCTTATGATCAACAATCCCTTTATTTGTCTCTCCTTTTAATCTCTCCCTCAACATCATATCCATGCATTCTATTCATTCTCTCACCAAACCCTCCCCAACATCGTCCCACCCCATCCCCATCATCTGCATAAATTCCGCTTTTTCCCAGCTGCCTTCAGTTCTGATGAAGGATAACTGGACTCAAATCATTAACTCTGTTTTGCTTTCTAAAGATACCTGCTGAGTTTCTCCAAAACTTTCTTGTTACAGACTGACTCCCGTTTCCTATATAGAGATGCCAAGCAACATAACTGTATGGACCAGTATGATTGAATGCTCTGGTTCTGTGTTGTAAAGGTTCAACGACATTGACTTTATTGTCACATTGAAGTTAAAATCTCTATGTTTTTCACACTATACAGTTTATTTCCATTCAGAAACAATTGCTGTGATTATTTTTGATTAAAATGCATCGCCCAGAGTTGAAGTAGGTGGTCATTAGGTAGGTCTTAGCCCATAAGATCAGAAGTCACATGACACCAGGCTGTAGGCAAACAGGTATATTTGAAATCACAAGCTTTCAGAGCTCTGCTCCTTTATCAGGTGAAGTCACTTCACCTGACAAAGGAGCAGCACTCCAAAAGCTTGTGATTTCAAATAAGCCTGTTGGACAATAACCCTGGTGTCATGTGACTTCTGACTTTGTCTACCCCAGTCCAACACTGGCACTTCCACATTATTGGTCCACAAGGGGGTTAAACCTCCCAAGAGAATTGGTTCAGTACAGGTAGCTCTCTTTCAACATGATAGGTGCATTCTTGTGTGACCTCGTGCTATAGCAAATCACCATACTGTACAGTAGATAGTTTGTGTTATCCAAACAGTGTCCACTATTCATCAATCGCGTTACAGCCAATTCGCATTTACAAAACACGCGTTATAGCAGAAATACCCATAGTTTGTTGGGCAACACTTCACAACAAGTATTAGGTCAGCAAGAAGACAGGTCCCACGTCTACCACAGCTGGAACAGGAACTGAACCTGTGCAATTTGCACGTAACCACAAACTAGCCAATTGGGCCAAGCAACTGCCAACCAACACTTAGTGGCAAAAAGAAATTCATGCCACCGATTCACAAATTCTTCTAATTTATTTGTATCCCTTTACAACTTCGTTTGGTCTTCTAAAGAATTCTTTATCCTATTGAGGCCCTGCCTATAAATTTGAATACCACTCTGATGCCCAAATCACTGAAACAGGTCAACAGATATGCTTCTGGGACTGAACCCTACTGCATATCACAAACCACCCTGTCCACAACAACTTTTAAAACCTGCTCTTAACTGCTGTTTTTTTTTTACCCCTTCTGACCAGATTTTAATACTGTTGGCTATCTTCCTGCAAATTCCACATTGCTTTATCGCTTCTTTTCATTTCCTCTGTGGTGTTTTGTCCAAAGCTTTCCGAAACTCTTGGAGACTACAACTACCATACAAAAGCCTGGTTTGGCCACATCTGGAATAATGTGTCCAATTTTGCTCACCTCATTACAGGAAAGATGTGGAAGCGTTAGAACAGGTGCAGAGGAGATTTACCAGGATGTTGCCTGGAATGGAGGGAAGGTCTTACGAGGAAAGGTTGAGACAGCTAGGACTTTTCTCTTTAGAACAATGAAGGATGAGAGGTGACTTGATAGAGGTGTACAAAATGATCAGAAGTATAGATAGAGTAGACAGACAGAGACATTTTCCTAGGTTGGAGATAGCTTTTATGAGGAGACATAGTTTTAAAGTGAAAGGAGGTAGATATCGGGGAGATGTCAGAGGTATGTTCTTTACTCAGAGAGTGGTAGGGGCGTGGAATGCATTGCCAGAGAGGGGAGTGGAGTCAGCCTCATTAGGGGCATTTAAGCAGCTATTAGATAGGCATATGGATGATAGTATAAGGTAGCGGTAGAGGTTAGATGGACCTTAGGTTGAGGGTAAAATTTTAGCACAACATCGTGGGCCAAAGGGCCTGTACTGTGCTGTACTGTTCTATGTTCTATGTTCTACTGCCTTTTCTACCATCAACCATTATGTTTGTTAACAACTCAAGCAATTTTATGAAGGCAGGCTCAATCGCAATTGTGACATTTGTACTCGCTATTCCAGGTGTATTCTGTTAATTCCTGTTAAGATGATATTACTTTCAGATCGAGTAGTTCAAGTTGAGCAAACCCTATCCAGGTATCAGATATATTTGATAACCTTCAAATAATACCTCATTGAAGGCCCTTTATCCTCTTTGTTAATAGCCGTTCATTAGTCTTTTTATGATTTTATGATTATATGCACTTCTACTCCAGGTGTAGCACTTCCTTTCATACCTATCCCCTGTTTTGGAAACAAGGTGATGACTCGAATTGATGCAAAGTTTATGTTTGCGGTCTTCTTGCTACATTTGAACAAATATCTTATGCTGGGCTCATGATACATCTGATCTCCGTTTTTGCATCAGTCCAGTTAGATATCTGCAAACTGTAACTGAGGTTGATTCAATCGGATCTGTCACTGGTCAATAGTCTTAATCAATAATCTTAATTGCAGTATTTTTCAATAGTGGCAGAAATTGAATGCTAACACTTTAGGATTCAAGTCAGAAATCTGGGAAATCTATTTGAACAGAAATAGTTGATCATAGCACAGATGCAGGTTGTGGGTTTGAAAATTGGGAAACAAAAGAAAAATAATGAATTGCATTTAACAAACACCTTTTCAAAATCAATTTCAAAGGTGTTCCACGTTGTGACCAATGAAGTACTTTTGACGTGTTGACACGATTGTAACATAGCAAGCAGAACAGCCAATTTATACAAAGTGAGGTTCGACATTCAACAATAACTAACACGCTAATAGGTTTTATTTTAATTTTTTCTGATAAGGGTCTAGGCCCGAAACGTCAAGCTTTCCTGCTCCTCTGATGCTGCTTGGCCTGCTGTGTTCATCCAGCTCTACACCTTGTTATCTCAGATTCGCCAGCATCTGCAGTTCCTATTATCTCTGAGGCTAATAGGTTGTAGTTTTTAGAGATATTAGTCAGGATCCCTGGGAACAACCCGCCTCCCCACATCAAATAGTGCTATGGGATCTTTCTTTATTGCTCTGGTGATGTGATGTATGCCTCACCGGTCAGGCCAGCATTCATCGCCATTCTTTAATTGTCAAGAGGGCAGGAAGAGCCAATTGTATTGCTGTGGGTCCGAAGCAGGCCGATAAGGTAGGCTGGCAGATTTCTTTCTCTGAAGGATACTAGTGAAGTAGATGGGTTTTTAAACAGCAATGACACTAGTCCACAATGAGCCTAGCTTTAATTCCAGACTTCTTTTTTAATTGGATTCAGATTTCACCATCCGCCATAGTGGTATTCAACCTTGTGTCGGAGAACATTGACCTGAGTGTTGGATTACTAGTCCAGCGAGATTACCACTACACCCCCGCCTCCCTCTTTTCTCACCACCTGAAACATTGCAAATTATGGGCTGCATCATCTAGAGTAGAGCTTTGATTTATGCTTTACTGGTTTAGAAGCAACTGTGTTAGTCAATAAGTCAGTGCAAACATCCAACATGCACTTCAATTCACCGTAAAATTTGAAGAGAGTGAAATCAATATTCCAACTTACCTTTTAAAGTGGATGCTCCTGTTCACCTTATTTTTTTTTTTACAGATTATTTGTCAACACTAAACTGCAATAGTAGCAATGTTAATTTTCAAAATTTGTTATTGTATGTTACCTGTATTATTTTCTAAATTTGCTGTTAGGAATTATTCAATCAAATAGAACTACTTCATTAATACTGCAATGGACTTCCATTAGATTACCTCACTCTTCTTACAAGAATATGATGAGAAGCTGCAGTTCTCTATGCATAAAATATGGTAAGTTCTGAGTGAGATCCTGAAGCTTGTGTAGGAAGAATAAATGTGCATTTTTAGCACCAAATTAACTCCTGATTAACAGACAAGATGTGCCATTTTTAGGACAATTTTTGTTATGCTTTAAAGATTTGCCCAATGCTGGGTAGAATGTATTACTGGACATGCTGAGACCATTCTGCAAATTGATCTTTTTATTCACAGTTAAATGTCTGAATCCAGAAGAGATCATGTTGCACATTCAATTTTCCTGTGATGACAAATTCTGAGGAACTGGCAACACAGAAAAAGATCACTTGACCCCACCAGCCATTATTTTCATTTTATAGACTTTTGTCAGCCTGTTTTCTAAGCTTTTTGTTTTGTTTATCCCCCAAATCTGCAAGCTATTTATTTCCTTTATTGCATTTCAGGCTTACACCTGCAGTTGTTAAAAACTTAATTAAAAAACAAATCCCTCACAGAAATTATGTTGTAATCCCTTACGGGATGTTGACATCACTGGCTGGGCCAGCATTTATTGCCCTTGAAAAGGTGGTGGTGAGCTGCCTTTTTGAACCATTGCTGGCTGTATGCTGCAGGTTGACTCACAATGTCCTTAGGGAGGAATTCCAGGATTTTGACGCAGAGACAGTGAAGGAACGTTGACACATTTCCAAGTCAGGATGGTGAGTAGTTTGGAGGGAAACTTGCCTGTTGTGTTCCTATGTATCTGCTGCCTTGTCCCTCTAGATGGAAGTGTCATGGGCTTGGAAGATGCTGTCTGAGGGTCTTTGGTGAATTTCTGCAGCGCACCTTGCACTGCAGCCATTGAGCGTTGTTGATGAAGGGAATGGGTGCTTGTGGATGCAGTGCCAATAAGGCATGCTGCTTTTTCCTGGATGGTGTCAAGTCTCTTCAGTGTTATTGGTGCAGCATCCATCCAGCAAGTGGAGAGCATTGCATCCCACTTCTGACTTGAGCCTCGTGAATGATGGAAAGGCTCTGGGTAGTCAAGAGGTGAATTACTCACTGCAATATTCCTTGCCTCTGTGTTTGTGTGGTGAGTCCAGTTGAGTTCCTGATCAATGGTAATTCCCAGGCTGTCAATAGTGGGGGATTCAGCGATGGTAACACCATTGAATGTCAAGGAATGGTAGTTAGATTGCCTCTTATTAGTGACGGTCATAGCCTGGCATTTCTGTGATGAGAATGCATATTCCAACATACATGCAATTATCTCTTTTCAAATTGTGCAAAAACTCTATAGAGCTAACAGAAATCACAATGTGACCCAAAATGTGTTTTTTTTAATCTTGTTGTCTAATTGAACTTATTTTTAACCAACTGACCCAGTTTTCACACATTGTGGTTCAGCATTGCACCAGAATTGGCTTTGAAAGCCAAAGGAAAAACAGATGAGTTCTCCAAACTCGAGGAAATTGGAACAAAATGAAAATTTGTATCAAATGACAATCTTTTAGCAATACCTTTTTTGCACTCTTGAGGCTGCTCAAGATTGAAAGCCAATACTGCAAGAGGTGGAATATACATAATTGCTCAAGAGACAGCTCATCAGGATTATGGTATCACATTACTAGTCAGGCTAAGGAGCAGAAAAGGCTTAAGGTTATGTTGGAAAACGGAGCAAGTACAAGATAAGCCAAAGAGCCACTTCTCGTTTATGAAAATGCTGATTTGGGGAAAGTAGTGGTATGGCAGTTGTTTTACTAAACTACTGATCTCGTGGCCCACATTAATTGTCAGGGGTCAAAGGTTCAAGTCCCTTTATTGCAGCTGGAGAAATTTCAACTCAACTATTAAATCCTAAAATGGTGACTTGAAATTATTTTAGTTACTGTAAGAAAAAAGCCATCTGGTTCGCTAATATCCTCCAGATAAAGCAATTTGTCATTCCAAACCAGTCTGATCTCCATTTGACTCTAGACAAACAGAAATGTTGTTGACACTTAATTAAACAATGAGATGCTTTATTGCTCCAATCAATTCAAGGGCAATTAGGGGTGGGCAACAAAAGCTCTTCTTGACAGTGATGCCTGGTGTGAGTTTGCCTCTGAAGGGTTGAGTTTAACTGTTTGACATTGCTTAAGCCATCTCCTGTAATATCAGAAACTTGTCATGAATATCACGATATTGAAGGATGTAACAAACATTTTTTATAACTAATTATTATGTACTCTTATGTTCCTCAGAAGCGATATTGTCTGAGCTAATATTAACATATTAGTAAATCGTAGAAGCATGATTCCAGTAGAATGTCATGCTTCAAGTGATCCTAAGTAAGGTGGGAATACGAGATCTTTGTTCCCTCAGCCTGGTGATGAAAATATCTCTTGGAAGTATACTGATATACTGACCATGAGGCATAAGACTAAATTATTCATTGAAACATTGAAACATGGAAAATGGGTGCAGGAGTAGGCCATTTGGCCCTTTAAGCCTGCATCACCATTCAATATGATCATGACTGATCATACAACTTCAGTGTCCCATTTCCCCTTTTTTCCGTACTCCTTGATCCCTTTAGCCACAAGGGCCATGTCCATCTCTCTCTCGAATATCTAACGAGCTGGCCCCAACAGCTTTCTGTTGTAGAAAATCCACAGGTTCACAACAATCTGAGTGAAGGATTTCTTCCTCATCTCAGTCCTGAATGGCTTACCCCTTATTCTTACACTGTTCATACCCAATATAATTTAAAAAAAGAACAACTATCCTAATGCCGGTTCATGCAATATGTACAGTTAGTAAAAATTTTAATGAATGAAACTCAGATCAAGGCTACTGTTGTTAATTAAGATGGGCCTGTGCATTGTCCCCACATGCTGAGCTGAACAGCATGACATTAACAATTGTAATTCCTACCAAAAAGTATGAAAATTCTGAATAATTTACTTGCAGTCAATATATGTATGTAATAATGCAAAACGTAATGAAAATTCTATGCATCAGTTAATGTTAGAGACAGTTTGGTTGTTGCACATTCAATCTCAGCCCGAACTCAAAACAAACTGAAAGAAACAAATATTATAATCAGAATTCTTGAATATACATGAGTTTACTATTAACATTGTAGCACACATTGCTTTAAACTGAAGAAGTAAATTCAACCCATGCAGTATAACTCAGGGGATTCCTCTCTCCTCTGTAATTTATCATGTGAAAATTGGCATTGTCACCTCATATCCATGAAAAGTGTCGAAAACGCTTGCAATCAGCAGTGCATTTATTTCATCATGTCACTGATTGATCTATGTGGAGTTTCAAAAAAAAATTGAGAACTAAGAAATTCAAGCACACCACAAAAGTCTGACAGATAAATGTGTGCAAAAGCAAAACCAAAACAGCTTCACAACTGGGGTGGCAGCCTCATGGTTTTCAAAGTTGGTGATTCATGGCTGTTTTAGGAACTGATATCCTTTAAAATGAGCCTTAATTTCCATGCTCTGTAAGTAATTTATAAGGAAGCTGACCAGAGGCTTGTTCCTTTGCCAATTCCTCAAGATGAACACCTTGGCAACCTGCTATCTCATGAGATGATGGCGTGTGCTGTTTTGTGTTAATTTTATGTCAAATACTGCAAATGATATTCTGCAGTGAAACTGGATTGTACTCACTGGGGCATAAGCTTGAGTGAAATTTATGGAGATGCTAGCCTGTGCTCATGTCAGTTAACTCCTTTCAATCCCCTTGCTTGAGTCCAATGGCTAGCTTGAAAAATTTACTGAAAAAAACTAAA
>JAHRHZ010000266.1:13402663-13431661 GCA_024137785.1 Ginglymostoma cirratum
CTAGGATCAAATGAATCTCTTTAAGAGTAAAAAGGGTATAGGGACATACAAGCATATCATAGTGTCAACTAACCATCAGTTCAGAGCATTTTCTTTGCAAGCATGGTCTTTTTTCAGCGATTACATGACTTTCTGACGACAGAAATCGTATATATATATTGAAATGCACATAGCATCGCCATAGACAGGCTAGTAGAGCAGTGTGTCTTTTCCTAGTTGTGTGCTACATTTCTCTGACCAAATAATTTCCACAGTTTGTCAATAATATTCAGTGAATAAGTGAAATTCAAGATCCTTTTGACCCTTCTCTTTTATCTTTTGCTTTGGCATTACATCTCCATAATCTATCCACCCATCCATCATTTTTACATTTCACTGATCAATGTCAACTTCATTCAGGTATCAAAGTGCATTTTTAATGCCAATACTAACAGAGTCGACCTATATCATGTTAGCGGAGGTGATGAGCAAATAAAATTCAATAATGAGAGACAATGTGGTGGGACAACAATAGGTGAATCTTTACCTCACTGTATTTTCTGATTTATCATGAGCCATTTTTTTTGTCAATTTAAATGTTGCTCACATTGTGCAGTTACACAAACAGATTTCCACCAGCAGCAGGCTACCCATACCCATCCTTAATTAAACAATTTTGTCTCCAGCCCCAGGCAAAGCAACCTGGCAGTGTTGGAGAAAATCTGTCTTCATAGACAGCTACAACAGGGTGGCAGTCATGAAGTAATGCCATGCATTCGAGCTGGGATGGCTGTGCCAGTATCTTGGAAAGTCAGCACAGGGTTCAATTTTAATTTTTTTATGACTCTGTTAGGGTTAAAAACAATACCAGTTAGCAGTGCTAATGTCTGATGTGTTTGTGAGATTCAGGTTTTGCCAGTGTAAATTATTTCTTAGCTTTCCCCTTAGAAGGCATATGAAACGAAATTGCACAAATTCCATCTGGCAGCATTCACTGTAGAGTAGAGCTTTATATTGATAGTGCTCATCTGACCATCTGTGTCCCTACATCAAATGCCATAGCCTTCATGAACCAGAATGAGTTTCAACCGTGCAGGTGGTGTGGGGCCATCAGCATAAAATCATGCCTGATTCCCTGGCAGAAGTCGTGATGCCTTCATTTTGAAGCCATCTATCACGCTTGACTTACTTGAAAGAGAAGGCAGACTGGACAGATGGTTGCTAAGAGACGAAGGATACCCTATTCAATCTCAGTTTTTATTGAAATGGCCGTGAGCATGAGTCAAGATAAAATGAGGACTATGTGACCACTCGGGGTGATTGCGGACCATACAAATCAACATTTTTTAAATGGGCCCTATGAAACACTCACTTGTCTAACATAGCGCTGGTCTAGCAATGCAGGAGTCTTCTACATGTTACGTTGAAGAGAGAAGCTGTGATGAAACGGGTAAACCAGGATACTGAGCTACAATAGTGACTGAGTTGAGTCGAAGATTGAGCTACACCAAAAAGTCATTGATAGCCAGGAATTGTTATACACTGTTCTCTAATGCACAATTCATTCAGTTGGTAAGAGTAGGGAACAATGGATGAATGAAGATAATGAGGTTCTGGTCAAGAATAAGAAAGAGTCATGTTTTAGACAGATGGCTAGGATCAAATGAATCTCTTTAAGAGTAAAAAGGGTATAGGGACATTCTTAAGAGGGAAATCCGAAAAGCAAGGGGATATATGAGATCGTCTTGCAGATAATGTTCAGGTTAAAGCAAAGGGATCCTACAAGTACATAAAGAGCAAAACAGCAACTCGGGAGAGAATAGGCCCCTTGAGGATCAATGAGGTCATCTTTGTGTTGAACACCAGGAGATGGGAGAGAAACTAAATGAATATTTCATATCAGTTTTTACTGTGGAGAAAGAAATTGAGGCTGTAGAACTCATGGAAATAAATATTAATGTTTTGAAAACAGTTCACATTACAGATGAGAAAGTGCTGGAGATCTCAGAAAACATAAAGCTAGATAAGTTTCTGGGGCCTAATCAAGTGTATCCCAGGACATTGTGGGAAGTTAGGGAAGAAATTATGCAGTCCCTAACAGAGATATTTGTATCATCTATAACCATGGCTGAGGTGCTGGTTGACTGGATGGCAGCTAATGTCGTGCCTTTGTTAAGAAAGACTGTAAGAAGTAGCCTGGGAACTCTGGACCAGTGAGTCTGACATCGGTGGTGGGTAAATTATTGGAAGTTAGTCTGAAAGTTAGGATTTACAAGTATTTGGAGAGGCAAGGACTTATTAAGGAAAGTCAGCATTTTTTTTGCGACGAAAGTCATAACTCACAAACTGAATTGAGTTTTTTGAGGAAGTAATGAGAAAGATTGATGAAGGCAGAATGATAGACATAGTTTGCATGGACTTTGGTAAAGCCTTTGACAAGGTTCCACATGATAGACTAATTAGTAAAGCTGGATCACATGGGATTGAGGGAGATCCTGCCAATTAAATATAAAATTGGCTTGACAGTAGGAGACAGAAGATGCTGATGGAAAGCTGTTTTTCAAACTGGAGACCTGTGACCAGCGGTGTTCCACAGGGATGGGTCTACTTTTGCTTGTCATTTATAGAAATGATTCAGATGACAACTTAAGAGGCACAGTCAGTAATTTTGTGCATGACAATATTGGTAATATTGTGGACTTTGGAGAAGGTTATCTATCATTACATATAGATCTTGATCAATGAGGTCAATGGGCTGAGGAGTGGCAGATGGAGTTTAATTCGGATAAATGTGAAGTATTGCATTTTGATGAAACAAACAAGGGCAGAACATATACAATTAATGGTAGGGCCTTGAGTAGTGATGTAGAAAAGAGAGACCGAGGGTTCAGGTGCATACTTCTTTGAAATTTGTGTCACAGGTAGACAAGGTGGTTAAGAAGACATTTAGCATACTTGCTTTCGTTGCTTAGACCTTTGAGTACAGAAGTTGAGATGTCAGTTGTACAGGATGTTGGTGAGGCCTTTTCTGGGCTACTGTGTACAGTTCTGGTTGCCTTGCTATAGGAAGCATATTATTAAACTAGAGAGGGTTCAGAAGAGATTTACCAGGATGTTGCCGGGAATGGAGGGTCTGCTTTAGAAATAAAGCCTGGATAGGTATGGGATTCTTTTCACTGGAGCATAGGAGGTTGAGGGGTGTCCTTATGGAGGTTCATAAAATCATGAGGGATAGAGATAAGGCAAATAGCAAGAGACTTCCGTAGGGTTGCGAAGTTCAAAACTAGGGGACATATTTTTAAGGTTAGAAGAGAAAGATTTCGAAAGGACATGAGGGGCTACATTTTTTTACACAGAGTGGTTTGTTTGTGGAATGAACTGCCAGAGGAAGTGATGGATGCAGGTACAGTTACAACATTCAAAAGATATTTGATAAGTAACTGAATAAGAAAGTTTTGGAGGGATATGGGCCAAACTCAGATAAGTGGAACTAATTTGGCTTGGGAACATGGTCGGTGTGGACTAGTTGGACCAAAAAGCCTGTTTCCATGCTGTATGACTCTAAGAATCTATAACTCCACCTGGTGTATCAATAGTTCCGTCCAGACGTGCACATTGCACCCTCATAGATTTTCTGCATCAGCTTCTTTGTCCATTTCTGAAATGGCTGATGAAAACTTGTCAATTTCATAACGTTAACTGCACTTCAAAAGTAATGAAGAATGCTTTATGATAAATTGAGAAATTTGATAATACAAGTTTAAATATTTTGTCTGACCCATAAGATGTAATCTGCAAGAAAACAAATGCACAAAATGCAACCATATTATTACCCAAAAAGTAATGTGATTATCTGTGTTTCCTTTAATTTTTTTTCTTGGTAGCAGTCAAGATTCTCTTGGTCTGATTACTCAACACATTGACAATGTATAACAGATCCCATGAGGTATAGAAGCCCCATGCTTAGCTGCTGAGCAAAGATATAAACTGTCTCTCTGACCAACAGAGTCATGATTCTTCCTTAATCCTCTTGTCTCCTGTTCAACACTGTAGCTAATGTTGCTTTCTGTAAATCGCCCAGAATGGATGTAGACGTGATACTGCTTGTGAAAGGTGGAATAAGTGACAAAGGTTGCTTGGCAGCATTGTGAAGTCTTGAGGGACACCGATGAATACAAAAACAGCAAATGTATTTGAATGCGACCTGAAAGAGACCCCTTTCAAACAGCACCTAAATAGAATTATACCGTACAATAAGGATGTTGTACTGCAGTGTATGAATATGTGGCAAAACTGGAGAAACTACAATTTTAAAAAAGGTCCTGTATGAAAAATAATAATGCTAAGATTGAGAAGGTCATTGTGTTTATCATCCTCTTTTGCTGCTGTCCCATGAGACCAATGAATTGAATTTTGGTCAGGACGTAAAATTAGAGGCAGATGTGGTACCATTTCTTTTTCAGACCATCCCCATCAAATTTCACTCTGTATGTAAAGACTTGGCGTTTTAAAATCTCCCTGTTGAATGTGTTTGCTCCATCATATTTACTTAATTATCCTGCAAAACCAATCAACAGCATTGTGGTGTTGATGGGCTCGGTCACAACTCTCCATCCTGCAAAGTATGTGTGAATTTGATGATCGTGCATCATGCGCCCAAGATTTTATTGGAAATTTTCCTTGTGATCACAACTTTACAAGAGTAATTGCAGCAGTAGTATTCAGTGACATTTAAAACATTTGTCCTGTACTTCCAATGAGAGTGTTGCAGGATTGTCAGTATGTGTGTTGGCATAGTCAGATGGTATCAGGTTCAGACAAACTCTTTATAGCGGGTGTGCATACTTTGCCTAAATGTCTTGTTTGCAAAATGCTGTCTTAGCCTGGCAGATATCCTTTGGCTGGTAAGCTAAGAAGCAGAAGGTTTCTTTTTGTCTGATACAAACTAAGGTTCCACCTTTTTAATAACCATATTGACTGTGTGAAGTGATTCATTTTGGAAGGTTGAATTTGAATGCAGGATACAGGGTTAATGGCAGGATTCTCGGCAGTGTAGAGGAACAGAGGGATCTTGGGGTCCACGTCCATAGATCCTTCAAAGTTGTGACCCAAGTTGATAGGGTTGTAAAGAGGGCATATGGTGTGTTGGCTTTCATTGGCAGGGCAATCGAGTTTGAGAGCCTTGAGGTTATGCTGCAGCTCTATAAAACCCTGGTTAGATCACACTTGGAATATTGTGTTCAGTTCTGGTCTCCTCATTATAGGAAGGATATGGAAGATTTCGAGAGGGTGCAGAGGAGATTTACCAGGATGCTGCCTGGACTGGAGGGCAGATCTTATGAGGAAAGGTTGAGGGTATTCGGGCTTTTCTCATTGGAGAGAAGAAGGATGAGAGGAGACTTGACAGAGGTGTACAAGATGTTGACAGGAATAGATAGAGTGGATAGCCACAGACATTTTCCCAGGGCAGAAATGACTATTACGAGGAGGCATAATTTTAAGGCAACTGGAGGAAGGTATAGGGGAGATGTCAGAGGTAGGTTCTTTACACAGAGAGTGGTGGGCGGATGGAATGCGCTGCTGGCAGTGGTAGTGGAGTCAGATACTTTAGAGACTTTTAAGTGACTCCTGGATAGGCAAATGGAGGATAGTAAAATGTAGGGTATGCAGAGTAAATTGATCTTATTAGGATAAAAGGTCGGCACAACATCATGGGCTGAAGAGCCTGTACTGTGCTGTACTGTTCTATGTTCTGTGTTCTATGACTCTATCCCTTTAATCCTAACTGCCTCACTTTTCTCATATCTGTTAACCTAGTATAAAACAAAGAAATGTGGATGCTAGAGATCTAAAATAAACAAAAACAGAAATTGCTGGAAAAATTCAGCAGGTCTGGCAGCATCTGCGAAGAGAAGGCGGAGTTAAAGTATCAGATACAGTGATCCTTCCTCAGAACTGATTGTAGCTCAGAAAAGGTTGGTATTTCTGTTGAAGCTGGCTTTGGGGAGGGGTGGAATAAACAATAGGTGGAGATGGAGCCAGAGAGAGAGGAAAAACAGATGGGCAGACAAAGGAAAGGGTAAAGGTCAGCCTGAGAGAATAAATAGCTGCCACTGGGGACTATTAATAGCTGCCAATGGACTGGTTGTGGTAGCAGCCCATGTGAGGACAAGACCTGGTGTATTAGTCTTGGAGTAAGGACATGGGAGAAAATGCTCAGGCCCTAAAATTATTGAATTTGATATTGAGTCCAGAAGCTGCAGCGTTCCCAAGCAGAAAATGAGACGTTGTCCTTGCAACTAGCGATGAGCTTCGCTACACCCCTGCAATAGGCTTGAGACAGAAATGTTGGCCAAGGAACTTAGTGGCATTTTGAAGTGGCAGCCAATTGGAAACTCAGAGTCATTTTTGTGGACAGAATGTAGTTGTTCTGTAAAGCATTCACCTCAGTCTACAGTAGGCCATTAGCAGCAAAGGATTCTCCCTGGCTGACTATTGCACACCACTCAAGCCGTCTTCAATGTCTATACCAACCTTTTCCTAACTACAACAAGTTTTGGAAAAGGATCACTGGACCTGAAGCATTAACTCATTTCTCAGATACTGCCAGACCTGTTGAGTTTCTCCAACAACTTATGTTTTTGTGTGTCTCTTATCTTTTAACATTCTCTTTAACACTTCAAATGATTCTGGAGCTACGGTCTTTTTGGTCAGTGCATTCTGTGTTCATATAACTCTTGAATGAAGAAAGTTTCCTGAGTTAGCTTTTAACGCCATTATAAAATAAAATCGTAGAATTACCTTAAGATGCCCAAGGCTTTTGAGAAGATTTGTAGCTCAGGTTGTCGGTGTGGTTGTTGACTTGCTCGCCAAGCTGCTAAGTTTATTCTCAAACGTTTCATTACCATGTTAGGCAACACCATCAGCGTGCCTCTGGTCAAGTGTTGGTCTTATGTCCTGCTTGCTATTTATGTGTCTTGCCGTTGAAGGTGAAATGGGTTGTGAGGCACAGATCCAGTAGTTTAAGGGTGCCATCTCTGCTGATGGTTTTGGTGCTTTGGGTGTCTGCATCCCTGGTCCGTCTAGTAGCGAGGCTAGTGCCCCTTTAACTAAAGGGATGTTTATGGAGATAAACAGTGCAATCATGTCGAAGGAGACCATAATTTCATCCTCACCTATTCTGGTGTCTTTGACGATGTTGAGAAACTCTTGGGTTGAGTGGATGGAGTGGTTTGAGCCGTCTACTAGGTGTTTCAGTCTTCTTTGTAGTTCTTTCGCTAGCCTGTATGTTGATGTACCTGACAGTGCGACTATGGGTCTGAGGGGGACCTCAGGCTTGCGTACCTTAGGGAGTCTATAGGAGCAGAGTGTGTTTGATCCCTCTGGTTTCATTCTCTGGTAATCGAATACCGACCACTAAGAAATAAACCCGGAAGTGATGCCACCCCCGCCAACAAACAAAGACACATAAAGAGCAAACAGGACAGAACACCGACGCTTCACTGGAGGCGCACTGATGATATTGCCTAGCATAGTGATGAGATGTCTGCGAACAAACTTACCAGCTCAGTGAGCAGTTCAACAACATTAGATGCCATTCAGCGCAGCACTCTCATGCTGGCCACTCTATTGTGCTTTGACCAATGTCTTGCAGTTTATTCCTTCAAGTGATAATCTAGTTGTCTGATGAAAGAAACGCTTGAATCTACTTCCACCGCTCTGTCAGACAACACATTCCACATTATACAAACAAGGTGCCTAAAGGAAACCTCTTTCTCTTCCTGCTTCTGGTACTTTTGCCAATTGATTTAAATCTGCGTTATTTGGTTCCACAAACTCCTGCCAGTGGAAATGATTTGTCCACACTTATTCTATCAAATCCCCTTAAAGCTGTGAACTTAGGCCTGAAACTCTAAGGAATATGTTCCCTTGTTTTGGACTTCTTCCCTCTTCTTTTGCTAAATCCCTTTGTAGTGATTGTAACAGGGTCAGCCAGGTGGACCTTATAGAATATGAGGTTCTCTGATTGGGGCTGTTACTCTGATCCGATTAGGGAGCCCTGGCTGACAGATGTAAACAGGAGCGTCAGGGGTTCTGATCACTCTAGAAGCTGGCTCTGAGCCAGCTGGATCAGCGAAACGCAATTTGCATGTGTAAATATGTGAAAAAGTAGAGGCAGAGATCAGGAAGCTGGAAAACTAAGGAATCACCAAATCAGGACAGTTTGCGGACTGGGCAGCACTGATTGTAGCGTTTGTGAAGCTTGATATGTCTGTTTGCCTTTGTGGGTATTTCAAACAAACAGTGAACCATTTTTCGCAGCTGGATAAATAGCCAATCCCTCACATTGAGGACTCACACATTAAGTTGGCAACTGGGGCGGTGGGCGCGTGGGGGGGTGGGTGTGGGGACAGGGTGGAGTTGGGGGTTGTGCTGCTATCCTTCCCGAAGCTGGACATGAGTCATTCATATTTGTAACTGCTACCATTATCACCCATCAGGGTTCATACCAATATGTGAGACTGCCCTGGGGGTATCATCAGCCTGTGTTATTTTCCAGCCGACAATAGATAAACATTTTTCAAGGTCTACTCCAGGTTATACACATTGGAAAATAAAGTGAGAGTATAGGTGGCTCCAACATCTGTCCGGAGCGTAGGTCTTTCATTGGGTTGGTGAATTATTACAGAAAATTCATTAATAACCTGGCCTCCATCCAGGCACCCTTACATCTGCTATTGAGAAAAGGTCAGCCTTGGAATGGCCTCATAGCCAAGAAGTAGCCTTTAGGGAAGTGACGAAGAAGCTATTGTCGTTTAAGGTATTGGCACACTACAATCCCAAGTGAGATGTGGTGCTGACGTGCAAGGCCTCCCCATATGGTATCAAGGTAGTATTGACTCACCATTGGCCCAGCAGAGAGGAACACCCATTAGTGTATGCCTCCTAGACTTTGGCTAAAGTCAAACATAATTATGCCCAGATACAGAAGGAAGGTTTGGTTGTCATATTTTGTTTGAGAAACTTCCACCAACACCTTTACAGATATAAATGTCTAATAGTAACGGACCACAAATTCCTGCTAAGGATACATAAGGGGGACAGGGCTGTGCTACCCATAGCTTCAGGTAGAATTCAGCAGTGGGTTCTTATTCTGAGGGGACACATTTACAAGTTGGAACACCGTCTGAGATGCCAAGCAGCAAATGCGGATGCCTTGAGCTGTCTCTCACTGGCAGATACACCACGAGTGGCACTGCCACTAGAAGAGCCCATTTTGGTTTTAAACTTTCAGGACACTCTTCCAGTCACCACTGACAACATCAGACGATGGACGTAAAAAGATATTGCTCTGGCTAAACTGAAACAGCTGGTGGTGTTGGGGAAAACGAAAGGGACATCACTACCAGAGTTGAAACTTTTCTGGACCCAGCAAGACCAGATCACCAAGGAGGATGGCATATTATGACGAGGAGCAAGAGTGATTGTCCTGCTGTGAGATACTGACTGAACACCACTGGGGTCATACAGGGGTTTTCAAAATGAGGATGTTGGTGAGAAGTTATGTCTGGTGGCCAGGATTGGATGCTGACATAGCCACATTGATTAGGCAGTGCCCAGATTGCCAACAAGGACAAAAGTGACCCACATTGTTGGGAATAGCCAGTTAAACCCTGGACTCGTTTACATGCTGACTATGCCAGTCCTTACATGGACTCTGTGTTCTTAGTCCTTGTGGATGCCCATTCAATGTGGTTGGGCATGCACAGAGTTCATTCGTTGAAAATTGGGATGACAATTAAAAAGCTCTGAGTATCTTCTGCGATACACAGATTCATGGAGGAATTGGTTACAGACAACGGGCCATCATTTACGCCCAGGGAATTTGAGTATTTCTGAAAGTCAAATGGCATTCAGCATGTAAGGATAGCTCCACACAGCCATCATCCAATGGTCTAGCAGAAAGAGCAGTCCAAACTTTGAAGGCAGGCTTAAAGAAACAGCCTACAGCTTCATTCGCTACCAAACTGTTTTGGTTCCTGTTTGATTTTTAGGATCACCCCTCATGCAACTAATGGGACAACTTTAAAGGGGAGAAAACTCTGTGCCAGGTTACACCTGATCTTCCCGGACCTCGGGTGTGTGTGTGTATGTGTATGGAGGGTGAATGGCATCAGGTATGCCAAAACTGGACACAAGAATCCTCTAAGTGAGAGAGGCAGTTTACTTTACTTCAGGAGACGAAGTTTGGTGTTGAAATCATGAAAATGGCCCTGCATGGGTAAGAGGCATGGTCAATGCGAGGTCATATCCCATAATGTACAAAGTTTGGGTAGGGGAGGCGGTCCTGTACAACCAGATGAAAGCTGCAACCTCGCAACCAGGGCAGGAGCAGAAGATACCCAGCCCCTCAAAACATTCGGCATGCTGTCAGAATCAATGGGTTCTCCCTTTCTATCTGGCATTGAAGAAACCTCAAAGGACAAGATGGACATGGCAGATGTGGCAGCCTGGTGGCTTTACCACATGAAGAAGAAGATGAATTTCTTCTGAGACACTCCAGGCGCAAGAGGTGAGCTACAGTCTGATACACATTGCCAGTATCTGAAGCAGAGCTGAAGGAACCATACCCAGTGTGAAAACACCCAGGAGAAATCACAGAATAAAGAATGGGCCTACATCCCATAATTTAGAGGGAGAAGGCTGTAGTGATTGTAACAAGGTCAGCCAGGTGGACCTCATAGAATATGAGTTCCCTGACTGGGGCTGTTAACCCGTACCAATTAGGGAGTCCTGGCTGACAGTTCTATTCACTCTGAGAACTGGTTCCGAGCTAACTGAGGCAGTGTCATGTACTTTGCACATGTAAATAAAGGGTGACCTGGTGACTGAATACCAGTCTTTTTGGAGTTATTTTGTCCCTATTTATCTATGATGACTTTTATCCTTTTTGCCACTTAAACACACCTTTTGTAATAATTATCTTACATAGCCTGCTGCCAGAGAGAACAGATATCCTATAATCAACACAAAGGAGCAAAGACATGTATGACTGTAATCTGTGCACACATTGCACTATTCTTCTTTTTTTAAATTCTCTCTGTCACGTTATGGCCATGCCCTTATTCTTTGGCTGTTGTGCAGGAAATCATATGACATATGCTGAGCAAATTCTTGGTGAATGAGACCATATGACCATAAGGCCATAAAATGGTGGAGCATAAATAGGCCATCCAGCCCATCGAGACTTTACTGGTAGTCAATAAAGTTGTGGCTGATTTGACAATTTTCAAATCCACATTTCTACCTTCATCCCCTCATCCAACTTGGGAGATCATCAAGAATGCATCATGAAGTTGACGTGAAACAAGGTCAGCTAATTTCAAAATATCTGAGTGTAAGTCTCAATGACATCTTTTGCTGCACTGTAAAAAACCCATAGTTCACAATATTCACGAGGACAACAAAATGAGTTGCAGTGCCTTTGAGGGGTTTTCCATAGTGCTTTGCCATTAGTAATCTACTTCTGACATGTAGTCATTGTTATCGTATGTTTCGTCTTATCATGTGTTCACAACTTTTCTAAAAAGATGTATTGTTCCACAGGATTTGGCTATCACTGGCATCATCTAACATTTTGTTGTCCATCCCTAATTGTTCTTGAACTGAGTGGCTAGTCAAGCCATTTCAATAGGTAGTTATGGGTCAACCACATTACAATTCAGTTAAGGCTGAGATCAAATAGACTGTTGATCAGGATGAGTATGATGGGTTATGGGAAAAATACAGAAACATGGATGTGAAGAATGTTGGATCAGCCATGATCTCATTTTCAGCAAAGCAGGCTCGAGAGGCCGAATGGCCTACACCTAGACTTATTTCTGATGATCTTATGATCTTATAATGCAATACAATTCAGTCGTCTGGTGTCACATGGAGGCTGGAATTGACAAGGTTGACAGATCTCCTTCCAAAAAGGATATGAGTGAATCAGATGAGATTTTAGAAAAGTAAATGACAGTTCTGATGGTTACAGGACAAGGTTTATGTTCCTGATGTATAAAAGCAATTTGAACTCCACCAGCTTACATAATTTTGAACCTAGTCTCCAGTGTATTCACTTGATGAGACTTCGAATTCCCAATGCACCATCGCCTCCCTTTTTTTTATAAATGTTGCAATGGTGACTTCCTGATGTGTTTCCCCTCCAAATAACTTTTCTCAGACTGAGCTTCAGATGATTAACAAATGTATGACTCGTGGATCCATGTTACACGCATCCATTAAAGAGGCATATTATTATTTAATTGGTTACTTTTATATTCTTCTGCGGTGATAAAACATTTGTTACTCCCATTAAAGTTTTACTGTGTCACCAACAACTACTCAAACATTGCAAACAAGCTCTGAGATACTCACTATCATCTGGTGTGACTGAATGAGTTGTAAGGTTGCTTTAAAAAATTCATCAGCACATTATTAAGCTTTCTCTGGTTGTTAATATTTGAGAAAAAGATCATTCATACTACAGATTCTTAAGAATCGCTGGTAGTGAGTCCGACTTGTGAAATAAACATCATTGTCATAATGTAACCACTGACTATATGGTTAGAAAAACAATAGACATATAACTACATGCTGTTTTGCCCTCCTTTCTTGAGGAAGGATTCAATTGCATTAAAGGCTATTTAAAGAGGTCCACTAGATTAATTCCAGAGATGAAAAGTTTGTCTTATGAGGAGAGTTTGAACAGTTTAAAACTGTACTTGCTAGAGTTTAGAAGAATGAGACGAGATATAATTGTGGTTTAGAAGAAGCTAAAAGGATTTCACGTGGGAGATGTCGACTGGATATTTCTTCCTGTGGGCAGCCTAGAAATACAGGTCAGAGTATTAAGCTAAGGGATGGCAGATTTAAAACAGAAATGAGGAGAAATTATTTCTCTCACAAGGTCGCAAATTTGTGGAATTCATGAGCCCAGAGAGCAGTGGACACTGCGACACTGAATAAGTTCAGGGAGGTGATAGACAGATTTTTAACTGTCTATTAGTCACGGATTACATGGTTATAGGGAACAAGCATGATGGTGGAGTTGAGGCCAACATGAGAAAGGCAATGAGCACATAAAATGGTGGGCCAGGCTTGAGGAGTTGATTGATTGATTTATTGCCACGTGTATCGAAGTACAGTGAAAAGCTTTGTTTACGAGTAGTGCAGGCAGATCTTACAAAGCAAGTTTGTACAGATCAGAGGTTGTAAAAAGACTTAGACAGAGGCATACAGGTTACATTGTGCAGGGTGTGTGCTGGGCAAGATCAACATTAGCAAGATCAGCATTATTTGAGGGAAGACAGTCCATTTATCAGTGTGATAACAACCAGGAAGAAGCTGTTCCTGAACCTGCACATGCATGTATTCAGGCTTCTGTATCTTCTGCCTGATGGAAGAGGTTGTGGGAGATTATCACTGGGATGCGATGGGTCTTTGATGATGTTGACAGCTTTTCCACGGCAGTGAGTTATAACGCCTATTCCTGCTCCTGGTTCACATGTTATTAGCGTAGCTGACTTTTTTATTCTTTCGTGGGATGTGGACATCGCTAATTTTGCCAGCATTGATCGGCCACCCTGAGTGCGCTGGAGAAGATGCTGGTGAGTTGCTTTCTTGAACTGTTGCTGTTTCAATGGTGTAAGGACACTGACAGTGTTCTTAGGATGAGAGTGACAGTGACAGAGATAGAACAATGATATAGTTACAAGTCAAGATGGTGTGCGGCTTGGAGTGGAACTTGACCTGATGTAACTGCTGTCTTTGGCAAAAAATATCACGGGTTTTGAAGGTGCTGCATCAGGAGACTTAGCGAGTAATGTCTTTTACCTTGTAGATTGTAAACACTATAGCAACTGTGCACCTGTGGTGAAGGAAATGAATGTTGAAGATGAGAACAGGCAAACAAATCAAGTCGGCTGTTTTGTCCAAGTTAGTACCAAGCTTCTTGAATGTTGTTGGAACTGTGTTCATCCAGTTAAGCATTGGTTATTCCATTACAAAGGCTTGTGCCTTGCAGATTATGGGCAGGCTTTAGGGAGAGACAGTGAATTATTCACTGCAGCATTCCCAACCTCTGACATACTCTTGTAGCCACAGACTTTATATAGCTGTTCCAGTTCAGTTTCTGGTCAATGGTAACACACAAGATGTTGATAGTGGGGAAATTAGGAATAGAAGTCTCAAGGCGATGGCTAGATTGACATTTTTTTGGAGTTGACCTTTGCCTAGTACTTGTCTGGTGTGAATATAACTGGCCACTTGTCAGCTGAAGCATGCATTTTGTCTAGGCCTCATGACTCCTTATTTACGTCCTCACTTTTGACGCTGTAACAACTGAGGATGGTTGGGTCTGGGACACTACGCTGAGGAACTCCTGCACAGAAGTCCTGGAACTGAGATGACTGACCTCCAACAACCATGACCATCTTCCTATGTGCCAACAATGATTCCAACCAGAGGAGAGATTTCCCCTTAATTCTCATTGACTCTAGTTTTGCTAGAGCTCCTGGATGTCACACTTAGTCGAGTGCTGTTTTGATGTCAAGGACAGTTAATATCACCCCAAGAGTCCAGTCTATTTGTTCATGTTTGAGTCAATGTGGTAATGAGGTCAAGAGCTGAGTGGTCCTGTCTAAAACCAAACTGAGCATCATTGAGCAGGTTACTCTTTAGCAATTTCTACTGGATAGCAATGTTGATGTCTCCTTCCATCAATTTGTTGATAGTGAAAAGTAGAGTGATAGGGTAGCAATTCATTGGGTTTTATTTATCCTGCTTCTTGTGCACAAGAATTACCTATGATCGAGTTTTCTTCATTGTTAGGTGGATGGCAATATTGCAGCTGCCCCAGAACTTCTCGGCTGCCCAGAACAAGCAATTTAAACTGAGTTTGATCCCTCGCTTTAGTATGCTGCCGTTCTGACTGAGAATGGGTTTGAAGAGCTAATTATCTCTTTTTCATTATTCTGGATTTCTTTGCATTCTAACTACAGCCCATTATAATCCTGAATCAATATCATGATAAACTTGGTGGGCTAGAATTTTCTGTCCAAATAAAGATGAGATTAAAGCACTCACAGATACTATGCCCAAATAACTCAGGAATATAAAATGAGAAACAGACACAAGATTAAACAGAGAAATAGCCATTTAAATTAATTCTTCTGCAATTGTTATCTGGATTCCTCAACACTTATAATTCAATTAATGACGAAAGGATGCTTGGTAGCAAGGAACCAACCTCGTTTAAAACGTAATGTGAATACTGGAAAGAAATTTGAGCCTTATGCACAGTTTTTGATGCAGCATGAAGGTAGGATAGAATTGGACCAAAGTTACCAACTTGCACTATCGTCATTCTGTCAGCATGGCCGCTAAATGGTTCAAAAAGGCAGCTCGCTGCCACTTTCTCAAGGGCAACTAGGGACAGCAATAAAATCTGGCCCAGCCAGAGATACCCATGTTTCATGGGTGAATAAAAAAAACATAGAAAATAAAGACAAACTCAAGGAACAAAACCAAATTTTTTTACTTAGGCACTTACGGCCTTGAGATCTTAATATTGAATTAAATGACTTCAGAAACTGATCGCACTTTTTCACGCAGAGAGTGGTGCACATATGGATTAACCTGCCAGAGGAAGTGGTAGGGGAGAGTACAATTACAACCTTTAAAAGACATTTGGACATGTACTTGGACAGGAAATGTTTTGAGCAATATCGGTCAATCGCAGGCAAGTGGGGCTAGTTCAGTTTAGGAAACCTAGTTGGCATGGACGAGTTGAGCCGAAGGGTCTGCTTCCATGTTGTATGACTCTATTATGTCTGTTCTCCATTTTTCAGACATTCTCTCTCTACCCCTACCTCCTCCCTAACCGCCTCCACCCCTGCCACAACTTTGTCTAGTCTGTGTGTTTGGGCAGCACTGTGGCTTGGTGGTTAGCACTGCTGTCTCACAGCACCAGGGACTCAGGTTTGATTCTATTCTCAGGTGATTGTCCGTGTGGAGTTTGTACATTCTCCCCGTGTCTGCATGGGTTTCCTCTGGGTGCTCTGGATTCCTGCCATATTCCAAAGATGTGCAAGCTAAGTGGATTGACCATGCTGAATTGCCTGTAGCGTTCAGGGATGTGTAAATTAGGTCGGTTATAGGGGGATGGATCTGCATGGGATGCTCTGAGGGTCGGTGTGGGCTTGTTTTCACACTGTAGGATTCTATGATCTTCACTTCACTGTCAGTGTAGCGTACCAATTCTTCATAAATGACATACTCCTTGTGTAATAGTTATGTGAACTCCACCCAGTTCTACTTTCCTTTTAGTTGTAAAAAAACCAATTAATTCACTCCAATACAGTGGAGTCAACTTTTCCATTTTTCAGTTTTTTTTTTTCAGACAAAATGTGTGTAGTCCTAGGACCATAAGACATAGGAGCAGAAATTAGGCCATTCAGCCCATCAAGCTTGTTCTGCCATTCAATCTGATAAGTATCACAACCCTATTCTCCCACTTTCTCCCCGTAACTTTTGTTCTCATTGATAATCAAGAACCTATATATCTCTGTCTTAAATATACTCAATGACTTGGCCTCCACAGCCTTCAGTGGCAGTGAATTTCATAGATTCACTATTCTCTGGCTGAAGATAGTTCTCCTCATCTCTGTTCTATAGGGTCTTCCTTTTACTCTGAAGCTATGCCCTAGGGTCCTAGTCTCTCCAGCTAATGAAAACACCTTCCCAACATCCACTCTGTCCGGACCAGTCATTATTCTGTAAGTTTCAATGAGATCTCTCCTTATCCTTCTAGACTCCATCGAGTATTGACTCAGAGTCATCAAACATTCCTCATATATTAAGCCTTTCATTCCTGGGTTTATTCTCGCAAACCTCCTCTGGACCCGGTACAAGGCTAGTACAAGCTTCCTGAGGAATGGACCCAAAATTCCTCTCAATAGTCTAAATGTTGTCTGACTGGAGCCTTCTAAAGCCTCAGAAGTATATCACTGCTTTTATATTCCAGTCCTCGCAAAATAAATGCCAACATTGTATTTGTCTTCCTGACTACCGAACCAACCTGCAAGTTTACCTTAAAAGAATCCCGGACGTGGACTCCCAAGTCCCTTTGCACTTCAGTTTTCTGAACTTTCTCCCCATTTAGAAAATAGTCTATGCCTCTATACTGCCTACCAAAGTGCATGACCTTATAATTTCCAACTTGGTACTCCATCTGCCACTTTTTTGCCCACTCTCCTAACCTATCTAAATCTGCCGTAGCCTCCCTGCCTCCTCAATACTACCTGTCCCACTGCCTATCTTTGTATCATCTGCAAACTTAGCCAGAATGCCCTCAGTTGCTTTGTTCAGATTGTTAATTTATAAAATGGAAAGTTATGGTCCCAACACTGAACCTTGAAGAACACCACTAATCACTGGCTGCCATCAAGAGAAGGACACTTTTAGCTCCACTCTTTGTTTTCTGCCAGACAACCAATCTTCCATCTATGATAACAAGGCGTGGGGCTGGATGAACACAGCAGGCCAAGCAGCATCATAGGAGCAGGAAAACTTGACGTTTCGGGCCTAGACCCTTCATCAGAAATGGGGGAGGGGAAGAGGGTTCTGAAATAAATAGGGAGAGAGGGGGAGGTGGATAGAGGATGGATAGAGGAGAGGATAGGTGGAGAGGAGGCAGACAAGTCGAAGAGGCAGGGATGGAGCCAGTAAAGGTGAGTGTAGGTGGGGGGGTAGGGAGGAGATAGGTCAGTCCAGGGAGGACGGACAGGAGCCGGGCGCGGGCGCGCTCTTAGCCGATAGGAGATGGGGGTGGGGCTTGAGATGGGAGGAGGGGATAGGTGAGAGGAAGAACAGGTTAGGGAGGTGGAGGTGAGCTGGGCTGGTTTTGGGATGCGGTTGGGGGAGGGGAGATTTTGAAGCTTATGAAATCCACATTGATACCATTGGGCTGCAGGGTTCCCAGGCTGAATATGATTTGCTGTTCCTGCAGCCTTCAGGTGGCATTACTGTGGCATTGCAGGAGGCCCAAGATAGACATGTCGTCTGAGGAATGGGAGGGGGTGTTGAAATGGTTTGCGACTGGGAGGTGCAGTTGTTTGTTGCGAACTGAGCGCAGGTGTTCTGCAAAGCGGTCCCCAAGCCTCCGCTTGGTTTCCCCGATGTAGAGGAAGCCACAACGGGTACAGCGGATGCAGTATACCACATTGGCAGATGTGCAGGTGAACATCTGCCTGATGTGGAAAGTCTTCTTGGGGCCTGGGATTGGGGTGAGGGAGGAGGTGTGGGGGCAGGTGTAGCACTTCCTGCGGTTACAAGGAAAAGTGCCGGGTGTGGTGGGGCTGGAGGGGAGTGTGGAGCGGACAAGGGAGTCGCGGAGGGAGTGGTCCCTCCGGAAGGCAGATAAGGGTGGGGAGAGAAAAATGTCTTTGGTGGTGGGGTCTGATTGCAGATGGTGGAAGTGTCGGAGGATGATGCGTTGGATCCGGAGGTTGGTGGGGTCCAAGCCTCCGCTTGGTTTCCCCGATGTAGAGGAAGCCACAACGGGTACAGCGGATGCAGTACACCACATTGGCAGATGTGCAGGTGAACATCTGCCTGATGTGGAAAGTCTTCTTGGGGCCTGGGATTGGGGTGAGGGAGGAGGTGTGGGGGCAGGTGTAGCACTTCCTGCGGATGCTGGGAAAAGTGCCGGGTGTGGTGGGGCTGGAGGGGAGTGTGGAGCCGACAAGGGAGTCGCGGAGGGAGTGGTCCCTCCGGAAGACAGATAAGGGTGGGGAGGGAAAAATGTCTTTGATGGTGGGGTCTGATTGCAGATGGCGGAAGTGTCGGAGGATGATGCGTTGGATCTGGAGGTTGACTGCTGACTTTGCCCTATTTTATCATGCACTTCCAAATATCCTAATATATTTTTTACAAGCAAGACAGGTTCTGGGTTTTTTTAAGTACTTACAAGCTGGAGATGGCTGAGAACACACTTTCAATGTGTGTCAGATCAGCCCTTATAAGGACAGTGGAACATTAACCTGCAATTCTAAAATTTGTGATTTTTATTTGTTTTTGAAGAGAGGGCTGATGATATCATAAATGGTGTGAATATAAATTAAGCGGTTGTCTAGAGGAAATAAGATTAATTTTAAAAGCTTTTTTGTGTGACATACGGGATGTTACATCTAAAAATATCATATAAAAATTTTAAGGAGGCTGTACTATGACCTCTTGTGACTAAAAAGCTAACAAAGAGGTGATAAATCACCCCTCCCTCTTTCTCAATACAAAGTTCGACTTTACAGATTAGGCTACAATCTTGTTTTTTTCCCTTTTGAAGAACAGGAATGCAAAAAAAAATAAACAATTTCAATTCTACTGAAGTTTACTAGTGGGACTGAATCCTCTCATGTGGACCAACCTGTGTTTGGCCATCAACATGCTTTGAAGGTCATAATTGAATAATTATTCCTTAGTTACTGCAGTGTTGGATAGAAAAGGCCCTCACAGATTCTAAGAGCTTCAAAACAGTTACGAGGGGAATTTGGACAAAGAATACCAAACAGCCTGCAAAATAAAGAATGTCAAGAGTCAACTGCTCAGATATCAACAATATTGCTCTTGATAACCTTCTTGCAATGGCTGTAGTGTTCAACCATCCACTGGTCGTGAATAATTCCCAGACGGGTCTGTTTTTCTTTTCTGAAGAAGAGTCACTGGACCCAAAATGTTAATTCTCCTTTCTGTCCACAGATACTACCAGATCTGCTGTATTTTTCCAGCAATTTCTATTTTGTATTAAGGCTGTGTTTCCCCTTGCAGGAATACGCAAGAGAGAGACTGAAAAACCAACTGCACCTCTGGAATATGCGAGTGGGTCTGGTGATCTCTTGTTGGTGTTTAGACAGGTGTTTCGCTACCAATGGATTCTCGCTTGCTGTGAAATTATAGCTGAAAACATCTACAAGACACTGCTGTGCTTTCAGGTATAAAGGAAAAGAACAGAAAGTCTCTCTCTCTGCCAGATTGCAGTACCAAGTTATCAGTCAACAATATCATCAAACAAGAAATTGGATAACTTATTCCAGCTAATGTGCAGAACAAAGAATCCCAAAACCAACTACTCGGCTGCCAAAGTTAACGCCAATGGAATCACCACAACATTTCACCATCTACTTTGCACAGACCAACCAAAGACTGATTTATTCATCTTTCCTAATTACAATCGTTTTGCAGCGATTGATGGCAGCATAATAAAAGGTGTTATATAAATGCTAAGTCTTCCCCTCTTATTTAACAACCCTATTGATCACATTGTCCACAAATTAGTTGTCAAAAAGAACAGGTTCAGAATTATATTGGATATCGGTGATTTGTTGTCACTGAATGATAGGGTCGGGAAAAAAATAAATTACATGATCTGATTTGGTTTTCCTTGAAATAATCCCAACTCTAGAAAATGCTCATTCATATAACAGTGAAAATGTCAAAAAAAGTTGAAACATTATTGTCATAAATGTTAACTGTCACAGATGCAAGAATAAGAATGTAATAAATTGCAAATCTAATTATTAATTTAAATTTAAACAGGCACGTAGTTTGTTTTTCTCTGATACTCAAGTTACTTTCGATACATTGGTTCACAACCAACTGCGGCTTACCAGAGAACGTGACAGTCATTTCATTTGCAGAGACTTAGAGTTACACTTTCAATCTTTTATGAAAAGTTTAACGTAAGATGCTGAATATAAAAACAAATTTATGGCAGAAAGTTGGTCATAAATATTTGATTCGTATCAGTTTTAAAATAAGGCTTAAATAGTTGAACATAAAGGAATTGTTATCATGTTTCCACATCGCACATTGATGAAAATTGTGAATTTCAACAACAGAGAAACCTCCCCAAGCAGAACTAAAACAGTGTAGCGTCTGCTGATGCTGTCTTCTGTAAATGAGGCCGCATGTGGAAGCGGAGATTTTAAACTTTGGCAAATGATAATTTTTCCTTGTCTGAGAACAACTGAACTAGAAATGACGTTGATATACTTTGCAGGCAGAAATGCTCATTCAGGCAACTAGAGGAGAAATTTTAATAAAACAGTGGAATTTATTATTCTAGTTGTCGCCTGCTTCACTTTACTCTCACAGCGTGAAATACTTTTTCGTGAATGTGGTTGTTATTGCCCTCTTGGTGCCACTTTCCCCTTGTGAAGATTGAAACCCTTTTTGCTGCAGTGTTAAAAGTAGACTTTAACTAAGCTATATGTCACCTTACAAAATCACCTCCCGGGACATGTTATGCAAATTCATTGAGCGATCAAGACAGCTGTGATCTTGAGGTGTAATAAACAATTTAATTTTTAATGTACCAAACCAGTTATGAGGTCAAAGCATTCTAAAAATGTCATATAATGATATTTAAATAATAATGGTAAGATTATGAGATCGCAAAAAGCAGAAAATCTTACATTGCTGTGAGTGCAAAGATCACAAATAAGAAGGCTGCAGTTCCCATTCATTTTTAATGAAATTTGAATGTGAAAAGTTCATGCAAACTCTAAACCTTTTGGCTGCGGTGAGCCTGATACTGTGTCAGTTCAGTTTTGCAAACCAGATGATTCCACGACGAGTGAAACTAAAATTGTACCTTCCTGCAACTTGTCAGCAATAAATGACCATGCTCATTCTCACTCAACCACGATGTTGAGTGATTCTGTTTCTAAGATCATTTAAGTTAAGAAATAAAGTATCTATCACATCAACGACCCCCATATCTGTCTCCAAAACTGAAAATATAAACACAGCCAATTAGTGAATCACTGTGTTGTCTTTGCTCCTAGTCAACACTATGACTTATTAGCATTCTGTTTTACATCAGTTTCGGAGGTACAGAGTGGAAACAAAATATGCACATTCCCACACACATATTCCTTTTTGAATCTAGAGGTAAAAATAAATAGTTCCAACTCACAAGGTTATAATATCATTGTGGATGAAGAAGGATAGGCAGCTGAGACAAAAAAATTGAAAGAATTGCAGATGCTGGAAATTAGAAACAAAAGCAGAAATTGCTGGAAAAGGCTCAGCAGGTCTGGCAGCATCTGTGAAGAGAAATCAGAGTTCATGTTTCGGATTCAGTGACCCGTTGTGGCTTCATCTACATCGGGGAAACCAAGCGGAGGCTTGGGGACCGCTTTGCAGAACACCTGCGCTCAGTTCGCAACAAACAACTGCACCTCCCAGTCGCGAACCATTTCAACTCCCCCTCCCATTCCTCAGATGACATGTCCATCCTTGGCCTCCTGCAATGCCACAGTGATGCCACCCGAAGGCTGCAGGAACAGCAAATCATATTCAGCCTGGGAACCCTGCAGCCCAATTGCATCAATGTGGATTTCACAAGCTTCAAAATCTCCCCTCCCCCAACCGCATCCCAAAACCAGCCCAGCTCATCTCCACCTCCCTAACCTGTTTTTCCTCTCACCTCAAGCCACACCCCCATCTCCTATCTACTAACATCATCCCGCCCCCTTGACCTGTCCGTCCTCCCTGGACTGACCTATCTCCTCCCTACCCCCCTACCTACACTCACCTTTACTGGCTCCATCCCCGCCTCTTCGACTTGTCTGCCTCCTCTCCACCTATCCTCTCCTCTATCCATCCTCTATCCGCCTCCCCCTCTCTCCCTATTTATTTCAGAACCCTCTTCCCCTCCCCCATTTCTGATGAAGGGTTTAGGCCCGAAACGTCAAGTTTTCCTGCTCCCATGATGCTGCTTGACCTCAGTGGATTACAACTGTTTTGCAGTTTGAAAGATAATCCATGAAATACATTTTGCGACTGAAGGGGGAGTGTATTTTCTGATGATATTCACTATCCATGAAAATTAACAGGCACAGAGGCGTCAGTTATGATCTCATGTGAAACTCTGTCAGTTCCAGAAGGTGAGATGTAATTATAAAAACAAGGTGTAGGGCCTTCTCAAAGGCATTTAGGGATGGACAATAATTGCCAGCAAAACTGACAGCCCATGAATAAACAAGTTAAAAAAAGTTCATGGATCGCTTAAGAAAATTTATCATAACCTTCTAAGCATCCTGAAGACTTTAACTTTCGTATTGTATGTGATGAAGGGTTCCTGACTGTTCGCCAAAATAGTCTGATCAAAATGGCTTTATATCCACATTGTCACGTTCCTGTAATTAATATGAAGGCACCCAGGGCTTCAAGTGTGCATGTTAAGTGAATACTCATCAAACACTCATAACACTCATTTAGTAACCCACGTCAACATTGTCTTTTGTCTGAGCTGATCCCAAGAATTGGATTATCAGCTGAAGTGAGATTCTATCCAGAATGATCTGTCAATCTGGTCTAAAATCAAGTTAGAAACATTGAAATCATTCCAAACATGTTTATATTTATCTCAGAGATATTTAAAACTTGGATGAAATTGGAAATTGTTAATTTTGTTTCAGAAACCAATCCACACTTCCCTTGCATACAAACAACTGTAAAAGCAACCATTGTGTCAAATTGTATCAGAGATAAAAGGTACTGCAGATGCTGGAGAATCCGAGATAACAAGTTGTGGAGCTGGATGAACACAACAGGCCAAGCAGCATCATAGGGGCAGGAAAGCTTGACGTTTCAGGCAATCTCCCCTCTCCCATCTGCATCCCAAAACCGGCCCAGCTCATCCCCGCCTCCCTAACCTGGTCTTCCTCTCACCTATCTCCTCCTCCTACCTCAAGCTGCACCCCCATCTCCTACCTACTAACCTCATCCCACGCCCTTGACCTGTCCGTCCTCCCTGGACTGACCTATCTCCTCCCTACCTCCCCACCTACACTCACCTTTACTGGCTCCATCCCCGCCTCTTTGACTTGTCTGTCTCCTCGCCACCTATCCTCTCCTCTATCCATCTTCTATCCGCCTCCTCCTTTCTCCCTATTAATTTCTTAACCCCCTTCCCCTCCCCCATTTCTGATGAAGGGTCTAGGCCCAAAACGTCAAGCTTTCCTGCTCCTATGATGCTGTTTGGCCTGCTGTGTTCATCCAGCCCCATAACTTGTTATCTCTATCATTGTGTCAAATTGTCTTCAGTTTCAATTGATTCAAATGAGAAACTATAATTAGAAATGAGTCACAGAGTTATAGAGCAGACCCTTCAGTCCAACTCATCTGCGTTGACCAGATATCCTAAATTAATCTAGTCCCACTCGCCAGCATTTGGCCCATATCCCTCTAAACTCTTTCTATTCATGTACCTATCCAGATACCACTTAAATGTTGTAATTGTACCCACCTCCTCTGGCAGTTCATTCCATATATGCACCACACTCTGCATGAAAAAGTTACCCCTCAGGTCCCTTTTAAGTCTTTCATCTCTCATCTTAAACCTACGCCCTGTACTTTGGGACTCCCCTACCCTGGGAAAAAAAAACCCTTGGTCATTCACTCTATCCACATCCTTCATGATTTTATGAACATCTATAAGGTCACATTCAGCCTCTGACTCCAGGGGAAAAAGCCCCAGCCTATTCAGCGTCTCCCTATAGCTCAAAACTCCAATCCCAGCAACACCCTTGCAAATCTTTTCTGAATCCTTTCAAGTTTAACAACATCCTTCCTATAGTAGAAAGATCAGAATTGAACACAATATTCTCAAAAAGTCCTAAGCAATGTCCTGTACGGATGTAACATGATATCCCAACTCCTATACACAATGTACTGACCAATGCAAGTGTGCCAAATACCTTTGGGCAATTTTTATCAGCATTCTTTACCTAGAATATTGAGAAGCATCTGAACAGCAAATAGACAATTCAAAATGACAGGATAAAAGTTTAAGGAAAATCCGAAGGCTTTTAGTACATATATAAAGAGCAAGAGGGTAGCCAGGGAGAGGGTTGGCCCACTCAAGGACAGGGAAGGGAATTTATGAGTGCAGCAAGAGGAAATGGGCGAGGTATTAAATGAATGCTTTGCATTAGTGTTCACCATAGAGAAGGACTTGTTGGATAATGGGTCTCACGAAGGGCCTGTAGATAGTTTGGGTCATGTTGAGATCAAAAAGGAGGAGATATTGGGGTTGTTGAAAAACATTAAGGTAGGCAAGTCCCCAGGGCCTGATGGGATATACCCCAGAATACTGAGAGAGGCAAAAGAGGAAATTGCTGGGGCCTTGAGAGAAACCTTTGCATCCTCAATGGCTCCAGGGGAGGTCCCAGAGGATTGGAGAATAGCTAATGTTGTTCCTCTGATTAAGAAGGATAATCCAGCTAATTACAGGTCAGTGAGCCTTACATCAGTGGTAGGGAAATTATTGGAGAGGATTCTTTGAGACAGGATTTACTCCCACTTGGAAATAAGTGGACATATTAGTGAGAGGCAACATGGTTTTGTGAAGGTGCAGCCAAGCCTCACTAACTTGGTTTGAGTTTTTTGAGGAAGTGACGAAGATGATTGATGAGGGTAGGGCAGTGGATGTTTTCTACAAGGACTTCTGAGGCTTTTGACAAGGTCCCTCATGGCAGGCTGATGCAGAAGATAAAGTCATACGGGGTTAGAGGTGAGCTTGCAAGGTGGATTAAAAACTGGCTCAGACAAAGGGTAGCAGTGGAAGGGTGCATTTCTGAATGGAGGGCTGTTAGTAGTGGCATTCCTCAGGGACTAGTGTTGGGACCTTTGCTATTGACAATATATATAAATGATTTGGAGAGAAATGTAACCGGTCTGAATAGTAAGTTTGTGGATGACACAACGGTTGTGGAATTGCAGATAGTGATGAGGACCATTAAAGGATACAGCAGGATAAAGATCAGTTGGTGACTGGGGCAGAGAGATGGCAGATGGAGTTTAATCCAGACAAATGTGAGTCAATGCATTTCGGAAGGTCTAATCCAGATGGAAAATATGTAGTAAACGGCAGAACCCTTAAGAGTACTGATTGGCAGAGGGATCTGGGTGTACAGGTACACAGGTCAATGAAAGTGGCAACACAGGCAGAGAAGGTCATCAACAAGGCATATGGCATGCTTTCCCTCATCGGCCACGGCATTGAGTTTAAAAATTGGAAGGTACTGTTGTAACTTCGTAAAACCTTGGTTAGGCCGCATTTGGAATATTGTGTTCAATTCTGTTCACCGCACCACCAGAAGGATGTTATGGCTTTGGAGAGGGTACAGAAAAGATTTACCAGGATGTTGCCTGGTATGGAGGGCATTTGCTACGAGGATAGGTTGGAGAAACTTGGGTTGTTCTCACTGGAATGACTGAGGTTGAGGGGTGACTTGATAGAGGCCTACAAGATTATGAAGGGCATGGACAGAGTGGACAGTCAGAAGCTTTTTCCCAGGGTAGAAGAGTCAGTTGCTAGGGGGAATAAGTTTAAGGTGCGAGGGGCGAGGTTTAAAGGAGATGTATGAGGCAGGTTTTTTACACAGCGAGTGGTGGGTGCCTGGAACTCACTGCTGGGGGAGGTAGTGGAAGCAGATACTATAGTGACTTTTAAAGGGTGTCTTGACAAATACATGAATAGGATGGGAATAGAGGGATATGGCCCCTGGAAGGATAGGGAGTTTTAGTTGTGAGGGGCAGCATGTTGGCGCAGGCTTGGGGTCGCTGAAGGGCCTGTTCCTGTGCTGTAATTTTCTTTGTTCATGTTCTTGTATTAAAAAAAAACCTAATCCATCAAGGCTGTCCCACATTCATGTCACCGAGACGTGGACACTTGTCCGTGACTAGAAACTTCCAAACCAATTGTAGCCATTTAATCCCTTAGATCAGAAAAATAAAGATAGAAAGAACAATATCAAGAAGGAAAAAAATCCATGGACAATTCTTCTTTGATCCCTCAATCTGACCTTATTCAGGAGATTACGTTACGTGCATTAAAATTTGTTGCTCATGTTTGCTCATCAATCATCACACCATGTTGACTGATAACCTTTTTATACTTTCATGGGATTAAATCGATGCCCTCCAGTTTTGGACTCACCTAGCCTAGGAAAAGGACCTTGGCTATTCACCCTATCCATACTCCTCATGATTTTGTAAACCTTTATATGGTCACTCCTCAGCCTTTGATGCTCCAGTGAAAAAAAGCCGCCACCTGTTCAGCCTCTCCGACAGCTCAAAACTATTTATTACCCATGTCTAATTGCCCTTGAATTGAAAGTCATACCAGGTCATCACAGAGGCAAGTTAAGAGTCAAGCATACTGCTGTAGCTCTGGAATCCCTTTTAAGTCAAACAAGGAAAGGATGGCAAGTTTCCTTCGAAAAAAGGAGATTAGTGAATCAGAGACTCTCGAACAGCTCCTCCTACCGCCCCCTGGATCATGACCCCACCCCCGAGCACCAAACCATCATCTCCCAAACCATCCACAACCTCATCACCTCAGGTGACCTCCCACCCACCGCCTCCAACCTTATCGTTCCCCAACCCCGCACCGCCCGCTTCTATCTCCTTCCCAAAATCCACAAACCTGAATGCCCTGGTCGACCCATTGTCTCCACCTGCTCCTGCCCCACCAAATTCATCTCCACCTTCCTAGACTCCATTTTCACCCCCTTGGTCCAGGAACTCCCTACCTACATCCGTGACACCACCCACGCCCTCCACCTCCTCCAGAACTTCCAATTCCCCGGTCCCCAACACCTCATTTTCACTATGGACGTCCAGTCCCTATACACCTGTATTCCCCGTGCAGATGGCCTAAAGGCCCTCTGCTTCTTCCTGTCCTGCAGAACGGACCAATCCCCCTCCACCGACACCCTCATCTGCTTAGCCGAACTCGTCCTCACCCTCAACAACTTCTCTTTCAATTCCTCCCACTTCCTACAGACAAAGGGGGTGGCCATGGGTACCCGCATGGGCCCAAGCTATGCCTGCCTCTTTGTAGGTTACGTGGAACAATCCCTCTTCCGTACCTACACTGGCCTTAAACCCCACCTCTTCCTCCGTTACATTGATGACTGCATCGGCGCCGCCTCGTGCTCCCACGAGGAGCTCAATCAGTTCATCCACTTCACTAACACCTTCCACCCCAACCTGAAGTTCACCTGGACCATCTCCAACACTTCTCTCTCCTTCCTGGACCTCTCTGTCTCCATCTTGGGTAACCACCGAGAAACCGATATCCATTTCAAGCCCACTGACTCCCACAGCTACCTGGAATACACCTCCTCCCACCCACCCTCCTGCAAAAATGCCATCCCCTATTTCCAATTCCTTCGCCTCCGCCGCATCTGCTCCCAGGATGAGACATTCCACTCCCGCACATCTTAGATGTCCTCATTCTTCAAGGACCGCAACTTCCCCCCTACAGTGGTTGAGAACGCCCTCGACCGTGTCTCCCGCATTTCCCGGAACACATCCCTCACGCCCCGTTCCCGCAATAATAACCAAAAAAGAATCCCCCTCGTCCTCACATACCACCCCACCAACCTCCGGATCCAACGTATCGTCCTCCAACACTTCCGCCATCTGCAATCAGACCCCACCACCAAAGACATTTTTCCCTCCCCACCCTTATCTGCTTTCCAGAGGGACCACTCTCTCCTTGACTCCCTTGTCCGCTCCACACTCCCCTCCAGCCCCACCACACCCGACATTTTTCCCTGCAACTGCAGGAAGTGCTACACCTGCCCCCACACCTCCTCCCTCACCCCAATCCCAGGCCCCAAGAATACTTTCCACATCAGGCAGATGTTCACCTGCACATCTGCCAATGTGGTATACTGCATCCGCTGTACCCGTTGTGGCTTCCTCTACATCGGGGAAACCAAGCAGAGGCTTGGGGATCGCTTTGCAGAACACCTGCATTCAGTTCACAACAAACAACTGCACCTCCCAGTCGCGAACCATTTCAACTCCCCCTCCCATTCCTCAGACAACATGTCCATCCTGGGCCTCCTGAAATGCCACAGTGATGCCACCCGAAGGCTGCAGGAACAGCAAATCATA
>JAHRHZ010000266.1:13431761-13479861 GCA_024137785.1 Ginglymostoma cirratum
CTATCCGCCTCCCCCTCTCTCCCTATTTATTTCAGAACCCTCTTCCCCTCCCCCATTTCTGATGAAGGGTCTAGGCCCGAAACGTCAAGTTTTCCTGCTCCTATGATGCTGCTTGGCCTGCTGCGTTCATCCAGCCCCACGCTTATTAGTGAATCAGGTTGGTTTTCACAGTAGTTGCTTCAAGTGGGATATGAGTCCGTTCCCCAGGATATTGTCCTGCACCTCTGGTTTTACTCGTCTAGTGACATTTCTACTCTGTCACTGTCAACGCCTTGTCCTGATCCCTGATCCAGTCAGTCCCCTCACAGAAGCCCGAATACACACACAAAAGCCGGTTCAGGAATAGTTTCTTTCCGGCCGTTATCAAGCTGTTGAATGGTCGCAAATAATGTAACCTGCAATGTAACCTGTCTGTCTCTAAGTCTGAGATAGTAGGAACTGCAGATGCTGGAGAATCTGAGATAACAAAGTGTCGAGCTGGATGAACACAGCAGGCCAAGCAGCATCATAGGAGCAGGAAAGCTTGACGTTTCGGGCCTGGACCCTTCTTCAAATTTAGGTTGACGAAATTCATCCAATGCTGTGAGGTATGTATAATTTTTTAGGGCTGACTCCAACTTACTTCTTCTTGTTGTTAAGTGTGAAGGCTCTGTATTTCTTCGTTCTAAGAGAAAATAAAAGTGAAACTAGTAATGGTTCTGCTGACCAGATATAATTTGCTGAAGAACAAATGTACATGTTTAATGAGAATAATGGATTGTTCCTCCGGATGAAATCTATTCTGGTGCTGCTTAAGATGATTTACATTCTGCAAAGAATTTTGTGGAGGTTCAAAAGAAGGAAATATACTCCATCGTATTAAAGGAATGAGCCACCAGGGCTATTGGATATGGTGTTATTGAATGCATTTAAAGTTGCCTTATGCTTTGTTGGGAAAATGGTCATGTTGGGATGGTGGGATCAAATAAAACAAAAGTCTTTCTTCAATCAAGCTTTATGATATTTTAGAAAAAAATATAATGAGCACAGAAACACATTTTGAAAGTACTACCATGAAGTTTTATTGCCTCTGTTTGCACAAGAGCTAAGCCAGTTAAAGAGCTTAAATGTACTGTATTAATGAAGACACTAAACTGAGAATGCTCCTGGTATTTTCACTTTATTAGTTTGATAACTTATGACAGTGTACTGGTTATGGCACTAGGCTGGAAAACCATCCCATCACATAGTACATAATGAGGTGACGAGGTTTCTGAAGAAGGGTCCCAACCCAAAATGTCAACTTTCTTGCTCCCTGATGCTTCCTAGCCTGCTGTGTTCCTCCAGCTCCACACTGTGTTACTACCATGGTACATCATGCACCTAGTCCTAGCAAATGTGGCAATTAATTGCCTAACATATGGATCGGTTGTAAAATCCAGTGTTCGTAGGTGGAAATCTGTCACACCTTAGATGGTCTGGACTATATATGTGAAGTGGTTAAAAAGAAACTGGCACAGCTGGCATAAGGGTCTAAAAGGGTAATGTAATGTTGGTGAAGGAACATAGAGTGGCGCGGATGTTATTTGGAGACATAAGGGATGGGCATGAGGTGTCATGAGATGGCCTAGATAAGGCATGGGGAGTGTTAGTGGTGTGACAAAGTCCAGATCACTGAGGTTGGCCCTACCATATTCCTCACAAGACCATAAGACATAGGAGCAGAAATTAGGCCATTCAGCCCATCAAAACTTGCAGACCCTGAAGTTACTGGGGTTTCTCAGGGTGTTAGGCTCAATTCCTGCTAACATTCACCAACCTGAATAAAAAGTAAAATACCTTCTGAGGCACTTTCTGCCAAATTTGGGCTAGTGAAGTTAAGAATGTTCCCAACTCCACAGTCCTGATCCAGGAGTGAAAATTCAGCTCAAAGTGTCTGTGAAGGAACACCAACTGACTAGGCAAGTAGGAAAAAACATTGGCTGATGAAGTATTATACAGGAAAATGAGAGTTTGTTCCCATTTCTGGGAAGAATTGAAAAGCTGAAGATTTGATTTGATCTTATTTGATTTATTATTGCCACATGTACCGAGATACAGTGAAAAGTATTGTTTTGCGTGCTATCCAGACAAATTGTACCTTGCATAAGTGCATCAGTATAATAGAACATAATGCAGAATATGTAGTGTTGCATCTGCAGAGAAGTTGCAGAGAAAGATCTACTCTAATATATGGGAAGTCCGTTCATATGTCTAACAACACGAGGGAAAGAAGCTGTTCATGAATCTGTTAGTACGTGTTTGCAAACTCCTGCATCTTTTGCCTGATGGAAGAACATTAAATTTGGAGAATGATGTGGTACAGAGGGATCTGGTAAGTGAATCATAAAATATTAGCATGTAAGTAAAGTAGATAATTAGGAATGAAAATGGAATGTTGGCTTTTATTGCAAGAGATATTGAATGAAGCTGCTGCAAAGCCTTACTGCAATTATATATGGCATTTGTGAGTCTGAATCCAGAGTACTATTTACTGTTTTGGTCACCTTACTTAAGGAAGGAGACACTTACTGAGAAACCAGCACAAAGATGTTTCACCTGACTGATTCCTGGGAGGAGTTGTTTGATGGATGTGGAAGGCATGAGTAGGTAAGACTGATTATCCCACTAAGTTTGAATATATTCAAAGTTTTGACTGGCAAGGGAGCCAGGAGTTATGAGGAAAAGACAGGAAAGAGGAATTAAAGTCATGTCAGATCAAAAGTCATCTTGGAATATGGACCAGAATCAACAACCCAAATGATGTATTCTTGCTTTTCTTGAGGATCTCAAAATCTTATAATCATATGGTCTTATTATCTGATCAACCTTTTGGTCCTGATAGGTGCATTTTTTTTATTATTAAGAAGCAAGTGAAGAAAGTGAGACTGATCAGCAATTCATGAGAAAAAAAGATAGTACGCTGCAGCATGGTTGCATAATGATAAATTCACTGGACTGGAACTGTAGAAACCAGACGTAACCTGGTGAAATTTAAATTCAATCAATAAACCTGACATTGAAAGCTAGTCTCAGTAATGGTGACCATAAGACTATCATCGATTTCTGTAAAAGCCTATCTAGTTCACAAATGTCCTTTCGGGAAGAAAAATCTGCCATCTTTACATGGTCTGGCCAGCATGTAACTCTAAACCCACAGCAATGTGATTGACTGTTAACTTCTCTCTGAAATGGCTTGGCAAGCCAATTGTTACAAAGGCAATTAGGGATCGGTAACAAATGTTGGCCTTGCTAGGTGACACCCTCATCCCATGGAAGAATTTTTTAAAAACTGAGGTATGTACAAGCCTTTGAACAATGTTACATAAGACTGCAAACAAATTATCCGGAAAGAAAAGATAAAGGATTTGCTTTTCTGGCAGCATTTCCTATCAATCGAGTAGCAAGTGTCCAGATTTTGTAAGTTCTGAGGAAGAGCATCTGAGGCCAAAATGTTAACGCTGATTTCTCTCCACAGATGCTGCGAGATCTGCTGAGCTTTTCCAGCAATTTCTGTCATTGTGCCAGATTTTGTAATATGCATTGTTTCAATGAATGGTGCTAGTGCCCCAAATTTTGGGTAAGATAAAATTTATTCTAATATGCACCAGAACACTCAGCCTGTCAACTAGTGTGTGCAACATTATCATAAAGGTATTAGGTACTTGTTCTAACAACTACATTAACCAATTTATATTAAACAGTTGAATGCTTTGTTAAAATAGACAGAGGAATTTGATAGGCACATTAGGCATTTACACTGTAATGCCACCCAGCTTGATTTTCTTGTCTTGGAGGTGCCCTTGAAGTTTGAAGAAGTTGCTATATTCCGGAACTTTCACTTATACACACTTGACAGTCCCAATAATTAATGAGCAACTTAATAGTCCAGACTTGAGAAGGGACAGATACATGCGCCAACCACGACATCGTTCCCCTCCCTCACTCACCACATCCATTGAAGATTAGATATGTATTTAGAATGATGAAATAATCATACAGTCAAATGGCAAATTGAAGGGGGCAAGGGATGACAGAATATTTCAATCACAAATTTTATTTGTAAGACTGGATCTTTAATCAACGCATAGTGGTAGTGCAAAGTGATTTGAATGAGCATGGTTCATTGCTAATATTTGTGCTACTTCTGTCAGCACTTCATCTGTGACATCTCTCTCAATCACAGCAGTTATCTCATCGTCTTCTGAACCTGGCCTCGGTTTTCCCACTGGGTGCCATTCCAACAGATGGCACAGAAGCTTTACAGCAGTCATGTTTTCAGCATGCCTGTACCAGTTTATTTTCTCTTCTCTGATTAGTATGTCAGTATGTCATGCTCTCTCCTGCGCCATCTTTCTGTCTAATGTTCTGAACAAATGTACCCAAATGTTTCATCACGGTGTGTGCTCATTGTACGTGTCACTTCATTGCTGCTGTTAACCACATTCCAATGTGTTCAGTGAGAGGACAAGCACGACACTTTTGGGGTTACTTTGTAAGTCGGCAATTTTAAAACTTATTTCACACAAGTCAAGAAACAGCAGACTTGGTATAACGTGTGCCTAGAATTCATTAACTGCAAGTCAAATTGCCTACACTATGTCTGTGGTCACAGAGTGAAATTGGGATTATATTTTCTGACTTTGTTTTGCCTGGAATCACTGCAAACTGGTCACTCAAAATATTAAAGTGAATCTTTAAAATTTTAATAAAGTAAGCATAATTTCACTCCCAAATTCCAAATATTATATTCTATTGGAAAATACACCATTCGAAAATTATGTTTTATATGTGAAATAATAGACATGTGACACAGTGGATATGTGACATTGTTCTTAGAGTGGAGACTATTATCATTAATGCACTGGGTATGCTTACATTAGAAAATGTTATGTGGTTGGTGTTATTCAGTATCTGTCCTTTTTAACAAACCAGTTGTTAAAATTTATATCGCACCTTCAAATTATTCCCAGGTCTTCTCGACAGGAGTGTTACCAGAAAAAAATTAACCTAATGATGCAAACAGATATTTGGGCTCGGTACAAGAGATAGATTTTAGAAGTGACTTGAAGGACGTAAGAAGGTTAGTGAAGTACAGAATTGAGAACTTATGGCCTAGGCAGCTGTTTGTGGGGTCACCAAAAGAACAGGAACTAAAGTTGGATAAGCAAGATATGTTTACTTATAGCCTTTTTAACCCTAATTCTGGTAGTGCAGTCAAGCATCTCAGGGCTGCATTTTCTTTCCTGAATGTGAAAGTCACCACTTCTACCCATGCCAATATACCTGAAGTTTGAACACTATGGGACATGGGGTTTGCAATGCATCAGGCAACGATGAGCAAGAGTTTTAATTTTCTGTTGCCTATTACAGAAACTGTAATCACATGCTTTGAACAAGTATTTACAATTTAATAACAACTAACATGATTTGGGAAGCATTGCTATAATGTGATGTGCTATCATGACTTGGCACATTTTGGATGGGTTCTACACCGTCATGCCAAATTCTGAAAATAATGGCTCTAAACTGTGTTTGTTAAATCCATCCTCAAGCCTGTGCTCCCAGCCAAGTATTGCCTTCTAGTATATCTTCCAATTTGTTGTAGTTGCACATGTGAGCCTTGAAGTGATAGTGCCAGTAGGCTCTTGAATCAGAAGGACAACAAAACCACCAGTTTCTGATTCTGTCCTCGGTCCATGCCTACGTCTCCAGATTAATCAATAGCAAGCAAGAATGGAAATGGTAGCATTTCTTGCCCCTCACATCTCATCAAAAGTTTCAGTGTTCTCCATCCCCCTCAGTGACTGATCAGACACTTATGTTCTGACTAGTTAATTGCCATATCAAATGGTATGTTGACAATCTAACAATTCACAATAAGGTTGGCTTTTCTCTTCAAGTAAGAGTGTCACAAACATTAAATATCACCAGGTTTCTTCCAGCCACTTAGCCTTCACTGCACTTCTAGTCACATTTATTTAGCGGAGTCTTAAAAGGACCTAATTGATATGGGTCATGGTGACATTTGTGTCAGAATAATGCTAGAAGTCCCAAGAGTCCCATCTCAAAGCCAGAAGCTGCTCACTACATTGTGTATGTGTATGCCAAATGGCAAATTTGGTTTTTGTTAGGTATTGACAAGTTGCCAATTAAAAAAGATCATAGGATTTTAAACACATTAATGCCACATCTCACCTCTTTAATACACATCTTCCCTTAACACCAAATGTACTAAACTAAGCTAGATGTCAGGAAGGCAGAGTGGGTACCTGGCAATTTCGGTTTGCGACAAGCTATGAGGAGCCTTCATGTTGCTCAGAGCCAGTTAGTATTTTAGGGCATGATCCACGGGCACCACTTGTCCACAAGTATTGGCAACCCTTCATAAATGTCCTGGCACTTCAATGCTCCATTCAAAGGATGCTTGAGAAGCACAGACTTACATTGCAGGGCAGACTGAAAGTTAGTATTGAAATGATACTACAAGGGCAGCCCGCATGCAGAGACAGGTTCCTGTTCACACACTGCACCAAGCTGCATCTCTGGGCTGTTTTCATAGTGCTCACTCAATTAGTACTTATCTGTATGCAGACAGCATTTCTTTGTTTCCTGCCTTGTATTGCCATGTCAATTAGCAAGGTCACACCACCAGATAGTCTAACTGATTTATTGATTGATTTATTGTCATGTGTACCAAAATACAGTGAAAAGCTTTGTTTATTAATGGTACAGGCAGGTCATAGTAAGCAAAGTTTGTCCAGATCCAAAAGACTTACACAGAGGAACAGTTATAAGAAATGTTAGAGTTAGATCTGCTGTAGTGAGCTAGCAAGGAGTTGTCCGGTGTCGGTGCCATCCTAAAGGGGGCGCATTTCTTGCTGTATGGCTGCATGCTATATCAATGTCTTACCTCCTTCAGGTGCCAGCAGTTTATGCAGCAAACACTTGCATGTACAACAAGCAAGCAGCAATGGCTCAAAGTTGTAGGGAAGTAGTCCATGCACTCAGCAATCAAGGGTTACTGGCATAGTTACTCAAGAAACTCGAAAACCAGCCCAGGGGATTGGCCATGGTCAGGTTTTCATTCAAGATGTTTTCAGTCAGGGAGGTCTATGTCTCTGCCGTCTGGGCTGTGGGTCATGGTCAGTCCTGTGACTCCACAGCAGCCAGTCTGCAGTGTTGCGGTAACATGGTTGGGAAGATGTACAAGCATCAGTTGGAGTGTGGGATGTTAAGCCTGACGTTCCTACGAAAAAGTGTCAACAGCTGGGCTTGTGGGGCAGTGAAAGTTCAAGCCTTGCCAATGCCTCCTCTGAATCCTCAGGACTGTCATCCTCAGAGGCCAAGAGGTGTTTTCTGATGAAATAAAATGATTTACTGCTGATGTCCTGAACATTCCATTGGTACGAGCCAGATACAAGATAGACTAGGCATCATAGTCAATGGTCAGAAGGGTGTGCAGTGAAGGAGACTCACAGAGAGATTACTGTGAGAGCTTCAGTGAAATGAAGGCTGGTACTTACTTGATCGTTGGGAGATGGATATTTTAGCATTCCGACAAGACCAGTCTTGGTCTTCTCCTGTGAGCTACTGGAGCTGAGGATTTTGTTGTCAGGAACCTCACCACACACTGGGGCCTTTTCTACCATGTTGTGTGCAATTAGAACATAAGAACAAAAGAAATAGGAGCAGGAGTAGGCCATCTGGCCCCTCGAGACTGCCCCACCATTTAATAAGATCATGGCTGATCTTTTTGAGACTCAGCTCCATTTACCCGCCCACTCACCATAACCCTTAATTCCTTTACTGTTCAAAAATTTATCTAGCCTTGCCTTAAACACATTCAGTGAGGTAGCTTCAACCACTTCACTGGGCAGGGAATTCCACAGATTCACAACACTTGGGTGAAGAAGTTCCTCCTGACCTCAGCCCTACATCTGCTTCCCTTTATTTTGAGGTGATGCCCTCTAGTCCTAGTTTCACCTGCTGGTGGAAACAACCTCTCTGCCTCCACTTTATCTGTTTCCTTCATATCTTATATGTTTCTATAAGATCTCCCCTCATTCTTCTGAATTCTAATGAGTATAATCCCGGTCTACTCAGTCTCTCCTCATAATCCAACCCTCTCAACTCTGGAATCAACCAAGTGAATCTCCTCTGCACCCCTTCCAGTGCTAGTATATCTCTTCTCAAGTAAGGAGACCAAACTGCATACAATACTCCAGGTGTGGCCTCACCAGGACCCTACACAGCTGCAGCATAGCCTCCCTGATTTTAAACTCTACCCCTCTAGCAATGGCAGACAAAATTCCATTTGCCTTTTTAATTACCTGCTGCACCTGCAATTCTACTTTTAGTGGTTCATGCACAAGGACACCCAAGAACCTCTGCACAGCAGTGTGCTGCAATTTTTTACCATTTAAAACATAATCCATTTTACTGTTATTCCTACCAATATGGATGACCTCAATCTTCTGTAATGGGAGGGTCTTGGTGAGATGAAAGTGAGTGGTACAGCTATTAATGCTGAAGTAGCTGGTCGAAAGTGTACAGAGAGAATAAGTAGGCAATGTAGAAGCCATACAGTATTAGTCCTGTGGGAGGTTGGGGGTGAGACTGAACGAGGGAATATATTGTTGGCACTAATGAGAATGGTGGATCATGAGCCTTGGTAAGAGGTGGGTGAAGCAGAAGAGGTAGGGTGTGCAGCAGAGGGTGAATGCCACCCTGGGACAACATGCATTGATCTGGGTGACAATATCTGACCAGACCTACCAGTCTTGGTCCTCCAGGAAGAAACACCCCTCTTCTGCTCCACCCCATCCTCCAGGACCTCCAGCTTCCTGTTCGAGAATAACAGTAATTTTCTGCTGCCTCATCATCTCCACACTGTACATTCATCATCAAGCAGGTCAGCTTTGGAATGCCAGTGCTTGCCTGGTTGCACAGCAGTTGTTTAAATATGGTGTGGGTGCCAGAGATGTTGGTCTTTTGATGGCTGTCCACTGAATGACAAGTCGTTCAGAAATGCTGGGTGGGGAGATGGAATGAAAGACAAGATATCACAGGGTCAAGGCTGGCAGTTAATAAGGCAAATCAAACACCAAAAATGCTGGGAGAAACTCAACAGATCTGACAACATCTGTGGAGAAAGAAAAAGTTCACATTTTGTGTCCAGCTCCTTTTTCCGAACACCTGAAAATTCTTCAGCTTTCTGAAGAAGAATCACACTGGACTGCAAACACTTACTCTATTCCTCTCTCCACGAATGCTGCCTCACCTGCTGAGTCTCTCCAGCATTTAGTGTTTGTTTCAGATTTTCAACATCATCAATATTTGGCTTTCCATTATTTGGTTGAGTTTATTAAGATACGAAAAGAAAATTCCGTGGAGGGTTTTTCACCATGAAGTCGAAAAAAAACTCAACACAATTTGCACTTAGCCAAAGTAAAAGTCAGGCCCAAGGGTCAAAGCCTAGAAAGATAGGAAATAGGTCATTTGGTCCATTGTGCGGGTTCCTTCATTCAGTCACATCATGGTCGAGTTTCCAAACAAAAACTGAAAGAACCGTGAATGCTGGAAATCAGAAACAAAACCAGCAATTGCCGGGAAAGCTCAGCAGCATTTGTGGAGACAAATCAGAGTTAACGTTTCGGATACAGTGACCCTTCCTCAGAACTGCCTGAGTTTCCATTTGGCTGATTGTTTTTCCCCCATTCCAACACCATATCCCTCGGTATCTTGAAGACCTGGAAGCGTATTGATTTCTGTCTTGAATATACTCAATGTTAAATATTGCACAATAAATACCGAAAGAACTGCGGATGCTGTAAATCAAGAACAAAAAAAAAGTTGCTGGAAAAGCTTCGCAGGTCTGGCAGCAAACCGGACCTGATGAAGGGTTTAGGCCCGAAACGTCAAGTTTTCCTGCTCCTATGATGCTGCTTGACCTGCTGTGTTCGTCCAGCCCCATGCTTGTTATCTCGGATTCTCCAGCATCTGCAGTACCTTTTATCCCCGATTACTCTGTTCTTTTTTCCTTCACAGATGCTGCCAGACCTGCTGAGCTTTTCCAGCAACTTCTGTTTTTGTTAAATATTGCACCCTGGGGTGCAGCATTGCAAAGATTCGCTACCCTCAAAGGGAATTTTCTCTTTATTTCAGTAGTAAATGACCTACTTCCTTTTATTACATGTCTCCTGGTTCGAGACGCTTTCACTGGAGGAAACACGCTGAACTTTGTACAAGAAAGCACATCGGGTCTCCACCAACTCTCTGTAGAACAATTCTATTACCCTTCCACCCCTCTCCTTGTAGCCCTGTTCATTTTCCTTAAGTTTCCATCGAAATTCCCTTTAGCAAGGGACTGACTCTTTGCTTCCACTGGTCTAGCGGGTATGGAGTTCCAAATCCTCACCACTCAGTATTTTTTTTAAAAAGGTTTATCTTCACATTCGTCCAAAAACCTTCAATCTCTTGGCTCTAGTCCTCGTACTATCAACTAATAAGAGTTTGTCACCTTTGCCCCTCCCGCGCCTCCTTTGGGAAGAACCAAGCTTTTATTTCTCAAATTTAACCTGGTGGGTAAAATCATGGTGGGAAAAAAAATATTTTTAAAGGCATGTTCTCCTGATCCTGAGCTCTTTCATACGACCGGTTGCACCTGATATCTGGGGAAATGAACGTTGAGCTTCCTTTTACGGTTTGCCGTGGATCATAACAAGAACAGTAAAAGGGGAGAGTGGAGCTCAATGTTGTGGAATGGCACTTGGGCGCTCAAGCCACTTGCCAGTTGACCTTCGCCCTCGCTGTTTCTGGTATCATCAATCTTGGTCAAACTGGCCTGACGCTTGCTGCCATTGAAGTCTACTGTCGCGTTTCAAGCTGCGATGTAATGGGCAGTGCCGCGTTTCCCCATCGCCTCCGGGGGGCTTGCGAGAATCTGAGTTAACGGTGTGTTATGACGAGTGATGTGTTGCCAGGCAGAAAGCCGCATTCCCCAACCTGCAGAAACCCGCATCCCAGCGAGGAAAGGAGAGACGGAGCAAACATTAGCATTTATCAGCACTCTCAGCTCTCTTAATTCGCCGCTCCTTAGACAAGGTTCAAGGGAATAGATGGATATGCTAAAATATCAATAGTTTCAATTTTTTTATTCGTCCTGGTAAATAGACGCGTGTACCTCGAGTTGTCTTACTCTGTTTGACTGCCCCACTCTTTCAACTTCTGTGCATTCACTTAAGATTTTTTTTTAAAAGCCAAGTATTTTGCAAAAAACAAAACACCCGATAATGTCGCAAATCCGAATTCCTGGCATCTGACTCTTGAGTCATATGTTCTATCCTGTGCATCTCTGTTTTATTCATTGTATTTTACGTTATTACCCGAAACTGGTTTTCATTCCCAAGCGAGGAACCTACTCTCCTGATATCAGTTAGAAAGCAGTCCTTCCTAAATAAGGGGTTAATTCGCACCCAGTTGGCCCGGCCCATGTACTGGTGGCATCTTCTTGTAATTTTTAAATGCACCTCAAACAAGATCAGCATTTGCCGATCATCCAACAGCAACAAAATAGTAACCAATACAGTTAAGTAAGCAGCATTTTAATCGACAATCACAAGGAGATTTTGCTTTTTATTTGAAGGCAAAGCTCCTCTCTTTCGGCGAAAGCTGGTGTGAATTAGCTCTCGATTTGCCTCTGGCGGTAGGTTTCTTTTTGAGTGCTCAAATAGAGAAATTAAAAGCGTAGTTGTTCACTTTTACCTCTCTGCGATTTTCTCTCAGTCCATTGAGAAGCCCTGGTTATCCCAGTGATTTTAACAGGGCGAGTCCCTCGAGGGGTTACAGGAGTGTGTTGGTGTCGGAGTAACAGGGGAAAGGAAGGGTGGGCTGGTTGTGAAAGTGCTCCGGTCTGTTGGGGGTACTCTCCCTCTATTTTTCCCCTACCCCAAGTTCACCCGCAACTACGCAATTCCTGCAAAAAGCTGCTGTCAAGTCCGAGGGAATTGCATTTCAAACTTTTTTGATATATCCCCTGTGAAGGCGAGAAGATAAAATGCATCTGTGACTCTAACCCTTCTGAGCATCAACAGTCCCAAGTGAAGCTGGAGAGAAATGGGCTGGTTAACCCTCCCTATCTCCTGAGAGGTTTGTAGGGGTTTTTTTGACGCTTTTTTTTCCTGACCATTCATAGAGAGGCACAGGGATTGTGCGTGTGTGTGTGTTTAAATCTCTCTACCGATCTCTTCTTCCAATCCTATTAATATGTGAAATGGATGTTATTACCTCGTGGTTCCGCTGAGCACTGTGGTGCTCTTATTCTGCATTGAGTGGATTGCAGTTCGCATTGTAGCTCATTCCGCTCAGCGGCAGGGTCTGAGCGTACAGTGTGCAGTACTGAGCTGCTTTAGCTTCTCAGTCTGGGTGAAGCCTCCAGCAATCTGGCCACAAAGTGTTATTCCCGGCACTAGACGCGGGGCTGCAGCCTATAGCGAGCCGCTTTTCGGTGGATTTGGAAGACTTTCTCTATTTATCCTCCCCCTTTGAAGCTATGGTAGTAAAAGTGTGGCTTGCAGCGCAGAGAACTCTGCTTGGTTCCTGTTTATTGTTTGTGTGTGTGTGTATGTGTGTCTTGTAAGAAAAAAAGTGAATGAACTTAAAAGTTCCGCTCGCCGTTGACCATCTCTGAACAAGGAAGATTGAAAACACACAACAAAAAAGCATCAGCCGGTTCAACTCTTCTGGTATCATCGGCGGAATGAAAGGTAAATGCGCCTCAGATGTGACAGAGCTGTGTCACATCTCCCAGTCAGTCAATGAACAGCGGTTATGGTACATGAGGAACCATAAGGCGTTTGCACAAGAATTTTGATGAAAGATTAAGAAAGAAAGGAGTAGATTGGAAGTTTATTTATTTTTTGCAGATGTAACTCCATTCCCAACAAGTTTAAAACATTCACTCTGCCGTAATGGTATATTTTGAGCTGACACTTGGAACTTTTAAGTGTCACCGCTTTAATTGAGAATGTTCCTCACATTCCCAAATTCGAATTAGTATTTTTTTGGTCACCAGTTTATTTGGTGGAGCAAGCGTCACTTGACTCTGAGGAGAGCGGACAGTAACTTGCAGGCGGTGTTAAATGCACCGGAATCAATGAGTTAGCAGGAGTCTGTCTGCACAGCACTGCGTTCCGCTAGTTATGGTGCTCATTGGATATCAGTTCACGTGTATTCCAAAAAAAACTATCGTTATTTAGCAGAATAAATTTTAAAAAGTAATAAAGTCTTATGCGGAGGTGGTAGGTGAATGAATTTACCTGTGATCCATTTTCAGCAAGGTGGGGGATGTTAATCGGGTGACGCTGATGATTACCCTTCGATATGTTAAAGATTTGTTCAAGCACTTGCTATATCTTGCGGCTGTCACGCTACAGAATTATAATAAGGAATAACTAATCGATGTGCATGCACTTGAGGGAGGTACTTTTTACTTGGAAAGCTAGGGACCGAAGCTAATGTGAATGGAGAGCTGGGGCAGAAGTCGCTGTTACCTCCTGTGTTTCAGATCACGACTGACCAGCGTCCACTTGTGACTCAGAGTAGTCTGGCACGGAGCTTGGGGCTTGCTGCTGGCTTGATGCATCCCTAAAATTTACACATAGCCGAGTCTTAAATGTCAGAGAGCGACAGAAAAGTCAGGAACAACCTGTTTAAAAACCAAACGCCAGAATAGATTTGTTTTTAAATGTCACCCCTGTTCGGAATTGTTTGATGCTAAATAATTTGTCTTGTGTGAATGTTGAAGAGGGCAAGTTACGCTGCAGTGAACGGCTTCTTTTTAATCCCCCAATAGCCTTTTGGTCATTGCACTGACTTCTGCTTTTTTTCTTGACTTATTATTGCAACCCTGTGTGCACCAGAGGTAAAGAATGTAAGCATTTTAATACCAGGTATTCATACAGCATATCTAATGAGCTACAATCTAGAATTTATTTGAATTAATTTGAATCAAAATAAGCCTCTTATACATAGAGATAGGCTTAACATAAAACTTGTATTCAACCTGTGCCAAATCATTCTGATATCTTCAATCCAGTGGGCATTGCAAAATGGCAAACTGAGTAATAATAAATTACAAAATATATTTATGGATATAAAAATATACAGAGAGGTCCACAGAAGAAGACTTGTAGATAGAGGCAAGGTACCAGATAAATAGACCTCTTTTTATTGCATTAGGTCTCATTATTGAAAGTTATCAAAGCAACTTGGCACTGTATGAATGAAAGTTGTACAATGAACCTACCCAGCATTTTGAAGGGATATACAAAGGATTAAACCAGTTAAGCTCATTATTTTACATGGAAAGACTGTGTAAATGTTCATCACCCTGGTTATACTACTGGGGAAAAATACTTCAAGCCTCCTTCTTATGTGCTTTCCATATTTTAGAGGTCAAACAAAGACAAAGATCAGAAAAAGATCACTCAAATCATACAAATATGCCTAGGTGGTTTCTATAGTTCAATTGTCTTCTCATAAGCAAGAGTGTCACTAAAGTTGTTTACAGTGACTTTTGCTGACGGACATATCACACATCTTTAGTGTGTCACTGTGTATTGTAAGGAATCCCTCTCACACATACTGTTACAGCAGCATATCCATCACAGGACTAAATCTCAGCCATTGGAAAAAAACTGGTATAAAAATTTCAAATGCATAAGTCTTCAAAGGATGTTACTTTTGTAACTAAATTGGTTGCATTTAGTTTTCTATCTTCAGCATCCACCTGAGGTTACATAGTTTACAGCAACAATTTTGCATGATCAAATCACCACATTGCATCCTCATTTTCTTTGGTTCCTAAATATCTCCAACCTAATCTTCTTCAAACAAATATACAGAAAAATGAATATGTAAAATTTCATAATTTAATCCTGTTAAATGATTGGCAATTACAATGTGCTAGAAACCCTATGATGCATTCTGCTGCTGCCTTTGATATGCTCTCATGTGTATCATGCAGTCTTCAAATGCAACTGGGCACTAATGCTATCGGGAAAATAAAATTTAGAATTGAACATTTTTTTAAAAAATGCATCTGTATTAGCATTATGATAATATTTACTCATTCCTTCAGTTCAGGATATATCTACAAACTCTATAAATGAATCAATGCTGAAAAGCCACTACAAAGTGTTCATTGACCTGAACCTGGCATCAAGACATATGCAGCTGAATTTCCTTGGCATTTCCGTCAAAGTTACTTGGATTTCCCACTGAAGTTTCAGTGGTGCAGTGGAAGAAACCTTAAAGCAATTTGGCTTTGGTAACTGTCCAGCAATAATATCTGTTCGTGTAACCCTAGTCACTTACATTTTTCTCCATCATGAACATTTAAAAGATTTGAAAATCAGGAGAAAGACTGACAATGTTGAAAACACTGGGTGCTCCTAGTCTTCTTTTCCTTTCCTGACCCATGTAACTGGAATTACATTTTGTGCCATTAATATTAACTATGTCAGTATGTTAACACAACATTCTTCTTTTATCACACTAGGTCAAACTCTTTGTTAAAATGCCAGACAGTAGAATTTCACGGAAACATGTTTATGCATTTGTTGCTGACACTGCCCAGCCTTCTTTCGATCCTGTTCTATCCAAGGATAACCAGTGAATGTAAAGTCATTATTCCCAACCTTTTTTTTATCACAATGGCTCTCTTGTTATTGAAGGTGTAAACATTTGCAATTGTCCTGTTCCTATAAAGGCTGACTTTTTCACATAGTTTCATTTGTCTCTGCTCCTATTCTGAACACAATGATTCGTGCTGAGTACGATGAGCGGTGGCAGTTCTCGTACACTTCATCTTTCATGTGTGAGTTTAAAGGGGGACAGGCTATATTTGCTTTGAGGGCTTTATTGGTGAGCTGGATCTTCTGCTCAATGAGCCTGCATGTACCAGCCATTTGAATAGGTTAATCTGCAGTGACCAATTCCCTTCAGGGCCCTATTGTAGCAGACCTCTAATACTTTTGCAGAGACTAGCTGATTAAGAAAGCACCAAGGACTTAACAGACTTTGGAACACTTGAAACACAATGTATGGTTTGATTAAGCAGGTGGATAGCAGTATGTTATTCCATCTCATTGTCTTAAAACACTTCATAATGTTTGTCAGGAAAGTACAATAAATATTGAAACTTTCTGAAGTTATAATTTTTATTCTTATTTTTAGAAATAAAAGAAAAGCTGCTCCAAACATGGAGCAGAAATATGGTAGAATATTAATGTGACTATGACAGCTGTGTAATTGACAAGAATGTGTTATAAGTAGGGTTAAACACTTCCTACTTTTCTTAGAATTGTAAGTCTTTGGCATCCACTTCATCAAAAGGCAGGGGATACAAAAATCTTTAAATATTTTTAAGGAAGAGATAGATAGATTCTTGATAACCACAGGATATAAGATTATCAGGGATATGCAGGGGTGTAGAGTCGAGGTTAAAATCGGAGCAACCCGTGATCTGATTGAATGATGGAGCAGGCTTGAAGGGCTGAGTGGCCTTCTCTTTTTCCTTGTTTACATCTGTTTATGTACTCTTCTACAGCTGTGTTCATGTAGTGTAATGTTGATCTCTCCTCATACCTTTTCATGTTAGGAATTTTGGTTGTGTACTGACACACTGGCAAAGTGCGCTGAAAGTGATAGCTGATTACAAATTTGCCCCAGTGTTACCGCCTGCCAACAAGTATATTGGAAAGATTAGCAGATTGATGGTCAAACTGCTTCTTCTGTGACTAAGAAGCCCTTGAGTAGGACTTGAATCCAACATTTCTGGTGCAGAGCCTAAGGCATGACCCACCAAGCCACCAGAATATTATTGTTTTCTAACCAGCAACCTACCTAAAATGGTTACATTAGTTCTAAATTATCAGCTAGCATGGGGGAAAGAAATGCTAGTTCAGGCTTTATAGTGTTTTATTTAAAATATAACTCTATTAATTACAGAATGCATGATATTGATAGAAATTAATTAGTATCTTCTCTTGGCAGATCCATTTTAATTATTACAACCAGAAGAGGAAGGGGCTATCAGCACTCTCTTATTTAATCCCTTCTGCCAGTCACAGCAATTTTTTTTATTTCTTTTTCAAACACAGCTACATCATACATCGTAATAGATCAAAATGAAGGAACCGATTGCAAGATTTTTATTTTGCACGAAGGAAAGAAGGATTTTAAAATTTATTAACCCAAAAATAAATAATAAAAAACCACAAGAGCAAACACACACACGTGCACAAACACAGGTAATAAGTTTTAAAATACTGGCATAGAAGAATAAATGTTTCACAGTTTAAATTGTACATTATATATATTAGATATTTTATATTATTTAAATGATATTTTGGGTAAAGGAATTGAGATGTCATTTTACTGCTGTACAAGACATTGGTGAGGCCAAATTTGGAATACCGCATACCATTCTGATCTCCCTACTATAGGAAGGATGTTGTTAAGCCAGAAAGAGTGCGGCCAACAATTACAAGATGTTGTCGGGACTGGAAGGTTTGAGTTAAGGAGGGGCTGGATAGGCTGGGACTTTTTGCACTGGAGAGTAGGAGGCTGAGGATGAGCTTATAGAGGTTTACAAAATCATGGGGGGCATCAATAAGGTGAATAGCCAAGTCCTTTTTTTCCCTGAGGGTACGGGAGTCCAAAATTAGACAGTATACATTTAAGGTGGGAGGGGATAGATTTAAAAAGGACCTGAGAGGTAACCTTTTCACACAGAGGGTGGTGAACGTATGGAATGAGCTGCTAGAGGAAGTGGTAGAGGCAGGTATGATTACAACATTTAAAAGACATTGAGACAGGCACATGAATAGGAAATGCAGGCATGTGGGATTTGTTAAGTTTGGAACACCTGGTTGGCATGGACAAATTGGACTGAAGGGCCTGTTTTCATGCTGTATGACACAATGACTCAAAGTCCTTAGAATTCTTGAGGAATTAACTTTGGTCTCTGATTAAAAAGTTAATTAATTTTCTTGCTGCTCCAACTTGCTTTTTCACTAGGCGCTACTTTTGCGCTGCTCAGAAAAACAGGCAGGGAGACGGAAAGGAGGAATTAGAGAGTGTATTCTGAAGTTGTTTAAAACCCCACTTTCTTCCTTCCTCCTTTGTCCTAAAGAAGCAGCTACTGATGAATGGTTCAGCTTTTACATTCCTGCTTCTGGCTCCATTGTCTTTCCAGTTTGAAGAGGTTTCAACAACCTTCAGTGTGCAATTATCCAAGTATGAATAAAAATAGGACATATGAATGTCTTGATTCTAACTCAGTTCCCTGCTTTCAATGCCTTTCCATGAAATAATAATTTCAGTGTCGATGATTTTGCGATTCTGCATTGTTTTCCTGTCCTTGCCTAAATTTGTGCTTGAGACATCTCAGCAACCATTTTAAGTTAGCATTTGCACTGAGTTTTGAACCATTTTACCCCATGTAAGGCCTCCTATAACAATCAGTGAATGGAAGTTAAAGTTTGAAGGTCAATTTTTGCCACTGTCATAAAAAAAATTACAACAGGTTTCTGACATTATTAAAAAATGTAGACAAAGGACTTTGACATGCCTGTGTTTAGCATCCTGGTCTTAGTTTCATAAAGTTTCTTTTATACTCAGTGAAAAATATCTATTTAAATTCAATAACTTATTATATTCTGATAAAAGGCCACTTAGGATTGTGGCAAACACTGATTAATCTTTTCCTGTCTGTGGTTAAAGATATAAGTAGGATTTGCTTTAAACATGAAAAGGTAATGGCCCTGATAAATAAGAAGAGCTTGCATTTGTATCTTATCAAATGTCGAAGTCCTTTGCTATTTCCCAAATACTCATACGGAAACTGAATGCTGAGCTACCATGTAAGTAATTAGGAGGAAGACTGGAAGTTTAGTCCAATAGATGGATTTGAAAGAGATTATATGAGGCTTAGAATGCAGTATACAAGGGTAATCCAGGATGCTTGACATTCTAATACATTACATACAACATCACAGGAAGTAATGCATTATCGTATGATCTTGCTCACTTTTGCAATCTCGTGGCAAAATGAACCCATGACAAGATGAGGCTATTTCTAAGAGAATGATAAAGTTAACTCTGTAAATATCCTTTAACAGCATAATGAGATCAATAATATTTTCCTGCTGGAGAGCCATGGAGTGTAGTGCCAAGGTAGCTAATTGCTATGACATTTCTTGTGGATGAGGTAAATTGTAGCAAGCCCAGAGTCAGTGAAATTGAACATTGGTGAAGGGTTGTAAAATTCTGTGAAGTTGTGGGCAATATCATGGCAATAATGTTGAATTTCGCTGATATTATGCTTGGTCATGTTGTCAGATTTGGTCGAATCAGAAATAAGTAATTTGAACTAATTCTCTGTTCCTTAGAAGAGTTTGTTGTGGTAGGTTGCGCAGTGAGAAGATTCCCTGTTGAACATTGGATCGATGAGTTAGCCTAGGAAAACCATCCAGCCTCCATTTAGTGACCGATGCTGGAACACACTCATCTCAGATTATGTTCTTGCAGTTCCGAGTCTAGAACACAGAGTTACGGTTCCAAAATATTTAACCATTTAGGACAGAGTTGAAGAGAAACTTCTTTACTGAAAGGGTTGTCAACCTTTGGAATGACCAATTCCAGAGAGTTGTGGATATTCAGTCATTGAGTACGTTCACAACAGAAGGTGATACATTTTTTGGGAATGAAAGAAATTAAAGAATATGAAAATCATTCAGAAAGGTGCAGTTGAAACAAAGGATGAATTATGATCTTGTTGAATGATAGAGCAGATTCAAATGACTAGCCTACTCCGTTTCTTATAATCACTGTATGAATTTGGTTTTGGAAAAACACCCCTTTATGCAGGAGAGAAAGGAAATTAGAAACAATAAGATACAACTTAAAATGATCCTTGTCTTTTTTTATTTTTACCCTATGTTTGTACAACCAAATGGCTATTTTAGTAATTGCATTCTCTGTGGTCTAAGAGGCTTCTCTAGATCTTTGTTAGTAGAGACAAGGTTGAATCATTCCACTCTCCTCGTGCGAATGGATAAGCTTCCAAACTTAAGTTTTCAAGAAAAGATCAATATGACTACATGCCGAAGTATTGTGGTTTCTAGATCAAATTTGGAGTTGTGCTTTTTCATATTCTTCTGTACATACGAACCTTCTGTGTTTTTTTAAATGGTTTTCTATCCTTTGCTAAAGTTGCAGAGAGCAAAATTTCTGACAAGCCATTAAGTTTTTATCTAAATATTACGCCCTTTTGTTTGATTTTAGTTGCTTTCTCAAAAAATGGATTTTATATTTCGGAAACTTAAGCTGAACTCAGTCTGAATTAAACAAATGTAACTTTATTATTGCAGGTGGATTTGCAGAAGTTTGTGTGAGGGCTAATGATTAAAACAGACAGCGACAACTAAAAATAAATTATACTTACATACACTTTTATTGTAAAATGGTGGAAGGTGCTTCTCCGGAACATGATCAAACAAAAAGCTTCACCAGGCCCCACAGAGGTGAATGAAAACTTGGGTCAAGTAGGTGAGATTTAAGACCAAATTGGAGGAGGGACAAGAGGCAGAGAAGTGGAAAGGTTTAGTGAGGAAGTTTCAGGGCTTAATACCTTTATAGCTGAAGACCCAGATATTAATGTTGGAATGTTTAAATGTGGGGAGGTTGAGTTCAGAACTGGAGGAATGCAGATATCTCATCTGATTGTGCAGCTGAAAGAGATCACAGATGTACGAAGGGGCGAGGTCTTGGAGGGGGGAAACCATTGCAGATAACTCTCTTATCAAAACTATTTGCAGAGTTAATATTGGAATCAGACCAAATGGACAGGTGTTGGACAACGATGTTGTGGTCAGCTGTAGCAAAGGCTGCAGAGATCACGATTGAGGAAGAGAGAGACAGTTTACCAGGTCACAGTTTCTTGCAGTACCTTTTGTGACTTTAAGAGCCATTATGGTATTTTGGGAGGCAACAACATATTCAAGGACTTTGGAAAGAAAAGAAAGTTCAAGATGCAGTTGTAGTTTTTATGAGCAGATGAATCAATGGTGATATTTTTGTGAAGAATTATGGCAGATTTGAAAGGGAGAGGGACAAGTTTTGAGGAGACCAATGTATTAACAATATCAATTAATATGGGGGCTAGAAATGGAATCTAAACTTTCAGCAATCTATTGGGAGTAGGGTTGAAGGAGAACTATGTGAATCTGTTATTGACTCTGAGCCTGGAGATGGAAGACTGAGAGAAACCAGAGAAAGATATAGGCGAAGGGCTAGGGCAAGGCAAACCTTAGAGGAGTTCAATCGAATACATATGTGCAAGCAGCACAGTGGCTCAATGATTAGCACTGCTGCCTCACAGCACCAGGGATGCAGGTTCAATTCCACACTCAGATGACTGCATGTGTGGAGTTACCATATTCTCCTTGTGTGGGACTGGGTTTCCTCCCACTGTCCTAAGAAGTGCGGGTTAGGTGAATTGGTCATGCTAAATTGCCTATAGCATCCAGGAATATATAGGTTAGGTAGATTAGCCAGGCTTACAGGGATGGTAGGATGCTTTTCAGAGAGTCAGAGTGGTCTCAGTGGGCCAAGTGGCCTGCTTCCACACTTTAGGGATTCTAAAAGAAGGAAGCATCAGTAGCTTGACTTTTGTGATAATGAACTCCATGAGTTCCATGCGCTTATTGTTGGAGGTGAGACTAAAGGTAATAGGAGTTAAGAAGGTGCATTGTGTATTTTTTTGCTTTCATACTCGAGATGTGAGATTTGCTGGCTGGGCCTGCATTTATTGCTCGCGCTCATTGCTCTTTGGAGGTTGTAATGTGCTATCTTGCATTCAAACAAGGAACAAAAGATGGTCACTCAGCCCTTTGAACCAGCTGCATCATTCAATAAGATCATGGCTGATCTGATTTTAACCTCAGTTTGACTTTCTTGTATATGCCCAATACTCTTCCATCCCTTTGGCTTCGCGAACTGCTGCAGTCCATTTGGTGGATGTCCACCCATCATGTTGTCAGGGAGGAAGTTCCAGGATTTTGACCCAGTGACACCGAAGAAACGGCGATATATTTCCAAATCAGGAGGTGAGAGTCTTGGAGTGTACCATGCAGGTGATATAGTTCCCATGTATCTGCTGTCCTTGTCCTTCTAAATGGAAGTGGTGATGGGTTTGGAGGTTGATAGACAGAACAAGAAGCCTCGGGGTTGTCTTCTATTTCATGTTTGATCCTGGAATAGTGAAAAAGCAAGTTGGTTTTTTTCTGGAACCAAACAAAGAGCCAGTTGGGTGAAGATGGTGGATGTCCATCCATAATAGAGATCAATGAGGTAGTTTAATTTTATCACAAATGATGACTTCAGGGCCACTTTTACTGACACCAGATTTTTGATGGTTTGGAGTATCAAGTGTTCAATACAGAATATAAATGAGCCAATAAAAAAACTGACAGAATTTGTCTGCTTGCACCTTTTCAACAGAAGGAAAGATTAGGGCTTAAGCAGCCATTCTTTGGTGCATGTACCACAGAATTCCCCTGGTCCATTCCCCATGGCCAATCAAAGCTGATTGGCCTGGTTTCAATTTAAACAGAAACTTGACAGTTCCCTGATGCATCCTGTATGGAAACACCTCTGCCATTCAGAATCCATTTGGTAACTAATCAGTGTCATCTTACCATTGCAATATAAACCATTATTCCCTCTTCTGGTTTGGAATTCTTGCAATTCTGAAATTTGAAAAAATTCTGAAAAGAAGCTTGAGCAGCATCTCTTTTTTCAGCAATGCATCAAAGAAACATTAGGTTGACTTCTCTGAAATGAAACAAAAGCTCCTTAATTTTTCAAAAGAGTTTGTTAACACCCTCCAATCAGAAGACTTGAATCTATTTTTCTTCAGAATGCACTGCTTGATGCATAGCAGAAGCCAAAACACTGGAGCTTATGCATTTTGCACATGCCATAACCTAATCAATAAGCTCAGAGAGATAAAGGCTCTGGTAAAGATTTACTGACGGATCTTATGAGTGATTTGAACGCAGCTTTTGAAGTTCCATAATTCTTATGGACTAAAAGGGGCCGGTGAGATTGGTTTCACAAAAATATACTTTCTGAAACCTCAAGCAAAGCTATTAATCAGCGTAAACATGCCGACTCTGTAGTTTTTGAAATATTGAAAGGAGTTAAACTAATGTTGTTCCTCTTCCAATTGAATGGTTACAATGTTGAATCGAAATCATGTTTATCAGTCTGGAGGTTTGAATGAATGAAGTTACCTAATTTGTCCTGTTACACCAATTAATAATGATGATAGAAGAATTCTCCTGGGACTTCTACAGGGATCTTTTGTCCCGACAATCTCTGAAAATAGTTGAAGTTTCCAACAGGAAAAGAGTTGAACAGTTTGGAAAACCAATCCATGTTACAAATATATCTAGGACATGTTCTACAAATAATTTTACTTAACAGTCATAGGCTGAAACACTCTGACATGACGAGAAACACTCCAGATTACAGCACATTCAGGAAAAGATATGGGAGGTTGAAGGAAAAAGAAAAAAGCAGAGTAGTTAACCAAGAAAAACAGAAGGAATAAAGTTCCTTAAGAGAAGTAACAGAAATTGAAGCATTCCTGCTTTGTAAGCATCATTGGTAGAATATTACTGTAAAAGATATTGTTATGAATATGATCTGTGCTCATCTTGATGGACATTTCAGTGCAAAATTAAAGGAATATTGTATTGTCAAAGGCTCTGTCTTCCAGATGGGATGTTAAATCAATGCTCCTGTCTGTCCGTTCAGGTGGTTACAGATACCACAAATCACTATTTGAAGAAAAGCAGATCCTCAAATCCAAGCCAATATTTATTCTTCAAACAATGTCGCTTAATGTGATGAATCATTTTTCTGCTGCTCTGTGGAACTTAATGTGAACAAGTTTACTGCCATGTTGCGCTGATCTAACAACTATGATTCATTATGCCAGTATGCTGAGGATGGGAAAGTGCTACACAAATGTGTTTCTTTCCTCTAGCTTGAAGGAGGGATTAAATTAATATAACAATACTTACCATATGAATCACAGTGAGCTCAATTCCTTTGATCATGAGTCGTTCTACTGCATTTTATTCACATGCATACTGCACTTTCAGCATCTTTCTATTGATTTCTTATGCCTCAACACATCAAAATCAAAATTTCTCATCTTCAGATCCCTCCAGACTTCGGTCAATCTTACTTTAATGTAGAAAGAGTATAATCCAGTCCCTTAAATCTTTTTGGTCAGTCCATTAGATTAAAACTGGGTTTTAATTCAACAGCAGTTTTTTTTTGCCTACATTGTAAATCCTAAAGTAACATTACTAAACAAAGCTATACTTAGCTTTCTGATCTTATCCACCACACTTCCCAATGCATATTCTATAGCATTCTAACTATAATCCACAGAATGCACCCTATCCACTACATTATTGAGGCAGCAATTACCATATCCCCACAGTTCACTGCCTGACTCTCTTAATTTTGTTCCATTTCTTCCTCAGTATGAAAAGCTATCTCAAATTGTACCTTCCTTATTGATCACCATCCTAACTTTTCCCTTACATTCCATTTAGTCTTTGGGTAAAACATTGGGAACTTTCCCTGTTACATGGAAGATACTGGCCAAGACCTTTAGGCAGGTGAGGAGACTCTTCACCTTGGCAAAATTGATGCCACATGCCAGAACTCAGAAGTCCCACTCCTGAATGTGATCCCTACCATTTTGATAGTACGAGAGCGGGAGAAATGTGAACATGTGAATTCCACATCTGTGGTTCATTGAGGCAGCTCCACTTGCCAAACAGTATCTGCCTTCAGTCCTATCTGAATTTTGTTAATGGGAGGTCCATAACGTGACATGCTCTTTAGATCTAATGCAGAATTTCTAAACTTACCTGTATTCTTCGTAGATGTGGCTACTCTTTGGTGATGTAAGATAGCCTTTTGGATATGGTCCCAGGATATCTTTGACCTATCGCAGGTGTTGCTCAATGCAGGCACTCATTTGACTGGTACATGCCAATTCAATTTACCCAGATATCTTTGCATGTATCAGGGAATATTTGATGCACGTGAGCCAGCAGTAAGTGGAACAGTCACAACTTTATTTGAAGGCAACACAGGTACGAACTAAGCTTAACAATTTTAATAACTCTATTTCTGACAATCTGATTCTTTCGTAACTTAAATACTTGCCAGATACTCATAACTTTTGCCCAATCAGAGAATTTTTGGTCTGTTCCTCTCTATTCTCTGAAGAAGGGTCCAGACCCAAAACATCAGCTTTCCTGCTCCTCTGATGCTGCCTGGCCTGCTGTGTTCACCCAGCTCCACGCCTTGTTATCTCTGACTCCAGTATCGGCAGTTCCTATTATCTCTGTTCTGATCTCTGCTGTGTCCTGATGCGCCTGTAGGTCAACCGGAGAGTGGGGTCCAGTTGAGCCCTGCCAGGGCCAGTTTCTTATACATTCCTGGCTACTTTCCCAAATTTTCCAAAGACTTGACCAATCAGGTACGTAGAGGTAATTGGTTTTATCACCTGGAAATGTTGTTAATAGTTTCAATGGCTTTCCAATGGTGAACTATTTGCGTCTAATTTTGCATCTGGGCATCTGGTTTTGGCCCAGAATATGAACCTGGTCTTTTGTTGTACAAATGTACATCTGGCCCCATGTATCTAGAGATGATCTGTTTGTCAGGAAATGATGGAATGCCCTCTTACAATTGCCAATGTCTCTCTGGTTTTCAATTGTCTGAGCTTGAATCTTACAAGGGCCTATCTTCAGACAGAATTGTTTGTGTGTCTGTATGTCTTGGATGGAGAAATTCCCAGCATACCTTGCTTTTTGGCCAGTTTCTGTGCCCTGTGTATTACAATTGTGGTACGTGTATTTCTGGTTGTAGCCGGTTCCTTTTTTTAAGGATTTGATTTTACTTGAGCAGTTGCAGGCTGCCGTACAGGAATCCTTTGGGACCAGTTGCATGCCCTTTATGACTGAATTAGATATGAGTGTGTGTGAGAGTGCATGAACTGATTGGAACTGTCAGGCATGTTGAAATTGTCAAAAATTGTTTGTAGTCTTTTCCCAAAAAAAGCTAGGTATTTCCCTCTGTCTGCTGACATAAGCCTGAAGCCTACCATGATAGAATTTGTGCTGTATGAGTTATTTCACAACCTATGTGGGGTGCCAACCAGTTCACTATCTGGTTAACAGCTCCAGGCACTGATAAGTTCTTTGAAGGGATACTATGATTACATACGATCATTCTTACAGTGGCTTCATAGGATGGAAATATAGTGAGTGGGTGTTTATTATCTTTTTCAGGAAAAGAATTGACGTCATAAATAAACAAGACTTTATTTAATCTCACCATGAGATGGTGTGATTAGTGTAAGGGAAAAGTATAATTGGCATGCATGGGTCAGCATGCATTGGTAATAAGTTCGCATAGAGCCTATAAAGGCCCATGTGGGGTTGGCAGAGAGACATAAGTTGGGACGAGGTTATGAAAGGGCATGGGAGTGGATAGACAGCATGAAGTGGCATGAGCGGACGTGGATCAGAAATGGAGAGCATGTACGGTGTGGGTATAAGGAGTGATAGCTGGAGTTTGAGTTATAAAGAAAAGCTGGGACTTTTTTCAATGGATGATAAGAGGTTGAGAGGTGACTTTTATCGAAATTTATAAAATCATGAGGATAGGATTAACAGTAGGTGTCTTTTCGAGACTAGGGGGCACATTTTTAAGGTGAGAGGAGAAGAGATTTAAAAAAGACATGAGGGGCAGATTTTTTACACAGAGGGTTGTTTGCGCGTGGAATGAACTTCCTGAGGAAGTGGTTAATGTGGGTACATTTACAACATTTAAAAGACACTTGAGTAAGTATATGAATAGGAAAAGTGTGGATGGATATAGGGCCAGGAGCAGCTAGGTGGGATTATGTTCAGCATGGACTTTTTATTTCTATTCATTTGTGGGATGTGGGCGTCGCTGGCTGGCCAATATTTCTTGGCTGTCCCTAGTTGACCCTTGAGAAGGTGGTGGTGAGCTGCCTTCTTGAACCGTTACAGTCCACCTGCTGTGGGTTGACCCACAATGCCATTAAGGAGGGAATTCCAGGATTTTTGACGTAGCGACAGTGAAGGTTGGACCGAAGGGTCTGTTCCTTGCTGTATGACTCTATGCCTGTGTTTTCTTATTGTGTTTTTTTTTTAACCCAGCATTGTCAAAGTGCTGGAGCACTGAGAGGATGGTCCCTGTCACACACATCCCCTTCCAACCTGGTAGCCCCCACATGCATTCCAGGCGTTAGCAGACCCAATTTTGACTTTTTCCTGTCTGTCTCTAGTAAGAAAACCCAAACCTCTGAGCCACGTTTCCCCAGTTGAGCTTTACAGATCCGGGAATTGTCCTGACTGAGTCAGGAGTAGAAAATGGTGGCCATGGTATAAATTTAGTTTGTTTTACTGGGGTTTTTGCTGCAGTTTGACCAGCACCATCAACTGCAATGATGTTGACAGCAAGAAAGTTGCAGTTTGCAAGGCAGAAATTTCCAACAGCTTGGACACTTTAAATAAAAGATTTATGTTTCAATCAGTGCAGGAGAAATTTGATGTCTCACACTTGATACAGAAAACCCCAATGGGCTTTCCATGCGTTTCAGACCATCCGGCTTATTTTATTTTGACTGTTGCAAGAGATGCAGTAATTTTTCATGACTTTTTGACTTAAGAAAGGTGCACTAAAATAACCTCATTAAACTATGTGTAGAATTACTGTTTTATTACCAACTCTTCAATGCAGTGAATGAGTACAGAAGTCTATGTAGTTGTAATGCAATTATTAAAGTACAGGAATAATTTAGATTTAGCTGAAATGCTCCAGCATGTTGCTTGGCAAGATTTGTGTATAAAAGTCCACTGTTTCTATTAATATCTATATCTTACATAGCAGATATTTCTCAATTCTTCTGCCCTCAGATTAATAAGAGGGATTGCAAGGATACATTTTACATTTAACAATCTTGTGAGGAAGACTTTTTTTCCTAGTTGCCATTTTTCCCTCATTTCTGAAAGTGTTGTTGAGTGGCTTGGTACTCCTTTCTAAAGACAGGTTGCCCTCCAATGTTTCACTGACTACAACATTTGTTTTTGGTGAACATTGGCAATGAGTGTGAGCAGCATGTTCAATGTTGTTGGACCAATGTCACTAATTTGATGCTGTCCTCACAAGATGTCCTAACATGCATATTTCCAGGTGGACATTGGATCATGACAAAATGTAGGAATCATGCTCTCATTATGAGTGAGAAAAGGTCAAAGGCTGGGATAGAACAACTGTGAAATGACATTTTTTTGATCTTAACAGCGATTTTATACCCCTTAATCCCTGACTGACCCAGCAATAAGGCCAACTCCTCACTAATTGTTTCACTGCTGACAAGGAACATTTCTCAACCCAAAAGGCTCAGTGGTTAGCACTGCTGCCTCAAAACACCAGGGACTAGTGTTTGATTCCAGCCTCAAGTGAGTGTCTGTCTTTGTGGAGTTTGCACATTCTTCCTGAGTTTGCATAGGTTTCCTCCAGGTGCTCCAGTTTCCTTCCACAGCCTAAAGGTGCAAATGTTAGGTAGATTGGCCACGCTAAATTGCCCATTTTGTCTCCATGGATGTGCAGGCTATGTGGGTTACCCATGGGAAATGCAGGGTTAGAGGGAGAGCGTAGAGAGGTAGGTCTACATGGGATGCTGTTCAGAGGGTCAGTGGGGGCTCGCTGAGTGAATGGCCTGCTTCCACACTGTAGAGATTCTATGACCTTTTTAGGTCATTAGATACAATATTAACTGGGAAGAAAATGACTTCTGACTTTAAAAATCAGACAATTGGGTTAGGATTTTAATACTGCCCCTCCCCATACCCTGCCACCACACTGGTACCTGGCAGGAATAGTGCATGAGAGAAGTTAAAATTTGCAACATCTTCCTCTTGGCTGTGACCTACTTGGTTCCTAACACCATAAGTTTCTTGATTCATAACATTGACATGTCCCTTCCTCCAGGCAGACAGTGGCCTAATTCACATTCAAAGCTCATGGTCCGATGACCCAATGATACCACAAGGTATTATTAAATTGAAGTTAGGTGGATTCCCACCTTACCTGCAAACTGACATCAAAACCATTGCTTGAGGCAAAAACTGTCCAGGAAAAGGACTGAGAACTCAATACTGAACAAAGCCAAGAGGAGCATAGAAAGTTGAGGTGTTAAAGTGAAGTATAAATTAAGAAAGCAAAGAGAGGGCATGAAAGAACATTGGCAACCCAAATCATGGTGAACGCAAAGATGTTTTATCAATACATTTGCGTAAGAAGATACATGAGGAAAGAGAAGGACTCAGAAGAGTGAAAACGTTACCCTTTCAGAAGTAGAAGTGAAAATGTTGGCATATCTGTCTTCATGGAAGATGGCTTTGATGCAGATATTGTACTTAGGAAGAGAAGTGGGAAGTATGAGATGTCATAAGCATGGGGAGAGACGGAAAATAATGTAATTTAGGATCCTTAAAAGTGAATAAATCACCAGGTCGAATAAAATTAACCTCAGGACTGTGCAAAAAGTCCAGGGAGAAAATACCAGAGGATTTGACCAGCATTTTCCAATCTTCACTCACTACAGGTGTGGGGCCAGAAGATTGGAAGTAGAAAATATTGGCCACGGTATAAATTTAATTTGTTTTACTGGGGTTTTTGCTGCAGTTTGACCAGCACCATCAACTGCAGTGATGTTTACAGCAAGAAAGTTGCAGTTTGCAAGGCAGAAATTCCCAACAGCTTGGACACTTTAAATAAAAGATTTATGTTTCAATCAGTGCAGGAGAAATTTGATGTCTCACACTTGATACAGAAAACCCCAATGGGCTTTCCATGCATTTCAGACCATCCGGCTTATTTTATTTTGACTGTTGCAAGAGATGCAATAATTTTTCATGATTTTTTGACTTAAGAAAGGTGCACTAAAATAACCTCATTAAACTATGTGTAGAATTACTGTTTTATTACCAACTCTTCAATGCAGTGAATGAGTATGCATTTTCCAATCTTCACTCACTACAGGTCTGTGGCCAGAAGATTGGAAAACTGTTCACATTGTACCTTTGGTTTAAAAACAAGCAAGGGAGAGACCAAATAATTACATGCTAGTCTGTAACCTGGGCAAATTATTGTAATCAATTTTGAGAGACACAATAAACTTGGAAGTAAAGGATTAATTAAGAATTATCACTCTCTCAAAACTCCTTTTGGGTCATGTGGATTGAAGAGTTCACCACCTCTCTCGAAGGCCTGGCAAGAGGTCCTGGGAAATCTCAGTGTCAGCTTCAGCCCAGTCGCCATGGAAACCATCCCTGAACCTCCAGTTGCCTCCAACCACTGACTGGAAAGAATATTCCAAGGATTGCAGGATGTAGCCTCCTGACTCTTAAGATGTGCTGCCACCTAGGGGTAAGATACGGAATCCGGCCTTTAGGTGTCATGAAGGACTGTGCATACATTAATATCAACAGGGCTTTAATAGCTTCAAGGGTCGCAGTATTTCAGTTTTGACTTGCATTTTAGCACAGATGCTAAGCCAGGCAGCTTGTCATGGCTGTTAGCAACCATCAGTCAATGGGTGAACGTGTAGCTGCACATCACTGTACCACATCAATGTCACACCTGCATCTTATGTAGCAAACACACTACATGTATATCAACCAAATGACCTTATCTTAAAATTGTCGGGGCATAGTCCTCTGTCAAGTCAAGGGAGATAGCCCTCAGTCAGGTGTTCCCAGCTTAGTCTAGGGACTTGACCTGGTTAGTCGGCTGGTTGTAGCAGTTAGGATCAGGATCCTTTCCTTAGTAGGAGGTAAAAAGCCAAATGTTGGACACCCAACTACCCTGTCTGGCTCTTTTCTGCACTGTTATGGGTTTTTCTCTCCTGGAATGAGACAAAGGGATGGATTGAGTGAACCAAAAGTCACTGGCCCAGCTCTTAGTGCAGATGGGGAAAAGTTGGGGAGATGCCCTGAATGAATGAGTAGGCAGCACAGAGATCGTGCAGAGTTATTAGTGTGGGATTGAGTGAGTTGGAGCAAGTGAAGCAGATGTTACTTACAACAGTACAAGTAATAGACCATGAGCCTCAGTGAGATGCAGGTGCAGCAGTGGAGAGAGAGTGAGCATGAGGTAGCACTTACTCTGATGGAGTGGAAATGATCAGCGACCTTTTGTCTGAGCATTCCTCTAGACTGTGGAAATAGCACTGACCTGACTGACAATTTCATACCAGGCTGGCAGTGTCTGGTGGCATGGTTTCCGCCACCAGCCCTGACGGAAGAAGACAGCCTTTGTAACATTCCATGCACTGTGACGAGGTCCCTATTGGCAAAACCGGGAACCAATTTCCCTTTGTCTGATATGTCTGGGGAAATTAGCTGGAACCGTGACAGGCAGATCCTGACTGACAGTGCTTAACCTAGTGCAAGGCTGCTCTGTAAAGGTAGCATCAGCTCCAGCAATCTCGATTCTGGTGAGTACTTCCCCTGCTCGGATTAGGAGAATATTAGGAGCTTTGGGCTGTGATGCATAGGTAATGAGACAAGTTTGGGAACATAGCGTAAGAAAAGTTGTCAGGTCTCATTGAGGGAAACCCTCCATGAAACTCACCATATTTGACACATTGGGCTGGATTTGACCAGAAATTGGCAATGTCGTACACCATTAGAGTAACAGATGTGTTGACTTGTCAGTCAATTCCACAGACAGAATTCAAGTTAGGCACACTAGTTTGTATCAGCACACTTACTTCTGCATTGTCTTGTCTGCTCAACAGTTATTCCGGAGTTTGAGGGTTCACTCTGGAGTAAAATTATAGACCAAAGAAAATTTGCATTTTCATAAGTGTTAACCTTTGATGAATAAATTTCACTATGAAATTTCTAGCATCCAGTTTACAGCTCATAGAATTGCCCATCCATTAAGGCTTTTTGTGTGGCTGCAAATCTGGTGCACATACAGTGATCTCACCTCATCCTGCTCTGTTCAGGGAGCAATAGCATAATGAAATCTAACTTAGCTGGTTCTGTCAATGTTCAAGTCCAGAGTAGCTCCAACCGCATTGTATTTGTTCCATATTTTAACTATTTCTAAATTGATGGGCAACTTTTTTTTGTAGTAATTGTTTTAAACTTCATTACACCACAGTACAATATCATATCAAAGAACTGGTGGTACCTTCAGAAGACGATTAGGGAGCAAATGTCACCATTTGGATTTAAGGAGAAGCTAACCAAGAATGGTGAGATAATGCCTGTACGCTATACCTACATGACTGTTATATTGATAGGTACGCTTACATTATTTTCAAAATGGGTCAATGTAATTCTGCCTGGATTTGTACAGGATCTCAAATACATGCTGCCTGCTATTCTTACCATGAAAAAAGAGTACAGTGGTAAAAGTGAATGGACTGTGCACTTAAACCAGAAGGGAAAAATAAGAGTGTAATCTAATTAAAATGTATCATTGCACCACTTGGACTCAGTTCATTTGAAGTCTCAAATTCAGAGGATCTCTAATAAGTGTGCTCATTAAAATACACCGGAGAGAAAATGTTGCCACTTAATGAAATGGTTGCAAATTGCTGTAATCTCCAGAATCTATAAGATTATAAAGGATAGATAAAATCAAAGGAGTATATTCAACTCACTTTAAAAAAGGAACAATTGATTTGATATTATTTCCTCTTCATTACTGGAAGTACAGATAAAAGCTCATCTTTTACTTTTCAATCAGACTAAAAAATATGGCATAATGATGAGGTCAAATCATTGCCTATCTGTTCACTATTGAACAAGTCGGGTAATGACAGTCATTGTAAATTCCAAATTTTTACGGTGACGACATGATTATATTTCAGCTTGATGTGCATCTGCATTTACAACTCAACAAACTGAGCTGAAATAAGACTGGACTCTCTTGGTAGCGCTGTCATAACTGAGCCAGGACACAGTGGATCTTCTCTGGGAGTTGTGAGTCTTTGGAACTCCTTGCCACAGAGAACTGTGAGGGCAGAGTCCTTATGCATATTTAAAGCTGAGATAGAGTCTTGATCAGTAGGGTTCATCACGAGTTCCGAAAGTGAATGTGAATAATATGAGGTCAGCCATGAATGCTGAAGTATTCTCAAGGGGTCGAATGGCTTCCTTCTGTTCCTATTTCTTATAGTCTTATGGTCTTGGTTCAAATCCCACTCCAGATATCTCAGTATGACATCTAGGTAAGCACTCTAGTGCCGTAATAAGATTGCTGAAACAGCTTTTAGATAAGAGCCAAACTGAAGATCTGTTAAGCTTCATATGTAAGAGATGCTGACACTATTTCACAACAGAACAGCAGAGTTTTGCCCAGTAGAATGGTCAACATTTGTCCTGCAACCAATGCCTGAAAACCCTTTTGTACAACAACATTTTGCATTTGTTTAGCTTTTTTACTTCTGCAAAACATTGTAAGATGATTCGCAGCAGGTTTTCAACAAAATTTGACTCCGAGCCGCAGGAGTCACTACGTCAGATGTCGAGTTGTTTTAATCTTAAATGAAGAAAGAGCGGTAGATATTCAGAACATTTTAAACAGAATTCCAGATGATAGGACTTTGGCGCTGAAATTGCAACCTCCAATATGAGAGGGAGTGGAATTACAGATGAACAAGCGAATTATTGTATTACGACTTGTGGAGATTTTGTGTGCACATGCTCGCTGTTACAATGTCTTTCTTTGCAACAGTGGCTACTTAAAATACCTAATTAATTACATATCTCACAATTATGATACACTTTGAGATAGCGTGAGGTTGAAAGTATGAATGCATGTTCTTTATCCTTTTTCTGCCAGCCAAAGTAGAGGAAAGCAGGAGTTCCAGTGATAGCTCGGTAAATGAATGTACCGTCAAGTTATGAGTCATAGAACGCAGAAAGGCCCAAAGAATAGTTCAGTGTGGAGCTGGAGGAACACAGCAGGCCAAGCAACATCAGAGGAGCAGGAAATTTGATGTTTCAATTGATGTTTCAAATTTCCTGCTCTTCTGATGCTGCCTGGCCTGTTGTGTTCTTCCAGCTCCACACTGTGTTGTCTCTGACTCCAGCATCTGCAGTTCTTGCTGTCTCCAAAGAATAGTTGGCTGGTTTCAGGTTATTTTACCTCAGCTGTTACAATAGTTGTGATATCACAGTTTGGATGAAAGTCTGAATCGGGTGAGAGGAAAGCTAGAGTTTAGCTTCAAAATCCAATGTGGTGATTACTCCAGGATGGAATCAAAATCAGCAGCGATGACTTCAGTTGAAAATTATCAGATACGCCGACTATCTTATTTCAATGTTTCCTGTGCTGGACGATTTTAAAATGCCGGTCAGCCTCTGGTACATTACACAAAATGCAATTGTTTCTGGTTTCAGGAAGGAATAGAAACAAGAATCCTCCAGTTACAACAGGTAAACTGGTATTCTCTACACACTTGATTTGGCAGCAACTTACAGAGCATTTTTAAGTTACAAAAAGTTCTCCCATCCATCCCAATCTTATTCCAATATTCTATGTGCTGCATGATCTCACAATTACTGATGAACTGATGCACTGATTAATCTATCTTTAGATGTGTTGCTTGAGGCAAAAATATTGGCTGAAACAGCATAACAAATTCTTTGAATATAAACTATTCGACTCTTAATCAATTTAATGGGCAGACTGAGTTTAACCTATTAACATAGGTTCAACAGCTTTTCTTTACATTAAGTTGATCAAACACTGCTTTCAGGCAATTGCTTGGTAATTTAACAACAGCTAGAGTGCATGTGGAGGTGTCTATGCCCTGGTGGAGCTTGGACTTGTTTCACTTCGACACTGGTTTATATTGTTTCTGTCAGATTTTCAATAAGAATTTTTTTAAAATTTCAAGGTCATTTAGTCATTTAGATCTGACATTCAATGAGGTCATCTACATCTGCACCACTTTCCGACACTACCCCTACATCCCTTGAAGTTTTTTATGATAATAAATTTTAAGGTTAATTTAAAGTGAAAGGCAGAAAGTTTAGAGGGGTGTTTGAGGAAAACTTTTGTGGGTGGTGAGAGTCAGGAATGCACTGTCTAGGAGAGTAGTTGAGGTGGGTAACCTTGCAATCTGTACTAAACTGGCCCTAAACCCCAGCTCTTCCTCCATGACATTGATGAATGTATCGGCGCTGCCTCGTGCTCCCACGAGGAGCTCAAACAGTTCATCCACTTCACCAACACCTTCCACCCCAACCTTAAGTTCACCTGGACCATCTCTAATACATCTCTCTCCTTCCTGGACCTCTCTGTTTCCATTTCTGGCAACCACCTAGAAAACCGATATCCATTTCAAGCCCACCAACTCCCACAGCTACCTAGAATACACCTCCTCCCACCCACCTTCCTGCAAAAATGCCACCCCCTATTCCTAATTCCTTCGCCTCCGCTGCATCTGCTCCCAGGATGAGGCATTCCACTCCCGTACATCTCAGATGTCCTCGTTTTTCAAGGACCGTAAGTTCCCCCCATCAGTGGTCGAGAATGTCCTCGATCGTGTCTCCCACATTTCCCGTAACTCATCCCTCACACCCCCTCCCCGCAATAACAACCAAAACAGAATCCCCCTCGTCTTCACGTACCACCCCACCAACCTCCGGATCCAACGCATCATCCTCCGACACTTCTGCCATCTGCAATCCGACCCCACCACCAAAGACATTTTTCCCTCCCCACCCTTGTCTGCTTTCCGGAGGGACCACTGCCTCCGCGACTCCCTTGTCTACTCCACACTCCCCTCTAGCTCCACCACACCCGGCACTTTTCCCTGCAACTGCAGGAAGTACTGTACCTGCCCCTACACCTCCGCCCTCACCCCCACCCCAGGCCTCAAGAAGACTTTCCACATCAAGCAGATGTTCACCTGCACATCTGCCAATGTGGTATACTGCATCTGCTGTTCCCATTGTGGCCTCCTCTACATCGGGGAAACCAAGCGGAGGCTTGGGGACCGCTTTGCAGAACACCTACGCTCGGTTCACACTAAACAACTGCACCTCCCAGTCGCGAATCATTTCAACTCCCCCTCCCATTCCTCAGACGACATGTCCATCCTGGGCCTCTTGCAGTGCCACAACGAAGCCACCCGAAGGTTGCAGGAACAGCACCTCATATTCCGCTTGGGAACCCTGCAGCCCAATGGTATCAATGTGGACTTCACAAGCTTCAAAATCTCCCCTCCCTCTACCGCATCCCAAAACCAGCCAAGCTCGTCCCTGCCTCCCTAACCTGTCCTTCCTCCTACCTACCCCCTCCTCCCACCACAAGCCCCACGCCCATCTCCTACCTACTAACCTCATCCCACCCCCTTGACCTGTCTGTCCTCCCTGGACTGACCTATCTCCTCCCTAACTCCCCACCTACACTCATCTTTACTGGTTCCATCCCTGCCTCTTTGACCTGTCTGTCTCCTCTCCACCTATCTTCTCCTCTATCCATCCTCTATCCGCCTCCCTCTCTCTTCCTGTTTATTTCAGAACCCCCTTCCCCTTCCCCATTTCTGATGAAGGGTCTAGGCCCAAAACATCAGCCTTCCTGCTCCTCTGATGCTGCTTGGCCTGCTGTGTTCATCCAGCTCTACACGTTGTAATCTGTAACAACTACTTAGATAAGCACTTGACATGTCATAACATTCAAGGTAATGGGCCAAGAGCAGGAAAATGGGAGAGTGGGTCGAAAAGTAAAATTGCCATGGTCCCAGAAGGCCACACTCTCATCAAATTGGTGGTTTAACCAAGCTTCAGATGACCTAAGAAGTTGAAAAGGACAGTACTTTGTGATAACCTCAGTGCCGTAATTGAACCCATGCTGTTAGCGTCATTCACCAACTACTCTACCAATAGAGCTAACCAACACACCCAGTATGTAGTAGTCCATTTTTGGGGGTACAGCCTTGTTGAACGGAAGGGCCTCTTTCATACAGTGTGTTTCCATGATTCTATATATCCACCTCCATACACAGAATATTTATGATGCAGTTAATGGTAAATATACCATTCATCATTATCTTTGAACTCAGACAAATAGAAGAATAGATCTGACTTTAACAACGTTGAAGCAAAATGATCTATATGGTTTAACATACAGTGCAATCCATTAAAGCAAAAATCAAGTCATTCTGTAAATATCCTACAAATGGTTGAGATATTTCCTATTTCATAACATGAAAGAAGATGGTTTCAATCAGGTTTAGATCCAGTGAGATATACATAAGCCAAAGATTTTCACGCAAACACTGCAGGTCAAGTTATTGGATTTTCGTGACACAAAATGATTGCTGTCTGTTCTGCTTCTGATTTTGCATTGCATGATTAAGAAGAAAAGTGATAAATTACAGTTTTGTAACAAACTGGATTAGATTGTAATATTGTGATTTAATATGCTTTCCACTATGACTAATAATTCCACAAAGCCCTCTGAAACTGTTCCACAATTTTTCCTATTAATTTTTTATGGTAATATTCAGCTCACAAGAGTGTTATAGTCAATGCCTTTTATTCCTGAGGACAGCAAGTGCAAAGTCACATGAGTTAGAGAGACTGGACCACACTTCCTGAATCTCAGCAAGATGTCCCTTCAAAATATCTTACACTCGGACCAGCAAGAGAAGAAATTAAATGGACTGACAATGACAGCTGGCCAGATGGTCATGCGCAACCAACATTGATATAGAAGAACTGAGTTAGTCATTGAAGGATGTAGCTGAGCTAGTCCAATGCAAGCAGGAGAGAAATTCATTATGTACGGGCACTTTGTGCTGGCCCCTCATGCAGAAGTAATGAAAATAATTGCACCCATTCATTGCAGCATTCCAGCTGTCCTTTTGACATTCCTCACAGTCCCTCCTGTGGCAGTGTTACATAAGTGTTAGCGAGCACTGTATTTTTTTTGCCAGTTCAAAATTCCAGTTGTTTCAAATGACAGAAGCCACATTGTGTGATCATTGGTTCGAGGAATCATTTCGCTAAGATGAAAATTTTGAGAGAATATACTTCTCTTGGATAGGGGGTTAGTGAGTGATTGCCTTTCCACATAGATTTTCTGCATATAATCAGCTTTTTCATTTTTAGCACAATATCCATGTAATCCATGATTTGTATTATGCACATCAAGAAGTAGAGTTTATTGTCCTTGTATTTTTTTTCTGTGTGTATTCATTCCCAGTTTGTGTGTGCTCCTGGTACAGGTTGGCATTTATTGCCCATTCCCAAATATGAACCATAACCTTGAATATTTGAATAGCTTGCTAGGCCACTTCAAGATGCAAAGTTGAGCACATTGATGTGCATCTGGACTTACTGAGAGGCTCGACCAACTAAGGATGACAGATGGTCTTTCCTGAAAGATGTCAATGAATTAAATAGGACTTTTTAACAATGTGGAAACTTCCTGACCTTCATTACTAATACCAGTTTTTTTTAATGACTCTTTTATTTAGTTAACTGCAGTTAAATTTTTCATGTCTGCAGATGATTAGCCTGGCTTCTGGATTCCAGTACGCTAATTATTGTTTGAGCAAGTCCCAGTTTAAAGACAACACTATTTTCTTTTAAATGTATATTTATTGTGCTTTTTGATTGTATTTTTCATAACATAACACTTTCACCATCTTCTGCTAATTTAGCCAATATTCCTCCAATAAATAGTTCCAAAACAAGCAGACTAACTGGTCATTTACATTCCTGCTGTTTTGGGTGCATTTTCTTTATTCTTTCAAGAAAGCTTGATGTTGTTGGAAAGGCCAGCATTTGTTATCAGTCCCTAATTATCCTTGAAATCTGTGGACTTGCTAGGATCATTCAGGAGACAGTTAAGCGTCAATGGCACATTTCTGTGAATGCGTAGGCCAGACCAGATAAGGATTGCAGATGTTCCCCATTAAAGGGCATTTGGTTGAACAGAATAGCTGCAATGCTTGCATACATAAGCATACCCCAATGCTGCATTTCAAGAACTTAACAAGGCAAGACGTAAATACATTAGTAATCCATAAATACGTGCTTATTTTAAAGTTTGTTTTAGCGAGTATCCGTGCCTTCAATTAGCTACTGCCATCAAAGCAAAAGATTCAACATAATGAATCAAAAAAAGTTACTGCTTGTGACTCAGTTTCTGACGTTTGATGCCTTTCATCAATAATTTCAATTTGACTTTAGTCAAGTAATTTCATGTACATTCTTCTTTGCTCTACATATTCATATCATTTAAAATCTCATTTGTACACTACACTTATAACATTGTGCTGAATAATTTCCAAGGTAACTGAAAGTAAGAGTTACTTTAATGTTTTGTCTTAGATACATTCTCTTTACATTGCCGTTGGAATATGGAAATGGGATGTAACTCACCACTAAATATTTCAGTTCAGTGTATGGAAACTATACTATGCAGCAGACAATTAACGAACAATGTTTGATTGAAAAGCAGAATACAAAGCAAAAAGCTTATGTACAGAGTTAAAAATTGTGTTGCAATGAAATACTTGATCCAAATATTGAACTTATGTATTACCAATGCCAACCAGGACAAACCGAACCTTAGGTAATTCTGAAGCTCAAAAACATATACAGAAAATTGAAGAATTTTACATCACAGAAATAAACCATTTTCCTCAACATACATCTACCTCTTCTTAAGAAAACCTATCCAATTATTCTCCCTCCTCTACGCTTTTTTCCAATAGTTTGCAATAATATTTTGCCATTAATTGACAATATTTTTGGATGAGACCAACATTGCTTGTATTGCATCTCCAATCTGCCGAGGAAAAGATAAGAGAGACATGTTTAATATCCGTCCAAGTTTATTCAGTTTGCACAAGGTTCAGGATTATCATTTTTACAGGACCTACGTTTAGAAACAGTGAGGGGAAAAAATGCAGCGGTAATGATTTTTCTTGCCGAGAGTTCCACAGACCACGATGATATAATGAGAATGTGAGTCAGCGTAAAAAGGTGACAATGTATATTTCCGATTATACGCAAATTGACTTTGTACAAATATTTCCAACCATTCATATTTTGTAGAAATTCCAGTTCTTGAAAAAACGTTTGATTCAACTCTCAAAATATAACAATTGCTGAACTGCATTCTTTAGCAGCATTTTGCATGGTGAGGAGACAGTGAAAAAGTGGTATTTTCAATGTAATTGTAATCAAGTTGTCCAAACTAATGGTCTGGGGATATGGGTTCAAATCCCACCATGGTAGTTGGTAAATTTTAAATTGAATTAATAATATCTGGAATTGAATGCTCACCACAGTTATGCTGCCATGATTGCTGTAAAAACCCTTTAGGCACAAGAAATACGCCTTACCTGGCCTGGTCAGCACATGACTCCAGGCCCGCAACAGTATGGTTCGCTCCTAATTGTGCACTGAAATGGTCAAACCAAGCCACTCAGTTGAAGTGCGATTACTGAAGGCAATGATTGTCAGCAATACCCACTTTGCATGAATTTTTTTAAAAAATGGCATTGTCATGAGGGAAAAACAAGCTTTTTGTGAAGTATTTACCTGACAGTTTATCTTTCTATGTTCTTGTTGTAAAAAAGGTGAAAAGTAAACGAACTAAAAAAATCCATTATCATAAACCTCTGATAAGTTATTCGACGTAGCGATATTTTCTTTTGTGAAGAAGTCCAAAATTGGAGGCCATAATTATAAGATGTTCATGAAGAAATCAATTAGAGTATTTAGATGAAACTATCTACTCAAAATGTGGTAAGAATATGCAACACACAAACACAAGACCATAAGATACAAGAGGACAATTAAACCATTCAGCCATTGAATGTTCTCTGCCATTTGATCATAACTAATGTGTTTTTTTAACCCTATTCTCCTGCCTTCGCTCCATAACCTCTGGTAACCTTATTAATCAAAAACTTATATATCTCAGTCTTAAATACAGTCAGTGATTTGGCCTCCACAGCCTTCTTTGGCAATGGGTTCCATGGATTAACCACCCTCTGCATGAATAAATTCCTCCTTATCTCAATGCTAAAGGATTGTCCCTTCACTCTGAGGCAATGCCCTCAGGTCCCATCTCTCCTACTAGTAGAAACATCTTCTCCACATCTACTCTATTCAGGTCTCTCACTATTCTGGAAGTTTCAATCAGGTTCCCCCATATCCTTCTAAAGCCCATTGAGCACGGGCGAAGAGTTCTCAACTGCTCCTCTTATGACAAGCTTTTCATTCCTGGGATTATTCTTGTGAGCCTCCTCTGGACCTCATCTAAGGCCAGCACATATTTCCTTCAATATACGGCCTAAAACTGCTCATAATATTCCAAAAGCAATCTGTCCAAAGCCTTATAAGCCTCAGTATTATATCTCTGCTCTCGTATTTTCGCACCCTTGAAATGAATGCTACCATTGCATTTGCATCTGAGCTGCCAACTGAACCTACATGTTAACCTTGCAAGAATCCTGAACTAGGACTCCTGAGACCATCATGCTTCAGATTTCTGATGCCTATCCCGGTTTAGAAAATAGTATACACCTCTATTCTGCCTGCCAAAGTGCGTAACCTCATGTTTTCCCAAATTGTATTCTGCCATTTCTTTGCCCACTCTCCCACCCTGTTGAAGTCTTTCTGCAGCCTCCCCACTTCCTCAACACTACCTGTGTATCCACCTACCTTTGTGTGCTCTGCAAACTCAACAACAATGCTTTCAGTTCCTTTATCCCGTTCATTAATGCATGGTGTGAATATTTAAGGTTCCAAAATGGAATCCTACAGAACTGCACAAGTCACCAGCTGCTAGCAGAAAAAGATGTCTTTCTCCATGTCTTTGCCTTGTGCCAGTCTGCCAATCCTCTATCCATAGCAGCCCCCTGTACAGTACCTTGTCAAAGACCTTCTGGAAATCCAAATAGATAATGTCCACTGGCTCTCTTTTGTCTAACTTGCTTACTACCTTGTAAAAGATTTGACAGATTGGTCAGGCATGGCCTCCCCTAGATGAAGCCATGCTGACTCCACCCTATTTTACCATTCACTTCCAAATACTCAGTAATCTCATTATTAATAGATGCTAAAATCTTCTCAAGGACTGGTAATTAGGTTAGGCTAACCCATTTCTAGTTTCCTGTCTTCTACCTTCCTCCCTACTTAAACAGAGGTGTTACTTTCGCCATTTTCCAGTCCTCTGGGATACTCCCTGATTCCGGTGATTGCTGAAAGATCATCACCAATGCCTCCACAATCTCCTCAGTTATCTCCTTCTGAACTCTGGGGTGTACTCCATCTGATCCAAGTGATTTATCCACTTTCTGGCCTTTCAGCATGCTGCCACACTGAAGGCCAATACACTCACCTCTGCCTTCGACAGCCGTGAAGTTACTAATGTTACTGATGTGTTCCACCATGAAGATTGATGCAAAGTACACATTCAATTCCTCTGCTATTTCTTTGTTCCCCATTTCTATTTCCCCAGCCTCACTTTCCAGTGGTCCAAGGTCGACTCTTGCCTCTCCCTTAACCTTTCATTGACTGTAAAAACCCTCGCTAACTTCTTTTATATTACTAGCTAGCTTACTCTCATATTTCGTCTTTTACTCCCTTATAGCTTTTTTAGTTGTCATCTGCCGATTTTTAAAGACTTCCCATTCTCTGGCTTCCCACTAGTCTTCATCACATTGTATGCTTTTTCTTTTGCTTTTGTACTGTCCCTGACTTCACTTGTCTGCCTTGTCTTCCTCTTAGTGTTTTTCTTCTTTATTGGGCTAAATTTCCGTTGTGCCTCTTGAATTACACCCAAGAACGCCTATCATTGCTGGTCTGCTGTCTTCCCTTTTAGGCTCCCCTTCCAATCAACTCCAGCCAAAACCTCCCTCATGTCTTTGTAGTTAACTTTACTGGCTTTCAGTTTTATCAAGATGTTGATTGTCTATTGAAATGTGACACTAAGGCTCTCTTCCAGGTTTAATCAGCTGCTAAAGGGAGACAAGAACTGCTTTGTGGAAAAGGTAAGTGCCATTTTAGCACTGCTTGTGGGTCAAGAGGAAGAGAAGTGCTTCCAACCAGCCCCCAGAGCTAATCTTTTATCCCTGCTCACCTTTAAACTACTCCAGCAATCCGTGATCACTCTGCAATTGGATGTCCTCTCACCATCCTCAGAATGAAGGATGAAACCCTGCTACAATCAGATAAGCAGGGGATCAGACCTGCATGTCTCTCCACCATTGCACAGCATCCCAGCTCACAGAAATCAAGAGAAACAATCTCCCCAACCTCCATGCTTTCAATCCATTCCCATCATCCATGGGCCGATGTAACTCTTTGACAAGAGCAACTAAAATTAATAATTGCAGGTACATATTGCAACTCATAAAACCAAAGTGTAATATTTCTAAAATGAATTAACAACTTTGGGGAATTTTTTTTGTCTGAAAAATGTTGCATTTTTGTCAGTATTTAAAGGTCATTGGCAGGAATATTTGACTTAAATATTTTCTTTGAAACTTAAATGCTGGATAAATTTCGGCATAAAATTAAACTGAAGAAATTCAGTGTTTTGGTAAACTTGAATAATTTCAATGTTAGTACCATAATCCTTCTTTTATGTCCTCTGCTGCCTCTGTGTACTAGGTAAAGCAGAAAACTGAAGAGATTAGTGAGTTTGAACATCACTTGTATGATGCAGTGTGGCTCCATGTCTCCAACTAACAACTGGCTAGTTTCTTTGAATTTAATGTGTTAAGGCGCCACCTGGAAGTAAAACTTATGGCAAGAGCAAAAGGTAGAAGGAGAACCACTCACTAGTTGTCATATCATAAGACACAAGGCAGGAGTATACCAAATGGCCCCATGAGTGCTCCACTAGTGAAATATTCATCTTCAAATGATTTTTTTTGCCTAATCCCAACATCCTTTGATTCCCTTAGTATCCACAATTCTGTCTCAGCCTTATGTATAATTAGTGACTGAACATTACACAAGACCAAATAAATTTTAAAACTCTTTCATGAAAGAAATGTTTCCTCCTCTAAGTCCTTAATCATGGGAGTATGCTGCCTAATCCTAGACTTTTCAGCTTCAGAAAAAACAAAACGGCTCAGGAGCTATCCTGTCAAGTCTCCTGAAAAGCTAAAATCTTTCAATGAGATCACCTCTCATTCTTCAAAACTTTTGTGAATACAGCACCATTCAAATTAATCTCCACTCACAGGATGTTTTTGCACTGCTGAATCTGGTGAACCTCCATTGCTTACCCACTGAGGGGCATGTAATGAGGTTAAAACTATGCGATCCAAAATCTTACAATTGCAATAAGACTTTCTTACTCTTGCACTCTAATAACAATACAAATATGCCATCTGTCTTCTGTATTATATGCCATTCCTGTGTGTTAACTTTGTGATTACAGTACAAGGATAACCAAATGCCTCCTGTTATACATGGACTGAAAGTGTTAACATCTGGAAGAATGCGCTGGCACCACCTTCTGTAATGTTGTCATAGAGAGGTCACATGGACACATAGAAAGTGGTCTGACACAGACAGTGGACAGAGATACAAGGACTCATTTAACTGGCATGTCACAGAGTCATACAACACGGTAACAGGCTCTCCGGCCCAACTTGTCTATGCCACCATCTCCTAAACTGAATAGTCCTATTTGCCTGTGTTTGTCCCATATCCCTCTAAATGCTTCCTATCCATGTACCTGTCCAGATGTCTTTTAAATGTTGTGATTGTACTCACCTCTACCGCTTCCTCTGGCAGCTCATTCTGTACACACACCACCCTCTGTATGAAAAATTTGCCTCTTGAACCCCTTTTAAATCTTTCCCCTCTCATCTTCGACCTGTGCCCTCTGGTTTCCATCATAGATTCTTTGGACCTCTTTACAGTTTATTTTCTTACTCAGCTTTATATCATCAGTAAACTTAGGTGCAGCTAGATACTTTTAATAAACCTGTTTAGATGTGTTATGATACACCAGTTGAATAGGTGGGACTTGACTATTTATATGCAATGTCCATCATGGACACATGTAAGGTATTAATCTATATTATAACTATTTGTAACCCCTAATCCTGGCAATACACTGTCATAAAAGCCTACCAAACAGAAAATAATGTGTTCAATCCTCCTATCTGTTTCTGTCCTTTAACAAGTTCTCATGCTAATAAGACCAATTGGCCCTTGTCTACCTTCTGAAAATCCAAGGATATCACAAGCCTTGCTTTTCCTTTGTGAAACCTACAAGTTATCCTCAGAAAAACTCTAATATGTTTATCATTGCTTCTCTTTCATCACCGAAATGATTATTGAGTGATTATCTATGTGACCTAAAGATTTTTCTAAATGTCTACTTTACCAACATCACTTACTTCAAGTTCCTGATTTACATTTAACCCTTTGATTCCCCACAATTTCTTCTGTGAAACAGGCACAAATATAACATTTCTACTATTTTCTTTATCTCTCATAATTTCCCTTATCTCAGTTTCTAAGAACCCATGTTCGTTCTCACCATTCACCTCTTTTTTATATGTGCTTGTGGAAGACCTTTTTTATAATCGTTGGTAATTTCCATTCTCCATCTTTGTCATTTTTGCGCATCTTTGCTGGTTTCTGAAAGTTTTCCACTCCTTGGGCTAATGAGTGTCTTTGGCAACTGTGGTGATTGTAATGAGGTAAGCCAGGTGGATCTCATAGAATATGAGTTCCCTGATTGGGGCTGTTAACCTGGTCCAATCAGGGAGCCCTGGCTGACAGATATAAACTGGAGTGTCAGACGTTCTGTTTGCTATGAAAGTTGACTGTGAGGAAGCTGGATCAGGATCAAAGATTTTCCACATGTAAATAAAGGGTGATTTGGTGACAGGATACCGGCCTCTATGGTGCTATATCAGCAATACGATAAGCCTCTCCTTGCCTCCTTTCATCTAGCTCAGGAGTTTGGCAAATGGTAAACACTTATCCATGCTGTCAAACACAGTTGTCCTGTGTTCTATTAAGACTTTAGAAAAGGAAGACATAAACGCCAAACATTCACTGACATCACGCTAAAAAAATGAATGTAATTGTCATTACAACAAACCTCTCCACTACACAAGTACTTGTCCAGATGATATCAATGAGCAATTTTGTCTAATTTAAAGTTGGTGCACTTCTCAACGTAGCTTGAGTCTATTTATGTTTCAAATGTTTTAGTGCATGGAACATTTTGGAGAGATTTGAAGTAATAACTGAGATCCAGTCTCTTACCCACGCTTCACTTTCATTTTGCCAAAATTTTAGACCACCTTTAACATCAACTGAGGCCATCTGATCAGAAACGAATTGAAATTTACTTAAATTTATTTTCTTAATGAACGGAAGCCAGCCTTTGGGTCCCAGTGAAAAATGGGTGATTTATTGTGCTGGTGACAGCAAAGAAGAAGAAGAGCCACAGTGTGAAACTGATGGAGTGAGGCAGAGCTTTGTTTAGTGTAATATTCTGAATGGAAGTGTGTGCAATAAACGCAAGCTACTTAGCTGCTGCAAAATAGAAGCAGCAGCTGAGGAAGACTTCCTTAGAAAGATCAACATTTCAAGTCAGGAATCCATCTTTAAATCTGGACTGGTGCTTTATGTGAAAAAGCAGACATCGTCAGTCATCTTGAAATAAATTTGTTCATACTTGGCCCTCTTCTTCATTATCAAAGGATGAATGATGACTAAGCAAAAGCACAGGGAGCTGCATAGTGCTGGAGACAATGCTTTATGTTTTGAGGAGAGCTATAACTGATAAGCTAAAGCATAGAAGCAAATACAAATCAACTACATGGCAGGGAAGCTAGGTAATCTCAACCAAGATTGACAACATTTCAGGGTTAACTACTTATGTTCCAAGAAGGAAGTGACATCAAGTCTGCACTGGTGTTTGTTGTTGTATAAACAATGTGCACTGATCTGCCTTAGATATAAATAAATTTTATGATCATGGTCATATCTTTGAAATCTATTCTGCCTCTGTATGTCATTTAGATTCAGTTGTGTGTTATTAAATATTGGGTATATCAACTTGTATCTAAAATCACTTACTTTCAACAAAATATATGAAACAATGAGGAGCATGAATCTATACAAGATGTAAAAACAACCATACCTAATGTTTGGCTTAAATGTAATATTTTAAACAAATTTCATTCTGGGATCGACATATCAGTTCATTGTGTGCTCAAAGTCATGTCAAAGGCATGACTGTTCTGAATAAGAAGTATTGACTGACAAAGATAACTGGGTGATATACAGAAACCATAAAACCTGATGTTTATAACTGAAACCTCCACAGGACAATATTTGATCATGACTTCAATTAATGTTGTAACGGGACAAGTCAGATCCCAAACTGAAATCTGAAACCCTTTTAAAATTATTTAACGATGTGGTCTTTAACTGAAACACAATCATGCAATACACAAAAGACGTGAAGGCAAAATAGAATAAACCAAGCTGTTCACAAATAACACAAACTGAAACATTTCACAAACCACAGTTTAAAAAAAAATTTATCTATTCTAATACTGTCACTTTAAAATACTCAAATACCAGAGGCAGCTTGCTTCTCTATCACATCTAGAGGTTTAACTTAACTGTTTGTTTCAATTCTTTGTCGTGGGAGTTTGGTAACCACTTCTTTGATCAGTCACACAACTGAGCTTAAACTTTCTCAACTTCGAATAACCCCTTCAAGTGTTCTACCCAAACATTTCAGTCTGGAACTTCCAAACTAAAATCCTTACACTGAGGAAATGTATTTCTCACAGTTCAAAACAATCTCCTTTGTTCAGGAGAAACTGTTTCACACA
>JAHRHZ010000266.1:13480261-13490401 GCA_024137785.1 Ginglymostoma cirratum
AAGGTCTCGACCTGAAACATCAGCTTTCCTGCTCCTCTGATGCTGCTTGGCCTGCTGTGTTCATCCAGCTCTACACCGTGTTATCTCTAAAACTCCTCAATGTTTGTTATGTTCAATTGTAAAACTGTCCCAATGCAAGTTCCCATTACCACCTTAGGGACTTATTCTCTCTTACAGTTTTGAATAAAATCATGGTTTAGAAATGCGGACATGTTCATCATTAAATTTCCTCATGCACACAGACCAAAACCCACATACTAGTCCAATATTCAAACTCTAAAGTAAATGATATTACTAGATAAACATCACACACCTTACACTACACCTTGGATTGTACCATGTACAATAGGGAGTGTATTATAATTGGGATATTCTTCAAACTTGCATGTGTTCACAGTTCCATCAAACTTAAACACATGTATATGCTGTGAATGAGAAGGGTAAGCCAATTTCCCTTTGAATTTGAGATTGTACATGGTCATAGACTAACTATCCGGTTGGCTGTCAGATATGCACTTCATTTTGTAATTTTTTCATTTGTTTTAATTCAATTCTGGTTTGAGAACACCCCTGACAAGACTAGGATTTGTTGCCCATCCCTCATTGCCCTTGAATTGAATGGCCTGCTAGGTCATTTCAGAGGATAGTTAAGAGTCAAACATATTGTGTCTGGAGTCACATGCAAGTCAGACCAGATAAGGATGGCAGATCGCTTTCTGTTGATGGGATCTAAGAGGAGGGAAAGGCCTAGTAATATTATTGCTAGACTGTGAATCCAAAGACTCAGGCAGCATTTTGGAGACATGAGTTTGAACCCGGACATGGCAGATGGTGGAATTTAAATTCAAAAAAAAAATCTGGATTGAAGAATTTAACAATTACCACAAATCCATTGTTGATTGTCAGAAAAACTTATCTGGTGCACTAATGTCCTTTAGGGAAGGAAAGTGCCATCCTTGCTTTTTTGCCTACATGTTGCTCCAGACCCACTGCAATATGATTGATTCTTAAATGCTCTCTGGGGAATTGGGGATGGGCCATGTATGCTGGCTGAGCCAGCAATGCCTTCATCCCATGAATGAATTTTTTAAAAAATCAGTCAATCAAGTAAATATTTACAATAATGACATTTTCAAGGTTGCCGTGAACTAAAGAAGTTAGCTTTATAAACTTAATTTAAAAGAATCCCACAAGTTGCTGTGATGGGCTTCAAACTCATTGTCTCCCGTGAATTTGCCTTGATCTGTGAATTACCAGTAGAGTCACAACCCATTACAGGGGCATCTTCCCATTTCTCACAACAGAAAAATTCTCACTAGAGATTCCATATTACTTGCATTACATATGAATCAAAAATTGTTTGATTTTGTTTCTGAGACAGCAGTAATGTTGAAATAAATAGTTCAAGCTAAGGAAGTGCAGAATAGGCAAAACCATCCTCAGGTGTATTTATTTAAGTCAGGTATCTTCCACTTAATTCAAAGTAATTCATTCACACTCAGCATTAATCGTTGAAAAAAAACCCTCCATTTTTCTCAACAGACTGGTAATTGCCTGTTGAGTATATGGAATACACAGAACTTTTTAATTGAAGCAAAACCCTTTGAAACTGTCTTTTGGCAAGATGTTCCATAACATTTTGTGGAACTTGTAGGCAATAAATTCCTAATATCACTGTGTAACATCTCAGAGCTGATGATTGACAGTTGGAGCCATCAGGTTTCTTGTTCTGCTATTCTGAAGTTTCTACTGAGTTTTATGAACAAGTTAGCAGGGAGACGGTGTCACTATCCTTTTCTTTTGTGCTAATGTGATATTCAACCTTCATCAGCTTGAGTATAGCCATCATATTTATAAATAAAAATGACTGATATTACTTTGAATACATTGCTGGAATTGAAACAATTAGCTTTCATCAGTTTGTTTTGCAATTCTTTTTCTATTAACTTTAGACAACAGACCTTTTTCTAAAATTAAGCTCTTATTTATCATTCCAGCCTTTGCTGGTGTCATGCCCAGCAGTGACTTGAGGTATCTGATATCACCCTGTGGCTAGCCGTAAGGGTTCTATTGGACTGTTATTTCTCCAAGGTCAGACTCCAGGATCACTTGTGCATGGGAGGTGGTGGCATCATGGTAACGCATCATGGTAATGTCAACTGGACCAATAATTGCAGAACCCCAGGCTTACGTTTTTAACAAGATACTGAATTGGATGACGAACCATCATCATGTTGAAAGGCAGAACATATTCAAAGGGCTGAATGGCCTACTTTTACTTCTTTATTTGATGTTTCTATGTTTTTATTTACATCCACTGCCCAGATCACTGATGTGCAGCAGACAGCTAGTGCCAGTATTGGTTTGCAGTTGCAACATTATTCAGTTTGCCTCCCTCCTTTCACCATCCGCTTGCCTCCCATCTGCTCCCCACCCCTAACCTCTTCCCCACCCTCCGATGAGCCCTGACAAACCTACTTCTGAGCCTTTGCTGACCCTTTACTGACACTCTTGCTGACCAGTGCTACCATAGAACATAGGATAAAGAACAATACAGGCAAGGAACAGGCCCTTCGGCCCACGATATAAGTGTTGACCAGAATGCGATTCTAAACTAATCCCTTCTGTCTACACATGATCTTTATCTCTCTATTCCCTACCTATTTATATGCCTGTCTAACTGCTTCTTAAACGTTGCTGTCACATCTGCTTCTCCCATCTCCCTGGCAGTACATTACAGGCATGAGAAAACTGGCCTCACACATCTCCTTTAAACTTTTCCCCTCTCATGTTAAACTTATATCCTCTAGTACTGGATATTTCCAACTGTGGAAAAAGCCTTTGACTATCAACCTCATCATGCCTCTCATCAATTTATATTCTTCTGTCAGGTCGACCCTCAGCCTCTGAAAGAAATCCAAGTTTGTCCAAATTGTCCTTATAACTAATATGCTCCAATCCTGGCAATTCTCTTTTGCACCCTTTCCAAAGCCTCCACATCCTTCCTGCATGTGGCAACCAGCACTGCACACAATCCTCCAACTATTGCCTCACTAACACTTTGTGCATCAATAAGCATGATTTGTCAACTTTTCTACTAAATGCATGATCGATGAAGGCAAAATTGCAGTATGCCTTCCTTACCAACTTATCCATCTTTGTTGCCACTTTCGGGGAGCTATGGGCTTATTACATAAAATTACTCTGTATATTATTGCTCCTCAGGGTTCTACTATTTACTGTATATTTTCCTGTTACATTTGAAAAATGCATCACCTCACACTTGAGATTAAACTCCATCTGCCTTTTCTCTGCCCAACTTTCCAACTGATCTATGTCCTGCTGTATCCGTTGATAACCTTACTCAGTCTCCACAGCTCCAGCAATTTTCGTGTTCTCTGCAAACTTACTAATCACACCACCTCCATTTTCATCCAAATCATTTATAGAAATTACAAACAACAGAGGCCCCAGCACTGATTGTTGTGGAGTACCACTGGTCACAGACCTCCAGTTAGAATAAACACCTCTCCAATACTACCCTCTGTCTTCAATGAACAAACGAATTTTGTGTCCAATTACCAATTCATTGTTAATTCCATCTGACTTACTCTCCTGGACCAGCCTACCATCTCTGACTGTTGCCAAGCCATGGTGGCCATGATATTCAGTTACTTGAAGGTGCCAGAATGACATTACATGCAGTCACTACATAAAAAGCAGTCTGAATACTTCTCACACTGCAATGAACTTCTGAAAATATTCTAAGGCAGGAAGTTATAACGTGTGAGTACATGCTGTGTTCAAGTCTGCAATATATATGCTTGTAGCGTCAGGAATAATGTATAGTCAAGTGCTTGAAACCATCCTTGTGAACAGAATTTACAATGTTGACACTTAGATTGTTCCAACTGAGTCTAACATTCCAATTCAGAGAGAAATCCAAAGATCTACTTCAGTGTTATATTTTAGATCTGCCTTCTTTTTTAATAATCAGAGCTCCTCAGTTTCTAGCTTTGACCTCACAGACTGTGCAAGTACATGTTCAGGAAGTGTTCAAACAGGAGCTGTGGTGTCACCAAACACAGGCATTTTTTCCCCAAGATTTCTTTTTTGTTCTGTCAGAACACCTTGGCTGGGATTCACTCTATTCTTTCGGGTCTGAGGCATGACGCGCTTGCTGTGGAAGAGAGAAAGCTTGCATGTTCCAGTTTGAAAAAAAAATTCCCATGATTGACTCAATTGTTATGACTTTTTCAAATCATCACCAAGGTAATATACGTACCTGATGTCACCCTGATTTGTATGAGTTGGTAGCGCTGTATTTGCAACTATATTAATTGAACTAAAAGTAATCATTTTTCAAAAGTTCATACTTTCCGAATGGTAAACAAATCTTGTGGTGCTTGGACAGAGCTGATATTGGCTGTCTGCATTTTGACATGGTGTCCCAAATTCTACCCTCTGTACATTTGAGGACATCCAAAGTCTGCTGCCAAAGTCTTAATTTGCAACAACTTGCATTAATCACATCTGGGCTCACTCACTCGCAGGCCCAGTGAAACAATGTCTTACTTTTACAATTTTCATTCGGCTTGAAAATCCTGCCATAGCTTTGACCCTTCCTACCTCTGTAACTTTGTCCATAATCACATAACACACTGCTAATTCTGATCCCTTGTGAATGAAACCGGTTATCATTGCTTCACCTACAGTTGTCAGAGCGTCCTAATCTGAAATTCCCTTCTTCGATCTTTCTGCCTCACTATCTTGCTTCCCTTTTTAAAATGATTCCTTAAAACACACAACTTTGACCTAACCTTATAACTGGCAACTCAACACTCCGGTGAATAGAAGTTTCAAGCATGATGGTGAGATGTAAAAGGGATGAGGCATTACATTATTGATAAAGGAAAGTGACACTGCAGTAATGAGGGAGAATGTCTTAGAAATGGCTCTTCAAACGAAGTCATCTGGGTACAATTTAGAAATAAAAAAATGCACAATACGTTTTCTGAGATTATGCTAAAAGCCTCCCAACAGTCAGAGGGAGATAGAGGACCAGATATGTAGACAAATTACAGAAATGTGTGAGAGGAAGAAGGTAATAATGTTAGGGAATTTTAACTTTGTCAATATTAATTAGATTTACCTTGGTGTGAAAGGATTAGATGGGGTGAAATTATTGAAGTGCAGCCAGGAAAGCTTTCTGTTCCAGAATGTAGATAGTCCCACTAGAGATAGGGCAGTGCTCAATCTAATCCTAGGGAATGAAGCCAGTCAAGTAACTGAAGTGTCAGTGAGTGAATATATTGGGGATAGTGACCATAACTCGATAAGTTTCAAAGTCAACATGGAAAGGAATAAGGATATTATAGAAGTTAAATATGTAAACTGGGGGAAGGCCAAATTCAATATTATTAGACGGGAACTAGCAAACATAGACTGGAAGCAGTTACTTGCAGGTAGGTCTACATTTGGAAAGTTGCACTCTTTTTAAAAGTTGCACAGTGAGAATTCGGGGTCAGTATATTCCTCCAAGAGTGAAGGTCAAGGGCAGCAAGCCCAGGGAATCCTGGATGCCAAGGGATATCAGGAGTTTAATTTAAAAAAAGAAAGAAGTGTATGTTAAGTGTAGAGAGGTGCTTAAAAATAAATTGGAGGACGAATAAATAACTTTGGCAAATAAGACTAAGGAAAACTTCAGGGTATTTTATAAGTATATGAACAGCAATAGAAGAATTAAACTGCATTTATTTCAATGCAAGGGGTCTTACAAGTAAGGCTGATGAACTCAGAGCATGCATCAGAACATGGGATTGGGACATCATAGCTATCACAGAAATTTGACCGAGAAAGGACAGGATTAGCAGCTCAATGTTTCGGGTTTTAGCTGCTATAGGAAGGATAGAAAAGGAGGCAAAAGAGGAGGCAGAATGCTGGTTTTGATTAAGGAAAACATTACCACTCTAATGAGGGAGGATAATTCTGAGGGATTGTCCAGTGACAATCTGTGGGTTGAAATTAGAAAAGAGAAAGGGATGATGACCTTGATGGGATTGTACAATAGCTCTCCCCCACCTCTCCCCTATAGTCAGAGGGAAATTAAGGACCAAATGTGTAGAGAATAGGGTTGTAATAGTCGGGGATTTTAAGTTTCCAAACATGGACTGGGACTGCCATAGCGTTAAAGTTTTGAACGGTGAGGAATTTGTTAAATGTGTTCAAGAATGTTTTCTTTATCAATATGTAAATGTTCATATGAGAGAAGGAGCAAAACGTGAACTTTTCTTCGGAAACAAGGCAGGGCAAGTGACTGAAGTATTAATAGGGAAACACTTTGAATGCAGTAATCATAATTCTATTAGTTTTAAAATAGTTATGGAAAAGGATAAGCCTCCCATAAAAGTTGCATTTCTTAATTGGACTAAGGCACATTTTAATGGTAAGAGAGAAGAACTTTCAAAAGTTAATTAGAGCAGACCGCTTACAGTAAAGGGATGACTGACAAGTGGGAGGATTTCAAAAATGTGACAACAAGAATTCAGAGACATTATGTTCCTGTTAGAGTTAAATGTAAGGCTTGTAAGATTAGGAAACAATGGAGGAATAAAGATGTTGAGGTTCGAGTTAAGAATAAAAATGAATCATGTATTTGGTATAGGCAACTGGGATCAATTGAATATCTTGAACAGTGAAAAAAGAACGTAGGGACATTCTAAAGAGGGAAATCAGGAAGGCAAAGAAAAGATATGAGACAGCCTTGGCAGAAGAAGTTAAGGATAATCAAAAGAGATTCTACAAAGTATATTAAGTGCAAAATGAATATTTTAGGTCAGTATTTACTGTGGAGAAAGAAGTGGAGGCTAGACAACTTGGTATTGATGTTTTGAAAACAGTTCACATTACAGAAGACAAAATGCTGGAGGTCTTAGCATAAAGGTAGATAAATCTCCAATACCTGATCAGTTGTATCCCAGGATATTGTGGGAAATTAGGGAGGAAATTGCGGGAACCCTAGCAGAAATATTTGTAACATCTATAACCACAAGTGAGGTGTGGGAGGGTGGCTAATGTTGTGCCTTTATTTGGAGAAGCCTGTAAGAAGAAGCCTGGGAACTAATAGACCTGTACGTCTGACTATTGTCTGACATTGATGATGGGGTTACCTACCTACGCTACCTACACTCACCTTTACTGGCTCCATCCCCGCCTCTTCGACTTGTCTGCCTCCTCTCCACCTATCCTCTCCTCTATCCATCCTCTATCCACCTCCCCCTCTCTCCCTATTTATTTCAGAACCCTCTTCCTCTCCCCCATTTCTGATGTAGGGTTTAGGCCCGAAACGTCAAGTTTTCCTGCTCCTATGATGCTGCTTGGCCTGCTGTGTTCATCCAGCCCCACGCCTTGTTATCTCGGATTCTCCAGCATCTGCAGTACCTTTTATCTTTCATGATGGGGTATGTTGTTAGAGGTGATTATGAAGGATAGCATTTCCATGTATTTGGAGAGGCAAGGAATGAGTAGGGACAGTCAGCATGGTTTCAGAAACTTGATTGAGTTTTTGAGGAAGTAACCAAAAAGTGTGATGAAGGCAGAACGGTAGATATTGTTTACTTGGACTTTAGTAAAGCTTTTGACAAGGTTCCGCATGGTGGACTCATTAGTAAAGTTAGTTCCTGTGGGATTCAGGGTGAGCTTGTCAATTGGATATAAAATTGGTTTCAAGGTAGGAGACAGAGGGCTGTGACGGAGGGTTGTTTTTTGGACTAGAGGCTTGTGATCAGTGGTGTTCCGTAGGGATTGGTATTGTGTCCACATTTGTTTGTCATTTATATGAACGATTTGGATGACAATATAGGAGGCATGTTTAGTATGTTTGTGGATGACAGCAAAATTGGTGGAATGGTGAACAGCGAAGCAGGTTGTCTAAGTTTACAAAGAGATCTTAATCAATTGGGTCAATAGGCTGAGGAGTGGAAAAAGCTTTTCGATGGACAGGATTAATGAACACCGGCAAGGTTGATCAGGGATAGTCAACACAGATTTGTTAGAAGGAGATCCTGTCTGACGAAATTAATTGTGTTTGTTTGAAAAGGTGACAAACTATATTAATGAGGGTACAATGAGGGTACAGTTATGTAGTTTTCCTGTTATTCAGTAAGGTCCCACATGGAAGCCTGGTCATAAAGGTAAGAGCCCATGGGATCCAAATCAAGATGGCAAAATTAGTTTGCAAGTAAGAGGCAAAGAATAATGGTGGAAGGTTGTTTTTGTGATTGGAAGTTTGAGGCCAGTGGTGTGCCACAGGCCTTGGTGCTGGGACCATTGCTATTTCTTGTGTACATTAATGATTTGGATGTGAATGTAAAAAGTATATTTAGTAAGTTTGCAGATGACACAAAAATTGGTGGTGTTGTTGATAGTGAGGAAGATGGTCTGAGGCGACACTCTGATACCAATCAACTGGTAAATTGGGCAGAGCAATGGCAGATAGAATTTAATCCTGATAAGTGTGAGGTGATGCACTTTGGGAGGGCTAGTGAGGGACTCAATAAATGATAGATCCCTAGGAAGAACTGAGGAACAAAGTGGCCTTGGTGTACAAGTCCACAGATCCCTGAAGGTGTCAGCACAGGTAGACAGGGTGGTGAAGAAGGCATAAGGGATGCTTGTTTCCATTAGATGGGGCATAGAATATTGGAGCATGGAAGTGTTGTTATGAATTTATAACATTTTTTCGGCCACAGATTGAATATTTTGTTCAGACCTGGTTGCCACACTGTCAGAAGGATGTGAATGCACTCAAGAGAGTACAATGGAAATTTATCAGGATGTTGCCTGGGATGGAAAGTTTCAGTTATGAGGAGAGACTGAATAGCTTGGGTTTGTCTACCTTAGAGTGGTCGAGGCTAAGGGGTGATCTCATTGGGATTTACAAAATCTTGGGAGGCATAGACAGGGCAGATCGTGAAAATCATTTCCCCACAACAGACACCTGTAAGATCAGAGGGTATAGGTTTAAGGTGAGGAATAACTCATTTAGAAAGGATCTGAGGAAAAAATGTTTCACCCAGAGAGTGGTGGAAATATGGAACACACTGCCTGAAAGGATAGTAGTGGCAGGTACTCTCACAACATTTAAGGAGCATCTGGATGAGCACTTAGAATGCCAGGGCATATTAAACAATGGGGCAAGTGTATGTAAATGTATTAGTATAGTTTGGTGTTTAAAAACTGAAAGAACTACGGATGCTGTAAATCAGGAACAAAAACATAAGTTGCTGGAAAAGCTCAGCAGGCCTAGCAGCATTTGTGAAGAAAAAAAACAGAGTTAATGTTTCGGGTCCAGTGACCCTTCCTCAGAACTGTTTGGTGTTTGTTGGTCAGCATAGACATGGTGGGCTGAAGGGCCTGTTTCTATGCTGTTTGGCTCTGTGACCCTGATTCATTTTGTAGCTTAGTGTCGTGCTTTGTTGTATCATGTTCCTGTGAAAGGCCTTGGGACATCTCATATGTAAAAGGTGCTCTGTAAGTTGTTGTTGCCGTTTTTGCTCTGTCAGTCTTCAGAAGAGTTTGTGAGTAACGTGCCTCACTAACAACAGGTCTGAAAGTGAGTTAATTGGCTGGAGGTGGGACCATTGCGCTTACTAACTAGGAGGTCCTGCCTCTGAGAACTGCTTATCAGTTGGATTTTCTGGCAGCTCTGTCCTTCCTGCAGCACCGTCTTTGTTGCTGTGCACTACCCAGTCCCAGTCCCACTGGTCTAGACATTGAACTCCCAGAACTAGGCATGTGCATGGTCTCACAGAAGGCATGGAAGAGGAGAGTGAGGGAGGCCTTGGTAGATGTGGGGAAGGGAGGGATGCACTTGATCTGGTTTGGATGCCAAAGATGGAGGCACCTCCCCTCACCACCCTGTTCAATGTCCGAGCAGGATGATTTGTCAGGTGTCCCTCCAATTCCTGTATTCCTCCTGTGGCCAGGCAAGATGCAGCCCTTAAGTGACCATGAAGTGATGACTTAAGGGCCTCAAAATCATACAAGGCTGACAGACTGCCCAAGGCCTTCTCTGGCCCCTGATAACGTTGAGGATAAATCCTGAGCCTGGAGACAAAGCAGCCGCAAAGCTGATCGGTG
>JAHRHZ010000266.1:13490801-13543024 GCA_024137785.1 Ginglymostoma cirratum
CGACCACGTCCTGAATCACCTCTTCGGCCTTGAAACTGCTCGACCACATCCTGAATCACCTCTTCGGCCTTGAAACTGCTCGACCACGTCCTGAATCACCTCTTCGGCCTTGAAACTTGTCGACCACGTCCTGAAGCAAACCAGGTACTACAGCCACATCTTCGACTTGTCTGCCTCCTCTCCACCTATCCTCTCCTCTATCCATCCTCTATCCACCTCCCCCTCTCTCCCTATTTATTTCAGAACCCTCTTCCCCTCCCCCATTTCTGATGAAGGGTTTAGGCCCGAAACGTCAAGTTTTCCTGCTCCTATGATGTTGCTTGACCTGCTGTGTTCATCCAGCCCCATGCTTGTTATCTCGGATTCTCCAGCATCTGCAGTACTTTTTATCTCTGATACAATTTTAACCCCACTGCGAAGCCTCTTCTAAGGATGCCTACCCTGAAGAAGTTACCCTCCTCCCTCCGGACAAACCTCAGGAAATCTCTCTCCCACTGCAACTCTCTCATCACCTCTTCGGCCTTGAAACTGCTCGACCACATCCTGAAGCAAACCAGGTACTACAGCCACATCTTCGACTTGTCTGCCTCCTCTCCACCTATCCTCTCCTCTATCCATCCTCTATCCACCTCCCCCTCTTTCCCTATTTATTTCAGAACCCTCTTCCCCTCCCCCATTTGCAATATTCTAAGTTAACTCTCAAGCACCAAATAACCAAGCAATATCCTCAATATTAAAGCAATTTCTCAGGATTTATTGCAAACAGCCTGATGAGAAGGCATTATCATTGCAATCTACGAGGGGGTTTTAATGTCATAAAGCTTGACCTGGTAAAGTGCAATGAAATTGGTCTTAAACCTGACAATAAATGAAGGGGCAATGAGCACATCTTTACTGAAGTTAGCAACTTTATCTTGACAAGCCTCTTTATAATTGGAATTATCGTTATTTCTTTAAAATCTATTTATTATTAAATTAATCCAGTTTCAGAAAGCTTGTTATACTTCTAAACATCAGAAACAACCAGTGAGCACTTAAAGTTACCCAGTATCCTTTCATCTTTACTGTCTTGAAGATAACAATTAGTCAGAAAATCGGACCAAATATATTGGATGGAATATATCTTGCTCCATCACTCTCCATTCCGAATTTCTTGAAGTAAGATTTAAACAAACATGTCAGAGTTTCCAAATGTGTAATCAAAACAGAAAATGCTCAGAATACTCAGGACATCTGGTAGCATCTTTGGAGGGAGTAACAGAGTTTACGTTTTACGTCAAGGGTCTTTTTATACGTTTCCACCATCTGCACTTTTGTAGCTTAGAAAGCTAGGCAGTAAAGAACAATATAAGTAATATAGAGATATGAGGGGCTTGGATAGGATGAATAGCTGAGGTCTTTTCCCCAGGATGGGGGAGTCCAAACTTAGAGGGCATAGGTTTAAGGTGAGAAAGGAAAGATTGAAGAGGGACCTGAGGACCAACTTTTTCACACAGGGTGTGGTGCATGTATGGAATGAGCTGCCAGAGGAAATGGTGGAGGCTGGTACAATTACAACATTTAAAAGGCATCGGGATGGTATATGGATAGGAAAGGTTTAGAGGGATATGGACCAAATGCTGGCAAATGGGACTAGATATAATTTATGATATCTGATCAGCATAGACAAGTTGGACCGAATGGTCTGTTTCCATGCTGTACAGCTGTATGACTATAAATAATAAAAAACACTTAGAACAGCAATACATCCTTTGCTTATTATTATCAATTAAGGTTATGCAGGCTTTCACAAGGTCCTGACAACATAAACTATAATTTTCAAAATATGAGACAGCTAGACAAATTAAGTGTAACAGGTCAACAGGATCAAACAAGTGTCTGTTAGTATGTTCAAGTGCTGCATTAATTCAGTTTTGTGATTTTATCTACATGGAGAGACAAATTGCAAAGTGAACATTTTCCACACAGTGAAAACAATGATTGATTGTCAGGGAAATCATTATCACTCTTTTGTCAGCCTATCGTGATGTTATATTGTTGATACTTGAGAGCAGGAGAGGTTGTTTCAGTGATAGATGAGCAGATATTTATGCGTCTGGGTTTTCTGTACAAGTCATGTGCACAGTTTTCGTATGATACAGCCACAATATGCATAACCGTGTTTGCCACACATTCTATGCAATATGCCTGACACCATTTTGATTTAATTGGAAACTCGTGTGGCCATGACAGATGAGATAAGATCAGGGCCTTGAAAATAGCATGTGAACGTGAAGACTTTGGCAATTCAATGTGTTGGAACTAAAACTCTTTTTAACTTTGACTGCTACTTTACGGGAAATATTAACACATTTCAAAATGGTTGGATTAATGTCTAACATAACATGGGTTCAGCAAATTAATATCTGCATGTAAAACACTCATACACTGGTATCACAGATCACCGAATAAACCATGATATAAATCTATGCTGAGAAATCTTAGCTCTAAATAACACCTATATATACTGTACTATTGATGTCGCTTTGGGTGTGTCATGTGGTCGGCTTCACACTCCATTTTGATGAAGATATCAAGGAAAGGGCGAATAGTTTGTGATATTCAGAAGTACGTGAATTAGGCAAAGTTTGACATTCATAAGTAGTGTCATTTTTAGCTTCACAGTTCCAGCTAATGCCCTCTATTAAACACAATCAATTGAGCATACATTCAGAATCAAGAAGACCCTTCCCAATCACATTAAATCCTGGACTAGCCAGTGATGCCCACATCCTGTGAGTAAATATAAAAACTATATATGCCCCTTACCTCCCACGACTCAACAACCCTCACAATCCAAACCCATTAATAAAAATTCATGACTTTTTTTTATTCATTCATGGGATGAGGGTGTTGCTGACCAAGCCAGCATTTATTGCCCATCCCTAATTTCCCAGAGGGCAGTTAAGAGTTAACCACATTTCTATGGGGCTGGAGTCACATGTAGTCCAGACCAGGTAAGGAAACCAAAAGAACTATGGATGCTGTAAGTCAGGAACAAAAACAAAGTTGCTGGAAAAGCTCAGCAGGTCTGGCAGCATCTGTAAAGGGAAAAAACAGAGTTAACGTTTCGGGTCCGGTGACCCTTCCTCAGAACAGTTGGAGAGAGAGGTTAAGATTATGCATTGATGCAGCATGGCACTGAACGCGGATCGCAGGATGTGGCGAGGGCAGCTGTCTGTGGGACATTAAGCATCATGGACATATCTGTGATCCTGTGAGGATTCAAAAAATGAGGGACGAAACTTCAGTTGGAATCCACGTGAGGTGAGTCTGAGCCGAAGGCAGTCACTGAGGAATGTGATACAGTTGTGGAAACGAGTTTTAGCAAATACCTGGTCAAACACCAAGAGTGACAGTGAAATTAATGTCAGTGGGCAAGAACAAAGATTGGAATGGAAATTCCATCAGAGATAAGAGCAGAACATCTTCAAGGTGGGCATTCTTCAAGGTAGAAGAGATGTAGCACTGAGTTAAATACCAAATAAAAACCAAAAGAACTGTGAATGCTGTCAATCAGGAACAAAAACAAACTTGCTGGAAAAGATCTGACAGCATTTGTGAAGGAAAAAACACAGTTAACATTTTGGGTCTAGTGACCCTTCCTCGGAAACATTGACCAAGGATGGCAGTTTCCTTCCTTAAGGACCATTAGTGAACCAAGTGGGCCTTTCCTGACAATTGACCCATGGTCAACATTAGATTCTTAATTCCTGATTTTTATTGAATTCAAATTCCACCATCTACCAAGGCAAGAATTGAACTCCTGTCCCCAGAACATTATCTTGATCTCTGGCTAAACAGTCCAGCCATAATAGCACTGGGCCATTGCCTCCCTAGAGTCCACTTTGTTGATTTAGCATGGTTTCTCCTCCTTGTCAAATGCAGTAAATTTTCCCAGTTAACTAAAAGAAGGGATAATAACAGAAGCCAGGTCAGGAAGATCACAATCAGCTTCCAGAAGGCTAATGAATGTTGTCAAATGCACTCATAATGAAGAAATGAACATGCTGAAGAACTCTACATTCATCAACATCTTAAATCATTCCCATCATCATCTGATGTACTGAGGTCAGCACTAACAAAAAAGCGTGATTAATATCCAACAAGTTTTATAATTACTAGGAAAACCAATCAAATTTAAATTGAAACAAATAAATGAAGCTACTAAAATTTGTAAAAACACATTAAAACCTTGTGAGCTATGAATGCTTATGAGTCAATAAATATTTGTAATGTCTTCAGTGTCAACAGCATCAAATGATGGTAGGTTTTTGGAGTAGAGCTAACCAATTTTCCACTATTCACATCTACTATTAACACTTATTTTGAACCTTTATTACTCTACTAACATAAGCACCCCCTCCATCTGTTCCACCTGTTCCTCTTCCCACCTTGGGAAAAAGATAAAAACCATCATCTTCTAGCCCCTTCAGTTCCAAAGAAGAGACATATCAGACACAAAACATTAACATCTTTTCTCTCTCTACAGATGCTGCTGAGTTTGACCAGAACTTTCAGTTATTTAATTGAAAGAATATACTTATTCACTTCATCAGTCATTTTCTAATTATCTATATTAACCCTACACTCCCTGAAGGACTAACAGTCATATTACTTCCTTTTTCTTTCCTTTTGAAATACCTATAGAAACTCTTATTCATTTTTATATGCTTAGCTGGCTTCCTATCTTACCATACTCTCTGCATTGCCATCTGAGGAAGGGTCACTGGACCTGAAACATTAACTTTGATTTCTCTTCACAGATGCTGCCACACTTGCTGAACTTTTCCAGCAATTTCTGTTTTTGTTTCTGATAGCCTTTTATCTGGCCAGTTCCATGACATGCTGTTCTATGAAACTATCTCATAGGGATTCTATGAACTCCTTATCCAGGCTACCAATGACAATCTGATTCTCAAGATTATATGTCTCTTCATTAATGATTAATGCCGACCTTTCCTTTCACAATATTTCTTCTAATATATTTTGTTCCAAATTGTTCAGAGGCCTTTAGACCATTCCCACTAGTACTTACTTCCATAATTATTTCCCATCTCCACGCAAACCAATTCAGCATCCTGATCTTCGATGAACCAAACTCATTTCTAATATTGATTTGATTACATTTGATTTGATTTATTGTCACGTGTACCTAAGTACAGTGAAAAGCTTTGTTTGTGAGCAGTACAGGTAGATCATAGTAAGCAAGGACGTACAGATCATAAAGTGAAAAAAAAAACTTAGACAGAGGCATACAGGTTATGTTGCAGAGGGCGTGCGCTAGGCATGATCAACATTAACAGGATCAACATTATCTGAAGTTAGAGAGTCATTCATCAGTCTAATAACACCAGGGAAGAAGCTGTCCTTGAACCTGCTGGTGCATGTGTCAATCCTTTATATCTTCTGACTGATGGAAGAGGTAGTAAGAGAGCATTACTGGGGTGAGATGGGTCTTTGATTATATTGGCAGTCTTTCCACAGCAACGAGACATGTAAAAAGAATCCATTGATGGGAGATTGGCTTCCAAGATGGTCTGGGCTGTGCACACAACCTTTTGTAGTTTCTTATTTTCCTGGGCAAAGCAGTTGCTGTACCAGGCCATTATAACCTGGACAGTATGCTTTCAATGGTGCATCTATAAAAGTTGGTGAGGGACCTTATGAACATGTCAAATTTCCTGAGCCAAGTGAGGAAGAAGAGGCTTTGCTGTGCCTTTTTTATCATTGCATCTATGTAATAAGTCCAGGACAGGTTGTTGGTTATCATCACTCATAGGAACTTGACGTTCTCAACCCTCTCAACCACCACTCTGTTGATGTTTTTGGGATTGTCATCTCTTCCCTCTTTCTGAAGTCAACGATCAGTTCTTTAGTTTTGCTGACTTTGGGAGAGAGGTTGTTATCATTGCATCATGTGGCATCTATCTCTTTTCTGTATTCTGACTCACTGTTGTTTGATATCCGTCCTACCATGGTGGTATCATCAGCAAATTTGTAGATGACATTCGTTCGGAATTTGCCAACACAGTTGTGGGTGTACAGAGAGTACATTAGGGAGCAGAGGACACATCCTTGGGGGAGGCTCCAGTGTTGAAAGTTATGGTGGAGGAGGTGCAATTGTCTATCTTTACTGTTTGGAGTCTATGGGTCAGGAAGCTGAAAATCCAGTTGCAGAGGACAGAGTTGAGACCTGGGTCTAAGATTGTTGAGATCAGTCTGGAAGGGATAATGATGTTGAAGGTGGAGCCATAATCGATGATCAGGAGTCTGACATAGGCGTATTGGTTGTCCAGATGTTCCAGGGATGAGTGCAAGGCTAGGGAAATAGCATCCACTGTGGACCTGTTACATCAGTAGGCAAATTGTAGAGGATCGAGGCAGGCTGGGAGACTAGAGTTGATGTGGGCCATGACCAGCCTCTCGAAGCACTTCATGATTATGGAGGTCAGTGCCACTGGGCGGTAGTCATTAAGGCACACTGCATGTATTTTCTTGGGTGCTGGGATGACGGTGGTCTTCTTGAAGTAGCTGGGGACTTTGGCTTGTAAGACAGAGAGGCTGAAGATGTGCATTAATACCTCTGCCAGCTGGTCCACACAGGATCTGAGTGCACGGCCTGGTGTTCCATCCGGCCCGTCACTTTCCATGGTTTTAAGTCCTGTGTTCTCGCAAGATGCTTCCAAGATCATCAGAGTTTTAACATGCCCACGTGGAAAAAAAGTAGAAGACTACTATTGGCCACAAAAGCTGTGACCTGCGATCTTGCCATACTTCCTCAACAGAAATTTATAGCACCATCTAATTTTTTGTCATTATTTTATTAAAATGACAGACTAGGTTTAATTCAATTTATTATTGGTCTCCAATTATTAATGTATTTTAATAAAGCTGAACTTTAGTATACTTGTTTTGAATCACTTGAGTTTTAATCCACAGTGTAAAGAAACTTGGCAAGGTCCAGGAATTGGTACCTATCAAGTTTAAATTGTGCTCTATCATGAAGCCATTGGAACTTGGGGCAGAATTCTTCTGAAGATCCTGTAAGACCTCATTAATTTCCAATATAATCACTGCCTTTATAAGCTCAAAGTAGCAAGTCTTTTTGGTGCATAGTGAAAATCAACCTCAATATTAAATCTGGATAATTCATCTTTAAAATACGATTGCAATTAACCTCACTCCTAAAGTGCATTTAATTAAACCTGGATTAACCATTATTTTCTGACCTGATTTTTTTTTTCTGTCTATGCTAAGCAGAGTTTGCATTCTCTTAAAATCAACTTTCTCTTTGCAACTCTTTTACATGCACCCATGATTGTCAAAAGGCTTTCTTTTAAAATAGCTAATATGCAGTTATTAAATTTTATGCCACTTTCACTAAAATTGGTGTTATATTTCTGATTGTTGGCTCAGTAACAACTGATTAATTGAATAAAATTACAGGAGCACAGAATGGTAATGCTGTTGAAGCAGCTCATCAGGTGTGCACTGGCTCTCGGAGCATTTTAACTTAGTGCCAATCTCCTGAATTGTCCCTGTACTGTACTGCATATTGAGTATTTGGTGTGCATAGAATAATTTAATTCCCTTTTGAATTCCTGAATTGAACGTGTCTCCATCATACATCCCAGCAGTGCATTCTCAGGTTTTTTTTTCCCTCGCCTTCCATTTGCTTCTTTCGTGAAACTCTTTAAAACTGTGCTTCCTAGTTCTCGATCTGGGAATGTTTCTTGCTATCTATTCTGTCCAGACACTTTGAAATTCTGATAACTTCAATCAAATCCCTCCTTGGCTTTCCTCGCTCAAAGGGGACCAGCCCCAAACTCTCAAATGTATCCTCTTAACCGTAGTATCACTTTCCTGAAACCATTCTGGTAAACTTCTTATTCATTCCCTCTATTACACTCCCAGCCTTCCCCTGGTGTGGTATCCAGAACTCTACACAATACTCCAGTTGAGTTCTAAACAGTATCCAGTGCAGAATTAGCCTCCATAATGATTGTTGTTAGATCATTTTATTGTTAAAGATCGCTCTCGTTGACAGCCTTGAACCTTTGCTATCACCTGGAGTTTGGAAGAGTCAGAGGTGACTCAACTGAATTATATAAAATCTTCAGGGGCCTTAGCTGGGTTGATGTTGAAAGCATGATTCCTCTTGTGGGAGAACATAGAACTAATATCATAGTTTAAAATAAAGGGGTACCCATTTAAAACAGAAATGAAGAAACGTACACAACACAGTTTGGAGCTGGAGGAACACTGCAGACCAGGCAGCATCAGAGGAGCAGGAAAGTTGATATTTCAGGACCATTCTTCAGAAATGGGGAGGGGAAAGGGAGCTGGGAAAGAAACAGAGAGAGGAGGGCTGGGGCTGGGGAAGGTAGGTAGGATGGTGATAGGTGAGTTTAGGTAGGGCGTGGTGGGGATTGGTCAGTGAAGTGGGAGTGGCAGATAGGTGGGAGAGAAGATGGACAGGTTGTGTCAGGTCAAGGAGGCGGTGATGAAAGGGAGAGTTGGACATGGGATGAGGCCGGGGGTGGGGAGATTTTAAAGCTGGTGAATTCCATGTTCAGGCCATCGGGCTGTAGGGTCCTGAGGCAGAATATGAGGTGTTCCTCCTCCAGTTTGTGTGTGGTGTCGTTGTGACACTGAAGGAGGCCCAGGATGGACATGTCACCCAGGTACTGGGAGGGGGGAGTTAAAATGGTTGGTGACTGGAAGGTGTTATCATTTGTCACATACGGAGTGCAGATGCTCTACGAAACGGTCTCCAATTCTACACAAGGTCTCACCAATGTAGAGGAGGCCACATTGGGAGCAGCAGATACAATAGACCACATTGATAGATGTGCAGGTGAAACCCTGTCTGATGTGAAAGTATTGTTCTAAGCCTTGAATGGAGGAGAGGGGGCAGGTGTAGCACTTCCTGTGGTAGCAGGGAAAGATTCCAGGGATGGTGGGGTTAGTGGAGAGTGTGGAGTGGAAGAAGAAGTCATGGAGAGAGCAGTCCCTAAGAAAGGCAGGTAGGGGTGGGGAGGGAAATATATCTTTGGTTGTGGGGTCGGATTGTAGGTGGCGGAAATGGCGGAAGATGATTTGCTGGATGCGGAGGTTGTTGGGGTGGTATGTGAGGTCAAGGGCTTTCTGTCTTTATTTTAGTTGGGGGAGGGGGTTTCAGGGCAGAAGTGCGGGAAATGCAAGAGCTGAGGTTGAGGGCATTTTCGATCACCGGAGGGCAGAAGGTGCGGTCCAGCATCTACAGTTCTTGCTATCTCTATCGATGAAGAAACCTACCTTTGTTTTCTCAAAGGGTTGTGAATATAAGGAATTCCCTTCCTCAAAAGGCAGAGGATACAGAATCTTTAAATATTTTAAAGGTAGAGCTACATTTTAAGGAGGAGGATGATCAAGGGAATGAAGGATTAGTAGGAATATGTAGGAATGTAGAGTTGGGGTTATAATCAAATCAGCCATGATCATACTGAATGCGAAGCAGGCTTGAAGGACAGAGTGGCCTATTCTTGTTCCTTCTTTATATGTTTGTGTATTTGAATTGGTATTTTCACTCATACTAGGATTATAAATTAGACCTATTTGTATCCTGAAGTTAGATGTTAAATATAATTCCGATATTACAACATTATACCAATGATAAATCAGTCCTTGTCACCAGAATCCTTCTTATTTGAGATTTGCTTGATGGTTTTAGACATAAAAACCTGATGCAATATTTCTTTGATGTTCTGACGTTTCTTATTTAATCTCTAATTTTACCTCATCTGCTCACTACTTGGATTCCTGCCCTTCTGTTTAGTGCGAGAATATTCTATTTTACGTCACCAAACTTGGCAATGAGATGTTTCTCATTTGACTAAGATCATGGTACAACTCAAGTTTTATGTTACATGGAGAGATTGGAAAATCTTAGATTGATTCTTCAGGTTGTATTTTTTTCATTGTGTTACCACAATGACAGGCTAAACAAGCCTGTTTGTCACAAATGGAGCAAAACAAGTCAGAAAAGTGACAATACAGTGTGGAGCTGCAGGAACACAGCAGGCCAGGCAGCATCAGAGGAGCAGGAAAGTTGATGTCTTGGGTCGGGACTCTTCTTCAGAAATGGGGAGGGGGAAGGGAGCTGGGAAGCATATAGAGAGAGGAGGGGTGGGGCTGGGGAAGGTAGGTGGGAAGGTGTTAGGTGAGAGCATGTAAGGAGTGGAGGGGATTGGTCAGTAGGATGGGTGGGGCAGATAGGTGGGAGAGAAGATGGACAGGTTGTGTCAGGAAGGAGGCGGGGATGAGATGAAGGTTTGGATATGGGATGAGGCGGGGGGTAGGGAGATTTTAAAACTGGTGAATTCGATGTTGAGGCCATTGGGCTGTATGAGGTGGAATATGAGGTGTTGCTCCTCCAGTTTGCAGGTGGCATCATTGTGGCACTGGGGGAGGCCCAGGATAGATGTGTCATCAAGGGAGTGGGAGGAGTTAAAATGTTTGGTGACTGGAAGGTGTTGTTGTTTGTCACGTACAGAGCGCAAAGGCTCCACGAAACAGTCCCCGAGTCCGCGCTTGGTCTCACTGATGTAGAGGAGGCCACATCGGGAGCAACGGATAGCGTAGACCAGGTTGGAGGATATACAGGTGAACCCCTGTCAGATATGAAAAGTTGTCTGATGCTGGCTGACCAGCTGTATTCCTCCAGCTCCACACTGTGTTATCTCTGACTCTAGCGTCTGCAGTTCTCGCTGTCTCCAAATTAGAAAAGTGATTGGTTTCAAAATGCCTCCCAAACTCATAAACTAAGTTGAACAAAAAAGCTTCCTGTCAGTGTCGCACATACATTAATTAATAAGGTCATGTATCCTGGCATCAGCTAGCCTGCAATTTCTAAGATTATCCTGGGAAGGAAATTCTAATACATTCAGTCCAAATCACACCACCAACGTCTATATTATCCCTTTTAAGAGCTGTACCACATTTCTTGTCTGATGTTATTTTAAAACTTGAGTTATATACTGGGAATAACCTCAGATGTCACGATCCCAGTTAGTAAGAATTTTCTCCAAGTTCTGTGATCTGTGATAAGCCACCCTGTCAGGATTCATGTTTTTCTTACTCCTTGGTGTCAATTATGTGAACGCTTTGAAAATAAAAATGAAATCATCCTCAAAGTTTTGATGCAAGAGGACTTTTTAAAAATAGCTGGAGATTCCAGCATATGTAATGCATCTAGCTATTTTCTAATCAATCTGTTTAGATATGCTATGACAACATCTGGAGTATAGCACTTGAACCTAGGCGCTGTGGCTCAGATGTAGAAACACTACCACTGTGTCACAGGTGTCCCAGTAATGCTTTTATACAACCTTCTGAGGTACACACAGTGACATTATTTGAACTAGTGCCTGTGGGTGCAAGATTGAGTGATGATGACTTGTCAGCTTCATCATTCTCTTCAGTATTTTCTTTCTTTTGCACTTTGTGTCCCTGAACAACTCTCTGACCAAATGGCATTCTTTTGTACTTGAAAGGATAAAAGTAAACAAGGTGTAGAGCTGGATGAGCACAGCAGGCCAAGCAGCATCAGAGGAGCAGGAAAACTGACATTTCGGGCCTAGACCCTGGTTGTCCTCAGTGAGGGGAAGTGGGAGATGACAAGACTTGGATGGTCTACAGTGTCATCTGCAGTTTAAAAATCAGACGAGATTGTGGAAGACGAAGGACGTGAGGAAAAAGGAATTAAATAGAAACATAAGGGCAAACTCAAGCCTTCCAATGATGTGACAGTGGCCACTCAAATTATCACAAACACCTTGTTTTTCTCCATGACGTGAGAACATGCAGGCAGGTCTGTTGCCCTTGGCTAAGGCTGTTACAATTCCCACAGAGACTGATATTTTTTAGCAACTGTTTCAATTCCCAGTAAATACATTTTAAAAAAAGAGCATGACAAAATTTCAAGTTTTAAAACTTTGACTGTAAAAATGAAACTAAAAGCAATACTGATCAAGCATGTTTCAGAGATAGTAGGAACTGCAGATGCTGGAGAATCTGAGATAACAAGGTGTGGAGCTGGATGAAGACAGCAGCCCAAGCAGCATCAGGGGATCAGGAAAGCTGACATATTGGGCCTAGACCCTTCTTCAGGAAAAGGGTCTTCTGAATAAGGGTCTAGGCCTGAAACGTTAACTTTCCTGCTCCCCTGATGCTGCTTGGCCTGCTGTGTTCATCCAGCTCTACACCTTGTTATTCACTGATCAAGCATTACTTGATAAGCAATGAGTGCTTTAAACCATGGAAAGGATATTGCCCAGATTAATTTACTAACAATACTATAAATACCATACCTCAATTCTACTTCACTATGCAGATTTGCAGGTTTTCTGGAGCCAGTCCAACATCACTCACAGTTTCCAATGTGTTCACCTCTCCCTGCTTCAGTGAGTCAGAATATCGAATGGTGATTAAATGTTTCTAGAGAAGTCCTGAATTGAATATCAACACTCAGGTGCTTTCCAGTGATTCTTATATCCTTGCCTCATCAGATACAGCCATAAAGTCATACAGCATAGAAACAGACCTTTCGGTCCAATTAGTCCGTGCCAAACATGGTTCCCAAACCAAAATAGTCCCATATGCCTGCATTTAAGCCATATCCCTTTTCTATTCACGTACTTATCCAAATATATTTTAAATGTTGGAACTGTACCTGCATCTACCACTGCCTGTGGCAGTTCGTTCCACAAATGAACTACTGTCTCTGTAAAAATGTTGCCTCTTATGTCCTTTTAAAATCTTTCTCCTCTCACCTTAAAAATATGCCCCCTCGTTTTGCACTCCCCACCCTAGGGAAAAGACTCTTACTTTTTACCTTATCTATGATCTTCATGATTTTATAAACCTCTATACGGTCACCCCTCAACCTCCTATGCTCCATTGAAAAAGTCCCAGTCTATCTAACCTATCCTGATTCATAAGATTACCCTGAAATAAAACCATCCGATCAAAGACAGCATTTCTTCTTCTATCCTGCTTGTTATTTCACAACAGCATGCTCTCTTTACTAACTGCACTAACTAAAGTGCTTTATTTCCCTGAGAGGCCTTTCTCTCTTTCCTTCTATCTGAAATCTTGGAGACAAAAACCCAAGCTGCCTGGTCCATCCATCACCGACAACATTCATTCCCTCCATCACCAAACCACAATGGGCAGTAGTAGGTACCATTTACAAGATGTGCTACAGCAATTCACCACTGCTTCTTCCTAATCCCTGACCTCTACCAACTAAAAGGACAAGAGCAGCAGATGCTCAGGAACACCATCTCCTGAAAGTTCCTAATCCAAGCAACATCATTATGTCAAACCATATGACCATTCCTTCATTGCCATAGGATCAAAATCTTGGACCTCCTTTCCTAATAGCACTGTATACCTACCTCACAAAGATGTCAGAGGTTCAAGAACTCAGCTCATCACGACAGTTAGGAATGAGCAGTGAATGCTGGCCTCGGACTTGAATTCAATAAAAATTAAGTAAGTGTCCAATGATGATTACGATAGTGCTGTCAATTGTTGGACAAAATATTTTGATGCTTTGGTGAAGAAAACTTCTCACCTGGTGCCCCCAGATTCACAGCAATGTGGTTGACTCTTAACTGTCCTATGGACAATTAAGGACAAACAATAAACACTTGTCAACCAATGACACCCAAATCCTGTCAAAGAAAATAAAATATTGTCTCTTTCTGCATTGTGTCACGTTATGATTTCATCATCCAATTTACATGCATTTTCTTTTATTTCCATGCTCTTCCAATGATTATATCGATACTACCCTTTTCTGGTTGTGTCTGCTCTGAACTTTGGGAAGCATAGCTATTATCAAACAGTGGTGCTAAATCTTGGCCAAAGGTCACTGCATCATTTTCATTAGATTTCACCCCTTTTCTGTTTTAATGAGACAGAGGTGATGGCCTAGTTGTGTTATTGCTGGACTGTTAATCCACAGACGCAGATAATGTTCTGGGGACCTGAGTTTGAATCCTGCCATGGTCAATGATGGAATTTGAACTCAATAAATACCTGGAATTAGGAATCTAAAACCATCTTTTTCACTAATGTCCTTGAGGGAGGGAAACTGTCATCCTTACCTGGTCTGACCTACATGTGACTCCAGACCCAGAGCAAAGTGGTTAACTCTTAACTGCCCTCTGGGCAGTGAGGGATGGGCAATAAATGTTGCCTCGCCAGCGACGCCCTCATCTCGGTAAAAAAAAGAATTCAATAGAAAGTGCAATGTGTTCGTAAACAAAGACACATGATCAGACACCAAATTGGTGTAGCCTTTAGCCGCTCAGTGGTCACAGTTTCAAAACATAGAATATTTATTTACTCTCTGCCTTACTTTGTTGAAAAATATGTGTCAACTACAGTTAAACAGAATCCTGGTATCTAAATATTCGCAGATTTTGTGATGACAAACACACCATTTTAATTTGGCTCCCTACAGCTCCACCATTGGGTGATAAAGTGAGGTTTGTGCAACCTGCTGTTTTGAATGCTTCACTGGGCATTGGATTTTTCTTAGGCTGGGAGCTCTCTTGCGATAGCAGGTTTGCAGTTGACAGAAGTCTCTTGGGTAGTCTGACACAGAAGCAACATTTGCAAAGCTGACTGCTGGATAGCTTCAGAAGTCTTTTTGATAATAAATGTGACTTTTCTTCCTCCCGTAGGACAACACCAGACCATTTTTTTTTCTTCTCACGTGCAAATGCTGCCTGGCTGAGTTTCCACACAAAGCTTTAATGAGAATGTGTTGGTGTCAAGAACTGGCAGTTTCTTCTTTGTGAGGATATAGGTGAAACATCAGATATTGGGAATCCTTTAATGTAGGTTTTCATGCGATATGATTACATTATCAAGTTGAACTGTGGAAAAAGGGATGTTATTTTGTATTCAGGCTCACTACAAGACATGCAAGATAAAAACTTGCAAAAAGCTGTGGTAAATCTGACTGAAAAAATATGTTTTCTGAACACTGTATAGGAATTATGGTGCACTGAAATTATGAATGTATGAAACTGACTGATAAGAAAAGAGAGGGTTTTGAACAAATTTGAGGGTTGGAGGGTTTGAAAGGAGCGATAAGTAGGCTTACAAAGCAAAAGGATATAGCAGCTTTGCAGGGCAACTTTTCAGATAACGATACCCAGATTGGAACAGGAAGGGGAGAGCATTAAAGTATTAAAAATAAACAAAAACACAAATTGTTGGAGAAATTGAATTGGGGCGGCACGGTGGCTCAGTGATTAGCACTGCTGTCTCACAACATGTGGGACCCAATTTTGATTCCAGCCTCAGGTGATTGCCTGTGTGGAGTTGGTACATTCCCTCTGTGTCTGAGTGGTTTCCATTGGGTGCTTCATTTTCATCCCAACGTACAAAGCTGCGCAGGTTAGATGGATTGGCCGTGCTAAATTGTGCATATTGTCCAGGGATGTGCAGGGTTGATTTGAATAACCATGGTGAGTGCAGGGTTACAAAGATAGGGTTTGGGGGGGTTGGATCTGGGTGAGGTGCTCTTTGGTGGGTCATTGCTGACATGATGGGCCGAATGGCCTCTTTTCACATTGTAGGGAGTCTATGAAATGCAGCATGTCTGGCAGCATCAGTGAAGAGAAAACACAGTTACCATTTCAAGTTTTGTTACTCCTGGAAAGTGTGGCTGGGGCCTTAGGATAGTGAAGAGGAATGATATAAATGGACAAGTGTTGCAACTGCATGGGATAGATGCAGCAATTTAACTGCACTTTGTTCAATCTGGTCTACTGCATTCACTGCTCACGATGTGATCTCTTCTCTGTTAGGAAGATGAAATGCATCTGCATGACTGCTTTGTGGAACACCTATCTTCTGTCTGCAAAGACAGCTTTGAGCTTCCAATTGTTTGCGATTTCAATACCACTTCCATGCCAACATTTCTGTCTCAAGCCTGCTGCATTGCTCCAATGAAGCTCAATGTCAGTGGAAGAACAATATCTCATCTTCCACGTGTGGATCTTACAGATTTCAGGAATCAACATGTTTAACAATTTCAAACCGTAGATACCCATTTCGTACAAGTTCATTACCCACACCCACAAATCCATGTTCCTGTCATGAAATCGGTTGATAGCCAACCAATTTTTGACTATTTGTCATCCCCGTGATCACTTATCCAGCTTCTTTTCTGCCATGGCTTACTATTAACAATCCCTTTGTCCATCTACCCTTGCTTTGTTCTTTCTCTGGGCTCCCTCTCCACACTTCTCTGCACACTCTGCACACTCCTCTCCCCTCTGTTCCAACCCATCATCAGCATAAGTACCACCTTTTCCCAATTGCTTCAAGTTCTGAAGAAGGATCACAGTTGGCTTAAAATCTGTAAGAAAACGTTGGGGTCTGTTGTACAGGACGTATCAACAGAGCATTTCAAAATAGATAGTATGATCAAACACTGTCAGCATGGCTTCATCAAAGGGAAAGTATGCCTGACAAATTTACTACATTTCTTTGAAGAAGTAACAAGCAGGATCAATAAAGAGGAACCAGTAGATGCATTACATTTTGATTTCCAGAAGGTTTTTGATAAGGTATCTAAAATAAGGCTACTTAATATAAAAAAAATGGTGTTGTGGTTAGTACATGGACAGAAGATTGGCTAATTAATAGAAGGCAGAGAGTTGGGATAAATGAGGATTCTTTCTGGGGCTTGACTGAAAAGATACAAAGAGCTAATCTGAATAAGGGGTTGTCTATTTGAAACAGAGATGAGTAGAAATTTCTTCTCTCAGATGATAGTGAATCTATGTAATTCTTCACTGCAGAAGGCTGTCAAGGCTAGGTCATTAACTGAGACAGGCAGATTGTTAATCAGTAAAGGAATTGAGTGTTATGGAGTTAAGGCAGGAAAGTGGAATTGAGAATGACCAGATCAACCTATGGTCTATCTCAGCTGCTACTATTCGTGTTCTAATAAACCACTTGACCCATCAAATCTATCCCACACCATGATGGGTCATGGATAGTGGCTATATATATCTTTACCTGCGCTGCCATCCTCAGCCAAGAAATCACCAAGACTGATATCAAACAGGAAAATTTCGTGAAGGTTGACAAGACATTTAAGTCGAGGCTAATTCAAGATGTTCATTTTATTCAACCTGTTCAGATGTGTATTAACACTTGAACTGGAGTCTTCTAACTCAATGGTAGTGAAACTCCCACCGAGCAGCAAGAGCCATTCAGTTTTGCAGTTAGACATTTTTGAATGAATTGTTCAGACATGTTAATGCACACCTTTGGTGCAAGTAGGACTTAGAGCTGGGCTTCTTCATCCAGTGATAGGAACACCACCACTACACTACAAGGGCCCCGTTCCTTTGGGAAATCTCCTAGGCTCAATCATCTTCAACTGTTTCATCAGTGACCTTCCCTCCATCACAAGGTCAGAAGTGGGGATGTTCATTGATGATTACACAACGTTCAACACCACTGTTTCTTAATGCAGCAAGACCTGAATAGCATTCAAGTTGGGCGTGTAAGTGATGAGTATTCATCACGGAAATGTTATCTCTAAGATAGTGGCTCCCCCTATCCATTTATAGTACCAAGGCTGTTTTCACCAGAACAAAGAGAGAGAATAGGCACAAGCATTGTGCCTGTAAGAGAAATATTTTGATATGACTCGTTATCTGTAAGTGCCAGAATTGTAAACACCTAATTTTCATTGATTGTAAAGAATCGTGGAGGTGAATCTTAAAACTGATCGACATAGAATAAACTTGAATTTCATCATGAGGCATGCACTTGAGAAGGTATGTGTCGTATGTCATCTTCTGCAATTCTTGTAAGTGACATTTCTCAAAATATTATTTTGCTATTTTGTAGCTGATGTAAAAGAAGCGGTGTTCTTTTCATTAATCATTGGATTGTCACCAATGCCACTCATTATTCCTATTTGAAGGATGCAGTCGAAACAGATGCATCACCTGACAGGTGCCATTTACACAGCAGCATTGAACATCCGGAAGGATTTGAAAAGTCAAGTGGACAAAATGATGCTTCACTCATAGAAGCAGGAAAAAAACATTCAGTTGATTGTTCACAGGAAGAACTCAAATGCTTAGCATCACCTGAGGTTTTTAAAAAAATGGCAATCATCTTCGAACACACACAGGCAACATGGACAAAAAGTACAAATGGCTGAACCCAAGTGCCTAGCTGCAGTTAATGACAGATTACAGTGACAGCCTGGAAGTACCGGATTGAAGTAAGATGCATAGGACAGTTCACTAATGAGCGAATCAGCGTTATGGCAGCTAAGTAATGAAACATATGACACCCATTGGCAGGCAGGTAATTAAGGAGATATGTCACCTGCCTAAAATTAATTCCATCACAGTCTTTGAATTCTCTACAAAATGACAGGGATATACAATGAATTAGATACGTGTCTGAATTTCTAAATTCTCTTTCATTGCTATGGCATTTTAAGAAGCCAGCAAGCTTAAAATTGGTGTAGGAAATTAGGAACCTCACTGGTTTTATTTGACACATCGTCATGAGTCAATTTTGATTCATTGTTGAAAGGAACAAACTAGGATTTGCTATTTTCCTGGTGGTTCAACAGTGTGTCTTCTGAAGAGTGTGAGGTATTTTTCTCAGGCAATTATATCTGAAAAGAATTCACTGGTTTGGAGTGACAAATTGACAAGTAGTCCAATGTAATTGTTTCATTGTCAAGGACCATTGTAAATATTTGACGACACCAAAAAGTTTCTAACAGGACCAAAAGTTTATACATGACCCGGTGTCAAATATAGGTGAGAACTCTGACATGGAATATAGAATGATTTAATTGTTCTCACACAGAAGAAGACCATTCAGCCCATGTCCCTGTGCTGGTCCTCTGAAAGAACAATTCACTGGATGCTAAAGTCTTGACATTTTCTCATGGGTCTGCAAATGTTTCCTTTAGAATAATGATCAAATTTCCTTTTGAAAGCTTCAATTGAACATAGCTTCACTACAATGTTCTTAGATTTTTTGTTACAGATCTTTCTTTTGTTACCCATTCTTGGGACTGCAGAACAAGTACTCCCTAAGAATGGGATATACAAGGCATGGTCAGTTCCAAGAGCTTGTTACATTTCCAAAATAATATTTACATACAATTTGCCCTGAAAATAGGGACAAGGATGGTGGAAACTTTCCATAAGCCACTCAGGACAGTTGACAGAATTTAAGGGTCACAAGCAGTGACATTGAAAGTCAATGGCTAATTGAGAGACAGAGAGAAGTAAGCTCAATGTTAGGCAGTACTTTTATGGGAAGGCAACTGAGCTCCACAGGTTCTGTTTCAGGATTCAGTGAGAAATCCTAAGTGTAATTGAATGCTTCTGCACTATTAGAACTTAGGGAGAATTTCCAGATGTTGAGGAATAGCTAAGTGTTGGAGCCAAAACTCAGGAAAATATTCTGGGAGTTGTGGATCTCAGAAGAAACCATGTCATTTATAATTCATCATAGCTGAAAGCTGGAGTTAAAAAGCCTGCAAAGCACTTTTTTGATGCAACTTAGAGTTCAGAGAAAGATCCCTTGGTGAGGTACAATGCCAAGGCTGAAAATCTGGATTTTATTTTCAATGTGTAAAAACTAGAGTTCAGTTTCCAGAGTCTAGGAGATTCGAGACCCAGGTCAGAGAGACCAACTAAAACGGAAGCAATTTTTCAGGTAGTGTATTTTGGAATTGCTCTTGAAATGGAGTTTCAAGACCTGAACAGCAAAAGTGATAATGTCGAACTATGACGAAGCTTAATGAGATTCCATGACCTGCTGTGCAATTAACCCCTTGGGAGATTTTCTGAGAAATCTGTGGGAACCTCTCTTCATTGTATTTGCTATTAGTTGTATACTGTGGGGTGTTTCATCAGAGTATATCATCCACTTGTTAATTCTGGGTGTTAGAATACAAGTTTTGTGAATATTATCGGTTGTATTACCATTCTAACATTATATCATAAACTTTGTGGTGTGTTCAAATCATTATAATCTGTGGTTTATTACTCTTAGAAAGTCCTGTGGATCTCACATTTTGTCCACAAAAGAAGAAAAGTCATTGATACCTCACCAGACTGTAATATAAATTGAGCAGTATGGTCCAAGATCAAAACATAGCGTTCTCGATTTCTGGATCTGGACTCAAAGGTTTCTTTTCATCTGCTCTATCCAGCCACGTCATAATATTGCAGTTGGTTGTTTAAGGTAATGATTCTGAAAGAGTTAATGTCAGAGACTGTATAAGCTTCACAGTATCCTTTGGTATCATAGCGCCTTGGTTGGGATAAGATTTGGTCTGGCTTGTGATCCTGATGGAGGTAGACGAGTTGTCAGTGTTTCTTGTTAGTCTTTGTTATCGTGTCTCACTAGCTAGTGTAATTTGCATATATTGCGTTAATGCGATAGACTATATCTTGTTAAGAAAATGTCTTTGTCCCATTAAGACTCCTTAATGGTTCGTCCTTAACAATTTTTAACCAAATCAGGCCTTAGTCTCTATATAAGACCGGATAGCATAGTTAGTGGAGCCATAAAGTCCTACAGCCTGGAAACAGACCCTTCGGTCTAACTAGTCCACACCAACCATGTTCCAAAATTAAACTAGCTCCATTTACCCGCACTTGGCCTATATCCTTCCAAATTCTTCCTATTCATGAACTTATCCAAATGTCTCTTAAACCTTGTAACTGTAACTGCATCCGTAACATCCTCTGGCGGTTCATTCCACACATGAACCACCACCAATGTCAGGCTGACAGGTCTATAATTCCCAGGCTTCTCCTTACAGCCTTTCTTAAATAAAGGCACAATAAATAAAACCACCCTCTGGCACCTCACCCACGGTTATTGATGATTCAAATATTTCTGCTATGAGTCCAGCAATTTCCCACAATGTCCTGGAATACACTTGATCAGGTTTTGGAGATTTATCCATCTTTATGTTTTCTAAGACCTCCAGCACTTCCTATTTTGTGGTGTGAAATATTTTCAAAAATTCATTATTTATTTCCCTGCATTTTCTAGTCTCCATTTCTTCCTCCACAGTATAAACTGATGCAAAGTATTCATTTAGTATTTGTCCCATCTCCTGAGGTTCAACAAATAGAAGTTCTCATTGGTCTTTAAGGGGCCCTATTGTCTCTTCAGTTGCTCTTTTGCTCCAAGTGTACTTGTAAAATCTCTTTGGATTATCCTTAACCTATCTGTCAAGGCTATCTTATATCCCTTTTGTGCCCTCCTGATTTTCCCCTTGAGAAGGCCCTGCACTCTTTAAAGTCTTCAAGAAATTCATTTGATCCCAGTTGTCTAATATCAAAATATGATTCTTTCTTATTCTTGATGAGAACCTCAATATCTTTATTCATCCATTGGTCCCTACACTTACCAGCCTTACTCTTCATTTTGACAGGAACATACTGCCTCTGAACTCTCATTGTCACACTTTTGAAAGCCTCCCACTTGTCAGTCGTCCCTTTACCTGCCACGAGTCTACTCCAATCAACTTTTGAAAGTTCTTGCCTCCTGCTATTAAAATTTGCCTTACTCCAATTTAGAACTTTAAGACTTATGGAAGGTTTATCCTTTTCTATAACTATTTTAAAACTCATAGAATTATGATCTTTGCTCCTGCTAACACTTCAGTCACTTGTTTTGCCTTATTTCCCAAGCGAAGGTCAAGTTTTGTTCCTTCTCCAGTTGGTACATTTACATATTGATAAAGAAAATTTTCTTAACACTTTTTATTCATTCACAGGATGAGGGTGTTGCTGGCAAGGCAGCATTTATTGCCCATCCCAGAGGGCATTTAAAGGTCAACCACATTGCTATTGGTCTGAAGTGACACATAGGCCACACCAGCTAAGGATGGCAGTTTCCTTCGCTAAAGGACATTCGTGAACCAGAAAGGCTTTTTCCCCAACAATTGACAAGGGATTCATGGTAATCATTAGATTCTTAATTCTTTATTGAATTCAAATACCACCATCAAACCCGGGTCCCCAGAACATTATCCGGGTCTCTGGATTAACAATCCAGTGGTATTACCATGAGGCCATCACCCTACCCTTAGAATTTAACAAATTCCTTACTATCCAAGTCTCTATAGCAGTCCCAGTCAATGTGTGGAAAATTAAAATCCCTTACTCTTGCAACGTTATTATTGGTACATAATTCTGAGACATATAGAACTTCATTTTTTAAAATCTGAGGGTCCAGGAATCAACTCCATGCATCAGGACCTGCGAGGGAGAACTGCAGGCTGGGAGAGTACAAATTGTGGCCAAGTCTTGAAATTTATACAGTTTACCTGAACATTTGAAGTAAGTTCAGATCTGGTAAGGAGTAGCACAGAGTGGGAGAATATAAATTGCAGTGGAGGGTCAAGGCCTGTACCACTCACCCGAGGAGTCGGTGTGGAATCAGTACTGAGAGAGCACAAAGTCCAATACAGAATGAAATTTTTAAAGAATGGCATAACAGCAGAAACATAAGCTCATTGGTAAGTAAGCAAGTGTTGTTAGGAATTGTCTACAAATTACTATAAATTAGAAAAGCATATTATTTTAAACAAGTACTTGGATTTAACTGATAAAATTTGGGGCAATATTAAAAGTAAGGGTAACATAAGGGAAGCAAAGTTAAGACTTAAAGTAAGGTCTCCAAAGTTTGAAGGCAAGGGCTTTGTATTGTAGTTGGAGTGAAAGAATTGAAATAAGGTCCCTCAGCATGATTAGTATTCTTTAAAGGGAGGAATCAACAAGTTTAATCTACAGGGAAATCATAGTAGTGGAGCTCATACCTGTGATATGCTCCACCAGTAATATGTAGGAACTGATGGATAGCTGAGGCTTCCAACTGGCAAACTGCATTTCTGCGGTGGGGCAGAGGGTAGACTCCTTGTGGAGTATCTGCTGTACTCAGATTGTCATAGGCTTTCAAAAGTGTGACAATGAGAGTTCAGAGGCAATATGTTCCTGTCAAAATGAAGAGTAAGGCTGGTAAGAGTAGGGACCAATGGATGAATAAAGATATTGAGGTTCTCATCAAGAATAAGAAAGAATCATATTTTGATATTAGACAACTGGGATCAAATGAATTTCTTGAAGACTATAAAGAGTGAAGTTCACACCGCAGGTAAAGGCTGATCAGGAGAGAGGGAATGTGTGACCATCAGGCAGAGTAGAGCAAGTGCATGAGCGCGCAAATGATGGTCCCCATCTCTCACAGATACATTGTTGAGGGATGGGAGTGACTGGGATAGCAGCAGATAGCAGTCAAAGCTAAGTCTATTCTCGTGCACAAGAGGGAAGGAAGCAGAATGACAGGTCTATAGTTGTAGGAAATTCAATAGTAAGGGACCAGAGACATGTTTTCACAGCTGCAAGAAATTCTAGGATGGTATGTTGCCTCCCTGGTGCCAGGGTTCAGGGAACAGTTCTGTGGAAGGGTCACTGGACCTGAAACATTAACTCTGTTTTCTTCTTCACAGGTGCTACCAGACCTGCAGAGCTTTTCCAGCAAGTTTGTTTTTGTGCAGTTCTTCTATCTCCTCATCAAAAGGCTGTGTATCTAAATGCACAGAGTATTCACAATATGTTCAATGAATCATCAGAGAAAATAGATATAAATTTGATTATATTGTTGTGATTTCAGTGACATGACTGCAGGTTGACCAAAGATGGGAATTGAACATCCAGTGGCATTAATTACTTTGGAAAGACAGAAAAAAAGAAAAAGGTAGTATTGTTAATGGGAATATCAATCAGGCAATAGTGAAGACGGATATTGACTCAGAGAATCATGATGTGGAATCTATATGGGTGGCAATAAGAAGTACCTAGGGGCAGAAAATATCAACTGATGTTGTCTATAGGTCCCCAAACAGTCGTTAAGATGTAAGGGAAGACATTAAACAAGAATTCAGAGATGCACACAATAAGGGTGCATCTGTAATCGTGGGCAAGTTTAAGTTATATATTGATTAAAATAATTAAAATAGCAATGGTATTATAGATGAAGGTTTCGTGGAGTGTGTATATGATGATTTATTAGACTATTATGTTAGGAACTAATCAGAGAACACACTTTTCTAGATTTAGTATTGCGCAATGATGGAAAATTAATGAATAATTTTGCACAGGGACCCTTGGACAAGACTGACATTGATGTGATAGAATTCTGTATTAAGATGGAGAGTGAAGTCATCAAAACTGAAATTAGGGCCCTGGATCTAAATAAAGGGCAATAAATAAAATGAGGGCATAAAATTGGCAAGGATGGATTGGGAAACCTTACTAAATGGGCTGTTGGTGGATGAGCAATGGTTCGTATTTAAAGAACATATACATAATTCTTTTTAAACTTACTCCTGTCTGGTGCAAAAATAAAAGAGGAAGAGTGGCTTAACAATGGCCTACAAAATAAATCGGTGGCATGGTGACTCAGTGGTTAACACTGTTGCCTCACAGCGCTAGGGACCTGGGTTAGATTCCAGCCTAGAGCGACTGTTTGTGTGGAATTTGAACATTCTCCCTGTGTCTGCGTAAGTCTCTTCTGGGTGCTCCAGTTTCCTCCCACAGTCCAAAAATGTGCAGTTTAGGTGGATTGGCCATGCTAAATTGCCCATAGCATCCAGGGATATTTGGGTTAGATGTGGGAAATCAAGGGTCGGATAATAGGTTTGGGTGGGATGCTCTTTGGAGGGGCAGTGTGGATTTGTTAGGCCGAATGGCCTGTTTCCACACTGTAGGGATTCTATGATATTAGGAATTGTAACAGGTCCAAAGAAGAGATATGTAAAATTATCAGAAAAAGCATTAAGGCTGAAGATTGGGATAATTTTCAAATTTATCAGAAGAGTCAAGAGTGGGAAAATAGAGTATGAGAATAAAATTGCAATGAAAGTAGAAACTGGATATAAAATCTTCTAGAAATAATAGGTACTGCAGATGCTAGACAATCCGAGATATCAAGGTGTGGAGCTGGATGAACACAGCAGGCCAAGCAGCATCATAGGAGCAGGAAAGCTTGACGTTTTGGACCCAGACCCTTGAAGGGTCTAGGCCCGATACGTCAAGCTTTCCTGCTCCTATGATGCAGCTTGGCCTGCTGTGTTCATCCAGCTCCACACCTTGTTATACCTATATAAAATCTTCTATAAATGTTTTAGGAGAAAAAAATTAGGAAGGACAAATATAAGATCCTTGCAATCAGAGGCCAGGAACATTGTAATTGAGAACAAAGAAAAACAAATGGCTGCAGAATTGAACACACACCTTGGTCTGTCTTCACAAAAGAAGACACAAATAACCTCCAAAAAAATGTTAAGAAACCAAGTGAGAAGCTGGAATTGAAGTAAATCGGTGCCGGTAAGAAAATTGTGGTGAGGAATTTAATGGAGATGAAGGCTGACAAATCCCTGGGCCTGAAAATCTAGATCCCAGAGTAATGAAAGAAATAGCCCTGAAAAAAATTGGATGCAATAGTGGTTATCTTGCAAAATTCTATAAACAGCCATGCAGCAGTTCTCACAGGTAGAAGGGTGGCACTGAAAACCTAACAATTGAAAAAGGGAGAAGGAGGGGAAAGAAAAAAGAAAATTACAGACCAGTTAGCTTTACTGTTAGCAGCAGGGAAAATTCTGGAAACTATTCAAAAGGACATGATACTAGAATATTTGGAAAATATTTACAGAATTGGGCAGAGCTAGCATGGGTTTCTGAAAGGTGAACCATGCTTCATAAAGTTACTGGAGGTTTTTGAGGATGTAACTAGTAGAATAGATAATAGATAATCAAAGGACGTGGACTTCCAGAAGGCTTTTGATAAATTTCCTCACAAGTGAACAGTGGGCAAAATTAAAGTATATCATTTGGTGACCTCAGACCTTCCCTCCATCATAAGGTCAGAAGTGTAAACATTCATTAATAATTGCACAATATTCAGCATGGTTCATGACTCTTCAGACACTGAAGCAATCCATGTTCAAATACAAGACGTGGACAATATCCAGGCTTGGCCTGACAATTGGCAAGTAATATCACATCAAACAAATGCCAGGTAATTGCCATCTCCGATAGGAGACAATCTAACCATTGCCCTTCTAAATTCAATTGTGTAAGCATCCCCCACTATCAACATCTTGCAGGTAACCATTGACCAGAAACTCAACTGAAGTCACCACATAAACAGAGAAGCTAAAAGAGTAAGTCAGAATTTAGGAATATTGAGGCAAATAATTCACCTCCTGACTCCCCAGAGCCTGTACACCATCTACAAGGCATAAGTCAAGGAGTGCAATGGAATACTCCCCACCTGCCTGGATGGGTGCAACTCTGAAAATACTTAAGAAGCTTGACAACATCCAGGACAAAGAAGCCTGTCTGATTGGCGTTACATCCACAAACATCCATGCCCTCTGCTACCGATGCTCAGTAGCAGCAATGTGTACCATCTGCAAGATATTCTGTAGAGATTCACCAAAGATCCTCAGACAGCACCTTTCAAACCTACAGCCACTTCCATTTGGAAGGACAAGGGCAGCGGATAGATGGGAACACCACCACCCGCAAGTTCCCTTCAAAGCACTCACCATCCTGACTTTGGAAATATATTGCCATTCGTTCATTGTTTTTTAGTCAAAATCCTGGAATTCCCTCCCTGACAGCACTGTGGGTCAATTTACAGCACTGTGTTTAACTGCCACACGAGAAAGAACAGACAGTCCCATTGGGGTGGGAGGAGGGGAAAGAGGACAAGGTGACAAACAATGTAACAAGTAAAGGTAAAAGAAAAGGAAGAAATGGGAGTGTGTTCACAATTTAAACTCAATATTAAGTTCAGAAGGTTGTAAAGTGCCTCATCTGAAGATGAGATGTTATTCTTCCAGTTGTGATTTGCTGGAGCATTGCAGCATGCTCAGGATGGAGAAGTGGACATGCGAGCAGGACGCTGTGTTAAGATGACTGGCTTTGGGAAGGTTGGGGTCATGCTTATGCATGGACTGGGGTTGTTCTGCAAGTTGGTCACCCAGTCTATGTTTGGTTTCTTCAATGTAGTGTAGGCCAATTGGGTTCCATGAATAACGTACACAAGATTGGAGGATGTACAGGTGAAATGCTGCTTTACCTTCAAAGACTGTTTAGGCCATTGGATGGTGAGCAGGGAGAGGTGAAGGGGCAGGTTTTGCACCTTCTGCAGTTACATGAGAAGGTACTTTGGGAAGGGGAGGTGGTGTTGGTGGTCAAGGAATGGACTAGGATGTCCCAGACTGGAAGATCCCTGCACAATGTATATGGGGGAATGGGGGAAGATGCACTTAGTGGTGGCATGGTCTGAAATAGCAGTCTGGCAGTTCGACACATCATTGTTCTACCATTCTCATGTTCCGATCGCTTAATGCGAGCTATCAATATCCTTTCTCCCTCAGCACTCCAATGTCCTCCACACCCCCATCTCACTATTGCATAAATGCTGCCATTCCACACTTTACATCAGCTCTGATGAAGAGACTCCCAGACTTGAAACTTTAGCTTGCTTTCTCCGTGAATCCTGCCTGGCCCATTATGATTGCCAGCATTTTGTGTGTTCAGTACAGATTCCAGCATACGCATCTTACATTGTGTCAAATTAAAGCATGTAAACCGCAATAGTTTAAGAAGGCAGCTCACCACCACCTTCTCAAGGGTAACTAGGATGGCAGAAAATACTGGCCAGCCAGTGATGCCCACAAACCACAAGTGAATAAAAAATCAGATTTGCCAATTAGGACTGAGATTAGGAAAAAAGTACTCCATTCAGTGGGTAGTCAACCTATGGAATTTTCTACACAGTGTGCTATGGAGACCAAGTCACTGAATAGATTCAATAAAAAAGATAGACAATTTTTTTAGGTTTTAAAGACATCAAAGGGTATGGGGAGAAAGCAGGAATATGGCATTACGATTGATGATTAGTCGTGACCATATTAAATGATGGAGCAGGCTTGAAAAACTGGATGGCTTACTTCTGCTTCTAGTTGCTATGTTTCCATGAGATGATAGTCAGCTTTGTGCAGTAGCAGCATTTTAGCTGATGATGTACAATTACTGCTTATTGAAAACCTTGTCCAACACTCCGCAGCGGTGACTTGAAACAAAGTCACCATTGGCAATTTTTGATAGTCTCTGCAGAAGTCTAGTCATATTCACAAAGAAGATAAAAAAGGATGACTGATGGCAGGACTCCTCCCTAACCATTAGCTGGTTCGTTCTGCAAAACATACATCAAATAACTCTGTCAACTTTCCTTCATCCTATTGTTTCTTAAGGAGAAAAGATGAATCTGCTGGTTAAATTTATACTGATACACTTCTGGATGGACATTCTCTATCTCACGAAAAATCAAACTCCTCTTGCCCCCCTCTATCCAATGCTTTATCAGACTGCCCAACTACTGGACAAGACCATAAATTATCCACATTTCTGTAATTTCAATTCATGGGATAAGGGTGTCACCAATAATTTGATGGCCTTCCTAATTTTCCTTCTGGGCTACTGTCATGGCCAATTAGGAATCAAACATACTACTCCAGAGTCACTTGTAAACAAAATGTTGTTAACCAAAATGATTTTTGACATCAATTTATAACAGTTGTCATTGTTAGCATGATTGAAACTAAATTGATATTTCAGGTTTATTAATTTGATTTAAATTCCACCAGCTGTCATAATAAGATTTGAAACCTTGTCCCCAGAAAATTAGCCTGGGACACCAGATTATTTGTTCAGTTAAATATTGAGTTCAAGACAGCATGCCAGAAACAGATCTAGAGACACCTAAAAATAAGGCATGAGCCTTGTGAAGCGACAATACAAAACTAGTTTTATGCCAAAAACTGGAAGCAGCTTGCAATAGACAGGTTTTAGCAATCCCACAAATGACAGACAAGATCCAAGCTCTATAGGCCAGTTGTGAATGGTGACAGCCAATCAAACAACTAACAGGAGATGTAAGCTTCACAAATATCCCTATCCTCAATAATGAGGGAGTCCGAAACATCAGTGCCAAGACAAATGTGAAGTATTTGCATTTCTTCATTTCTTACCCTTTGATGGAAGGATTCACTGATGAAGCAGCTGAAGATGGATAAGCTTAAGACACTGCCTCAAAGATCTCCTGCTGTGTTGTCCTGGGACTGAGATAATCGACTTCAAACAGCAATGCAAGTTTTCCATTTTGCTAGGCATGCATACAACCAGAGGAGAGTTTTCCCCTTGATTCCAATGGACTCTAGTTTTGTTGGGGCTCCTTCATGCCATTCTCAGTTGACTGCCTTGGGCAGTCACTATCATCTCACTTTTGAAATCCAGTCTTTTGTCCATGTTTGGACTAAGGCTATAACGAGGCCACAAACTAAGTTGCCCTAATGGAACGCAAATTGACTGTCAGTTAGCAGGGTCATCCCTTTCAAGTGCTGCTTAATAGATGAAATCAGGAATGAAATGGCATCCTCTCCACTTGCCTGGATGATTGTGTTTCCAACAACACTCAAGAAGCTCAACATCATCCAGGATGAAACTGCTCAATTACCACCCATCTATTACCTTCAATATTCACTCCCTTTGCTACCAACAAATAATGATAGCAGTGTGTACCATTGACAAGATGCACTGCAAGGATCCTTCAACAGGACCTTCCAAACCCATGACCTTTACTACCTCAAACAAAAAGGACAACTGATGCATGGGAGCAATACTACATGCAAGTACTCTTTCAAGCTTTCCTGACATTGAAATATGTCACGGTTCTTTTACTGTTATTGTGTCAAAAATCCTGGAACTCCCTTCTTAAAAGAGCTGTGAGTGTCCCGATTCCTATAGACTGCAACCGTTCAAAAAGATCAACTTACCAGCAGCTTCTCTAACATTGTTCGGGATGGACAATAAATCTTGAACTAGCCAGTGATGCCCTCATTTCATGAGTGAATAGGAGTAAGTTATAATTGTGCAATTTTCTTCTCTATATAATCCACCTAAATTTCCTCACGAACAGTAAAATCAATCATAAAAACGTTTCAAAGCAAAGAACATCATATTGATAAAATGAATGGTAAAAAGTCTAACAACAGGATTTGACTGAAGTAATGTTAAGATGATAAATCTCACTCAGTTTGTAATGTACATTACTGGAGATGTGGGATTTTACTTAGCCCATGAAGTGAGCAGCTTTTGAGTCAATTTAACCACAATGCTGGCCACCATTGCGGACTGCTGATGCTAATCAGTCTTGCAAACAGAACTCATTTTTACTGCATCAGTGAATTTTTATATCTCTCGGTCACGCTATTAAATCCCTTGTGAATACAACAATTGGCAATTAGTGCTGAATTGGGACCAACATTATGATGTGCATTTGTTTGACATCTAACTGTCACCCTGGAGATAAAATCACATCACAATGCCATGCAAATTACATTTGGTCTGCTGTGTCCATCCAGCTCTACACCTTGTTATCTCAGATTCTCCAGCATCTGCAGTTCCTACTATCTCTGAAATTCCTCCACCACTTAGTTAGCTCCCTATTATAGTTGGCTGTCTGGTTCATGCATTTGTTCTGAGTATTCCAACAAGCATACAGCTATAGTAAATGGTTAATTCTTGCATTTTCGGTGTATTGTGCTTTGTTTCACATTGACTCTGCAATTGCAATTTCTGCATCTAGTCTCATTATCTGTGTTTCATCTAAAATGAAATCTTAGCATTTCTGATCTCTTAGAACATTCACTTTAGTTGAAATTGATGCCTCAACTTGTCAACAGTTGGTTCAAAGACATATATAAGGTTGTTTTTCCTTCTTTCTCTTTGGGCTGGATTTTATGTTCCTGCAACCTCATGCTGGGCATGTTGTCTGTGGCAGGCTGACAAAGTCTTTTGGATAACCAGCCGGTCCACCTCTGATCCATTCCCCATAAGGTGCCCAATAGTCTGCAAACCCTTTCGACCTATTGCAGGCCTTGAGAAACATGAAAACATAGAAGCTCAGAAACATAGAAGATACGAACAGGAGTAGGCCATTTGACCCCTCGAACCTGCTCCATCATTCATATGGTCATGGCTGATCATCGAGCCTAATACGTTAATCCCGCCCTCCTCCCATGTCCCTTTAGCCAAAAAACTATGTCTCTGTCCTTCCTGAAAACACATAAGGTTTAGCCTCATCCACTTTTTGTTGTAATGAATTCCACAGGCTCACCACTCTCTGGATGAAGGAATCTTTCCTCATTTCAGTCCCAAAAAGTTTCCCCTTACTGTCAAACTATGACTCCTGGCTCTGGATGTTCCCACCAGTGGGTACATCTAACCTGTCTAGTTCTGTTAGGATTTTATAAATTTCTGCGAGATTTCACATCATTCTTCTGAGCTCCACTGAATAAAATCCCAACGAACTCAATCTCTCCTCATACACCAGACCAAAACTGCGCACAATATTCCATGTTTGGCCACACCAGTGTCCTGTCCTGTGTAATTGCAGTGAGACATCCTTGGTACTATCCTTGAGTCATCTCACTATGAAGGCCAACATACAGTTTGCCTTCTCTACTGTCTGCTTCACCAGCATGTTTGCTTTCAGTAACTGGTGCACAAAGACACCCAGGTCTCATTGAACATTCCCCTCTCAATTTACAAGCATTAAAATAATAGCCTGCCTTCTTATTTTTACAACCACAGTGGATAACCTCACATTTATTCACATTATACTGTGTTGTCTGGTTCCTCCCTAAACAAGTTAGCCAACTCCGAGCAGAATGTGATGAATGAATTTACCCAGGTATCCCACAATACCAAGCGATCAAATCAATATAAACACAAGCTAGCACCGATAAAAAAAAAGCAGTCCCAATTTTGTTAGAAACAAAATTACAATAATCTTTATTACTAAACTAATCCTTAATACTATTTCACCCCTTAAGGTTACAATACTTCCAGGGCCTCTTGTATGTTTATGCAATCACACTCTGTCTGCCTCTGTCTCTGGGTCTGAGAGGCTGCTTCCTTCCTCTCTCTCTCTCTCTCTATCTATCTCTGTCTCTCTTGCCATGCTGGTCTGCTCAGAAGGCCTCTGACGATTCCAAGACTGGTTCCAAATGTGAGATCTGCGGGTGAACCCTGTTTTTATAAATTTTATATGGTTTTCTGGAACTTTCTATCGTTTTGGCCAGTCAGGAAGATTCACTTCATACTTTGAAACAAGAGTCAATTATATAGATGGCTCGCTACTGTTAGTTCCTTTATGTTGCAGGACCCACTGCCTTTCTGTCTGGGCACTCCTTTGTTTAGTGGATAAGTTGTCGGAGCTATGTCTGTCCAAAATAACTATTGCCTTTCACATTATCCTAATGTGATTAGTGCCTGGCCGCTCTGTTTGCAGTGTGCCTGGTGTGTGGTTTTTGTGATTTCAATGTTTTACTTGGCCAATGTACCCAGTATCCCTTGCTGTTTGGCTAAATTAGCAATCTATCTGTGTTTTAGCAGCCTCCTCACACCTCACCTTTCCACCCAGTTTTGTGTCATCTGCAAATTTTAATGTTACGTTGAGTTCCCTCGTGTAAATCATTAATAGGTATTTTGAATAGCTGGGGTCATGGTACCAATCCCTGAATTACTCTCTCGAGCCACTGCCTGCCATTCAGAAAAGGGCCCATTTATTCCTGTTTATTGTTTCCTGTGTGCTAACCATTTTTTCTGTCCATCTCAATATACAACCCCAATCATGTGTGCTTTCATTTTATACATTGATTTTTTTTTTGTGGAGTTTTGTTGAAAGCTTTCTGAAAGTCCAAATAAATCACAGCCACTAGCTCTGCTGATCAACTCTATGAGTTGCATCCTCAAACAATTCCAGTAGATTTGTGAAGCCTGATTTCCCTTTTGTCAATAACTGGTCAATTGTAGGGAGGGTGAGAGTGAGTAAGCCATTCTTTTTTACAACTTTGTTGAAAAGGTAGGAAGGGTCAGGGTATATCCCTTGGGCTTCAACTGGAGATGCGACAGGAAGGTCGATCATGACCCATTGAGTACTTAATTATGGAGGATGTGACAAAGCAATAGTGTTCCAGTGTTGTACAATGTTGCCCAATGAAATCTCCTTTCCATCTCTAATCTCACCGCCAGAGATAACGCCACTGCCCACAGCTCAGCTTTCTTCCAGCCATCTATGACTCTCGAGTCTAAACATTCCCATAATTTACATTGATGGAGCCTTCAGCCCATTTGAAATAAACAGACAAAGGCCTTCAATAAAAGTAACAAACAAAAAAAAACACAATTATATCACATGGCTTCTAAACAGTTAACCCAATATTGGCCATGTTGAATTTATTGTCAGTTCCATCTGTTCTCTCCATCTACCCATACTGTTTACTTTGCATGTTTATTTTTAAGTCAAACAGCATAAAACTGCAATGACAGTCTCTCAAATTCCGTGATCGTGCTTGTTAGTTTTGTCTCTTCTTCATTGTTCTGCTTTCCAGCAAAAACAAATATAGTTAAACTACCAAAAGTACTTCCATTCCATCGCAATCATGATTCTGACAATACTCCTAGATTGAACTAACATTGTCCGTTATTTTGCAAAGCCATAAGATGTTGCTGTCTATTCTAACACTGAGAAGAATCACAATAGACAGAATGATTTATCTTGTATTGTTCTCCATCAATATTTTCTTTCTTTGTGAAACAAAAGTAGAAAATAATAGAAGAATTACCCACAATGAAACATGATTTATCTCAAATTGATATTGAAGTACATTCATCCAGAAAAAACTTTCACAATATGCTACATTTTTAAATCTAACTCATCAAAGTTTACTTAAAGCAATTGTGACCAATGGAACAAGTTGCCTAGACTGCAATTATTCTATTACTTTCCCCTAGATCAAAAGAAGTTCAGTGAAAAATTTGAACTGAAGGATAATAGCAGATTGTCATGACTTAAGGGATAGTCAGAACTGCAGATGCTGGAGTCAGAGATAACACAGTGTGGAGCTGGAGGAACACAGCTGTCCAGGCAGCATCAGAGGAGCAGAAAAGTTGATGTTTCAGGTCGGGACCCTTCTTCAGAAATGGGGAGGGGGATCCTCATATTCCACCTGAGGAGCCGAGGAAAGTTAGAAATATCAATTTTGGATGCAGTGAATTGCTGAGAATAAAATTTCCACAAATATGAATCTGCAAATATAGATCTATTGTCTTACTAGAATTCTTGAAACATCGGGGAAAATTGTGAATGTTTCAGTATGCAAATGTATCATAAGACCATAGGTGTAAGAGCAAAAATAGCCATTGGGCCCATTATGCCAAATCCACCATTCACCGAGATCATGAATGATCTGATAAGTCTCAGCTCCACTGTTCTGCCTTTTCCCAATAACCCTCAGTTTCCTGACTGATTATAAATGCTGTCTGTCATGCAGAGTCGTATTGAAGCAAAATGAAAAAGGCATCAGGCTACCTCTTGATCTTTATGAGGCTACTTGACTTAACACAAAGGCCATAATTTATCTTTCTGGTGCCTTCCTAAAACCTGAAAACACAGCCAACATTTCTGATCCTGAACATGAGCAGAAAAGGTGCACAGATTGTTGATGTTGGCATGGCAGGTTGAGAAAGTTCTTGGAAGGATATTCAGTAAACAGGGGCATAGAAAAACAACTAAATTTGAATGAATATTTTCAAAACAAAGGGTCCATCTCAACTGTAGCTTTGAGTTAAGATAAGGACACCACATTTTAGTAAAGTTCTGATTTTTTTTTTAAGAGAGGTTGCAGAAAAGCCTTATGTGAATAGTAATTGGAATAAGACGCCTCAGTAATACACTCTGGTAGACTGGTTAGTAAGGTTAGATCACATGGGATCCAGGGAGAACTAACCAATTCGATACAAAATTGGCTTGACAGGAGGAGGGTGAGGTAGAGGGTTGTCTTTCATCCTGGAGGCCTGTGATCAGCGGTGTGCTGCTAGGATCGGTGATGGGGGCCCACTGTTATTTGTAATTTATTTAAACTATTTGGATGAGAATATAGGATGCATGGTTAATAAGTTTGTCAATGACACCAAAATTGTTGGTGTAGTGGACAGTGAAGTAGGTTATCTAAGAGTACAACAGCATCTTGATCAACTGGGCCAGTGGGCCGAGGAATGGCAGGTGGAGTTTAATGCAGAAAAATGAAAGGTGTTGCATTTGGCTAAGAAAAACCAGGGCAGGACTTATACAGTTAATGGTGGAGCCCTGGGGAGTATTGTTGAAAGAGGAGACCTGAGGTGCAGGTATATCGTTCCTTGAAAGTGGTATTATATATAGACAGGGTGGTGAACAAGGCATTTAGAACGCTTGTCTTCATTGATCAGAGCATTGAGTACAGGAGATGGGCCATCCTATTTCAGCAGTATAAGAGATTGGTAAGGCCAGATTTGGAGTACTGTGTACATTTCTGGTTACCCTGCTATAGGAAGGAGGTGGAAAGGGTGCAAAATAGATTTACAAGCATGTTACCAAGACTGGAACATTTGTGTTATCACAAGAAGATGGATAGGCTAGGACTTTTTTTCCTTGAAGCATGTGAGACTGAGGTGTGACTTTACAGAGTTTTATAAAATCATGAGGAGCATTGATAATGTTACAAAGGGGAATAGCCAAAACCAAATAGTTTTGATAATTAAACAAAAACACAAGTCCCAATCTGTTATGACAGGAGTACGGGTTCCCCTCTAATAATTGCCCCTGAAACACCCAGAGAAGCTCGCCTTTCCCCTCATAATCTATTAAAAGAGTGGTTAAAAGAAAGAAAATCCCTGATCTCCACTTTGCAATACCAAGAAACAATTTATTTATTTAACCCAACAATGAATAAATTACTAACAAACTGACAATTCCCCTTTAGACTTCTAACTGCATCCTAACTGGACTAAATTCTACTGGAATACTTTACAAATAAATACAAGTCCCACTTAATAAACCCAATTAATAAGAGAACAAAGAATTATAACTTAATCTCTCCAAGTTTTCACAGAATGTCTTCTGGAATATTCTGTTGTCTCTGCCCTCTTCACAAATGCCTTTCTTTCACTAATTTTGCTGTCAGGGATATTTAATCTCTGTAATTTCTTCAATGAGGACTTTGAGCTAAAATACTGTGGTACCTTTGATTAATTAGATGGGCTTTTTCTGAGAACTGAATGGTGCTAACGCTGGCTCTGCCTGATTTTCTATATGCCCCTGTCTTATGTACCTGTAATGACATAATCAAATCCTTATAATATGATTGATTTTAGGTTGTCGACATCATCAGATTTAAATTCAATTGGCTTTCTGTATCTAGGTGCTTGATTTAAATTAATTGGCCAAATTCAAACTTGTCGTCTTGGAAAAAGTGCTGCACGGCTGTTCTATGCAAAATGTTTCCATTCGGGCAGTCTCTGTACACCTGCATTTATACACTTCCAAGCATAGACAAAGCACAAGCTCTTAAAGGGACCATAGAACTCTTGTCCCCACAATCATTTTTTACCAAAAAATTCTAACTTTCGGGCTTTCAATTCATGAATACTCTCCCCAACATTGCAACAATAAAGTGGACAGCCAAAGTATTTTCCTCAGGACAGCGGAGCCCAAACGAGATGCCATAGGTTTAAGGTGAGAGGACAAAGATTCGAAAACAACCTGAGGACAACTATTTCATACAGAAGTGGTATGTATGTGGAACAAGTTGCCAGAGCAAGTGGTAGAGGCAGATGCAATTGCAACATTTAAAAGATGTTTGGACAGGTCCATCGATAGGAAAAGAGTAGAAGGATATGGGCCAAACATAAGCGAATGGGATTAGTTCAGTTAAGGAAACCTGGTTGGCATGAACAAGTTGAGTCAAAGGGCCTGGTTCCTGCTATATAACTCTATGACTCCATGAAAAGGATTAGCATTGGTCACCTTAGAGTAAAGGAGGCTAAGAGGAGATTTGATAATGGTATTCAAAATGATAAGGGATCTGGGCAATGTAGATAGAGAGAGAGAGAGAGAGACTGCTTTCAGTAGTGGAAAGATTGAACAGTGGACACAGATTTAACGTAACTTGCAAAAAGATCAAAAGTAACTTGAGAAAAACTTGGCGAAATGAGTGATTATGATCCAGCATGCATTACCTGAAAGAGTGGTGGAGATAGACTAAATTGCAGCTTATGAAGGACATTTGATAAGCACCATATCAGGGTAAGGTGGAAAAGTTAGTGAGAAAAACCTAAATAATTTGCTGACATGGGTTTGGAGGGCTGAATGGCCTCTTTTTGTCCTGTCACCATTCTTCCATTCTTAAAGGAAAAAAGTTAACGGAAACTAAAATGGGAAAAAAAACCCGAATGAAACTTATAAATCAACTTCAATGTAGATATATTGAGACTTCTTATTAATGTTTTAATATAGTCTTCTCTCCAATGAGGTAAAATTACAAATGATCCCTTGTGTTATTTGTTTCCCATGAGATAAATATAATTACCTTTTATGTGTCTGAAATTCTATCATTTGTCCCTTAGGCATTATTCAAATTCAGTGAAGTAGAGTTAATGTATTTGAGTGGAAGGCTTAAAACAGACAACATATGGCAGTTTCCAGCCACATTCTGATTGAATTACAATTCTGCACATTTTCTGCCCTTCAGGCATTTGAAGCTTTGAAGACAAGATGGGGTAGACATTTAGGTACTAATGAATGGGAGCCCTTCTTAACTCCGTTTTTCTGTTGTGGTATTGATTTCCTGCATATTATTGATTATGTAAATTAGGTTGATTTGATGTTCAATCATTTACTTGGCACTAACTCAGAAACATGATCCACATGTATTATATCATTCAGTCACCTACACAATTGAGATAACAAGGTGTAGAGCTGGATGAACACAGCAGGACAAGCAGCATCAGAGGAGCAGGAAGGCTGAAGTTTCGGACCTAGGCCCTTCTTCAGAAATCAATGCAATTGATTTTGGTTTTCAGATAACAAAATGGTGCGAGAAATCTTTGAACTAGTTCTGTTTCTTTAAGTGAATTGAATTTGACTCCACCATGTACACTTGTCATAGAATCATAGAATTATGCAGCACAGGGAGAAAAGCCATTTGGCACATTATACATCCAGTTCAATGTGCTTATTCAGCTGAATTTTCAAAATATTTGTGCCTCATTTCTATTATTCTTTAGAAATATATGAAATGAATCCACCAGATAATCGACTTTCATAGTAATTAAGAATACATGGTAACCATTACTAATAATTATACATGTTTTTGAGACACCACAAAATTAATTATTGAATTACCTGCCTCACAAACTCTTCAAGTTTTGAAGTATCTATTTTAATGACCCTCCTTTTAAAAATCTTTATCACTTCTGGCTATGTGAAGACCAGCATTGTTAAAAATAACACTGTCAAAATTTACTGCATTACCTCCAGTTTTAGCAAGACTAGTTCCCCATAGCTTGTTGACCTCCTCCCTTATTTTCCAAATCTGCAAATTTTCAAGGCGAGAACTAACATAATTGAGGTGGGGAGGAGGGGTGTCTGTCTCGCCCTCAGACAAAATGCTGCCTGAGCAGAATTTATTTTACTAACTGAACATTCCTAACAGAAACTCACATGACAACTGAACTGAATGGAAAAGATGTAAATGATTCATCTGTTACTTTTCCCTAATGCTTTCTCTTGGACTTCCCATGCTATGCACTAATTTTGGTTGTGGAAATAGGCAATGATATTCATATGTAAGGATTTGTAGCTATAAAGTTGCATCTTATCACGCTGTGCCTTGATAGATATTTTGTGACATGATGTGCATCTACTTTAAAGGGTGTATATTAAACTACTGTCAATAGTCCCATCCCTCAAAATGATTTAAAGTATTAATCCTATGTCTTGTCAGCAGTCTATAAGCAGCAGGGTGGAGATCAGATCACTTACTCTTAGTTTCCAGTGAACATGATTTCTATATGTTCATATCATCAAATGAAGAACCCACTTTATTGTTCCATCAATCCTTCTATACAATTATGCCAAGAAAACCATAGTAGCATATATGAGTATATCATTGCACTGTAGTAATTCGCTGTGCACCTATCTTTGTACTTTCATGGGAAGCAAGACACAACTCAACTTTAATTTATATTTATCAGTTTGAGCATAAGATGCATTTCAAGCTTTGTGTGATCATGTGAGTTATACAAGCAACGTATTTTCCAATGGACCTTCTCATGTTGTAATAGACTGGATTTTGACTCAACAGAATGCTGTCTTTCATCATTGAATTAGAAACGTAAATGTTGATTGAAAAACAATACATTGTTCTGGTGAGTCTGCAGCTTAAATACTTGATTCAAGCTCAATTGTCGAAATGCAAAGAAAAAAAATGGGTTAAATGTTGCTACCCACCTTCCCCCCCAAAACTTGTGACTCTTGTACATGGAGAAAATGTTAAAAGTTTGAAAGAGAAACTCATTCAGCCTTTAACCTTCGAGGAGATGGGATAAGAGCTGGGAAAACAATCTGCTTGCTGGAAGTAGGTTGGTCACTTAAGTATTTTAATATGGTGACCTACTTTCACTTCAACTGTGATTCTATTTTTAATGCAGTAAGTTGGGTTTCCCAGGCTGTGGGAAGGCAGGGAGGGTCAGCTCCATTAGGCAGTTCAACTGGGTTCTTTGTTTGCAGACATGACTATGTAGAAATAAGGTTCACCAGGAACTACAGCACTGTTTATGCGTCAGGTGATATACCGGTATTTTTGGCAGTTGGTACATGATCTACAGCAAAATAATAAAGATTTCCTATGGTTGAAAACAGCAAGAAAACCTGCATTGGGAAATCTTAACACATTTCCCAATATTAAGTTATTCATAAGTAGAAGTTTTTGTGGTATATAATATACAATATACCATACAATGCAGCACAGGAACAGGCCCTCAGCCCACCAAGCCTGCACAATTCCTAATCCTTATATAAACCCAACACTTATTGACCATATGTGGTTTCTATCCCTCTGTTCCCCTCCCAAACATGTGTCTTTCAAACTACGCCTCAAATGTTGCTAATGTGCCTGCTTCTACCTTCTCCACTGGCAGTGTTTTCCAGGCACTCACTACCCTTTGTGTGAAAAATTTTATCCACACTTCTTCCCTAAACTTTCCCCCTCTCACCTTAAACCTGTGCCCTCCTGTAGTTGAACTTTCTATCCTGGGAAAATATCTCTGATTGTCTACCCTGTCAATGCCTCTCATAATTTTGTAAACCTTTATCAGGCCACCACTCAGCCTCTGTCTTTCCAGTGAAAACAATCCAACTGTCCTTTTACATATAACCGTCCAGACCAGGCATGATCCTGGTAAACCTTCTCTCACCCTCTCAAAAACATCCATATCCTTCCGGTAGCGTGGCAACCAGAACTGCAGACAATATTTCAAATGTGCCTAACTAAAGTTTTACACAATGTAACATCGAATCCCTACAGTATGGAAGCAGGCTATTCAGTCCATTGAGTCCAACCAAACCTCCGAAGGGCACCCCACCCAGACCCACCACCTACCCCAGACACCGTAGGCAATTTAGCATGGCCAGTCCACCTAGCTTGCATATCTTTGGACCATGGAAGGAAACTGGGTACTTGGAGGGAACCCAGGCAGACACGGGGATAATGTGCAAACTCCATAAAGACAGTTGCCCGAAAGTAGAATCAAATCCGTGTTCCTGGTGCTGTGAGGTAGCAGTGTCAACTACTGAGCCACGTCTCATTAGTTACCGTTAACATAACTTGCCAACTTTTATACTTGAAGCCATGGCCAATGAAGGCAAGCGTGCTGCATGCCTTCTTGACTGCTTTATCCACCCGTGTTGCCACTTTCAGGGATCTGTGGACCTGTACACCCAGGTCCCTCTGTATGTCAGTTCTCCTAAGGACGCTGCCATTTATTGTACAATTTGCACCTGAATTTGATCTTCCAAAATGCATCACCTCACATTTGTTCAGATTAAACTCCATCTGCCATTTGGAGATAGCAAGAACTGCAGATTCTGGAGTCAGAGTCAATACAGTGTGGAGCTGGAGGAACACAGCAGGTCAGGTAGCATCAGCGGAACAGGAAAGTTGATGTTTTGGGCCTAAACACTTCATCAGTCTTGCTGAAGGGCCTAGGCCTGAAACGTCAACTCTCCTACTCCTCTGTTGCTGCCGGACCTGCTGCATCCCTCCACCTCCACACTGTGTTGACTCCACCTATCATTTCTCTGCCCAAATTTGCAATATATCTGTATCCCACAGTATCCTTTGACAATTCTCCTGACTATCTGCAACTCCTCCAATTTTGGTGTCATCCACAAACTTACTAAGCAGACCACCTACATTTTCCTCCAGATCATTTACATATATATTAGAAATAACAAATTTCCCAGCACTGATCCCTGCAAAACACCACTAGTTACTAATCTCCATTCCAAAAATCACCCTTCCATCATTAGAGACTTCTATGACCAAGCCAGTTCTGTATCCATCTAACCAGCACACCCCGACTCTATCTTTTTGTACCAGCCTGCCATGAGATACGTTTCCAAATGTCTTACTAAAGTCCATGAAGACAGCATCCGCTGCCCATCCCTCATCAACAATTCTTGTCACCTCCTCAAAAAACTCAATTAAGCTGGTGAGACATGACTTTCCCACACAAGCCCATGCTGCTAATCACAAATAAGTCAATTCGCTTCCAAATGTGAATAAATCCTGTCTCCCAGTTTCTTCTCCAATAGCTTCCCCACCACTGACGTCAGGCTCCCAAGCCTGTAATTACCTGGATTATCTCTATTTCCCTTCTTAAACAAAGGATGAACCTTGGATATTCTCCAGTGCTCTGGAACTTCACCTGAGGCCAAAGAGGATGCAAAGATACCTGTTAAACCCCCAGCTTTTTCCTCCTTTGCCTGCCAAAGCAGCCAGTGATAGATCCCATCTGGTCCTAGGGGATCTTAATGCATTTCCAGACCTGCAACACTTTCTCCTTTATTATGCTGACCGGACCAAGAGTATTCACACAGCTTTCCCTAACATCAGCATCCCTCTTGTCCCATCCTATGGTGAATACCAATGTAAAGTACTCATTAAGGACCTCATCCATTTCTTCTGGCTCTACACATAACCTCTATCCTTCATCCTTGAGTGTGTCTACTCATTCAAAAGCTACCCTCTTGCCCTTAATATATTGATAAAATGCTTTGTGATTCTCCTTAACCTGCTGGTAATGACATCTATTTTTGGGATTTTTATTTCTTAACTCACCTGTGGCCTCATACACTTAGCACCCCTTAATCTCTACTTCAAAACAAAGCAAGCGTGTACTTGCCTGCCTCCTAATCCTTCCTTCTATTGGGCTCAAAGCAACTCTCTGGACCACAGCGAGAACCGATTGGGCTGGATAGAACACAATCACATATAAACTGATGTAGGACTAAATGAAAAGTGAGAAATATAGGTGACTTAAAAACTTGGTCATGGATGAAGATTTTGACCAACCTTAACAGAGAAGAAAGTGAAGGAGAGAAGCAAAACATGGGGAGGGAATGTACACTTATGGCCGAGATGGCTGATGGTAGATCTCTTTGCTGAAGTTAGCTTGGTGGTTAGCAGAAACAGAAATCATTTGATGAATAGCTTTTTGAAGAGTTCTGTTGAGTTTGATACATCAAGTGGTACGATAGACTCAGATTATTGCAAAATATAAACAATCATTTAAATACTCAGCAAAACTGGTAGTGTGCCACAAATTCTGCAAAAATAATTAACAGGGTAGTTTTTAATACGTCCATGGGATTAGATCAGAATGGTCATGCTTTGAGAAAGAAGCTCTCAGCTGGCGTGTCACTATCCCAGTGGAGTGCGAGGTCAGGGTCAGAAAATGATTGTACCTTAAAGTTCATCATCCTACATTGAAAATTAAGTCTAACGTTTCAGGTCATAGAGCATAAAGGGATAAGAAATAGGATCAGGAGGATTGCAACTGTCTGGTGAATGGTAGACAATAAACATATGCATTGAAAAGTGTATGTTGCCACAACAACTTGGACCCCTTGAATCAAATAGTTCAATGGCTGTAGTGGATCAGCTGCCAGTAGCACAGGGTTTGATCCCCATTCTGAAGAGCCAGCTTCGAGACCTGCCTCCTTGTCCTCCCTGTGCTGCAAGTTACAGTGCTGTGTGTCAGACTTGCTTTCAGGCAGAATACTCAAGAGTCATCAATAGACTGTTCATTCCTATTCATGAACTGAGAGTACTCTCTTCCAAGGAGAGCGAAGAAAACAAGTTGTAAAGATACATTTTCAGATTGGTTGTCAGCATAATTCTCCACACTCTTAAGCTTACTTAGCAAATGTTGTCCAGTTTATGGGATCAGATTTAATGTTGGAAACTGTTACGTGTTTTGCAAACTTTGAGCTTGTGAGTATGGTCAGTGTCTTGCTTGTTACAAACATTTCAGGGGATTTGCTGTTTGCTTCTTAAGATTACATTACCTTGCTGTATTCTCTTATAAACATAATGCTGCACATTGTAACATATTGCCATTACTCAGGATACTGAAAAGCAAAAAGGAATGGCAAAAAGAGGAAACCTTTGAACAAACCTCAGCAAAAGACAAGACAGCGCGAGCTGACAGTGCTTAACTGTATAAGAGTGTCTTTCAGAGCTGCTATAAAACCTGCTTTGCCATAAGTGGCCATTTACTTTAATAAGGGGTAAGATGGATATTGGCCAGACACAAGAAAATGGGACTCAAGAGCAGTTGTAGCTCATTTGGTCTTTTGAGCCTTCTCCATCAAGTTCACACTGACACTCCAAACAGCATCCCAACCTTACCCAGCCCCTCACCCTATTCCCACAATCCTGCATTTTTCACCATGGTTAATCCATCTAGCCTAGACATCCTTAGACACGACAAGGCAAATTACCATGGCCAATCCACCTAACCTGCATATCTTTGGTCTATGGGAGGAAACCAAAGCACCTGAAAGAAACCTACATAAATACGGGGAGAATGTACACCCAAGTTTGGAATGAAACCCAGGTCCCTGATGCTGTGAGATAGCAGTGCTAATCGCTGACCCAATGTGCCACCCTTTGTTAGTTTCTTTATTAAGTTGATTGAGAAGCAGCAGTTTATATATAATACGCTAGGGGTTAATTCAATAAAGTAGGGAGAAAACTGTGACAACTGGAGATTGTTTCCAGACACCAGAGAACAAACAGGCTATCAGCACAGAATTTTTTGGTCTCGATAAAGTGGTGGGGGTCAGCACACTGCTCTCTAGCCGAGGTACCAGGAAACTCTTCCCTTGGTCTTCCTCCTATCTTCTATCTGCCTGGTGAAATCTGGTCAGTTAAGACTGCTCTCTGAGGACAGCCCAAAGAGAACTACTGCCTACCAGGTCTGCTTGATGAGAATTTCTCAAGAGGAATTCCCCACCGCCCATGGGTCTACTCTGTTCTTGGTCCCTGCGCGGATCCCACAGTGTGGGTTTGACCTAATCCTGCTGCTGTTACTCCGGCGTAGGATCTAGCTCCTGATCTCTCTTAGCCCCTGTGCAGCTTTTCCAAAGTGCATGTGCTTTCTCTAACTTCCTTGATCCCAGTATGATTATTCCACCATGGAATTGGCCAAGACGCTGTGGGCTTCCGCCGGTGCCTCCTGTCCTGAGTACTGCACTCTGCATCCGGCATTATATTATATTTCTTGGGGAATGTAAGTTACATCAATTAATTGTCTGAACCCTTTTGCCAATGGCCATGGAGCAGCCAGTCATGACAGCAAATGATGGCCATCCAAGAACATAGAACAGTACAACACAATACAGGCCCTTCAGCCCACGATGTTGTGCCAAATTATTATCCTACTAAGATCAAACTACCCTGCATACCCTACATTTTACTATCCTCCATGTGCCTATCCAAGAGTTGCTTGAAAGTCTCTCAAGTATCTGACTCCACTCCCACTGCTGGCAGCGCATTCCACACGCCCACCACTCTCTGTGTAAGGAACCAACCTCTGACATCTCCCCTATACCTTCCTCCAATCACCCTAAAATTATGCCCCCTCATAATAGTCTTTGTCTGGGATTTAGTTTTCCATTCTTTCTAAGAAGAAAAACTAATTTTTGAAAGCAACACACTCATAATGGGGTAAAATGGCTAGATAAATCATTGATGCTAGTTCAGTGGACATCATCACCTCCATGCTTTACAGAATTCTTCCCTTTGTTTTCAAGTTGGGAAAGTCAAGCACTGCTGTAATCACTGTTAAATGAAGTTTCATGCTACGTAGTAAATACGAGGAAATTTCAATTTTTAAGTGGTATCAATACTCCACTCACAAGAGGAACTATCACCTGGACATCTACCCTAACCAGTCCTCTACTGATCCATTATGTTTCATTAAGATCACCTCTTATTTTTCCAAACTCCAAAAGAACACAGCGATATTTTTTGAAAATATTGAAAAGGTGGTTAGATTTCATGACTAGAAAATCATCAGTAAATGATTGTTCCAATATGTACATATTTATTCTAGTGTTTTCTGTTCTGAGAGACTTGGACATTGTTGCAGAGATTTCACAAACCTTTTGCGGGGACGGCTCTTCATCAGTGCCAAGTGACTCTTGTCTTTGAGCTCACATTAACATTGTCCCTTAACTTTTGTACTTCAAAGTTCCGAGATCACCACAGGTAATCTCCTCAAAAAGTTGAGTGACTGTGACGTTATCAGCTCCATCCCTTTAAGGAAAAAATCTATCCCACGTGGTCCCACAGGAAATCCTGAGATTTCCAGACATACTTGGCAATCAGACTCACATGCTTTCTCAATTGCGTGAGCTTTATTTTTTTTTCCCAACTCATTCATTGGCGCAACCAACATTTATTGCCCACCTCTAATTGCCCAAAGTTAATCATATTGCCGACATTTCTCCATAATCCTTTGGTTCTTTTACTGATTGAAAAAATCTGTCTATTTTAACTATGAATACACTTAATGACCCAGCCTTGAGAGCCCTCTGTGGTAAAGAATTCCACCAATTCATACTCTCTGACAGAAGAAATGCCTCCTTATCTCCTTACTAGTTTTGTCCAGTAGCTAAAATGGGACATCCGGAAAGAGGGGAATGGGGCAAATGGCAACATCCAGCTGGAGGGAAAGAAATACAATGCATAACAATTTGTAGTGAAGAGAAAATACAAGCAGAATTATTTTAACCAACCAGTGAATGGAGCTGCTTACTGGGGTGTGCAGCTTTAGCTGGACGTGCACATCCATGTAGCCGGTGATGCATGTACAGGAATGTAATCTCCACCTGCAATTCTTCATTTCTATTGACAACCGCCATGTTGCTACTGACAACCTATCAACCAAGATGAATGTTTCCTTGCCCGGAACTATTACTTCCTTGCTGTGTTTGACTGAGACAGATGACTTAAAGTGTTGAAAACATGTGCAGGTTTAAGCAGTTTAAGTCTTTAGACTCATCATTTTTTCTTGAGATTTCCATTTGTGATAATTTTGCTTTGTACTCTTTAGGAGAAAGCTAGATAGCTCCCAGGCAGGCAGCACCTTACTTCTGTAACTCTTCTGTAACTCTATCCAACCTCAGATTTTAAGTGTTCATGACAAGATAAAGCAACATGGGAGTTTATTAATAACGGCATTCTTTGGGGAAACATTTGATAATCTCATAATTACTTAATCAAGTCCTTTGTTCTGCATCCCCCACCTGAGTCTTCTTTCTTCCACCACTCTACAATAATGTGTCTTTTTTGCTGAATCTACGTACACAAGTTATAAGTGTTATATGTGTTTGCTTCTCCTCTTCGTAAGAATGATTGAAAATATAATTAACAGAACACTTATGCAGCTCTCCTTGGCCACGCTGTTGACTGGTGACAGCACAAACTGTGGGGTTTACACCTGTGGCTTTTTCAGAGCCATAGAATCTTACAGCACAGAAGGAAACTTTTCTACGCAATGTGCTGGCTCTTCAAAAGTACTCTCCAATTAATTCTACACTTTTTCTCTTTCCCCATAGCACTGCTGTTATTTTTGCCTTTACCAAGAATCTACACAATTACCTTTTAAAAGTTCTTATTGAATCTGCTTGTTGTTTAAATGGCTTAGCAGGTCTCTGTTTATACATTTTTGTGTTATTAAAGTTGGCATCTTTAGCTCCTTATGGGATGACCTGCTGTTCTCACCTGTGGCGTCTAAAACATAGACTGTACACAATACCCACTTAGAATTTGAGTATCTGTACAGTCATTTGCAAATAATTTGTATGAAATGTCTCTTTCTGCCATTTTAATGACAAAGTTATGTTTTAATTTTCTAAAAAAGCAAATTGTCAAAACATCAATTAAAATTATAGTGGAAGGAATTTGCTGAAAACTTATTGAGCAGTGAAACTGTCATGCTCACAGGGCAAAATTTCAAAGATTTGAAGAGATGTAAATCAGTCAACCCCTGACTCATGCCAGGCCCTCAAAGTTTCAGAGTGAGTCAATTGCCCATTTTGACAGGTAGCCGCTGTTGTTATGTTGCAGGGACATCTGAAAGACAAGAAAATATTGTAATGTGCACGCGTGAGAACTGGGGAATTAGAAATGCTAATATCAGTAAACGCAAATGAGCTGTGAATGTTATCAATTAATGCATGATTAATTGCATAATTGTTGCTTAACTTATGAATATTTATACTTCCTGCCTTAGCAACTCTCATCAATTGATTATAATTATGATTGATTCTAATTGATAGCCACTAACGAGGGGAGGTGTTTTGAAATGGATCTGCGCTAACAATTACTATTCATGGCCCAGCCTGGTCCCAATTATCAGTGATTTCCAGCTGCACAGTAGTTTCATTAATATAGCTGTGCGGCACTTCATTACACAATAGATTGTCAAAGCTGTTTACTCTGTATTTAACAATACGTTACCCAACCCATCGACAGTAAATCATCATTAATGCTGTCAAATTTGGCTAGATTATTAGACACTCTTGGAGGCAATTATTGTTTTATCTGTGCTTAGTGACAACTAAAACTCCAGCGCAACAATTTCATTGTGTTGGACTAGTTGATTACGGATTAGTTCTGGCCTGTAATATGATTGATTCTTCTAAACAAAAGGAAACATTCAAAACAATGGCCGTGGCAAACAAGCCAGGAACTTCTTGCTAACAATGTTACGAATGTGGCATGTTATTTAGGTGAGAGATGTGTCATCACCGGTCTTCACGTGGTCTTGTTATCAGCATGAACAAACCTGACAATGGCTACAGTTCCTGAGCCAATGTCATGTTTTCATTATCAACAATAATCTGCTTGCTGGTGAACAAATTCTCCAAGGTTGTGTTTTTAATTTTCTGTGGAGCTTTCACATTTTGTTTTTCCTTCTAGACTTGACTAACTCAAACTTATTGTTTCTAAAACAAACCAAACGTTGTCATGTTGGCCCGGAATTTTCCAAGTCCTGGGGATTCGGGCTGGGAGGTAGGAAGGCTTTGGGACGGGAATTCACGGATGGTCATTATTTGGATAGCAGCTTTGATGGAGGGCATTTAATTGGCTGCAGTTGGCAAAATCCCATTCCATGTTCAATCTCCCGCCAATGTGTTTTCAGACCCAACAGGGAAATACCTGCCCGCCCAATAAATTTCAACTCCATTCTTCCAAGCATGACTTTTATAATTTCACATTTATTTTAAATGCTACACTACTGTGATTAATTGAACAATAAGGGAAACATTGATGTGGCAGTTGAATGAATTGTTGTTGTTCTCAGCTACAGGACAGGAACAGGAGTGGACCTGTTCATCCCTTCATTCAATTAAATCAGAAATGATCTATACCTCAACTCCATCTACCCATCTTTGCTCCATACCCCTCCACATGATATAACTTTGTGTACAGCAAAGTCTACGGACTCTGACAATGATCTGGCAATAGTACAGAACATATATCATCCAGAACTTGCTGTGCTCTTAACTAAGCTGTTCCAGTATAAGTTAAACTCTGACATGTCCCTGATAACGTGTAAAATAGTCCAGGTACACAATCCTGTACACAAAAAGCAGTGCAAATCAAACACGGACAATCACTGCTCCACCAGACTACTCTTGAACATCAGAAAAGAGATGGAAGTGTCATCAACACTGCAATCAAGCAGCATGTACAGCCAAAGAGTTATACAGCACAGAAATAGACCCCTCAGTTCAACAAGTCCATGCTGACCAGATGTCCTAAACTGATCAAGTCCTATTTGCCAACATTTGGCCCATATCCCTCTAAACCCTTTCTCTTCATTAACCCTTCCAGATGCCTTTTAAATGTTGCAATTGTACCAGCCTCCACCACTTCCCTTGGCAGCTCATTCCGTACACTGAGGACTGCCCAAGCTTGCAGAGGAGATCTTTTCACCTCACCTTAAATCTATGCCTCCAGTTTTGGAAGCCCCTTGGCCTGGGAAAAAGACCTTGGCGATTTACTCTATCCATGTCCCTCATGATTTTATAGTTTTCTATAAGGTCACCTCACAGTCTCCAACGGTCCAAGGGAAATAAAGCCCCAGCTTATTCAGCCCCTCTCTGTAGCTCAAACCGTCTAGCCCCAGCAACACCCTTGCAAATCTTTTCTGAAAAATTTCACATTTACCAACATCCTTCCATAGCAGGGAGATCAGAATTACATGCTGTATTCTAAAAGTGGGCTCACCAATATCTTGTACAGCCACAATATGACACCCCAACTCCTACACTGAATACGTTGACCAATGAAGGCAAGCATACCAAATGCCTTCTTCACCACCCTGTCTATGTGCAACTCCACTTTCAAGGAACAATATACCTACACCCCAAGGTCTTCTTCTCTTTGACATGAATAGGGTGAATAGCTAAGGTCTATTTCCCAGGCTAGGGGAGCCCAAAACTAGAGGGCGTAGGTTTAAGATGACAAGGGATAGATTTTAAAAAGGACTGAGGGGCAACTGTTTATGTAGATTTTTTATAAATAAAGTATATGTTTGATATTACAAAAAAAGTTTGGATGCTCACATTTAGTACCAAGGTACTGCACTCATGAAATGTGGACAGAAAGTTTTGTCACTCTCAGTCAGTTTATCTATCCTCCTGCCTTCAAAGCTGTGATGGAAACATAAAGGAAACAGCTTCTGAGGAAATGAAATAAAAAGTGAAATAGGAAGTTAGATTAGAGAAGAATGAGTGAAAAAAAGCTTTTTAAACTTTACTTTCTAGCTCAATAAATGTATCATGTTGTGTTTTGAAGTTCTGGCAATGCTAGAGCATATAGCAGGCTCAATTTGAAACCTGAGCCAGTCAAGATGGTCTCAGGGTCTCAATGCTTACGAGTCATTTTCACATTTTCAAAAATAGTTGGAAGGATAGAGGGAACCTACTCGCTGCCAACTAATGGCTCGTAAGCTTCCGAAAGAGCAGATCAAGGGACTGGAGTGTTCAGGAAGGGAACTTTTAAATCTGACTCTGGTGAACCACAGCAGTCTGATGTATAGAGTTGATAAAATATGGAGCTGGAGGAGCACAGCAGGTCAAGCAGCATCAGAGGAGTAGGAAAGTCAACATTTTGGGTCTGGACCTTTCGTTCGTGCTGGGGAGGAGTCCTGATGCGGTCCTCCAGCTCCAAGTTTTATTGATTCTGACTTCCAGCATCCGCAGTCCTTACCATCTCCCAGTCTGATGTATATTTGTGCCATAGGATGATCTGAGCCAGAGTGTGCATATTATCATTGTATGGTCCAGTCACTCCCAGTATCATCACTATATTCCCCTGGCCCTCTGGGGGTGTCCAACTTGATCTCCCCAACAAGGTCAGGCAGTTCTCAACATAACTGCTGTCTGTCTTCGCTTCTGGGTCCAACCAGACAGCTCATACTTCCTGAAGGTGCTCAAGAGACTCATGGGTCAACAAGCTCATCTCCTGCCCGATTAAGGTATTAACATTCAAAAATAGCATCACAAGTATCACAGAGTCAGGAATGGTATGGAGATCTGTAGTCCATCTGGTTATTGTGTTTCCCCACTGCCATCTGAAATCTGGCTCATCCAGTCAGTATCTGTACAGGTTGATGTTTAATTTGCAGGCTTATGTGGTAACAGCTGAACTGTGGCGCTAAGTTGAACAGACCAGTTAACCTCCAAACAACCTTCTTTTGAATGTTAAGGTGCTGTGATTCTTTGATTCACACCATGAAGATCACAGGTTTGAAGCAGTTTGTGCTGAGTTTATTGATATCAATTCGGACATCTGAGGAAGAGCGCAAGTATCCCATAGTATCCAATAGGGAGTGGAAATTTGTCAGTGTTCCTGTTTCAAATTATCATCCTGACGTGCTGTTTCAAGCTCTACCCCAAGGCATAAGTATATCATTCAGCTTGACACCTACAGTGCAGTGCTAAGGGAGTAATTCATTGTCAGAGGCACTATCCTACAAATGAAATATTAATTCACAGTACTGTCTGCCTCTGTTCGGCTGAACCTAAAAGAATTGTTTTGAAGAACAGAAATTTCTTCTGGTGTACTGGCCAAAATTTCTCCATTAACCACCTGAAACAGATTGACTGGTTATTATTGACACTTCCTGTTATTTGGAACTTATAAAAACTGGTTGTTGCGTTTGTCTCTGCAAGACGTCCTGAGAATATTTGAAGCAGTATGTATGTGGTGTATACATAATATGGTAATGCTGTGTGTGTGTGTGTGTGTCTGTAAAATATTTCTTTTGATCCAACACATCATCACCAACAAGCCTAACATGTGAATAACCAATTCCTAAGAAGTCATTAAAACAGAAAATACTGAAGCAACTCCACATGAGATAAAAGGTACTGCAGATGCTGGAGAATCCGAGATAACAAGGCGTGGGGCTGGATGAACACAGCAGGTCAAGCAGCATCATAGGAGCAGGAAAACTTGACGTTTCGGGCCTAAACCCTTCATCAGAAATTTCTGATGAAGG
>JAHRHZ010000266.1:13543424-13640874 GCA_024137785.1 Ginglymostoma cirratum
ACCCTTCATCAGAAATTTCTGATGAAGGGTTTAGGCCCGAAACATCAAGTTTTCCTGCTCCTATGATGCTGCTTGACCTGCTGTGTTCATCCAGCTCCATGCTTGTTATCTCGAAGCAACTCCACATGTCTGGCAGCATCTATGGAGACAGAAACAGTGCTTCAAGCCTAGTGTGACTTTTTGGACAACTTCAAATTTTTCCATATTATATTCCTTTTGCCAGATCTTTGCCCACTCACTTCTGTATCTACATTGTTCTATAGGCTCTTTATGTCCTCCTCACAACTTAATTTCCTTCCTATCTTTGAGTCATTAGCAATGTGACAATCATAACTTCCATCCCTTCATCCGAGACACTTGTATAAATTGCAAACAGTTCCCAGCGCTGATCTCTAGCTCACCATTTGTTAGATCTGGCTAACCTGAAAAAGAACCATTTCTGCATGCTATCTGCTTGCTAATAGCCACCTCATCTTCTACCCATGCCTGTATGTTACCCCTACATATCATGAGCTTTTATTTTCCACAGTAACCTTTGACCTGCTTGTGATAGAATGCCTCTGGGTACATAAGCAAGGTACACCCATTGATTCTTCTTTGTCTATAACACATGTTATTTCTTCAAAGAATGTGATTTCCCTTCCAAAAACCCATGTTGACTACCCAGCTATAATGTATTTTCTTTGCAGCTCTAGCACTTTTCCTATGAAAGATTAATTAGCTGGCTTGTAGTTTTCTGCTTTCACTTCCCTCCTTTTTGAATAAGAAAGTTACATTTGTTATCTTCCAATCAATTGGAGCCTTGTACCGAATCTAAGGAACTTTGAAAATTTATTCTATCTCACTATTCACTTCTTTTAAGACTCTAGTGTCAATCTTTCAGCACTTCGACACTTGTCAGCCCGCAGCTCCAACAAGTTACTCAATCCCACTTTTCTGATGTTTGTAATTTTCCTGAGTTCCTCCCCACTTACACTTTCTGATTTATAGCTGCTTCTGTGTTGTTACTCATACACTGCATAGTGGAGGCTAATCCAAAATATCTATTCAATTCACTTATCAACTCTTTATTTTCCATTAACAATTCCCCAGGCTTACTTTCCATAGTACCAATACTCAGTTTGTTAACACTTTTCTTTTCAAAATATTTATGGAAACTCAGGCTTTTTTTTAAATCTCTGGCTAGCTTTCTCTTGCACTCTAATTTTCCTCTCCTTGTTAATATTTTCGTCATTCTCTGCTGTTTCATATATTCTGTAAAATCTTCTGATGTGCCATCTGTCTTTGCACAATTATATCCCTCTCTTTAAGTTTGATACTATCTTTAGCCTTTCTAGTTAACCATGAGTAGAGCATTTGTTCTTTAGATTTTTTCTTAATTGTTTGGATGTATTTATTCCATGCATTTTGAAATATCCTCTTTAATGACTGCCATGACATGTCTATTGACTTACATTTCAACTTAATTTGCCAATTTACTTTATTCCCTCATAATTACCACTACTTAAGTTTTAACAAAAGCTAGGACACACCTTCCCCTTCAAATTAGGTATAAAATTCATTCATATTAAGCACACTGCTTCCTAGGGTTGTCTTCACTTTGAGATCTTTTCTTAAACGTTTGTTGTAACATTTTATTATTTTTGTAAACTCTACCCTAATCAGTTGATGCGCTTTGAAATTTGTATTTTCTACCCCTTCCTAATACATCTATCATTTTCCTGACTAAAATCTTTCTCCTTTGTCTTTTCTGATCCTGACTGATCTCAAAACTCTGAGACCTAGATTTTGGCTCCACCTTCTGCAACTGGATCCTCAGCTTTCTGACACATAGACCACAATCAGTGAGGATAGGTAACTGCACTCCTCCACAATAACACTCAAACCTGGACCCACCCTCTCGCAAGAATACATTCTCAGCCCCCTACTGTACTCCCTGTATACCCATGACTATATTGCAAAATTCCAAATGAACGTTACCTGCAAGTTTGTTGATGACACCACCATGGTAAGACAGATATCAAGCAACAAACAGTTAGAATACAGAAAGGAGGTAGAAGGGTGACATGGTGCAATGATAACAATCTCCCTCTCATTGTTGGCAAAACTAAAGAGCTGATAATTGACTTCAGAAAGAAAGAAGAAGAACACATCCCCACAAGATCAATGAAGTGGAGGTTGAGAGGGTTAGTAGCATCAAGTCCCTAGGAGTAATGATAACTGACAGCTTGTCTTGGACTTCCCATTTGGATGTGATGGTCAAGAAGACACAACAATGCCTCTCCTTCCTCAGGCAGCACTCAGGAAATTTGGCATGTCCATAAGGACCCTCACTAACTTCTACCCATTGCACCATAGAAAGCACGACAGCCTGGAATGGCAACTGCTCTGCCCAGGACCATAAGAAACTACAGAAGATGGTGTGCACAGCCCAGACCATCACAGAAGCCAACCACCCAATCATGGATTCCGTTTACATGTTCTGTTTCTGTGGAAATGCTGCCAACAGCATCAAAGCCCCATCCCACTCCAGCAATACTCTCTTATTATCTCTTCCATCAGGTGGAAGATACAGAAGCTTGAGCACACGCATAAGCAGGTTCAAGAACAGTTTCTTCATTGTTGTTATTAGACTGATAAAAGGGCTGTCTCACTTCAAAAAGTACTGATCTTGTTAAGGTTGATCTTGCCTTGCATACGTCCTCTGCCGTGTAACCTGTATTTTTTTGCAGCATTTTGCTCCATTTTTTGCAGCAGCAGCAGCGGGAGCAGTGAGACCAAGGACCAGGGGGCTGCCGGGAGGTTAGTTTCCCAGTTAAAAACTTAACTCGTGCAATCAGCGGCCTCCATTTTTTGCAGCGGGAGCAGCAGCAGGAGCAGTGAGAGCGAGGACCAGGGGCCTGCCGGGAAGGTAAGTTCTTCATTTCAGCAGCGGAGCTGAGTGGGAGCGGTCGAATTGCGCTCTGGGAAGGTGAGTGAACTGATATATTTGAGCAGTGGCTAAACTCTAGACACTACACGTATAGTGTCTCCCACCCACCCTCCTCCTATGACCAAAAATAAAGACTCTGTGGTGTGTTGATAAGGTAAGTGTTTTTCTTTTTCTTTTTTTTATCGTGTGTTGGTAAGTAGAGTGATTTGGTACAAATATTTTTCATTTATCTAGTACTTGATGTTGTAGGAGGACTAAGTTAAGCTTAAAAGTAAAAACGGCAGGAGATCCCAGACCCGTGTTATGCTCCTCTTGGTCAATATGGGAGCTCAGGGACGCGGCTGATGTCCCTGACTCCTACACGTGCAAGAACTGTGTCCAGCTGCAGCTCTTGTTAGGCCACATAATGGCTCTGGAGCTGTAGATGGACTCGCTTTGGAGCATCCGCGATACTGAGGAAGTCGTAGATAGCACATTCAGCAAGTTGGTCACACCCCAGATTAGGATTGCTGAGGAAGAAAGGGAATGGGTGACTAAAAGGCAGAGAAAAAGCAGGAAGGCAGTGCAGGTGCCCCCTGCGGTCATCTCCCTCTGAAACAGGTATACCATTTTGGATACTGTTGGGGGAGATGGCTCACCAGGGGAAAGCAGCGGTAGCCAGGCTCCTGGCACCGTGGCTGGCTCTGCTGTATAGAAGGGTGGGAAAAAGAGTTGAAGGGCTATAGTCACAGGGGATTCAATTGTAAGGGGAGTAGATAGGTGGTTCTGTGGTCAAAAACGAGACTCCCAAATGATATGTTGCCTCCCAGGTGCATGGGTCAGGGATATCTCAGATTGACTGCAGGACATTCTGAAGGGGGAGGGTGAACAGTCAGCTGTCGTGGTGCATATAGGCACCAATGATATAGGTAAAAAATGAGATGAAGTCCTACAAGCAGAATTTAGGGAGTTAGGAGCCAAGTTAAAAAGTAGGACCTCAGAGATAGTAATCTCATGATTGCTACCAGTGCCACGCGCTAGTCAGAGTAGAAATGAAAGAATAGGCAGGATAAATGAATGGCTTGAGAGATGGTGCAGGAGGGAGGGGTTCAGATTTTTGGGACATTGGGACCAGTTCTGGGGCAGGTGGGACTATTACAAATCGGGCTGTCTACACCGGGGCAGGACTGGAGTCAATGCCCACGGGGCTGCTTTTGCTAACGCTGTTGGGGAGGGTTTAAGCTAATGTGGCAGTGGGATGGGAAACAAATGAGGAGGTTAGTGGACAGTAAGGAGCTAGTGACTAAAGCCTGTAAGGAACTAGATAACGAAGTCAGTGTGACTACGGGGAAGAGTAGGCAGGGAGCAGATGATGAACACAAAGGGACAGGTGGTCTGAGATGCATTTGTTTTAATGCGAGAAGTGTAGTAGGTAAGGCAGATGAACTCAGGGCTTGGATTAGTACCTGGGAGTATGATGTTATTGCTATTACTGAGACTTGGTTGAGGGAAGGGCATTATTGGCAATTAGATGTCCCAGGATATCGATGCTTCAGGTGAGATAGAGAGGGAGGTAAAAGGGGTGGAGGAGTTGCACTACTGGTCAAAGAGGATATCACAGCTGTGCTGAAGGAGGGCACTATGGAGGACTCGAGCAGTGAGGCAATATGGGCAGAGCTGAGACATAGGAAGGGTGCGGTAACACTGTCGGGGCTGTACTACAGGCCTCCCAACAGCGAGTGTGAGGTGGAGGCACAAATATGTAGACAGATTATGGAAAGATGTAGGAGCAACAGGGTGGTGGTGATGGGAGATTTTAATTTTCCCAACATTGACTGGGATTCACTTGGTGTTAGGGGTTTAGATGTAGCAGAATTTGTAAGGAGCATCCAGGAAGGTTTTCTAGAGCAGTATGTAAATAGTCCTATGGACCTAGTGTTGGGGAATGAGCCTAGCCAGGTGATTGAAGATTCAGTAGGGGAGTACTTTGGGAAGAGCAAACACAACTCCGCAAGTTTTAGAATACTAATGGACAAAGGCGAGAGCGGTCCTAAAGGAAGAGTGCTGAACTGGGGGAAGGCCAACTAGAGCAAAATTCGGCAGGAGCTGGGGAATGTGGATTGGGAGCAGCTGTTTGAGGGTAAATCCACATTTGATATGTGGGAGGCTTTTAAAGAGAGGTTGATTAGAGTGCAGGGCAGACATGTCCCTGTGAAAATGAGGGATAGAAAGGGCAAGGTTAGGGAACCATGGATGACAGGTGAAATGGTGAGACTAGCAAAGAGGAAAAAGGAAGCATCCCATAAAGTCTAGGTGACTGAAAACTGGCAAAGATTTGGAAGAATATCGGGAAAGTCGGACCAATATGAAACGAGGAATTAAGAGGGCTGAAAGGGGTCATGAAATATCTTTAGCAAACAGGGTTAAGGAAAATCCCAAAGCCTTGTATTCATACATAAGGAGCAAGAGGGTAACTAGAGAAAAGGTTGGCCCACTCAAGGACAAAGGAGGGAAGTTGTGCGAGGAGTCAGGGAAAATGAGTGAGATTCTTAATGAGTTCTTTGCTTCGGTATTCACTGAGGAGAGGGACATGACGGATGTTGAGGTTAGGGATAGATGGTTGATTACTCTAGGTCAAGTCAGCATAAGGAGGGGGGATGTTTTGGGTATTCTAAAAGGCAATAGGGCGGACAAGTCCCCAGATCTGGATGGGATCTATTCCAGGTTACTGAGGGAAATGAGAGAGGAAATAGCTGGGGCCTTAACAGATATCTTTGCAGCATCCTTGAGCACGGGTGAGGTCCCGGAGGACTGGAGAATTGCTAATGTTGTCCCCTTGTTTAAGAAGGGTAGCAAGGATAATCCAGGTAATTATAGACCGGTAAGCCTGATGTCAGTGGTGGGGAAGCTGCTGGAGAAGATACTGAGGGATAGGATCTATTTACATTTGGAAGAAAATGGGCTTATTAGTGATAGGCAGCATGGTTTTGTGCAGGGAAGGTCATGTCTTACCAACTTGACAGAATTCTTTGAGGAAGTGACAAAGTTGATAGATGAGGGAAGATGCCATATACGAAGACTTCAGTCAGGCATTTGATAAGGTTCCCCATGGTAGGCTGATGGAGAAAGTGAAGTAGCATGGGGGCCAGTGTGTACCAGCTAGATGGATAGACAACTGGCTGGGCAACAGGAGACAGAATTTGTAGTGGAAGGGAGTTTCTCAAAATGGAGAACTGTGACCAGTGGTGTTCCACAGGGATCCGTGTTGGGACCACTGTTGTTCGTCATATACATAAATGATCTGGAGGAAGGTATAGATGATCTGATTAGCAAGTTTGCAGATGACACTAAGATTGGTGGAGTAGCAGATAGTGAAGGGGACTGTCGGAGAATGCAGCAGAATATAGATCGATTGGAGAGTTGGGTGGAGAAATGGCAGATGGAGTTCAATCCAGGAAAATGCGAGGTGATGCATTTTGGAAGATCCAATTCAAGAGCGAACTATACAGTAAATGGAAAAGACCTGGGGAAAATTGATGCACAGAGAGATCTGGGTGTTCAGGTCCATTGTACTCTGAAGGTGGCGACGCAGTGCGATAGTGTGTTCATGAAGGCATACGGCATGCTTTTCATTCATCAGACGGGGTATTGAGTACAAGGGTTGGCAGGTCATGTTACAGCTGTATAGGACTTTGGTTCAATCACATTTGGAATACTGCGTACAGTTCTGGTCGCCTCATTACCAAAAGGATGTGGATACTTTGGAGAGGGTGCAGAGGAGGTTCACCAGGATGTTGCCTGGTATGGAGGATGCTAACTATGAAGAGAGGTTGAGGAGATTAGGATTATTTACATTAGAAAGACGGACGTTGAGGGGGTACCTGATTGGGGTCTACAAAATCATGAGAGGTATAGACAGGGTGGATAGCAAGAAGCTTTTTCCCAGAGTGGGGGACTCAATTACTAGGGGTCACGATTTCAAGGTGAGAGGGGAAAAGTTTAAGGGAGATATGTGTGGAAAGTTCTGTACACAGAGGGTGGTGGGCACCTGGAACGCATTGCCAGAGGAGGTGGTAGAGGCGGGCACAATAGCATCATTTAAGACGTATCTTGGCAAATACATGAATGGGCAGGGAGCAGAGGGATACAGATCCTTGGAAAATAGGTGACAGGTTTAGATAGAGGATCTGGATTGGCACAGGCTTGGAGGGCTGAAGGGCCTGTTCCTGTGCTGTAATTTTCTTTGTTCTTTGTATGCCTTACTCTGTACAAGATTTTCGCGCTTTATGATCTGTATGTCCTTGCTTCTTATGATCTGCCTGTACTGTTCTCAAATAAAGCTTTTCACTGTACTTACGTATACTTGACAATAAATCAAATCAAATTAAATCAAATCTAAACAGTGCAGCCAAGTGGAGACTGTCCCATTAATTTAGATCTTACTTTATGTGGGACTGGTGACTAGTATCCCACAAAGCACTTCTCCCACACCAGTCTTTGAGTTGTGCATTCATCTCTTTAATCAGGTTAGCCCTGTGCCAATTTGCACATTGATCAGCTAATAATCCAGGTATTATGATGTTTTAAATTCTGCTTCTTAATTTGATGCCTAGCTCTTCATGAAGACTGGGTACAACTTTGTCCTGTCATTGTTTGTATCTACACTGCCAGTGAAGATTGGATCCTCTCATGCCCACTGCAACTTCCTCTCCAGCCCTGATCAGATTCCCCATACCCTGGCAGGCAGTACAGCCACCTGGACATTTTGCTGCTGAGGACAATTTTAATCTCTCTCAATAAACTGTACTCTATTACCAATACCTTCCTTGTCACTGCTCCTCACTTGAATGCCTTCTTATACCACGGCACCACAGTTAGCACCACACCTCAGCAAAGAGCTAAGTTCTTGAAAAAACAAGGGCAACAAGAAATTAATTAAGGAAAATCTATGACGGGAGTGAATGCTTACAGTGGTGACAAGAAAGTAGATTGCATTGTCCTGATTAGCATTGAGTTCCACGTGTTTCAGAGCTGTATTTATCCAGGCATGTGGAGAGCACGCCATCATACATCTGACTTGTAATTTGTTGTAGGTGGATGTGCTCTGAGAAGAAAAAACATGACTCTCTCACTTTGAGATACACAACCACTTATCTGTCTTTATAGCCACAGCAGGTTTGTGTGGTTTGTTCAATTACGTTTTTGATTATTGGTAATTCTCAAGATGCTGATGGTGGGTTGTATGATGATGGCGATGCTGTTGAAGGTCAAGAGGAGGTGGCTAGATTCCTTATTATCTGGCAAATGTATGATCTAAATGTTATGCACATGAATGAGTAAGCAGGATTTTGTTTTTAACTGTGAAACAAAAACAGAAATTGCTGGGGAAACTCAGCAGGTCTGGAAACATCTGTGGAGAGGAAGCAGAGTCAGCATTTCAGGACAAGTAATACTTCTCTAGAGCTCAGTGGACCTAAAACCATGACTTTATTTTGCCTCGCTGTTGCTGCCAGGCCTGTTGAGTTTCTCCAACAATTTCCGTTTTTGTTTTAGATTTCCAACATCTGCAGTTCTTGGTTTCATTTTGCTTGTAACTGTTTGTTGGAAGAGGCAAAAGGTGTGCCCTCTTCAGTTACAAAGGCACAGTGTATCTTTTCACTATGTGAACAAACAGAGCAAGAAAAAATGAGCTGCTTCACTTTTAGACTGCGTGATTCACAATGTCAGACTTGGTTACTATTCTGTTGCACGTATATAATAGAGCAATCCACTCATGAGCAATATGAATTTGACAACATTTTATTCAGATCAGTCTACATTTTCTTCAAAGGAATCAAATAGGGGAGGTGAGAGAATCATAGTGTTTCTCAGTTCTTCAAGGAAAGAAGTATAGCCAAGCTAGAAATAAGAAACTAGACTGCAATATTTTTCAATAGGAGTCAAGAGCGATCACATTAAATCATGATGTTATGTAAAAAAAATCACTTGTGACAAGAAGTGAAATCAGAAACAGGAAAAGCTGTTAGGAATGAACATACTTGCCTCTTTAGACCAACAGACCAGATTCTTAGGATGTCTAAAGCACTTTACCAGTCAATGAATTGCTTTTGTGTGCAAACGGTTGGAAGTGATTTCAAGAAAATACCTAGCCTTTAATTTTAATATTCTAGAGTTCTGAAAATTTTAGGCTTGTAACTAACTGTCACTGGGACAACAGCTTAAGTAGAGCAATTCATGCCTTGATCAATTTATTTGTCTTTGATTTCAGAAGCAACTTTGACCCGCGAAGAACAAACGAGTTAACATATCCTCTAAAATAGCAGACAAAGATATTCCACATTTGTTGTGAGCTTAGGAACACTATTTCATTGTGGATTTTGAGGACTTGGATCCACTCTAAATGGATTATTTGAAGTCAATCCACTGGGAAATGGAACTATTAAATGAGGTGGAATGCAATATCTGCATTCTGCCCAGGCAATGCGTAAATTTAGCAAGATTCAAACCCAATAGTTTCCCTGGGTTGGATTAGGTTAAAATTGTCTCTTAAATTTCAGTAATATTTTCCAACTTTCCACACTGTAGCTCTATTTAGTTGTAATCTATTGTGTATTGTGAATATCTTTCAGGACACTGTTAAGGCTGTATCTATGCCTCACCTTGAAGCTGAAAAACTAGTTTTCAAGCCAATAATGAAAACCGAATGAAACAACTCATGTAAATGCTTTTTTCTTTAAGCTTAAAATGGCACTCATGATTGGGAAAACTTATTACAGTTCATCCAATCATCCTACTGTCAGATGCTGCACAATGTATTCAGCCTGCCAGGAAATCCATTCTGTCTTTTCAGTGCTTTTCTGTGAATATGCATTCTTGACAGAAAGATTTTTGGGTTTACACACATGGTTTGAAAGGGTTTTGTTCTAGAAATTGATGATATTTTGTATTGAAAAACTGATATATTTTTGAAAATAAACTTACCTTATTTAAGCCAACAGCTCTTTACAATGGCAAATCTACTGGTTCACAAGTTGCTCAGTAAATATTTTGGATTTTAACTTTGTTTTGTTGGAGAATAAGACAGTGACATAGATTTTCAACTGTCTCGCCGCATACATCCATGAAACTGATATTGTGATTTGACTGCCCATTATGAAGACTGTCCCATTTCAAATTCCACTGGGTCACATGCAATGTCGGTTTCATCTCTGTATTCCTCTGAAAATCTGTCTCAATGCATACACCACACCTCGAAGCTACAAGAATTTAACAATAAGGTAAAAGAAAGAAGTCAGTGTTATAAAAAAACTTGGTTAAAATAGTCAACTTCATTTCATGTTTTAAATGTGATAAACATGCAAAGGCACTAATTGTAGTATAAACAATCAATTAATCAAATAATTGACATTGAGCCAGAAAAGGAGGCATTAACTGGTCAAAGGTTTACTGTTTAAAGAGTGTCATAAAAAGGTAGAAAGGCCCAGAAGTTTAAGAAGGTAATTCTACTCAAAATGACAGCTAAGTAAATTTACATGTTGTACATGTTCTAGTTTTAGCTGAAGTGTCAATAGCAGTGAATCCCAGGTCTGAAACCCATGTCTGGTTAGAATAAAGGAATGTAAATGCTGAAGCCTCCTGATTGTAGTGACACCTTGCTGCAGATACTATTTTAGTAGGCCAAAGAGTGTGAACACAATATAACAATGGTTCAGTGTGGAGTTGTTACCAGTCAATCAGACTCTAACCTTCAGCATGGTTAGATAATGCAAAGCTGTAGAAATGACATGACCTCCTTTCATTTTTGGTTTCTACAAGTGCTCCAGCATGTTATGCTGCTGACATTTTACAATTTAATTTGATCTTATTCCTTATTTCCCTGTTACAACAGTACTGTGTAGCATCTCAGAATAAAAAAATGGGTGGCGCATACATGTTGTATCAAAATAGTTCAGAGTCAGACAAGACCCACCAGTCTCAATAGACTAAATGTTAAGTCATAGAGTCATGGAATCATGCAGCACAGAAACAGACCCTTCGCTCCAACTCATCTACACTGACCACATTCCCAATCTAACCTTGTCCCATTTGCCAGCATTTAGCCCATATCCTTCTAAACCCTTCCTATTCATGTACCCTTCCAGATGCCTTTCAAATGTTGTAACGGTACCAGCCTCCACCACTTCCTCTGGCAGCTTGTTCCATACATACACCACCCTCTGAGTGAAAAGGTTACCCCTCAGGTCTTTTTTAAATCAGTCCCTTCTCACTTTCAACATATGCCTTCTGGTTTTGGATGCCCACACCCTTCAAAAAAGACCTTGGCTATTCACCCTATCCATGCACCTCATGTTTTACATGAATCACTAAAGGCTAGTTTGCAGATAGAAGGGGTAGAATTTTAAAAAGGTCTGAGTAATCTGGGCTACAATGAGACATGTGTCAGAATCAGAAAAGAAATCCAGCCAGACACATCTCTGTTGGGAGTATCTTGCACCATCTTTGATGATGCTCGTAAGTGGAATGGCAAGTTTCTTGCTAGGCAGTGATGAGTTGTCAACCACTGAGGAAAATTGTTCGTTAAACACCATTCTTTTTTTGTGAATCAACTTGTTTTAATAATATCCAGCTTTCTACCTTACCAAACTCATCAAACAAGACAGTCATCGAGAAAATCCGCCGTGGGAACCGAAAGGGATACCTGATGGATTCAGCTTGTTTTTTGGACTAAAGACCTCCATGTTGCATTTGATTGAATCAGGGCACAATTTACCTGCACTAACTGTGTACATCCCTCGTCCATAGACTTTGGAATATGACACTTGCAAACACTTCTTGACCATCAGGGCACCTCTCTGATACACTGACGACATCAGTAACAAAAACACAGTTGCTGGAAAAGCTCAGCAGATCTGGCAGCATTAGTGGAGGGAAAAACAGAGTTAACGTTTTGGGTCCAGTGACCCTTCTTCAGAACTGGGTCTGGGTTTTAATCTTGAAATATCGATTTGCATTGCAGGAAGCAACAGCTACTAACATTGGAAGACTGCAGAAGGGAAACTTAATACATGCCCATGGAACCAACTCACAGTTGAGACCAGGTTCCATCTCAGGGCTGCTTGATCTCGTAAGGCACTCAATTAGCATCTACCTGCATGCTGTCACCATTCATGCCTTGTTGTACCTTGCCTTGACATGCCAACTAATTTACTCACACAATCAGGCAGCTTGCTTTGCCACAGTCATCAACCGAGGTGTTTTTTTTTACTGTGTGGCAGTATGCTATCAAAACTCGCACCCATTCTTTACGCTGCAAACTCCCTGTATACATAGCAAGCAGTTAACTATGCCTCAATGTCTCAGAGGAGTCGTCCTTACCACAGTCTGTGTAAACACCCAATAGTTGGGAGTGTGCATGCAAGGAATTGAGGGTTGCAGGCTCGGGGAAGGGTGGATGAGAATTGTGAAGGGGGCAACACAATCTGTTACGGAAGAGATTGGCTGGGAATTAGGTCAAACAGCAAGGATTTGTGCATAGTTAAGAATACTTTGGCTTCATGTAGGGGTGAAGGAGGAAGGGTGTTGCGGTATAGTGAATAACCTTGTCACCAAATATGCCAGGGGCTTGGTATAAAAGGTGGACAGGTGCAGTAGCTGGGTTGGATGACAGCCTGGGCAAGTGTAAAGCATGTAGGGTTGAGGGGAAGGACGACCAGAAAAGAGATTTGCATGTTCAGGGGCTCATCAGCACATTAAGGTAGAGGCTGCAAGATACTGACGAAGGAGCATTCAATGTTTCCTTTCATGATGCAGCAAATGGAAAATGTGCAAGCGGGAGGAAAATAACTGCATTCAGACCCAGAGTGGGTGGGATAAGTGATTCAAACTGCCAAGGAGGGTCTTGCAGCAAACACTGATGCTTGGGCCTTTAAAGGAAAAGAAACGTTGTGTATAGACCCATGTACGATTTAGGACACAAAACTGCGGGATCTCTCTTCTCTGGCCATCCTAATGCATTGACCGTCTGTGTGTGTGCTTTACCTCCCTGTCACAGACATTCCTGAACAACCCAATGACAGCCGGCTGCAGAAATGTTGCAGTGAAGCGCTCACCAGTTTGTGGCTCAACACCTTCTAGACTTAACATTCCCAGCAAGGATCTGAGGTGGCAGATTTGCTGATGCCTCCTGTGGCATCAAAGGTCTGGAAGATGGATTCTGAGGACCTGGATGTTTATGTGTAGGGGTAGTGGAGAAGCTGGCTGTACCTGCAAGTCAAAAAGTGAAAGAAAATATTACAGTCCGTGCCCAGAAATGGTGTGCAATGCATGTGACTGACAGTAGGATGAGTTTGAAAGTTACAGTGGAGTGAAAAATAGTACTTTTTTGGTGGATGGAACATGAGTGTCTCTGCATCCACAACGTATAGTCCTGGTTTTCTCCAGCGAAGGCCAGCATTCTCAACTCATGTGAGCTGAGATGTCTAATGGTAGAACCCCTCCACATGCATGGGCTCGTTTTGAACTGTGGGCTGGCATGAAAGGGAAGAATCAAATGAGATGAAAGTGTTTGGATTGGATTTTAGTGTTGGTGCAGGTGGTCGATAGGTATTGAAGCGTTTTGAGAGAGTGAGGAGGCAGTGCAGAGGCCTCACTGGGTATATGGTTTGGGAAGTTCGGATGGGTGAGTGCAGGCGAGGAAAGGTGTTGCAGGCAATAATGAGTGTGGCAGAACGTGAGCCTTAATGGCAAGTGGGTGCGACAGGTGTGTAATATAGATAATTTATTGATGTCACTGAGAGAGAGTGCTGCACTTCACTTGGTGCTGTGGAAAAGATTGTTGATCATCTTACTGCACTGTTGGCTATTCCTGTGGAGTCTGGAGGTGGCATTGACCCAGATGGTAACCTCAGCCTAAGTTGCCAGGTTCTGGCAGCATGGCATCCCTGACTTGCCCTCCAAGGAGAGGATAGTCATTCTTTGCACCACCTCCTTGACCAGGATGCTCAGGTCACTGCCCGAGAATCAGAGTACCATCTTCTTCTCTTCCGAAACATTCCTGAAATATCCTTTACACAGCAGCTTTTTATGGATGGCACAGCCACTAGGAGTGACTTGAGGTGCAAATTGTTCTGGGAATGGCATGTGGTAAGGTGGGGCTGGAATTAGGTGTGACATATAAGAGAGGGCCCGGTTAGGTCAATAATGAGGTGAGTTTGGTAAGATACGGTAAAAAAAAACTCCAATAAACTTGACACAAATTTTACATAGCTTAAAAAATGTAAAATTCTGCTGAATAAGTGATTAGGAAAGCCAATTGAGTGCTATTGTTGATTGCCAGGGGCTATTGAATACAAAAGTAGAGAGTTGTACAGGCATTGGTGAAACAATATCTAGAGTGATGTGTGCAGGATTGTTCTTGTTTAAGGAGGGATGTAAGTATATTGGAATCAATTCCATGAAGATTTACCAGATTCATACTGGAAGTGGCATTTACTTTTGTCCAAAAAGGCTGGGAAGGCTAACCTTGTATCTATTGGAGTTCACAAAATGAGGAAATAGTGCAAGAGAATCATAGAGGTCAACAGCATGGAAACAAGCCCTTCGGCCCAACTTGTCCATTTTGCCCAGTTTTCACAATTAAACGAGGCCCATTTGCTTTTGTTTGGTCCATATCCCTCCATACCTATCCCATCCATACACCTGTCTAAATGTTTCTTAGATGACAAAATTGTACCCCCTTCCACCACCACCTCTGGCAGCTTGTTCCAAACGTTCACCACCCTCTGTGTGAAAAAGTTGCCCCTGGGGAACTTTTTGATTCTTTCCCTGCACACCTTAAACCTGCGCCTTCTAGTTTTAGAATCCCTTACCATGTGGAAAAGCTGTTGGCTGTCTATCATATCTATGTCACGATTTTATCAACCTCTGTAAGGTCACTGCTCAGTCTCTCACGCTCCAGGGATAAAAGCCCCAGCCTAACCAACCTCTCCTTATAATTCAAACCTTCCAATCCAGGTAGAACCCTAGTCAATCTTCCCTGCACTCTTTCTAGTTTAATAATATCTTTCTTTTGTAGAGCAACCAGAATTGCACGTAGTACTCCAATGCAGCCTCACCCATGTCTTGTACAGTTGTAACAAGACATTCCAACACCTATACTCAATGCTCTAATGGAGGAGAGAAAATGTGCCAAAAGCCTTATTCACCACCCTGTCTATCTGTGACTCCCGCTTTCAAGGAGCTATGAACGTGCACCCCTAGATCTCTCATTCTATAACACTCCCCAGGGTCCTACCTTTAACTGTGTAAGTCCTGCCCTAGTTTGACTCACCAGTAATTTTCAATTTTCCTTGGACTCAGGTAATATTAGAGGACCCTTTCCACAATAAGGTATGAAGATAAACCTAGCAACTAACAAGAAGCCAGTTTAGCCTTGTTGGTGAAGAAACCTCCCGAAACAATCATGCTGGCCTAAATTAGAGGTCACTTAGGTATATTTAAATTAATTAAGGAAAGCCAGCATAAAATTGTTCAGAGTAAATCATGTTTACTCTGCTTGCTGAACTTTTTGCTGAGGCAAGGTAGAAACTTTTTCAAATTAACAACTTAATTACAAAATTCAGGAACTTTTTCTTAGTCTTGTTTTGACTATTGACTTGAACTTCCAGAGTGATGACGATAGATAAGCATGGTATAGTTTGAGAAACAACAAAATGTCATGAATGATGGAAGTGGGATTTGTGTTGGGTTGTCCCTGTAAGAAGAACATTCGGCTAAATATGTCTCCTCTTCACATCTAGCATTCCTAAATTAGGACACGTTTGAGTCTGAAGCTCGAATCTTCTTGGGCTATATGACCTGTTGCCATATCAGCAACTCCATTTCTTAATTAAAATAAACGGAAGAATTAGTTATAATCAACAATATTTAATAAGTCATGGCCTGAGATCAATTTTATGTCATACGTTTAAGGGGTTTTTTTGTCATTTAGTTTAGAAAAGTTTATAAAGCTGCATTTGCTGTGTTATGTAATCTAATCTTGACTTTCTTTGAAACATGTTAAATTGTAATTTTATCAGAAGCAACTGAACATCCTTCACAATACAAAGCAAACACATCTTCCCAGCTCCGACTGTTGGAGGGACATTGTAAACTCAGGGAATTATGCAGTTTAATATAAAATAAACTCTATAAAGTCTATAAGAATAACTAAGCAAATGATAAAGGATTCAAGTGTCGTAGGTGATGTACAAGAATAAATATAAATAATTGTCAGTATGGCATGACTTACTTACAGGACCAGACATTCAACTTGTGGGGAAGGTGATTTAGATTAACTTCGCAAATGCAAAATTTGTGGAAGTATTCTGGAGTGTCCATTGAGCTGTTGTGATGAGTTGCTGGATTTAAATGGAGTGGTGTTGCATCCGGACAGGAACTCCTAAATACTTATCCTTAATGACGTAAATCCATTAAAAAGGCTTGTATTAGTTCTCAGAAGTGCTGAGATTGCTGATGAAATACTGTCCATTTTAAACATAAATTTTGTGTGTGGCTAAAATGCAAAGTGAGTGCTTTAATCAATGCATCTTTCTCCAAAGTAGTTTCTTCCATGCTTTGTCAAACCAGAACATCACCAGCTATTAGACCTACAGCATATAAAATATACTGACTTGATGGCACTTTTCCTTAAAGTGTAAGCCTGAAGCTGTTTTATAAAGCTGAAACTGCTGTTTACAGATCTCCAACTTCTGGCCTCTTTGTGGTCTTCACATTATTAAATGATGGAGTAATGGCAAAGTCTGTAACAGAGCAACTATCTCTATGGATAAACACGGCTGATTAAGCTTGCTAACTACTTGGGCTTTTCCTTCTAACCGTTGAAGTGTTCCAGTTCTGTGTGTTTACTTTCCAGAACATTACAAGTTTATAGTTAGACTCCAGATTCTTTGAAGGCTTTTCTTGCTACCATTTGGAGTTTTCCCACTTTTCCCATAATAGAAAGTCTTCTGAAATTTTTTTCCCTGTCTTTGCAGTTTGCTTGATTTTCAAAATCTGTGAAACCCTATCCTAACTTCAGAGTCTTTCCTTTCCACCATAGCTCAGATACAATCAAGGTATATTGTCTCAACTAGCAAAGATAGAACAAACAAATCTAGAGCTCCCTGAATGACAAAAGAGATAGAGGTTAAAATGAAGAAGAAAGAGTTGCTTCTGACAGGATTCAGTCGGAAAATACAATTGAGAATCAGGAAGAACAAAGAAGGTTCTGAGGGGAGATAAATGAAACAAATAAGAGAAACAAATATGAATTATAAGAAAAGACTGGCAACCAACATAGAGGGATATCTCAAAATCTTCAATGGGAATATAAATAGCAAAGAGTGTTAAAAGGAAAAGTAGGGCCAATTATAGATGAGGAAGGGAATTTATATATAGAGATAGCAGGCGTGAGGTGTGAAATGAATATTTTTCTTCTGTCTTTCCCAAAGAAGGAAATGCTACCCACACCACAGTGACACAGGAGAGTGTCATTAGAAGGAATTAAAACTGATAAGGAAGAAGTATTGAATAGAGTGTTTGGGCTTTAAGTTGATAAGGCACTGGGATGGGATGAGATGCATCATGATCTAGAAGAAGCTAGAGTGGAAATTGCAGGAGCACTAGACATAATCTTTCTGTTTTCCATAGAGGGGAAGGTGATAGAAGATTGGAACATTGCAAACATTATGGCTTTTCTCAAGAAAGGCTGCAATGATACTCCCAACAAATACAGATCAATTACTTTAACGTCAGCGGTAGGCAGCTACCAGAAACAATTGTTTTGGAAAACTGTCATATTCATATGGAAAAAGATGAGATGATGAGGAAAAGTCAGCATGGATGTCTAAAGGTGAAATTATAACTGGCTCGAGTTTTCTTTTTAAGAGGTAACAGAAAAGCTCAATGAGGGCAATACTGCTAACTTATTTAACTATGTAAAGATGAAGTGAGGGAAAGTGAACATTGGGCCGTGAGAGAATGAGGTTAGGGAAACAATAATAGAGAGCATGAAATGACAGAGGAGTTGAACAAATAATGTTTATCGGTCTTCACGGTAGCGGTTAATAGCAGCATTCCAAACAAACTAAATTATAAAGCGCTAACGGGTGAGGGGTAGGTAATTAATACATTGCTGTTATGACAGAAAAGTTATGGGGAAGCAAATTGAGCTAAAGGCCAATAAGAGCACTGGTTTACATGCAAGGACTTTAAAGGCAGTAGCTACATAGATAGGTAATGCACTGGTCGTAATCTTTCAAGAATGCTAAGATTCTGGGAAGTTCCCAGAGGATTAGAAAGCTACGAATGTAACAACCCATGTAAAAAGGAAGGGAAATATAAATAAAAACGAGTAACTCTATGTCAATTAACTTAACATCTGTTGTTGGGTAAATGTTAGAGTCTTTTATAAACAACTTAATAGCACACCAATTAGAAAACCATCAGATAATTGAGCAAAATTAACGTAGTTTCATAAAGGGGAAAATCATGCTTGACAAATTTGTCCAGGAGGTAGCAAGCTGGTTAGATAAAGGGGAATCAATAGATGTAATATATTTGGATTCCCAGAAGTATTTTATTAAGTAAAGCACATCAAGCTACTTAATAAGTGCCCATGCGTTGGGCTAGTTTATCAGCATGGATATGTTGCCAAGTTGGGGAGAGTACTTGTGGATTGGGAGGCAGGAAGTTAGAATTTGGTGTTTGTAAATTGTTATTCGGGGGAAAGCATTGTGTGGTCCCTTTAAAAGATGACGCGCTTTTTCTGTACTTAGACATTTAAAATGGATGTCTGTGAGCAGCAGCTTGAAAGTTTGCAAGTACACAGAGAGCACCCGAATTGAAAAATTTGTATTAAAAGGCCGTATGGTCAATAGGTCAGGTAGCAGTTTACACAAAGGCAACAGGCTTTTGAATTTAGCCAATCAATTTGAACCAGACACTTAGATACCAAAAACCAATTAAGTTTAAATCTGTTAGTTTTAACAACATGGGAACAATCCTATTGTAAGAAATATTGATTTGTCATCAAGGGCGTAAAAGAAGGGGGCAGTTGGACAAAGAAACAGAGCTAACTGCCATCTGACAGAGCTAGCTGCCAACCACGAGAGCTAATGGCCCTCAGCCTTCAAGATAGAATCATTGGCTCTAACAGCCTCCTCTATGTCTTAGAGAAAGCATCATCCAAAGAACAATGGTACCAAGGCACAACTAGTTAATATCCCTGTCAGAAGAATCAATGGAGAAGGCACAAAACATTCCAGAAGACGCATAACATGGCTGTAATTTTGAGAGACTAAAGTCTATTTTTTAATATAATTGAGACTTGTATTTATTGGAACAGCATACCATTAGAATCTTGCTTTATTTGGGAATAGTTAGCAGTTAGAAGGGATTTATTTAAGTTGTTAATAGTTTAGTTAATTTATTCTCTGTTAGAGTTAGATCAATAAATTGTTACTTGTTGATTTTAAAGTGAGTGTCAGGGTTTCATATTATTTAACCACTAAAAGTTGCTGAAAAGCAGGTTACACCACTTTTCATGCTCTTTTTACAGTTTATAGGGTGAGGTGCCTCTTTGGGTGTTTCGGTTTTAGTTCTCAGAGCAGGGTCAACCTTTGCTTTATAACAGATTAGGAACTCATCCAGGATTTGGAAAGGTTTGAACAGATTTAGGGTACAAAAGGTCCCAGCAGATTTAAACAGACTTGGGGACTCGTGTACTAGATCTTTAAATAAAACTTAAGTGAGAAGTGGAAAATCTGTTTACTTTCAGTGGCTTGTTGTTGGTGAAATCAAAAGTGGGGGAATGGCTCTTAATATTGGCAAAGAGGTTCTGGGGGTTGAAGATGCTTCCCTAACTTGCCAAGAAAGTTTAGGAAGACAGAAAAAAGTGACACTTGTAGAATTAGCAAACAGGTTAAAGTTGGTTTAACTGGGACAATGAGAAAGCTGAAGTTATTTGCAGAGTTAGCCACACATTTAGATATATCAGAGAAAATGCAGTGAAGCTTGAAAAAAATTAAATTGTAAATTAGGCAATTGGAGCTAGAGGATAAAGAAAGGGGAAAAGATTCCTAGCTGAAGGAAGAAAAGAAAACAGGACATCTAGCAGAAAACAAAGAAAAGGGAAGTAGTACCCTGGCAGAGGAAAAAGAAAAAGAAAAGATAGCCATGGCAGAAGAAAAGGAAAGAATGTTTGAGTTGGAAAAGATGAAGTTAGAACTTGAAGCAAAAAGACTTCTAATGACAGAAGTAAAAGTACAAGATAGAAGTGATGATGAGCAAATACATCAAAGCCAACAGCATGGTAGGGATACATACAAATATATCCAATCATTACCAAAATTCAATCACAAAGATGTAGAAGCCTTTTTCATTTCCTTTGAGAAATTGGCTAAACAGATGAAATGGCCAAAGACTATGTGAATAATGTTATTTCAGACCAAGTTGGTAGGCAGGGCTAGTGAGGTGTTTGCAGCACTGTCAGAGGAGGTGTCGGGAGAATATGAAGAAGTAAAACAGGCTATCCTAAGTGCCTATGAATTGCTACGAGAAGCATATAGACAACAGTTCAGAAATGTAAGAAAGGAACCAGGTCAGACTTATATCAAATCTAAAAGAATTAAACGGAGCAACTTTGATTGATGGATGGGAGCATGAAAGATAGAAAAACTCACTTCCAGAAGTGATAAGAACTCATGTCTTGGAACAGAAAGTTAAAACAGCAAGATGAGCTCCTGAGATGGGATATGAATATGCAATTGTGCATAAGTTGGAATCTAACTTCTGACAGCAATTTTATTCCATGAGACATAGAAATTGGGAAAGAGGGAAGATCCTTCAATGAAAAACGAAAAAGTATATCACACCGGGAAAAGTTTACTACATGTAAAAAAAAGCCTAAATGGGTGATCTTTTCAAAGATCTTTTCAAAGACTTCACCTGAATGGTTAAGATTTACTTAGGTAGAACAGGGGGAGTAGGTAAAGAAGTTAAAATATTGAGAGGTAAGAGAGGTGCTCTGTCTCTAATAGTGAGAGATGAAAATGTTTGCAGTCTTTCTGAAATATTGCCTGAGAGAATGTTAATCTTGGAATAAATGGAAAGAGGAGAAATGTTCCCCCGTGGTAGATAACACTAGACACTCCAATCAAGATTGGGAAAGTGATAGTGAGAATGATGGAAATATTGGCTATTCCAGGTATACAGTTTATTCTTAGAAATGATTTAGCTGGGATCACAGGTGAGAATGATGCCTGTTGTAGTGGAAAAGCCAAAAGAAAACCAGGGAACTGAAGAGTTAGAAAAAAGTACCCTGGAATTTTTTCAGACTGTATGATGACAAGATCTCACAGCCATAAGTTAAAACAAGAAGGGAGAACAAAAGAGAAAGATGAGACCGAGGTGAGGTCCAGTTAGCTGATATTTGTTTCATGAATTGGTTAAGGATAAACCTAAGCAAGTAAAGAATCAGGCAGAGGTGTTTAGCTCTGAAAGACTAATGGAGCTACAACAAAAAGATCAGATGATAAAGAATTTAGTTCATAAAGCCTACTCAGTAAAGGAGTCAGAGTGTTTTCCAGAATGCTGTTACTACAAGGATAAAACCTTAAGGTGGAAATGGAGACGTTGACAGGTTAGTACAGATGAGAAATGGGTGGAAGTTCACCAGTTTGTGTTGCCGGTAGAATACAGACAGGAAATATTGCAGGTGGCACATGAATTACCTGTAGGAGGTCACCTAAGAGTGAGGAAGACTCAGACTGAGATACAGAAGCACTTTTAGTGACCTGGATTACATAAAAATGTGGTTGAATTTTGCCGTACCTGACATATGTGTCAGATGGTAGGAAAGCCACAGGCAGTAATGAAACTGGTTCTGTTGATGCCAGTTCCCACATTTGAAGGACCTTTCATGCAGGTTATGATTGATTGCGTAGGTCCCCTCCCCAAAACCAAAAGTGGGAACCAGTATTTGTTAATCACAATGGATGCATCTACCAGGTTTCTGGAGGCAATTTCATTGTAGGATGTCAAGATAAAAAATGTTGTGGAGGAGTTGCTTGCTTCCTTTAACCATTATGGACTACCCAGCGAGATTCAGTCAGACCAAGGATCCAATTTTTCCACCAAATTATTTAAGGAGTTCAAGGATAGTTTATGCATCCAAAACACTAAATCAAGTGCGTACCATCCTGAATCCGAGGGAGCATTGGCAAGGTGGTATCAGATCCTAAAGACGATGCTGAGGGCTTGTTGCCAGGATTACCCAAATGATTGGGATAAAGGTATCCCATTTATATTATTTGCTTGTAGACATGCTCCAAATGACTTGATTCAGTTCACTCCATTTAGGTTGATGTTCAGGCACAAAGTAAGAGGGCCTATAAAATTAATTCAGGAAAAGTTGATAGGTCTGAAGTCAGAGATCTCACAGTTGAATTATATATCTGAGATGAGAGAAAGATTAACAGAGTAGGTGAATTAGCTCGACAACATTTGCAGGTGACACAGCACCTCATGAAATAAGAAGCAGATAGGAAATCTAAAGTTTGTACATTTGCCCATAGGGATAAAATATTGGTGCTGTTACCAGTGATAGGAGATCCCTTCAGAGCAAGGTTTTGGTTGGCCCAATCAGATTGAGAAGAAGTTAAGTCAGGTGAATTATCTGATAAAGATGCCAATAGGGAAAAAAAATTATCTGGGCATGTCATGTGAACATGCTGGAACCTAATGATGAAAGGGAAAGGGAAACAGGTATTAGTTACTACCACTCAGAGTGAGGAATCAAATCCAGGTGACTTGGATTTAGATCTGCCTCAGAATTAATTGAATAATGAGGAAATCCTTAAGGAATTGGATAGGGTGGTGAGTTATCCGTCCCAGGAACAGAGAACTGAATTCAGAGACTTGTTACAGTACTATGAGGACCAGTGTGAAAACAGAATGGGAAGGACTAATACTATCGTACATGAGGTTGATGTAGGGAATGCTGTTCCGATAAAACAGTACCCCTACAGGCTTAATCCTCTCAAAGCAGTGCAGGTTCAGAAGGAAGAGGAAGCAATGCTCCAAAAAGAAATTAATGAGATGAGTCAAAGCAGGTGGAGTTCACCGATCATGTTGGTTCCCAAACCTGATGCTACTTAATAATTCTGCATAAACTATTGGAAGGTCAATGCTGTGACCAAATCTGACTTATGCCCAATTCCAAGGCTGGAGGATTGTGTGGAACAAATAGGACAACCACTTATATCACAAAGTTGGCCTTACTTCACAGCTGCTGGCAAGTACCTTTGTCGGAGAGAGCAAAAGAAATTTCTGCTTTTGTGACCCCAAATGGGCTATATCGATTTAAAGTAATGCCTTTTGGAATGAAAAACACACAAGCCACTTTTCAAAGGCTTATGAACTGAATGGTCGCATGTTTGACTAATTGTGCTGACTACATTGATAGCTTTGTGATCTTTAGCCATTTGTGGAAAGATGACAAGAAGCATATGGCAGGGCTCTTTGAGAGACCATGGGAGGCAAGATTGGTCACAAACGTGACAAAAACAGAATTTGTGAAGGTGGAAGTGGCATTCTTAGGGTACAACACTAGATATGGACAGATGACATCAGGGAACATAATGTTGAAGGCCATCGAGGAATTTCTAAAACCCATTCTCAAAGAAGGAAATGCTATGACTTATAGGATTGAGCTGACTGTACAGGAAATTTGTAACCAACTTCAGTAGCCTAATGGCGTCATTGACAGATTTTTTAAAAAGAACATAAAATTTCACTGGACAGAACAATGTTAGGAGGCATTTGAGGATTTAAAACCTGTGTTGACCGCCACACCAGTCTTAGCCACACCAAAGTTTTTGAAACGCTTTCAAACTTGCCACTGACCCAAGTGGTGTAGGTGTTGGAGCTATTTTGTTACAAAATACACCAGAAAAAGTATTCAACCATTGGAAAGGAGTTATTGAGCTTCGGTAATGGCCTTACAACAAATGAATACTTATGTTGCAAACAATGCATCAGAAATGTTTGTGTATGCCAATCACAATCCTTTGACATTTCTGGAAAGATTTAAGGGCAAGAACACCAGATTATTTCATTGGAGTCTCATATTACAAGCATGTAATTTACAGATTGTACATGTTACGGGCTGTGAAAATATTATCTCAGATGCTTTATCGCAAATTTAAAAGAAAAATATTTATATAAGATAGAAACAGCAGTGTTCAATGTCATATATAAAATTTGTATAAAATGTGTAACTCTAGATTAATGATTTAATGGAGTTAAGGTTTTAAAAAGAAAAAGAAAACAAAATAAGTGAAGCCACAGGCATCTTTTCATAATGATGGTTCATTGTTTCCTTAAGAGGCGAGGAGCTCCTCTTTGGGTGTTTCAGTTTTAGTTTTCAAGTGGGTAGGGGGTCAACCTCCACTTTATAACAGGGGATTGGCTAATTAGTGGAAGACAGAAGTTTGGATAAATGTAGCATTTTCATTCTGGTGACCTGTAACTAGTGGAATGCCAGAGGGCTCAGAGTTGGGCCAAAATTATTTACATTATATGTTAATGAGTTGGAGATGGAAGTGAAAGTACTGTATCCAAATCTTTGGAGTCTCCAGAGGGACATAGACAGGCTACATGAGAGGGAATACAATGTCGGAAAGATTGAGTAGGTTGGGCTTATACTCATTTGAATCTAGGCGAATGAGAAGAGTCCTTATTGAGACACAAATGATCCTGGGAAGAGTTTGACAGGTTAATTGTAGAGAGATATTTTTCCCCTTTGTGGGAGAGTCTAGTACTAGAGGGCATAATCTTAAAGTGAAGAGTTGTCCATGTAAGACAGAAATGATGAGAATTTCTTCTCTCAGAGTGCCATAAATTGGTAAAGTTCTTTATTGCAGAGGACTGTAAGGGTTGGGTTGCTGCATGTATCCAAGGCTGAGAAAAACTTTTAATTAGTGGGGCAATCATGTTTATGGGGAAAAGGCAGCAGAGTGGAATTGAAGTTTATCAGGTCATCAATAATCTCCTCAGACATTTTGTGGACACAATGGGCTGGATGGCCTCTTTCTTCGCAGTAAGGGTTACCAAATTGATTCCTGGGATGGCAGGACTAACACATGAGCAGAGATTGCATCAGTTATTATTGTCACAAAAACAAAGTTGCTGCAAAAGCTCAGCAGGTATGGCAGCACTGTGAAGAAAAAACCAGAGTTAAAGTTTCGGGTCCGGTGACCCTTCCTCCGAACAGATGGCGGCTGGGAAAACATCAGTTTATATGCAGAATAAAGGGAGGGGGTGCGATAGGGAGTAAATCATAGGATAAAGACTGAGGTGATAGAAGAGCAGTTGGACAGATAAAGAGTTAATAACAATTATCAGTTATTATCAAATTTACTGAAGTTTAGAAGAATAAATGGAAGATTTCATGGAAACCTATAAAATTCTAACAGACAAGTTAGATGCAGGAAGGATGTTTCTAATGGTGGGGAAGTCACAGTTTAAATATAAGGGTTAAAGTTTTCAAGACTGAGATCAGGAGAAACTTCTTCACCCAAAGAGTGGTGAGCTGTGGAATTCACTGCCACAGAAAATGGTGGAGGCTAGAATATTACATGTTTTCAAGAAAGAGGTAGACACAGCTCTTGTGGCTAAGGGGATCAAGGGATATAGGAAGAGGGTGGGATCAAGGTATTGAGCTTGATGATCAGCTATGACCATAAGGAATGTGGGAGCAGGCTCAAGGAGTCAAATGGCCTGTGCTTGCCCCTATTTTCTATGTTTCTATGTAACATTTCTGTGATTCTGAGGTTCACTTGTGCCCCTTGGACTCTGTTCTACCTTCAAATCCCAGCTCTGTAGGTTTTTGTGTCACCAGCTGTCAACATGTTTTATCTTGTGCTTTAAGCAATGCTACTACCTAAACATTGAGATACTGGTCTGGATCGCTGTAGGAATCTGCTCAGAGATTCCTTGTCACTAAGTAATCTCTTCACCTCTATATGTACTGCAGCATGCCATTATTTCGGTCTGCACATAGAAAGTTCTCAAATACAGCTCTCTAGTGTGATATTTAAGACCTCTCTCTTCACATGCTCATTCTAGAGAGAGTCTTCTTTCTTACTGGTGTCAAGATTATGTGGTCAGTCATATCTTCATGATTTATATGAAGATATATGATTTATATGATTTATATATAATATTTATATATGTATATATTTAATGTTTATTTATATATAAGATATATAAGTTATATGATTTATAACTTATACCACAAAGTTCACATCCTCTTTTCCTCCTGATGCTGCTGTATTGAGGTAGTTAGCATTTCTGGAGTATCAGGTAACAGATAAAATCAGAAAGAAAGAGTTGGAATAGAAGTGTTGGCGGGTATATAAAACATGGTCATGCAGACTGCAGCTGGCCCATTCTGTCAGATGGTGGAATGAACATAAGGCAGTGGTTGCAAAGGGACATAGTGTAGTAACCATTTCTGAGGAAGCGATGGCATAATAATGTCATCAGTGTACAATTAATCCAGAAACCCAGAGAATGTTGTGGGGACCCTGAATTGAATGCTTCCATTGTAGACAGTGGAATTTGAATTCGATAAAAAGCTGGAGTTAAGAGTCTACTGATCTCCATTAAATAACTTTGACGTGTCAAGAAAAACCCATCCGGTTCACTCATGTCCTTTAGGGAGGGAAACTGCTGTCCAACATGTGACTCCAGACCCACAGCAAAGTGATTCACTCTCAACTGCTCTCTGGGCAATTAGAAACGGACAATAAATGCTGGCCTAGCCAGTGCCTCCCAGGTCCCATCAATGAACGAAAAAAATGATCAAGAGAAGAGTCCTGGAATGTTAATAGGGTCCTGATGCCCTGAGCTATTTGCACCATTACTCTTGGATTTACAACAGTGTCATGATGAGTGGCTTGAAGGAGAATTGTTGTGCTATATAACGTGGTTCATGTTGTGTGAACATACGGGTTTGATACTGACTATTATTCTTCTGTCCATCATGATAATTCCTACAGTGACAGAGAACAGGGCAAACTTAAAAATCCAATTTCTCTCCCCATGAAATACAAAGTTATGCTGCTGGCTGTTTGCAAAATCAAATGGCTAAAGTGCAAGTTAAACTCTGCAGTGTGCTGAACTGTATCTGTCCTTACTTCCTTCTGGAACTGGCACAGCCATGATGGTTAAATGACTTCTTTATGTGCTGTACAATGTAACAATTTCATCACCGTATGTTTGCACAGATACTTGTTCTCCCACAGGTTGTTAAACATACGAGAGTGCAACATATAATTTCTTACCTGGAAGGTATTATACTTCGCTTTCACTTGTTTGTCATCAATGTGGCAGAGTATCCCAGATCCTTACTACTAAATATAATGGAAAAGTCGGCTTCCAGCACAAGAAAACAGACACATTAGTGAGAAATCGGTGTAATTTACTCATGTAGTACAAGATGTTTCAGATTACATTAAACTTTTCAGAACTTGGAAAAAGAATTCACATTTGATTTAAAGCACAAAACTTCATTTGAAGTGACTGTAGAGGCAGTGACAAAGACAAGTATGGAACAAGCATTAGCCACTAAGTCCATCAAGCTGTCCTCCCAGGACCATGCAAAGCCTGTTTTTTTTTTTTCACAGATTCCAGGCTGCCTATTTCATTTCCAGAATAAACTTTTCACAATTTATCCTTTCCATTCTCTGCCAACATACTTTCAGGAAAGCTGCAACATTTTTGTTTCAATGTTTGTCAATTGGCTGGTCAGTAATTTGACAGAGTGTAGACTAGCTGGTCAGTAATTGACAGAGCAGATATTTGTTAAACAACTTTCAATGAGATATAGGTAAGGTTAATAGCAAAGGATTTCCCCCTAGGGTAGGAACGTTCAAAACTAGAGAGCATATTTTTAAGGCGAGAGCAGCAAGATTTGAAAGAGACCTGAGGGGCAACTTTTTTACACAGAGGGTGATTCATATGTGGAAGAGGAAGTGGTCGATGCAGTTACAGTTATAACATTTAAAAGACATTTGGACAGATAAGTGAATAGGAAAAGTTTAGAGGCATGTGGACCAAATGCAGGCAAGTGGTACTAGTTTAGTTTGGGAAACTTGTTCAGCATGGACTAGGTGGACCAAAGGGTCTGTTTCCGTGCTGTATGACTCTCTGACTCTAACTCTACGACCTGTTTAGAAATGTTATAACATATCACTGGAGCAGGAGGGACTTTAAACCAGTTCTCCTGGTCTGGAGTAAAACAAAGACATGTGGATGTTGGAAATCAAAAACAAAAACAGAAATCGCTGGAGAAACTCAGCTGATATGGAAGCATCGTAGAGAGAAAGCAGAGTTAATGATTTGCGTCCAGCAACCCTTCTTCAAAACAATAGCTTTACTCCTGGTCTACGGGTGGGGACACTATCACTGCATCACAAGGATCTCTAATGTGACACAGAAAATTACCATCAATTGAACTGAATTTTTAGGAGCTATTGTGGTGCAGTGGTAGTGTCCTCATCTCTGAGTTAGGAGGCCTGGATTCAAGTCCCATCTGCTCTAGAATTGTGTCATAATAACTTAGAATAGGTTGATTATAATATAACTTGAACAGAATTTGGACTGGTTGTATCATAAGCTGGCAAATTTCCCCATGGGTTTACCACCAAGCTGTGGATCATGAACAGACATGTTGGTAAGTGCTATGCTGTTGTCCGATACATTTTCTGTCATTCTTGGTGATGATGATGAAAATCCAGGCCCTACATTCTTGTCTATAAAAATCCGCTCTATAAAAGGTTTGTGCTCCCACCAGTACAGGAAATGGAAAATCAGAAAAAAGGCACAACATAATCATGTACAGGGGATGTGTTAGCCTAGTTGTATTATCACTAGACTGATAATTCAGAGAACAGGCAATGTTCTGGGGACCCGGGTTCAAATCCTGCCATGGCAGATAGCGGAATCAAAATTCATGGAATCATAGAACCCCTACAGTGCAGAAACAGGCCCTTCAGCCCAACAAGTCCACACCCACCCACAATTCAATAAAGAATCTGGAATAAAGAGTCTAATGATGATCATGAAACCATTGTCGATTGTCACCAATAAAAAGCACCTCTGATTCACTAATATTCTTTGGGGAAGAAAATCTGCCATCTAATATTTTGGAGAGATTTGTAGCTCAGATTGTGGATGAGGTTGTAGACAAGCTCGCCGAGCCAGTCGGTTTGGCTGCAAATGTTTCATCACCCTGATAGGTAACTTCATCAGTGCGCCTCCGGTGAAGCATTGGCGTTCTGTCCCGCTTATTATTTATATGCCTTGGTTTGCTGGGGTGGTTGGTATCACTTCCAGTTCTGTTTCTCAGTGGTTTGTATACAGGGTCTAATTCAATGCATTTGTTGATGGAGTTCCGGTTGGAATACCAGGCCTCCAGGAATTTCCTGTTGTGTCTCTGTTTGGCTTGAGTGATTATGGATGTGGTGTCCCTGTCGAGTTTGTGTCCTTCATTGTCCATGTGTAGTGAGACAGTGAGACTTGGTCGTGTCTCTTGGTGGCTAGTTGGTGTTTGTATATCCGTATTGTCAGTTTTCTTCCGGTTTGCCCTTTGTAGTGTTTCTCACAGTCCTTGCATAATATCTTGTACGTTACACAGGTTTTGCTGGTTTTGCGTATGGGATCCTTTACATTCATCAGTAGCTGTTGTAGAATGGATGCTGGTTTGTGGGCTACTCTGATATCTAGGGGTCGTTTGTAGTGTGTAGTTTGTGTGGTCTTTCTATATGCGTCAGTTTGGATCCCCGTTATTTTGTTATGGTATAACGCAAAAATAACAGGGATCTCCAAACTAGTGTATACAGAAAGATCACACATACAGACCAGATACTCAATTACACCAGCAACCACCCCATTGCCCACAAACAGAGCTGCATCAGGACACTGTTTAAACAAGCCACAACTCATTGCAATAACCTGGAACTACACAAAGCAGAACAGAAGCACCTATATGGAGTCTTCAAAAGAAATGGGTACCCAAAAAGCACAATCTGCCGTTACCTCCGAGACAGACCACAACAAGAAGACACAACATAACCAGACTCACTAATCACCCTACTGTACAACAAGGACATTTCAGAGATGACCACAAGACTACTCAGACCCGTTTGCCCACAAACCAACAACCACCCTACTACAGCTACTGACGAACGTAAAGGATCCCATACCAAAAACCACCAAAACCAGTGTAATATACAATATACCATGCAAGACCATTGAGAAACACTACATAGGCTAAGCCAGAAGAAAACTGGCAATACACATATGCAAACACCAACTAGCCGCCAAGAGACACAATCAATTCTCACTTGTCTCACTACAACGATGGACATAAATTCAACTGGGATAACACATCCATAATCATACAAGCCAAACAGAGACATGCCAGGGAATTTCTGGAGGCTGGTATTCCAACCAGATCTCCATCAACAAACACAGTGAATTAAACCCTGTGAACAAACCACTGACAAACAGAACTGGAAGTGATACCAACTACCCCAGCAAACCGAGGCATATAAATAATAAACGGGACAGGCGGTTCATTGGAGGCGTACTAACAATGTTACCTAGCAGGGTGACGAAACATTTACAAGTAAACCTACCAGCTTGGTGAGCATATCTACAACCACAAAATCTTCCACCCTTACGTGGTTTGGCTTACATATGACTCCAGATCCACAGCAATGTGGTTGACTCAACTGCCCTCTGGGAAATTAGGGATGGGCAATAAATGTTGGCCCAGCCAGTGACATCCACATTCCATGCATGAATTAAAAGAAAAGGCTTAATCTACTCATGTAGGGGAAGAGATACTGACCTTGAAACAATGCAATGAAGATCCACAAATTTGATTCCTGGGGTGACAGTGTTGACTTTTGAGAACAGGTTGAGTAGAATATAGTTTAGAAGAATAAGAGGCAATCCCATTGAAACATTCAAAAAAATTTGATGGTGTTACGAGGGAAAGGCTATCTAGAGTCAAGAGCTAAGCAGAAGAGTCTCAGCATAAGGTTGTTCAGAACCGAGGTGAAGAGAAGTTCCGTTACAGTGTTGTATCTTTGGAATTCTCAGCCTAAGATGGATGTGTTTGTTCAGTCACAACACATTAGTAAAATCAGGATGAATAGATTGCAAAACTGCAAAGAATACTTGGATTAGGCAAGAAAGTGCATTTGAGGTTGAAGATCAGCCATAATCTTTGTATATGGCAGAGCAGACTGAAAGGACCATATGTCATATTTCTGTTTGTATTTCTTTCTTTTGTCTTTATATAATAAGAATTGTAGAATCATTCCACACTGGATACAAAGCATCCTCAATGAAATATAAAGGGACCTGGATAAGTACTTGAAAAGGAAAAGTTTGCAGGACCAGGCTTAAAGAGTAGGAGAGTGGATCTAATTGGATAAGCCTTTAAAAGAGTTGGCATAGGTATGATGAAGCAAATGGCCTCCTGTGGTTTCTAATTCTATGATTAGTAAAGGCCGAAGAGATAAAGTGTTCTTCAGATGAAATTGAATCTTCTTAGTCTTTCTGAACAGATGGCTTCTTAATTGATTATTAGTCATGCGCAATTATGCGTGTACAGTATGAAACAGCACAGCATATGCTCATAACTGAGGTACTCATCTCAGCAACTAAATTTAATCAATGCTTGGTGAGCTATCCTGATTTAAGAAGGACACTTTGTTCTAAACCAAAGGTGGTAGTCACAATCGATCCACAGGATTTACTATGAAGACAATTTGTATGTGCTTATGGTTGAATAACCAGATGGAAATCAAAGTAAGCATGGCCTTAAAACTCACAAATTCTTTTCTGGTTTGCTTAGTTATGTGGACACTCAAAGAAGCAAATAATCTTGTTTGCTCCTATTATGCAGCTGACCATACAACCCCTATATTCTAACACAGAGGGCTCTCATCTCTTATTTTTATTCATTTACAGGATGAAGGCATCACTGTCTAGGCCAGCATTTATTGCCCTTCCCTAATTGCCTAGAGTGCATTTAAGAGTCAACCACACTGCTGTGCGTCCGCAGTCATATGTAGTTCAGGCCAGGTAAGGATGGCAGTTTCCTTCCCTAAAGGACATTAGTGGACCAGATGGGGTTTTCCAACAATTGACAATGCTTTTGTAGTCATCATTAGACTCTTAACTCCAGCTTTTAATTAATTCAAATTAGAACATCTGCCATGGCGAAAACGTTAGCTGGGCCTGGCTATTAACAGTCCAGCAATAATACCACTAGGCCATCACCTCCTGATCAAAGCATGGTTAATGCCACTGATCCTTGCTTTCTGGTCGACTGGAAGTGACTTCCTTCAGTGTGAAATCTCCCCCAAACTACCTATCCAGTCATGATTTTAACTGATTTGGGTGCAAATGTAAATAAATCCATTTGATTGAAACGCAGGTTAACATTTTTGAGCCTTAGAATGTAGGTCAATGTAGTTTGCCACCCTTCTCAACTCTTGCATGTATCATATATCATAACTTAAAATCAGATCTGTGGACCTTAACTCATAACACTGCAACTGCAGATGTAATGAAATCCCATGTCAGTTTCCACCCATCTACATCAGATTGCTTATCATTGAACCAGAGAAAATAAGAGAAAGAGTAAGCCGTTCATCCCTTCAAACTTGTTCCACCATTCATTATGATCATGGCTGAAACATCCAACTCAATAGCCTGTTCCTGCTTTTCCCACATATCCTTTGATCCCTTTGGCCTCAAGTGTAATATCCAACTATTCCTTGGTTGAGAGCCAAGGCAAAGAAAAGAATGATCTCTGCAGGGATTCACTTTTGAAAATGTAAGTGAATTGCTGACTTTGCTGAATGAAGCACTTTAAATGGTTATCATAATGGATCTTCATTGCACCGCGTCAAGGGCAGTATTTCTTCACTTACATATGTTTATTTCTGTGATCTGTTTTGTCGGTGCCTCAGTGTTTTAAGAGGTGGGAGGTTTTTGAGCCTTTGTTATGGATTATTCAGTGGTCAGTCTGGCTGACAATTTTATAAGTTTGTAGGAAAGGCAGATTTTTTTTTCAAAAATAATTCTGCCAGGATTAATTTTCCCCGGAATTTCCACATTTGCTGTTGTTATCAAGTAGATCAATGGTTAGTGGTGAGTCGTGGAAGAGGCATGAATTGGCATGGAGGGAATCAAAGCCCAAAGGAAGTGGCTGGAGAAGATGAAAGATCATAGGCTGAGGGATGTGGATAAGACTATGTCAAATTATTCTTTCAGGCATTTTTCATGAACAGATGCCACTTCCCAAAATCTCTGCAAACTGTGAGCCACCAGTCATCGAGAATGTTGGCCTGTCTCAAAAGTTCCGGGCTGCTAGAAGATACCTATATTGGCCAGGTCACAATCTGCACTCTTATCCTACACTGGTGATAAATTGCTTCTATCAGGAAAGCAGGTAATCATCCCAGAATTAAACCAGCTCGCCATTTGAGAATCTGGCCCACAGAACAGTACCAGAGCATTCATGCTACTTTTGCTAAAAGTATTTTTGAAAGCTTGGACATAACGGGAAAGTACTAGTCGTCATCATATGCTAAATAATGCATGTAAACACTTACAACATATAATTAATCAACAATTCAGGATTAACCAGTAAAGGAAAAATTAATAAGATTTATTTGAAGCCTAATCATCCACCTCCAGTTTGATTTTTAACTACCTCAAAACCAAACGGCAGACAAATGTTAGATAACAAGGTGTGGAGCTGGATGAACACAGCAGGCCAAGCAGCATCAGAGGAGCAGGAAAGCTGACGTTTTGGGCCTAGACCCTTCTTCAGAAAAAAGAAGTTGCTTTAATATCAATTACACTGGTAGTTGGAGGAATCTAATTTATTCTAGGTGCCAAATAATAGTCACACTACATGCTGGCTTGGTCTTAGAATGTGGGTAACATCGCCTTGGTTGAGCACCTCCTCATTGAATTATGGAAGCCACAGTTCTTCAACCAACTGAGAGGGTCACTGAACCATTGCAGAAGTTCAAGTTTTCCAAGAGACTGTGGGACTGAATTCGTTGAAAGATGGATTCATTTGCAGTGGCAGGTTCCCTTCCTTTAACGGCTTTTGGAAACTGGTTTATAATTACCTCAATTATTGACTATCTATATTTTTGACTTGAAAGAGAGGCAGCGTATATTGTATTCAAATATGCTGATGATCCAAAAATAGGCAGGACCGCAAGTTGTGATGCACAGGGAATCTGCAGGGGACATAGGTATAGGAGTGAGTGGGCAAAAAACTGGCAGGTGGAGTGTAAGGAAAAGTGTAAGATCATGCACTTTGTTGGGAAGAATCAAAAGACAGGCTATTATTTAAATAGAGAATGACTCCAAAAATGTATACCACAGAGGGATGCACAAGTCTTTGTGCATGAAACACAAAAAAAAAGCATGCAAGTTCAGTAATTTATAAAGAAGGCAAATGGAATTTTGGTCTTTACTGCTTGAGGGTTTGAAGTTTAAAAGTAGAGAAGTCTTGTTCCAACTGTAGTAAGGGAATCAAGGCTTATGGGGAAAAAAACAGGAAAGTGATGCTGAGGGTTATCAGATCAGACATGATTTCATGAAATGGAAGAGTGGACTCAATGGATCAAATGACCTATGTCTTTTGGTCTTGCGCACAGGGTATTGGTAAGGCCACAACTGAAATTCTGTGAACAGATTTGGTCCCTGCATTTAAGAAAAGTTTAGACTGACTTTAGAATAAGAGAATAACTAGGCTTACTCCTGGAATTGACTTATCAAGAATGGCTAAATTCATTAGAGTTTAGAATCGTGAAGGTTGATCTTATGGAAACATACAGGACTTTGAGGGTGCTTGACAGCGTAGATGTTGCAAAGATGTTTCCACCTATGGGGAGTCTTGAACTGGAGGACACAGTTACAAAGTAAGGGAACATTGATTTACAATTGAGATGTAAAGGAATTTCTCCTTCCAGAGTGTAATGAATATCTAGAATTCTCTACTTCAGAGTGTAGTAGAGGCTAGGTCATTGGAAGTATTTAAAGAAAAGATCGATGTATTTTTAAAATATTGTAGAGTTGAGTGCAATAATGAGCTGGCATGAATTATACTTGAAACCTGAGGCAGGTGAACCATGTTTATTGAATGGTCGGGCAGGTTTGAGGAACTGAATGGACGACTCCTCCTCTACTTGTAAAAAGGTCAAGAACAAGAGGATGCAGATTTAAAATAGTTTGGAAAAGAAGGAGAAGCAACATATGGGAGGCAACTTTTTTCACAAAAAGTGACGCTAATATGTGGAATACACAGTTTGAGTGTGTTGTGGAGACAGGCTCATTTAATACATTCAAAAGAAAGTTAGACTTAATCTGTAAAGGAAGAATCTGTAGAGGGGTGAAGAAAAGACCAGGTAAGTGTGCTACATGGGACTTTGTATCTGGGGAAAGCTGTTAGATAAACTTCATGGAGATAGGGAATTATTTATGGCATTAAAGGAGGCTATTTGGCCCATCAGATGTTTAGTAAGTTTGCATGCCCAACTATGTCAGTACCATTCCCCTGTTCTATCACTGTAGCCTATTCCCTTCAAACACCCATCTCTCATCCTTTAGAAACTATTGGCTATAGCCAGAGTACTGTGTACAGCCTTGGACTCCTCGCATATTTGCATTGGGAGTAAATTCAGAGAAGGTTCACAAGGCAGATGTCTTGATTGAGGGATTATCTGAAGAAGAAAGTTGAGCAGATAGTACCCATACTCATTGGAGTTTAGAAGAATGAGACATGATATTATTGAAAAAAACAATAAAAACATTGGAACATTTCTTTCGCTGACACTGATGGTGCTCACATAGGTTAATGGAGCAGCCCTCGCCCCATATTGGCCTGTATCATTGCAACTGAACCACCTACAAACATCAAAAGTGACAAGAATAGTTTGCTAGCATCCTGGGCACATAATTCAAACTGTGCATCATGCTGGGCATCTTCACTTGTCACATGACTTTGGCATCCGTGCTTGATTTTACAGAGAGTGAGGATCTGATTGTGATCACATTCTCAGCACCCATTCTCTCAGAGCTGAGCATTGACATTCAATGGCTTGTTAGCAGGAAGTTATTGGGTAAAAAGGAATCAAAGTTTCTAATTGTAACATTTCATTCTGACTTCCGTCAGTCTCTTAAGTAAAGTTATCTGCTTTTACATGTATTTTCATTGCCTTGCTGGAAAATACTACCATTTAAAAAGGCCTTATTTTATCACAAATAAAATGGTCCATGTGAATGTAATTTGAGCACTCTAATCTATTTTTATTCTGATATACATACATATTATTTGAGATATAGCAGCATTACAAAACTTCAGAAAGTACTCTATGAATGCTTTGAAATTAAGGATCTCTGAAATGAACATTATTATTTTTAGCAACAGCTGCAGATCCTACGTGTAATTTTAATAACTATGCTAACGATTACACACTAGAGCTCCCTCTTCTTATTAGACATGTATAATTAGTCGTGAATACAGTGCCTTTAACCCTAGCCTGTGAAGCTTACCACCTACTGTACCAATGAGACATCTATCCTCATGGCCTCTATAAGCAAGGCTGTCCAATTAGTGACAATTAGTTCCAAGTTATGACTGGGCATGTGCTGATGCTCTGAATCTATGGAGAACTGAATTGTAATTATTTTAAAACTCATTTCACTCATACAACTCTTAATTAGCTTTAATAGAAGGGAAACTCTTGTCACAACCGACTGCCTTGGATTTGATCCCAGACCCCGGAGGAAGTAGACAATGTTCTGCCCCACTGTGCCACCCAGTTCCTAATTACAACAAAATAAAGCAAACACAAAAAAAATGTTGCTTCAAAAGAACCATGGTTCCTTAAAGCAAATTCAGAAATATGAAAAATTCATAAAGGAGCATTTAAAGCAAATTATTGATTCAGATCTGGATTTTGCGGTCAGGAGTGAAGGAGCAGTGGTCACTGCTCACCTCACTGATAGCAATTTTGATGGGCGTCAAAACAGAAACTTACTGTCATTTGACATTTGTGGCAGCATTGCACGTTCTAAGGGAACTATAAAAGCGTAGCTCCTCATTCAACTGGAATGAAGGGTCCACACTGAGGCATGAAGAGGCCAACCTGGAAAAAAAAAAATGACAATTTAAACTGTGCTCAGAAACTGAAATAAAGTTGAGAAATATAAATATAATGCTGGGGTAGACAGAAAAAAAATGTAATAGTTAATATAGTTTTTTAAAATCTCCAACATTTTAGAAGGAATGTAAGTCCACAATCGTAAAATTAATGTTTCAGCACCAGAAAGGTTGTTAAGTAGTCACTATCACCAAGCCCTGCATACAGAAGGCTGACATTTCCAGTCGTCTTTTATACAGAGCCAGCAGGAAAGTAGGCGTGTTCATGCATTTATTTAAGTACTGACACTAGTCACTTTGCATTTGCAGACAGGTTGTCTAACATTGGGTGCACTTCTTCAAATCAGTCTGCCTGGAACTTTGCGGATACTGGGTCAGCTGTGTTCAGAAAACCAAATGTATTATTGAGCAGTCTTACCAGCAATCTTCACGGAGCTACAAGGCAGCACCAGAAAAGTACATTTTTTAAAGATGATTGCTTGAGATAGAGCTGGGAGGGTTAGCTTTGCTTCACCCCACTCTACAGTAGTTCCAAACATCATTGCCAGGGTCTGCTCATCCCTAGGTCAATCATCATCACCTCGGGCTCATTGAAGAGCAATTAACATTGAACCAGAAGCCTGAAATTCATTCACAAGCTGCATGGGGATTCCCAGATAGCACCTGCAGCTTGCCAGTCTCATACTGATGAGGTCAAAGACCTGATGTCAAATGTGCCTGTAGTCTACTTGCCCAGGCTCAAAAAAGTTCTAGGCTCCTATATCTATCTCAGTGCTTCCTATTGGTTTTCTCACTGTCACCCCAGCCTGAGACTTGAAAATTGTTCTGACCCCTCAGTAAGAACTGAGAGCAGTAGGGAAGGACGTGTATATGGCTGTGATAACTGGGGCCTGTTAGACAGGTAGCTCATCTGTTATGACTCGGTTGGAGCCCTACGGCAGCCTTTACTGCATCAGGCCTTTCCATTGCAAATTTTCAACATACAACCTCTAGTGGCCCTGACACCTACCTGCCCTGCTTTAGGAAGGTCTGCTCTGTTGTCTAAATTGAATTTGAATGAAAAATTTTGAAAGCATCGTGCATAATATAGGAAACTTAGTGAACTAAAGCAAAAGGCAAAACAGTGATTAAACACAGTAAAAGTTGGCATAGAAAGCAATGAACTTTAAATTTAAAAAAAGACTCGAAGGAGAAAAATGCCTACTGCGACCTTTAAGGTAGAACTTGTTCGCACTTATGTTAATATCACAGTGAGCTATTGATTGCTGAAAAAATATTCAAAGATACTATCAAGGAGGATGACTAATGCAAACAAAATTTTGCACGCTTCTGTTTCCTCATAATCGGGCTGAAGTTAACCACAAATAATATTATGTGAAAAGTTATTCAGCTGCAGAAATTGTAACAGTTAAGGACAACCACTTGGCTCATTGACGTAAAATGCTTTCAACTTTCTGTTTAGTAAAGCATTTTACTCTTGAAAATCACAGAATAAATATGTCAGAATAAAGGTGCTTTCTGAAAATATCCTTGGCCAGAAGATATTAGTCCCCCTAGTGGTTAAGTATGTCTAATACCACAAGCAGCATTCTCAGGACGGCAGCTGTAGGCTCTGAACATTTTTAAGGGTTTCTCTAATTACTGTAATTAGATATACCCTTTTTAAATAATGTTACATTTGCTCACTGCAGTTTGTAAATGAGATGCTAATATTAAATTTAAGTAGCAAGAACGACTTGTCAGGGAAAGGCAGGCTGGCGACTGAAAGAGAAAAGTCATTTAAATGCTGTCGAACTGAAGGACAGGAATATAGTCAAAGCGGGAGATCAAATTGATTCAAAATGAATCAAATTTATTCCAAAACATTAGATTTATAATCAAGGAACTGAAACAGAATCAGGCAATTAAATGCACAAGAAGGCCAATCAACCCATTGAGTCTATATCAACCCTCTGAAAAAAAAATCAATTTGTCCCACACCACTACACTTCCCTCATTCCCCTGCAAAATCTTCCTCTTTCAATTATCCAGATAATTCCCTTTGAAAGCTACTATTAAATTTCCTTCCACCTATGCTTTCAGACAGTGCAACCCATGACAATCTGCACCATAAATAACTCTTGCTCATCAGTCTACCGCATCATTTAAAAAAAAATCTTTTCATTAACATCCTGCCGGTAGATACAGATTCCCTTTAGAATTTTTTTTGATAAACTTGTTTCGGTTATTATTATTATTGCATATGAATGAAGTGGAACATCTTTCTTTGTGAACACAATGCAGTTGTATTTATGATTAAAAAATACAGTGTGGTTTTCATGTATGTGAACAGAGATAATGGGCCTGATATTTCTTGTGTTGCGGGCATAGAATTGGGATTCTATAAATACAACCTTTAAAGATGGTCCCCCCACTTGGGATGTATGGTCTTGTGGTGCATGCTGGATTGGAAGTTGGACCGGGTAACCCAGAAAGAACCAACAGAGGCTGCCATTTTCCTGAGCTGGGCTGAGTACAAATCCGGCTTGGGGTCCTTGACACAGCATGCAAATTTTAAATGTGAAACTTAAAACAGAAAGCATCCCTCCTGCTCTCACCCTTTCATTCCTCTCACATTCTGTGCTCCATCCATTCCAAGTTATACCCATCTACCCATCCTCACATTGCCCTTCACACACCCTTTGCCACCCTATTTCTTACTTCTATGACCTCTCATATTCCGTATTTCATTATTATCCCCATGGACTTTTGTAGCCCCTATACCAACTCAGCACAAATTCATATCTCCTACAGATCTCTCTTTGCATGTAACTCTCTCTACTGGCTCACCAATACCAGTCTTTGGTTATATGAATGCGGACACACAAAACAAACATCCAACACTGAAAAATTGCAAGGACAAATCCTCTGTGAAAACAGTGGTTTCATTTAAGTGGTTAATGTCTTGTCCATAAAAACCTGTCTCAAATTTGTTGACATAAGATTTTCAGCACATCTCACTCAAGTAGTTAAAACCTTATGTCGATGAACATTTCCATTCAATAAACAAATGATGCTGTCCATCAATAGGCATTGCTTTGTGAAACTCATACTACGGGAATTCAGTTGTGCAGCTCAAACCCTGTAATAAGACCTTTTTTTTAACTTTTCAACATGTCTTCACAATTTTGCAAGTCCCAATGAATTAATGTTTTTTTTGCATACAAGTGTACATGTTCATAATCTCAAAGAGAGCTTTACCTCATCCAGAGAATACCTTACCTCCAGCAAAATTATCTGAGGATCGGATCCAGTTAGAACATAGAACCGTGCATCATAGGAATAGACCTTTCGGCCGACTATGTTGCGCTGAATATGACAACAAATGAAACTAATCCCTTCTGCCTGCCTTTGGTCTATATCCCTCCATTCCTTGCATATTCTCATGCTTATCTAAAAGTCCCTTAAATGCCCCTATTGTATCTGCCTGCAGTTTCAGTCTCCTACCATTCCTTGTGTAAGAAACTTACCCTTCATGTCTCCTTTAAACATTTCTCCCCTCACCTTAAATGCATGCCCCTAGTATTAGACGTTTCAACTTTTTGAAAGATATTCTCACCATCAACCCTATCTTTGCTTCTCATAATTTTATAGACTTCTATGAAGTTTCCCCTCGGTCTCTGCCACTCAAGAGAAAACAGCTCGAGTTTTTCTAACCTCTCCTTTTGCTCATACCCTCTAATCCAGGCAGCATCCTGGAAAACCTCTTCTGCACCCTCTTCAAAGCCTCCGCATCCTACCTGTAATGTGGCGATCAGAATTGAACACAATACTCTAAGTGTGGCTGAACCAAGGTCTCATAAAGCTGCAATATAACATCCTGACTCTTGAACTCAATTCCCAACCAAAAGGTTTGGCATGCCATACATCTTCTTTACCACCCTATCTACTTGCATGGTCACTTTCAGGGAGCTATGGACTTGAACCCCAAGATCCTTCTGTCCATCAATGCAGTTCAGAGTCCTGCCATTAACGGTATACTTTTCCTTAACATTTGAGCTCCTAAAATGCAGCACTTCACACTTACCCAGATTAAACTCCATCTGCCATTTCTCTAATCTATATCCTGCTGTAGCTTTTGATTACATTCTACACTATCCAAAACTCCACCGATCTTTGTATCATCTACAAACCTACTAACCCAAACATCTACATTTTTATCCAAGTCATTTATATAAGTCACAAACCAGGTCCTAGTATAGATCCCTGCGAAACACGACTAGTCACATATTTCTAGCCTGAAAAACACTCTTCCACCACTACACTTTGTCTTCCAAGGGCTAGCCAATTCTGAACCCATGTAGCCTAGCCACCATGGATCCCATGCATCTTAATCTTCTGGATGACCCTACAATGACAGACCTTGTTGAAAGCCTTACTAAACATCCACTGCTCTAACCTTATCAATCACCATCATCACCTCCTTGAAAAATTCAATCAAATTAGTAAGATATGACCTGCCCTGCACAAAGCCACGTCGACTTTCCCTAATTAGACCAGGTTTTTCCATAAATGCGTAAATCCTATCCCTAAGAATTCTCACCAGTAGCTTCCCAGCCATCGATTTGAGATTCACTAGTCTGCAGCTTCCTCAATTATCCCTTTTCCCCTTCTTGAACAGAGGAGCAACATTAGCTACTCGCCAGTCCTCCGGGACCTATCCAGTGGCTAGAGAGGATACAAAGATCTTGCTCACGGCCCTAGCAATCTCCTCTCTTGCTTCTCTCTACAACCTGGCGTAGATACCATTGGGCCCTGGGGACTTATCCACCTTAATGCTCTTCAAGAGATCTAACACAACTTCTTTGTTGATCTCAAAATGCCCTAGTATATTAGCTTGCTCCACACAAGTCTCACTACCCTTCATATCCTTTTTCCAAGTGAATATCAATGCAAAGTATTCATTTAGGATCTCACCTATATTCTCTGCCTCCAAGTACAAGTTCCCTCCTTTATCCTTGAGTGGTCCTACCTTCTCCCTAGTTATCTTCTTGTTTTTAATGTATCTATAGAATGCCTTGGGATTGTCTTTAACCCTACTTGCCAAGGTCATCTTATGGCCCCTCTTGCTCTCCTAATTCTCTGCTTGAGTACTTTCTTGATTTCCTTATATTCCTCATGGGCCCTGTCCGATTTTAGCTTCCTAAACCTTATGTGTGCTTCTTTTTCCAGTTAGATGCCTTATCCGTCCAAAAAGAGAAAGAAGTAAAACATTGCTCCAGCACTCTCTCCTCTTGAATACTTATCCTAGCACAAACCTCATGCCCCACATTCACTAACCTATACAATCTCATGGTCTTTGTGCATCTCCCATTACCCTGCTTAGCCCATGTCAATTAGACCCATCTCTCCTACTATCCTTTCCCCCTTCACCTGCTGTGCCAACTTGTTGAGGGTCCTGGACGAGTTACAGCTCCAGTAATACTCAAGAGACCATCCAGGAGAACATGTCTGCTTTAATGGCACATTGAATTGAGTAAGCGTCGTAGAGTCAAACAAAGAATTGCAGAATCTGAAGACTTGAAACATAAACAGAAATTGCTGGAGGATACTCAGTCGATCTGGCAGCATCAGTCTAGATAGAAACAGAGTTAACATTTCAAGTCCAGCGTTCTGAAGAATGGTTATTGGGGGTGATGCCCTGTTATCAGACTCATGTAACTCATCTCCCTGTGACAACTACATACGTGCTACCACCCACAAACCTATCCCACATACTGCTGGCATCAGACTTGCTTGTCTGGCAGTGGCTACAGCTTCCCCTGTGGCGTTATTGAGCTGCCAGCCTCTCATTGGCTGTCAACTGCTGGCAGCCAACACTTGTGCCTCGAGAGTCCTAGTCCCGGAGGAAGAGCCACCAGTGTACCCTCAGAATTGACTGATTGATTGGCATGGGATGCGGCCAACTTTCCTCAGTAAAGGCACATCGATTCTCTCATCAATATTCCAGTTGGCAGGCAAGTCATGCATTGCCAGTGGAGAATCCACACATTATTTTAAACACCCAACCAAAGTATTCTGCATGACTTTCTGAGTTGATTTAAATCTCAACAAACTGTGCCTGTGGTAAGGCGCTTTGCCACCTCCCTGACCCAAAATAAGTCTAGAATTTTTCGAAACACAGAATCACATTGTGGATTCCATTTCAGATTTGAAAAAAAATAGATCTGTTGCATCTTCTTAATTATGAACGTGGGGAATAGGCTAAAATAGCTCAAGTGAAATAATCCCCTGGAGGGTACTTGGTATTTATTCTGAAATATTGCAAGAAACTCGAGGAGAGATTTAGAAGCACTGGATCATTTCATATGGATTAAGGATCATTTGGAAACATTTCAACGTAACCTATAAGGGGAACAACAGAAACATGTGCTCCTCCAGACCCATTGATTGTCAATTATGAGTGAACTAACAGGAAAGATAAGTAGAAATAAATCTGAACGTTACTGGGGCAAATATAATTGCATTAGCAGCCACCATCAAGGATCAGGAATGACATGAGTCTTCTTTTTTTTAATGCCCAGAATGGACTATCCAAAACCCTGTAAGGGAAAAAGTCTAGCATTTGTTGACAGCTTAAAGCTCAAAAGGCATTGAGTTTGCTCAGTTGGCTGAATGGCTGATTTGCAATGTGTATCTCATGCCAACAATACACATTCAATTCTCACACCAGCTGAGGTTGCCCTAAAGAGTTTCCTTTCTCAACTTCTTCGCTTTAGCTGAGGTACAGTGACCCTTAGATGAAGCTTTCATCACTCTCTAATGGGAGACCAGCCCTTTGGTCAAAAGGAAAGGACTTGATAATTTAGCTGCAAAATCAGTGATAAGGTTTAAAGTGGCTGCAGCAAAAAATATGCATGTGAAATGCAGAAAATTCACCCAAGAAGAAGCTGGAGAATATCCTATTGACCCCAGAGGTCAGAAAAATCCCTGGAAGAAGTGAATAATTACCATGTTGATCATTGATAAAAAGGAGAAAACCTAATAAAAAGTTTGGAGATCTAGTGTTACAAAGAAGCAGATCTAAAAAGCTTGTAAGGAATAATTTCTCCACGACTGCCAACAATACAATTCAAAGCTTTATTGAACAAAACAAATGTGCCATTCATTAGTGCAGAGTTAAACATTTTAAGTTAACATTAATTCGGTTTCTCATTCTGTAGATACCACCAAGCCTACTGATGTTCTCCAGTCAATACAGCATGGAGCTGGAGGAACACAGCAGGACAGGCAGCATCAGAGGAGCAGGAAAGTCAATGTTTTGGGTTGGGTCGGGACCCTTTATCAGGACTTGCTAGCTCTGAGTTTCTTCAGTATTTTCTCTGATAAATTTCCTATTACTAACATCTGCAGTATTTTATTTTTATTTGAATCTTTCAAAGAATCAAGCAAATTCTACACTAATTAAATTTAAAACTGCATTTGTGAATACAGGAGCAAAAGTGATTGAGGAAGTTCATAGAATGCTATTCTTTATTATGGAAGGAATTGAGTGTAAAAGTAAGAACATTATATTTCAGTTATAGAGTTCATTGGCCAAGTCAGATGTTGAATTCTGTGCGCTTTTTCAATTCCTTTACTTCTGGAAGGATATAAATACAGTGGAAATGGTTTAGGTTTACACTTGGAATGAGCGCGTTCTTTTACAAGAAAAGATTTGACAGACTGAGCTTGTTTAACTAGAATTTAGAGGAGCGAGGAGCAATTTGATTCATTGAAGTTTATAAAAATGGTCTTGACAAGGTGGAAAATGAATTGATGTTTATTTGGCACAGTGGCTCAGCTGTTAGCACTGCTGCCTCACAGTGCCAGGGACCCATGTTCAATTCCACCATCGGTTCACTGTCTGTGCATAGTTTCTCCTCATGTCTGCATGGGTTTCCTCCCGATGCTCTGGTTTCCTCCCACAGGTTAGGTACCGGTTTGGTGGATCTGCCGCGCTAAATTGTGCATGGTGTCTAGTGATGATGTAGTTTAGGTGGATTAGCCATGGGAAATGGAAGTTTACAGGGATGGGGGGGAGAGCTGTGAGTCCTAGTGGGATGCTTTTCGGACATTCGGTGTGGACTTGTTGGGCCTGTTTCCATACTGTAGGGATTCTTGTGGGTGACCCAAGATGTAGGGGACACTGTTTTAAAAGTCCCTTTAAAGACAAAGGTAGAGTTTATTTTTCTTTCAGAAGGTAGTGCAATATTGGAATCTCTATCTTAGAAGGCAGTGTAGATATGATCATTGTATATTTTAGGGATAGATAAGTTCTTGTTAGGGTAATCAAAAGTTATTGGGATAGGTATGAATGTGAAATTTGGAACACAAACAGATCAGATATGATTTTATTGAAGGCAGGACAGACTGAAGGTTCGACTGGCCTGCTTCTGCTTCTAATTCGTATGCTTGTATGTACATAATCTTGAGGAACGGCAGATTACGAGCAATATTGCAATGATACAGATCTAAAATAGTTTTATAGTAATAAGAATAATCAGCACATTGAGAAGAAATTAGAGCACTTGGGCATTCAAGATCAGAGAGGGACCATAACATGTGCAAGATTGGACTTTATGGAGGCAATCATTCTTAAGGTGCAGCATTACCACAAAATCAAACACTAAGGGTATGTCCAGCACACAGTTACAGAGTTGCAGAAGTGGAGACGGTTACACATGCAAAGATCTTAATATGCAACAGCAAACTTGTTGAGAACAGAAAACTCATTCTCTTATACAGGAAGTTTAGTGATCCGAATGATCTGAGATTCAGAAAATGTGTCTATGTCAACAGATACCCAATTAAAAGTAAGCTTGATACCAGTACTATCAGGCCAGTTACCACGGCTGAACAAACGGAAGCTACAGCCTACAAGTTAAGACTATGTGGACAGGTGGGATGATGGTGAGAAGCATCAGTATCTGTTAGATCTCATATTTTCTGATGAGATTCTGAGTCCTGTGGTAGGTGACAAGTGACCTTTATTTTCAATGAAAGCTAAAAAAGAAACTGCAGATTCTGCTAATCAGGACAAAAACAGAAGTTGCTGGAATAGCTCAGCAGATCTGGCAGCATCTGTGGAGAAAAATCAGAGTTAACGTTCCCACTCTGGTGACCCTTCCTAAAATGTTTTTTGTGATGCAATACTGTTGGAAAGAAAGGTCCAGAATGTGCATGTGGCACCGCATGACACTGAGTGTGGACCTCAGGGTGCAGCGAGAGTAGCTGTCTGTGGAATGTTGAACATCACAGAGGCACCTGTAATCCTGGGTGGATTCAAAGCACGAGGGATGAAATTTCGGTTGGAATCCAAGTGGGGTGAGTCTGAGCCGGAGGTAGTCACTGAGGAATGTGATATGGCTGTGGAAATGACTTTTAGCAAATGCTTGGTCAAATACCAGGAGTGACAGTGAAATTAATGTTGGTGGGCAAGAGGAAAGATTGGAACAAAAGTCCTGTCAGGGAGAGGAGCAGGACTTCTTCAAGGTAGGCATGTCTAGAAGAGATGTGGCAGTGAGCTAAATACTAAACTAAAAAAAAACTGCAGCTGCTGTAAATCAGGAACAAAAACAGAAGTTGCTGGAAAAGCTCAGTTCTGAGGATGGGTCACTGGACCCGAAATGTTAACTTTGACTTTTCTTCACAGATGCCACCAGACCTGCTGAGCTTTTCTAGCAGCCTCTGTTTTTGGTCCTTTACTTTCAGTACAACTTCTTTTCTCAGAGCAATAAGGCACACAAAAAAAAACTTCAAAATGTCTCAGACAACAAGGTGTAGAGCTGGATGAACACAGCGGGCCAAACAGCATCAGAGGAGCAGGAAAGCAGACTTTTTGGTTCTAGACCCTTCTTCAGAAAGTGGGGAGGGGAAAGGGATTCTGAAATAAATAGGGAGAAAGGGGGAGGCAGATAGAAGATGGATAAAGGAGAAGATAGGTGGAGACAGACAGGTCAAAGAGGCGGGGTTGGACCCAGTAAAGGTGAGTGTAGGTGGGGTGTTAGGGAGGGGATGGGTCAGTTCAGGGAGGACGGACAGGTCAAGGAGGCGGGATGAGCTGGTAGGTAGGAGATGGGGGTAGGGCTTGAGGTGGGAGAAGTGGATAGATGGGAGGGCGGGTTAAGGAGGCAGGTATAAGCTGGGCTGGTTTTGGGATGCAGGCAGGGGAGGGGAGATTTTGAAGCTTGTGAAGTCCACATTGATACCATTGGGCTGCAGGGTTCCCAAGCGAAATATGAGATGCTGTTCCTGCAACCTTCGGGTGGCATCGTTGTGGCACTGCAGGAGGCCCAGGATGGATATGTCATCCAAGGAGTGGGAGGGGGAGTTGAAATGGTTTGCGACTGGGAGGTGCAGTTGTTTGGTGCGAACCGAGCATAGGTGTTCCACAAAGCGGTCCCCAAGCCTCCGCTTGGTTTCCCCGATGTAGGGGAGGCCCAATCGGGAACAACAGATACAGTATTAGCAGATGTGCAGGTGAACATCTGTTTGATGTGGAAGGTCTTCTTAGGGCCTGGGATGGAGGTGAGGTCTCATACAGTTTAAACTTAAAGTGCACACATCCCCCTTTGATTGCGGTTGGTCAGTGGTGCCGAGTCATCCCTTTGTAATTGGCTGTCTGGTACAGCATTTTACATAGTTCAAGCTTGTGTCAGCAATTTCAATGTATTTCCAATTAAACTAATCTTATCACTGAACGACAATGGGATAGACAGGCTTGTGGTTCATCCCTGGTTTTTCATGATATTTTTCCAGACTTTCTACTTTTTCTTCTCGAGGCTTTTCACAATGGAACCTGCTCCTATGATGCTGCTTGACCTGCTGTGTTCATCCAGCCCCATGCTTGTTATCTCTCTTCAAGTAACATTTGCCAGCTGTGTGGTGTTAACTGCCCATTAATTGGACACCTGCCCATCACTCCTGACTTTTTAAATTCCTCATTACAGGAAATACAAAAGAATATTGATCTTTATCAGTTCCAACAAAGTTATGTGGTTACACGAATTCTTTAGCTAACAAATTGTGTCTTAGTGTAGTAAAAACCGAAAGAACTGCAGATGCTGTAAATCGGAAAAAAAAACAAAGTTGCTGGAAAAGCTCAGCAGGCCTGGAAGCATCTGTGAGGGAAAAAACAGAGTTAAAGTTTCGGGTCCGGTCACCATTCCTCAGAACTGTGGTTTTTTTTCTGTCTTAATGTGTTCATTCAATCCACATTCCAAGGCCTGCTAATCTCCCTGTAGTGATATGGGGGCTGCTTTTACTGTCTGAAACCGGTTTGAATCTTTTCCTCTAATGCTTTTCGTGATTTATTTTGTATATATGTAAATCTATAACTGCTTTGAAATCTATATCTATGATTATCTGAAGAATCTTAACTAAAACCTACTCTTAATATTGTAACAGTTTGATGAACTAATCAAGAGAAACACCTAATTAGTGTGAAATGTTCTTATCTCAATAAGTAACTACAGCTGTACATTCTATCTCAGCCAGTAACCTTGATTATACAGAGCTACTATTGTTTGACTTGTGAAGACTACACTAAGCACATATTTTTCCAAGCGCTCTAACTATTATCAGCTATACATTAGACATGGGCAGCCATCAGCCATTTTGTGCTGCTCAGTCGTGGGCATCCCTAACTGTATGCTGCAAGTAACTGTACAATGCAACATGCATAAGAGTCATAGAGTCATACAACACAGAAACAGACCTTCGATCCAACTCGTCCATGTCAATCAGATATTCTAAATTAATCTTGTTCTATTTGCCAGCATTTGGCCCATATCCATCAAAACTCTAAGATAACAAGCATGATGAAGGCTTCTGATGAAGGGTTTAGGCCCGAAACGTCAAGTTTTCCTGCTCCTATGATGCTGCTTGACCTGCTGTGTTCATCCAGCCCCATGCTTGTTATCTCGGATTCTCCAGCATCTGCAGTACCTTTTATCTCCATCAAAACTCTCCCTATTTGTGTACCTATCCTGATGCCTTTTAAATTTTGTAATTGCACCAGCCTCCACTTGGCTGCAATCAACCACCTTCACTTTTTAACATGCCTGTAAGTCGCAACTCTTTAGGAATGTAGGAGGAGTTTGACTACTTCTCAGGGGACAACTGACAGAGAAAGAAACACATGTCAAATTTCTGGTTCAGAAACAAACCACGGTCAAGCAACCAGTTAAGTGGCACCCTGTAGAAAATTTTAAAGAGAAGAAAGAACCTGTTGATAATATTTCACATAGTCAGGAAGGTACAAACAAATCAAAAGAATCTCAACAAAATGGCCAGACCCAGAGTTTAGCGAGTTGTCTGAAAACATCTAGTTTGAGCATCGGTGACATTTCACAATCATAGATGACTTACTAGGCGTTTAACAGAAAACTAGTTATCGCAGCTTCCTTTCAAGAAAATACATTGGAAAGGGTACGTCAGGGAGATTTCAGCATTGCGAGGTATACAGCCAGGGCTCAGTCAGCATCTGGTAGCCAGAGGTCCCAAGGAGATTGAAGTTCTCCTGGATCATTGTGAAACTGCAATTTTACAGAATTGTCAAGTTTGGAAAACACTCCTGTCACAAATAAAATACAAATCAGAAGATGTAACACAGCAAAGTTTGTCAGAGGAAACTAATACTCAGAACAAGAATGATCAGTGTAGTCCATTCAAGAATCTTTAAGTAATGTTGTTCAATCAACAGAACAATCTTGTGAACAAATTCATGGAACAAAACAGATAATAGCAGTGGCAGAAAACAGTGCTGAGTGAAAGCCTTCCAGTAATGTGACCGAGAGTGGGACAATTTACTTCACCAGTCAAACAGCCACAAAAGCTGACTCAAGACATATAGCCCGATCAACAACTCAAAGGAGATAAGCTGCATGTGATTTCACGGGAGGCAGATCAATATCCATAGATCGTGGAAATGGTAAAGAAGAAGAAACTGCCTGGTCTCAGCATCTAGGATACTATACAAAAAGAAAGTATCTGTTCCAATTAGAAAATGATTACTTGCTCAAAAAATCTCGGATACTACAAGGTACATGAATAGGAAAGGTTGAGAGGGACATGGGCCAAACACAGGCAAATGGGACTAGTTCAGTTTAGGAAACCTGGTCAGCATGGATGAGTTGGACCAAAGAATGTGTTTCCTTGCTGTATGATGTTATGCCTCTAAGAAAGAAATTTTGCTTCACCACTTTGTTTCCATGATGGCAGTTCAAGAAAATTAAACTGCCCCGGGTGAGATAATTGGATAACCTACTGAGTTATAAAAGAGAAGTTCGTCTGTAAAGGAGATGAAGTGTCCAGCAGATAAATTAATGGACTAACAACAAGATCTACAAGGACTGATGCCTTCCATCAAAGGTACACAAAGATAAAAGATTCTCGAGCAGACAAATGATCCATAGTTCAAAACCAAGGCGAATAATCTTCAAGTAGAGACTTGGGGACAGATGGAGTTATTGTGAATATTGTTTATGCATGATTCTATTATGGATTAACTATTGGGGAAAAGAAAATAGGGTATATATTGAAGGAGATAATGGTTCTGAGAGGGTTAATATTCATTGTTCTTTTACTTCACCGTTCCCCTGAAGTCTCGCAGACACATTCTGCTGGTGAAAACGAGGAGTTCTCCTGCATCTTTTGGAGGAAGAAGATGTAACTACAGCAACATCTTGTAATATGCCTCAACAAATGTAATTAATGCTATCATGCATCACACCTTGCATTTTTTTTGTATCAGCTAAAGCCACAGCTGAGGAAAGGAAGGGTTAGAAGGTAACTAATGTTGTGCCTTTCACTAAGAAAGGCTGTAAGGAGAAGCCTGGGAACTATAGACTGGTGAGTCTGACATCAGTTGTGGATACATTTTTCATAGAATCTCTGCATAGAAGCAGGCCATTCAACCCAAGTCCACATCGACCCTCCAAAGAGCATCCCACCCAGATCCTATCCCTGTAATCCTGCATTTCCCATGGCTAACACACCTAACCTACACATCCCTGGACACTATGGGGTAACTTAGCATGGCCAATCCACCTAAATTGCACATCTTTGGACTGTGGGAGGAAACCAGAGCACCCAGAGAATACCCTTGCAGACACAGGGAGAATGGGCAAACTTCACACAAACAGTTGGCCAAGGGTGGAATTGAATCCAGGTCGTTGGCATTCTGAATCAGTAATGTTAACCACTGAACCATGGTGCCACCCTTTGTTGTTGGAGAGGATTCTGAGAGATAAGATTTACATGCATTTCGTGAGGCAGGGACTGATTATGGACAGAGATAAAAGGTACTGCAGATGCTGGAGAATCCAAGATAACAAGCATGGGGCTGGATGAACACAGTAGGTCAAGCAGCATCATAGGAGCAGGAAAACTTGACGTTTCAGGCCAAAACCCTTCATCAGAAACTGATTATGGACAGTTAGCACGCCTTTGTGCGTGGGAAATCACGTCTCACAAATGTGTTAGAGATTTTTGAGGATGTAATCAAAAAGATAGATGAAGGTAGAGCAGTAGACATTGTCTGTATGGACTTTAGAAAAGTTTTTGACAAGATTCTGCATGGTAGACTGATGAGTAAAATTAGATCACATGGGATTCCGGGAGAGCTTGTCAATCACAAACAAAATTGGCTTGTTGCTCAGAGACAGAGGGTGGTGGTGAAGGAGAGATAAAAGGTACTGCAGATGCTGGAGAATCCGAGATAACAAGCATGGGGCTGGATGAACACAGCAGGTCAAGCAGCATCATAGGAGCAGGAAAACTTGACGTTTCGGGCCTAAACCCTTCAGCAGAAATGGGGGAGGGGAAGAGGGTTCTGAAATAAACAGGGAGAGAGGGGGAGGTGGGTAGAGGATGGATAGAGGAGAGGATAGGTGGAGAGGAGGCAGACAAGTCGAAGAGGCGGGGATGGAGCCAGTAAAGGTGAGTGTAGGTAGTGGGTAGGGAGGAGATAGGTCAGTCCAGGGAGGACGGACAGGTCAAGGGGGCGGGATGATGTTAGTAGATAAGAGATGGGGTTGTGGCTTGAGGTGAGAGGGAAAACAGGTTAGGGAGGTGGAGATGAGCTGGGCTGGTTTTGGGATGCGGTTGGGGGAGGGGAGATTTTGAAGCTTGTGAAATCCACATTGATGCCATTGGGCTGCAGGGTTCCCAGGCTGAATATGATTTGCTGTTCCTGCAGCCTTCAGGTGGCATCACTGTGGCATTGCAGGAGGCCAAGGATGGACATGTCATCTGAGGAATGGGAGGGGGAGTTGAAATGGTTCGCGACTGGGAGGTGCAGTTGTTTGTTGCGAACTGAGCGCAGGTGTTCTGCAAAGCGGTCCCCAAGCCTCCGCTTGGTTTCCCCGATGTAGAGGAAGCCACAACGGGTACAGCGGATGCAGTATACCACGTTGGCAGATGTGCAGGTGAACATCGGCCTGATGTGGAAAGTCTTCTTGGGGCCTGGGATTGGGGTGAGGGAGGAGGTGTGGGGGCAGGTGTAGCACTTCCTTCGGTTACAGGGAAAAGTGCCGGGTGTGGTGGGGCTAGAGGGGAGTGTGGAGCGGACAAGGGAGCCGCGGAGGGAGTGGTCCCTCCAGAAGGCAGATAAGGGTAGGGAGGGGAAAATGTCTTTGGGGGTGGGGTCTGATTGCAGATGGCGGAAGTGTCGGAGGATGATGCGTTGGATCCGGAGGTTGGTGGGGTGGTATGTGAGGATGAGGGGAATTCTTTTTTGGTTATTGTTGCGGGGACGGGGCGTGAGGGATGTGTTCCGGGAAATGCGGGAGACACGGTCGAGGGCGTTCTCGACCACTGTGGGGGGGAAGTTGCGGTCCTTGAAGAATGAGGACATTTGAGATGTGCAGGAGTGGAATGTCTCATCCTGGGAGCAGATGCGGCGCAGGCGAAGGAATTGGGAATAGGGGATGGCATTTTTGCAGGAGGGTGGGTGGGAGGAGGTGTATTCCAGGTAGCTGTGGGAGTCAGTGGGCTTGAAATGGACATCTGTTTCTAGGTGGTTGCCTGAGATGGAGACAGAGGGGTCCAGGAAGGACAGAGAAGTGTTGGAGATGGTCCAGGTGAACTTCAGGTTGGGGTGGAAGGTGTTGGTGACGTGGATGAACTGTTCGAGCTCCTCGTGGGAGCATGAGGTGGCGCCGATGCAGTCATCAATGTAACGGAGGAAGAGGTGGGGTTTAGGGCCAGTGTAGGTACGGAAGAGGGATTGTTCCACGTAACCTACAAAGAGGCAGGCATAGCTTGTGCCCGTGCGGGTACCCATGGCCACCCCCTTTGTCTGTAGGAAGTGGGAGGAATTGAAAGAAAAGTTGTTGAGGGTGAGGACGAGTTCGGCTAGGCGGATGAGGGTGTCGGTGGAGGGGGATTGGTCCGTTCTGTGGGACAGGAAGAAGCGGAGGGCCTTTAGGCCATCAGCATGAGGAATACAGGTGTATAGGGACTGGACGTCCATAGTAAAAATGAGGTGTTGGGGACCGGGGAATTGGAAGTTCTGGAGGAGGTGGAGGGTGTGGGTAGTGTCACGGACGTAGGTAGGGAGTTCCTGGACCAAGGGGGTGAAAATGGAGTCTAGGTAGGTGGAGATGAGTTCGGTGGGGCAGGAGCAGGCAGAGACAATGGGTCGACCAGGGCATTCAGGTTTGTGGATTTTGGGGAGGAAATAGAAGCGGGCGGTGCGGGGTTGGGGAACGATGAGGTTGGAGGCGGTGGGTGGGAGGTCACCTGAGGTGATGAGGTTGTGGATGGTTTGGGAGATGATAGTTTGGTGCTCGGGGGTGGGGTCATGATCCAGGGGGCGGTAGGAGGAGGTGTCAGAGAGTTGGCGCCTGGCCTCAGCAATGTAGAGGTCAGTGCGCCATACTACGACTGCCCCTCCCTTGTCCGCGGGTTTTATGGTGAGGTTGGGATTGTGGTGAAGGGTTGTTTATCGTACTGGAGGCCTGTGACCGGCAGTGTTTCACAGCGATCAGTGCTGGGCCTATTGTTGTATGTCAGTTTTATGTACATTTCGGGTGAGAATATAGGAGGTATGGTTAGTAATTTTGTGTATGAAACCATGTTTGGTGGTATAGTGGACAGTGCAGAACATTATCTAAGATTACAAAGGGATCTTGATCAATTGGGTCAATGGGCTGAGGAGTGGCAGATGGAGTTTAGTTTGGATAAATGCAAGGTATTGCATTATGATAAAATGAACAAGAGCAGGATTTGTACAGTTAATGGTGGGGCCTTGGGTTGTGTTGTTGAACAGTGAGACCTGGGGGTTTCAGGTAAATAGTTCTTTGAAGATAACATCATAGGTAGACATGATGGTTAAGAAGGCATTTAGTACACTTGCCTTCACTGCTCAGACCATTGAGTATACAAGTTGAGACATCATATTGAGGTTGTAATGTATGTTGGTGAGGCCACTTTTGGAGTACTCTGTACAGTTGTGGTCACCTTGCTATAGTAATGATATGATTAAATTGGAGCGGGTTCAGAAAAAGATTTACCAGGATGTTGCCGGGACTGGAGGGTTTGACTTATAAGGAGAAGCTGGATTGGCTGATACTTTTTTCCACTGGAGTGTTGAAGGTCAAGGAGTCACTTTACAAAGGATTATAAAATAATGAGGAACATAGATATGATGAACAACAAAGGTATTTTCCTTGGGTGGGAATTTCAAAATTTCAAAACTAAGGGGTATATTTTTAAGGTGAGGGAAGAAAGATTTAAAAGGGAACTTTAAAAGGACAACATTTTCACACAGACGGTAGTGTGTATGTGGATGAACTGTCAAAGGAAGTGGTAGATGCACGTACAGTTACAGAAATCAAAGACTTTTGGACAGGTACATGAATGGGAACGGTTTAGAGGGATATGGGCCAAATACAGGCAGGTAGTTTAGTTTGGAAACTTGGTCGGCATCGACAAGTTGGATAGAAACTTCTGTTTCCATGCTGTTTGACTCTATCACAGAGCAGTGCCTCTTCTGTATAAGCTTGACCACGGTATCCTCTACCACAAAGCATGAGATAGGTCATGGAGGAAGCACAGACAAAGGAAGGTTGGTGATAGCAAACTACCTCAGATGACCTTTGTACAGTACTTCCTACTGGTTGAGGAGCCAAATACCACAAGGTACCAGCATTGGTCTTCTGAGAAAGTAGCTGCCACTATTCCTTTTCCTGTACTTGAAGCCAATAGCACCACCTGAAAACTGAGATACTGCTTTGGGGTATCTTGTGCTGTAGTCATCGGCACATAATTGTCCCTGAGGGTGTAGAAGTAGAAGTAGAACAATACAACGCAGAACAGGCCCTTCGGCCCTCGATGTTGCTCCAACCTGTGAACTAATCTAAGCTCATCCCCCTACACTATCCCATCATCATCCATATGCTTATCCAAGGACTATTTAAATGCCCCTAATGTGGCTGAGTTAACTACATTGGCAGGCAGGGCATTCCACGCCCTTACCACTCTGAGTAAAGAACCTGCCTCTGACATCTGTCTTTAAATCTATCACCCCTCAATTTGCAGCTATGCCCCCTCGTACTAGCCGACGTCATCATCCTAGGAAAAAGACTCTCACCGTCCACCCTATCTAATCCTCTGATCATTTTGTATGTCTCTATAAATCCCCTCTTAGCCGTCTTCTCTCCAATGAGAACAGACCCAAGTCCCTCAGCCTTTCCTCATAAGACTTTCGCTCCAGACCAGGCAACATCCTGGTAAATCTCCTCTGCGCCTTTTCCAATGCTTCCACGTCCTTCCTGTAATGGGGCGACCAGAACCATACACAATATTCCAAGTGAGGCCGCACTAGCGTTTTGTACAGTTGCAGCATGACATCACGGCTCCGGAACTCAATCCCTCTACCAATGAAACCTAACACACCGTATGCCTTCTTAACAGCACTATCAACCTGGGTGGCAACTTTCAGGGATCTATGTACCTGGACACCAAGATCCCTCTGCACATCCACACTACCAAGAATCTTTCCATTGACCCAGTATTCTGCCTTCCTATTATTCTTCCCAAAGTGCATCACCTCACATTTATTGTGCTTGCTTCTTACCACCGGGTTAGGCTGTTAAACTCCATATGTGACATGGCTATATTTATAACTGTACATAGACTGTTATCAAATACAGCTCTCTAGTGTAATGTCAGAGACCTTCAATTCAGTACTGGTTTCTTCTCTCTTGTTGATATCAGACTTCTGTTGTTTAGTTCCATCATCATGGTTTATTTCAATTGCATCAGACTGTAGCTAAGGCAGTAGAAGAGGTCAATCCGGAATGTTCATTTATGTTATATTGTGTAACTAGGAAAAGGAGATGAGCAAAATAAATAACTCGATGTTAGAAAAGAAATGATTGACATTTGCAGCAGACTTCCAGGAAGAAGAGTGCCAACAAAAGCCTGGATTCTGTAAAAAAACAAAAGCTGTCGTTAAATTGAACACCTTTGCTACTTTTCCAGGTGGCACTGTTTGTTCCTTTTAACTACATCATGCTTGTAGTCTCTGTCAGTTTTTAATGGTTCAAAATTGCCTTTCTCATCTCTTACAATCTTTCACAACTTACAATTTGATATTGCTTTCTTAACTAGTCCTTACATCCTGTAACTGTTATATTTGAACAGCAATCACACAATATAATTGAATGTCTATATTTAATTAGTTTTTCCAAATTACTTGCATAAAAACTGTGACAGCACTGCAACAATGCTTAATTGCATGAAATGCTTTGAGGTATCTGTTACATGGTGAAATATTTAAACCATGTAAGTTTTAATACACTAATAAGTTTCTTAAGTGATGCTAAGAAACCTCATTTTCAATGCTATATTTCTGTCTAGGCTAACCAAACCAATTGAACAAACCTCTTTAGTGATCTTGTCTAATTTTCATACCAACTCTTGTAAGCATCAACTTCCTAGTTATCTGTAGATTGAACATTCAGTGGAATTCAAAGTAATTGCTGGCTACAGTCTCATGTTCCTCCTGCTCACACTCCACCATTGTGATGAGGCACCAGCATCATCAGTACAAATTCAAGAATCAGTCCTGTCAGATCAGACACCAATTCCTCTCAGATAAGCTCAGCAAACTGATCTGTTCATTGCCTGCAGGGTTTGTCAATTAATACGTCCATAACAAATTACACGCTATGTGATAAGAAAGCAAATTACAATGTCATGTTTTACCAAATATTTTGTCGTGCTCATTATATCTCATAATTGCATTGTATATTGAATTCAGTGTCTGGTATTTGCTTTCTTTTGGTATGCTTCTCCCCAAACTGCAGTTCAGTCTTGGACCCGTTATCCCTGGTACATCTGTTTGGCGGAATTAAAGATATTACACAGTTGTTCCACTGTTGAAAACCATGTTTATTTGATGATTGGCAATCTGAGAAGACTAGCAGAATTAATTAAAATTTCACTATGAAACTATTATGTTGACAGTCAAAGTGAAAATGCATCAGATTACTTGGCTGTACTGCATTTGGAGCCTTTCTGTATTTACGTAGGGGAATGAAAATAATGGGAATAATTATAACTGTATGGCTCATTTGAAAACCCTGCTATGCGGGCTATCATTCTTTTTACTTTTATGAGTTTAAAAACTGCAGAATGCAATAACAAAGATTTCTGAAAAAGGGTCTAGGCCCAAAACGTCAGCTTTCCTACTCCTGTGACACTGCTTGGCCTGCTGCGTTCATCCAGCTGTACACTTTGCTATCTCAGATTCTCCAGCATCTGCAGTTCCTACTATCTCTGCAGTAACAAAGAGCTGCTTTTAAGAACAGGCATTTCCTAGAGTGGCTGCATAATTTTGCAGCAAGGAATTGAAAACACCTTGTGAACTTTTTTGAGGTGATGGGTTCCAGAAATGTGCAGAAGATCAGGAGCTGAAGGGCTGTTTACAATGAAACTGATTAATTTGAGTTAACAGAGCAGGATGGAACTGGAGACAAGTTTCAGAGGCACAGTTACACGCAGACAGAAAGACACATAGTGTGTGCTGTTCTTCTCTCCAACAGAAGCAGCACATTTTCCGCCATAAATAAATTCACTTTAAACTAGAAGAAAACCAATTACCTTTCCTGCAGCAGTTGTTGTGAGCTGTGATTTTTGAATCGATAAATCAGAAACACTTTCCAAGTGAATCAAAATGTATTTCTTTACAAGCCAGTGGAAGCTTTCAAAGAAAGACAACTGAACAGCAAGGGCATGTCTAGCCAAAGAAGGATTGTCTCAACATTAGGATCAGGAAACAATGACCACTGAATTGACTTTTAATTTTTCTCCAAATCTGCCAGTAACCTATTTTCCCTGTTTGGTTGTTTGTGTAAGTGTGTATAAGGTGAAATTTATAAAAAAAAATTAAAACATTAGTTGGTAATGTTACATGCCAGTGATTTTTAACTGTTTACTTGTAGCTTTACTGAAAACAAAAGAATGTTGGAGATCACAGTAAGTTAGGCATCATCCATGGAGAGAAAGCAAGCTAATGTTTCGAGTCGAGAGGACAGATTCCAGGATCTGTAGTAATTTGCTCCTACTTGTAGCCTAATTACTTACAATAATTAGTAATTTTTGTTTAGAACAGAAACTTGCTCTGTGCTTTCTATTGACCTTGGTCTGAAAGTCAGTTAAATTAGGATGCTATGCATATCTTTAAAAAAAATTTGGTATGACTCTGGGAACAACAGGGCTCAATATATGGTGTACTATCCCAATAGGACATAACACTTACCTTTCACAGACAGCAAAATGTCCACTTGCTCAATGCTGTGGTGCCCATGTTAAGGTACAGCAGGCTCAATTTTCAAATTGAGTTCAGAAAATATAATTTAGGTCATATCTCCCGTTAAGAAATCTAAGTTTGTCACATCTACTGAGATAGAAGATACCTTGATCTTTAGAGACCTGTGGAGGCACGTTTGGGTTTTCTGAGTCACAAAGCGAGAAATCTATGTAGGGCCATTTTATCAATGTCACTGGACATTTAAATCTCAGTACAAAACCTTACAGGACATTTTGTTCTGGAATTTCAATGCATTATGGCATGTAATTGTGAAAAATGGTTTGACGCGGTCAACAATAAAACAGTGGTGGTAAATGTAATGGCTAACTACCTTTGCAGGACATAACCGTGTGACCAGTCACTGTATTAAAATCACACCTATGTTATAATGCAACATCTAATAATTTAAAATCCTTTAACATTAACCTGGTAAAATGTTTTAGGCTCCTCTTCAGGTTTTTCTCAGTGACCACAAACTCTCAAAACTGGCACAGTTATGTTAGATTTCCAAAAAATTGAACAGCTGAGTAAAATAGCATGGGAAAGGAAATTCAAGTTCCTTATGGTCTTCACAATGGCAATTCCAGAAGATAGGTATACAGGGTGCTCAATCAAGGACATCCCAACAGGCCACACAAAAGGAGCGGGGAAGACATTGCAAAACTTACAATCCAAAATCTAAATTACTCTCCTTTCCCGCACCCATTCCTGCCTTTATTGGAAGACAAAAATCCAGCATAAGGTCTCACATAAATTGTCTCAAACCCAGTTATCACAAGCAATATTATCAGGGCTCAGACAAACTTCCACCCACCTTCCATATTTCAGGCAGCTCATTTATCAACACACAAATTATCCTTACCCTCATCTCGTGTTTAATTCACAGGCAGTGATGAGCGAAGTATTTGCAAGCTGGCTGAAAGATTTGTTGGAGAGGGATTTTAAAAGTCTTGTGTTCAGTAGTACAAATCGATCTTTAATTGGAGCACCTTTACCACACGTGTGGGAGAGGCCAGAGACTTTCCGAATCTGGCATTCACAACGTAAGGCCCAGTTGCCCACTTAAATACAGCTCAGATTGAAGGAAAGGCCAGTGACACTCTACGTTTCCCAACAAAATACAGGATACCTCTACATGCCACATCACAATGGGTACATGCAACATTGACATCAGTGCTTGCCACATCCCCTCTGATCTACACATCCAGTCCTGTAAATATGTGATCACTGATGGGCAACTTCATGGTCCAATTTAGGTTCACCCTTCAGCTCATGATGTTTGCCCCTCCACCTATCACCTATCCTAAAGCCCTGACAGCATCATGGGTCGACCTTCACCAGATGAACTTCACAGAAGCAGCTCACTACCACCTTTCAAAAGTGACCTAGGGATGGATATTGAATGCTGGCCTAGCTGGTGATGTTCGCATCCTCTGAATTATTATTAAAAAAGAACAAAATCACCAAGTTTCCATGCCTTTTTACCAGTCTTCTCAGTTCCCAGTCAGTCACCAAGAGGCTGGTAAAACTCAAAACTAAACTTTGTTGAGTTTCCTTTCTCACTCAGTATTTCTACACGTTTAAAATTTAGAAAAAATTCAAGTTTGGAATTGTCTGCTAGTTGACATGCCTTCTCCTATACTCTTACTCTTAACTTATATTTGGCTATTTTACATTTATTTCTGAGTAATTGAAAATGGTCAGCAAATGGGTCATTGTCCTGTTTGCAATAATCTACTTACTGGATAAAATGCAATATTGTATTTTATTAAGATTAATCTTAAATGGATGTGTACTACACACAAAGCATAACGTGCTTTCTCAAGTTATAACAACTAATCTTCTTTATGTAATTAAATGGAGATATGAAGCAATAAATAATCTTGCAAATACTGCCAAAAAGGTAGAGTACACTGTAAGCTTTATTACCTTCTTTTTAATAATTCGGTCAGAAAAATAATGATATTTTACGCAGCAGAGTTTTCCTTATGTGTAGGGAAAAATCAATGAAGGTAAGTTGTCTTCAAAAACCATGGCAGCTGACTGTCAGACTATCACCTCTACGTTCCCCTTCACATCTCACACAATTCTGATGTGGAAAGAAAAAAAGTCACTGTTCTTTCATTGTCACTGTGCTGAAATCCTGAAATGGTCTCTTTAACAGCACTGTGTGTGTACCTACAGCACACACTCGAGTAGTTTAAGAAGCTACCTCATCACAACCATGTCAAGGACAATTAGAAAGGGGAAGTAAATGCTGACATACTGCGAAAGAGAAAAAAAATGATTCCTCTGAGGTTGCCTTCCAATTTTAACTTCTTCCTTTTGGGAGTGTGGCGCAGAATTTTTCCAATGAAGCCTTCCAGTGAGAGCGGAGTCAGATCTCAAGGTCATCCTCTTCCGTCTTACCTCATAGGGGATTTCCAGCCGAATGGTTCCCCCCATGGCCCACCTTGCATCTTGCAGGAGAGAAATTGGGCTGATGGGAAAGATCATTAAGAAACATAAACCCTCAACATTCCTTCGTTCACACCAGTGCACGTGACTTACGCTGTAGGTCAAATTGTCTGTCCCCAATTTATGAGCTTTCCCAGTGGGTCGATATTGCACATTGGACATATATAAGATATTGTGTATTAGATTATGTAGTGTTTATAACCACGGGAGTTTGGAAGATTAAGAGGTGACTTGACTGAAACATATAAATTCCCAAGGAACAAATGAAAACAGAAATTGTTGGAAAAACTCAGTATGTCCTGTAGCATCCATGGAGAGATATCAAAGTTTATATTTCAGGTCGGGTGACCCTGTGGGGTCCTATCATAGAATCCCTACAGTGTGGATACAGGCCATTCAGCCCAACAAGTCCATGCCAACCCTTGGCACATCTCACCCAGACCCAACCCACCTAATCTGATAATTTAGCATGGCCAATCCACCTAGCCTGCACATCTTTGGGCTGTGGGAGGAAACCAGAGCACCTGGAAGAAATCCACACAGACATGGGGAGAATGTGCAAATTTCACACAGACATTCACCTAAGGGTGGGATTGAACTGGGCTCCTTGGTGCTGTGAGGCAGCAGTGCTAACCATCAAGCCACCATGCTATCAACCCTGAGGGGTCTTGATGCACGTGTTTAAGAAGAAAAGAAGATAGAAATCCTGAAACTATAGGCCAGCTAGCCTAATATTTGTTGTTTGGAAATGCTAGTTTATTATTAAGAGAGAAATAGCAGAATGTTTGAAGGCTTAACACAATAAATTGGAGCTATTATGATTTAATGAAAAGGAAATCATGTTTGACAAATTTTCTGGAAGATTTGAATTATAAAGAAAGGCTGGATAGGCTGGACATTTTTTCACTGGAGTGTAGGAGGTTGAAGGGTAACCTTGTAGTGATTTATAAATGATGAGGGGTATAGGTAGGGTTAATGGTCGATGTCTTTTCCCTACAATAGGGGATTTCAAGACTAAGGGCTACATTTTTAAGGTGAGAGGAGTGAGATTTAAAAAAGACATGGAGGCAATTATTTTACACAGAGGATGGTTTGCATGTGGAATGAGATTCCTGAGGAAGCGGTGAATGCAGACACAGTTAGAAAATTTAAAAGACACTTAGATATGTACATGAATAGGAAAAGTTTGGAGGGAGACAGTAAGAACTGCAGCTGTTGGAAGATAGAGTCGATAAATGTGAGGCTGGAAAAGCACAGCAGGTCAGACAGCATCCAAAGAGCAGGAAAGTCAAAATTTCTGGCAAAAATCCTTCAACAGGACTGGGGAGATGGAGGGGAGCCCAGTAATAAGTAGAGACAGAGGGGTGGGGCTTGATGGAGGGTATGTGAGATGGAGCTAGGTGGATGAAGTTAGAGGTTGTTGTGGTTGGTAGGGGTGAAGGGTGAAGCAGACAGGTGAGTAGAAAGATGAACAGGTTGTCGTGGAGAGATTTTGAAGCTGGTAATGCAGTTTGGGGATTATTGGGGTTGGTCAATGAGAAGGATGGAGCAGATAGGTGAGTCAGAAGATAGACACGTTGGGGGAAGAGAGATTTTGAAGCCAGTTTTCAGGCCATTGGGCTGTAAACTCCCAAGGTGAAATATAAGGTGTTTTTCCTCCAGTTTATGTTTGGCCTCACTGTGACAGTGGAGGAGGCCAAGGATGGACATGTAACCAGGGGAGTAGGAGGGAGCGTTAAAGTGGATGTCAACTGGAATATTAGGTTAGTTGGTGCATGCAGAGCGCAAATGCTCTGCAAACTGGTCCCTGAGTCTGTGTTTGGTTTCCCTCATCATTTGGAGACCACATCAGGAACAACGGATATAGTAGATGAGGTTAGATGAAGTGCAGGTGAATCTCTGCCGGATTTGGAAGGATTGTTTGGGGCCTCGGACAGAGGTAAGAGGGAAGTGTAGGGGCAGCTCCTGTGGTTGCAAGGAATGATATTGGGCGTGATGGAAGGGTTGGTGGGATGTGTGGAGCTGACAAGGGAGTTGCGGATTGAATGGTCCCCGTGGAAGCGGACAGTGGTGGGGACCGAAGCATATTTTTGGTGTTGGGTCTGATTGTAGGTGACAGAAATGTCGGAAGATGATGCATTGTATTCAGAGGTTAGTGGGATGGTACTTGAGGACCAAGGGGACTCTATCCTTACTGTTGTTGGAGGAAGAGGGTTTGAGGGCTGAAACAGGGGAAATGGGGGAGATGCGGTTGAGGGGGTAACAGAGGAGGGGAAACAATGATCTCTAAAGTAGGAGGATATCTGTGAAGCCCTAGAGTAGAACGCCTCATCCTGGGAGCAGATGCGGCAGAGGTGGAGGAGTTGTGAGTTCGGGATAGAATTTTTGCAAGAGGGTTGGTGAGAGGAGGTGTAGTACAAGTAATTGTGGGAGTCAGTGGGTTTGAAATGAATATCAGCGGTGATTCAGTTACCGGAGATGGAGATGGAGAGGTCCAGGAAGGGGAATGAGGTGTCAGAAATGATCCAGGTGAATTTGAGGGCACGGTGGAAGGTGTTGGTGAAGTTGATGAACTGTTCGAGCTCCTCACGGAAGCACGAGGCATCAATATAGCGGCAAACAAGGTGAGCGATGGTGCTGTTGCAGTTTTCGACGAGGGACTGTTCTGCAAATCCTAGAAAGAGGCAGGTATAGTTCTGGCCCATGCGGGTGACCAGAGCCACCCCTTTGGTTTGTAAGAAATGGGAGGAATCAAAGGAAATATTATTGAGGGTGAGGACCAGTTCTGCGATGCAAATGAGAGTTTTGGTGGAGAGGAACCAGGTGGGCCTACAGGAGGGGAAGAAGTGGAAGACTTTTAGACCACACATGTGTGGAATGCAGGTGTGCAGGGACTGAGCTTCTATGTGAAGATGAGGTCTTGAGGGCCAGCGATCTGAAAATTTTAGAAAAGATGGAGAGCCGAATGTAAGTGGGAAGTTCCTGGACCAAAGGGGAAAGAACTGAGTCGAAGTGGGAGGAGATGAGCTCAGTGGGGCAGGAGCAGGCAGAGACAATGAGTCGACAGGGGCAGTCAGGTTTATGGATCTTGGGTAGGAGATAGAAATGGGCAGTGCGGGGATCAGGAACTATCAGCTTGAAGGCTGTGATGGGAGATATCCTGAGTTGATGGGGTTGTTGATGGTCTGGGTGATGATGGCTTGGTGATCAGAGGTGGGGTCAAGATCAAGGGGATAGTATGAGGAGGTGTCAGAGAGTTGGCGCCTGGCCTCAGTGATGTAGAGGTCAGTTCGCCACACTGCCACCATGCCCATGCCTTGACAGCGGGTTTAATGGTGAGATTGGGGTTGGAGCGAAGGGGGCGGAGGGCTGTGTGTTCTGGTGGGGAGAGGTTAGAGTGAATGAGGGCGTGGAGAAATTCAGACGATTGATGTCGTGGTGGCAGTTGGAGATGAAGAGATCAAGGGAAGGTAGGAAGCCGGGAGGGGATGTCCGGAAAGATAGAGTTTGCTGGAGATGGAAAAGGGGTCGTCCGAGCGTGGGTTGGATTCACGTTTGAAGAAATAGGCATGGAGGCGGAGGCCACGGAAAAAGAGTTCAACATTGCAGCGTGCGTGGAATTCACCCACGTGTGGGCACAGGAGAATGAAGGCGAGCCCATTGCTGAGGACCAATCATTCAGGTTTGGAGCGACATGGGCCAGGAGCAGGCAGGTGGGACTAGTTTTTTTAAGATTATGTTCGGCATGGACTGGATGGGCCGAAGAGTCTGTTTCCATGTTGTATGACTCTATTTGTTGATATAACAAGCAGCATTGATACAGGGATACTAGTAAATGTACTGTTTTGGAATTGTAGAAAGCATTCTATAAGATGCTATATAAAAGGCTTTATGAAAGGTATTGCACAAAATAGGAGCTCATGGTACTAGAATGGATTGAAAATTTGTCAACACTCGGAAATCAGAGAGTCTGGATTAATGGACCTATATTAGGTTGGAAAGATGTAACTAGTAGAGTGTTACAAGCATCAGTTCTGGAGCCTCAATTAATAATTATCTATTAATGACTTCAGGAATGGCAGAGTGTAATGTATCCAAATTTGTTGCTGGTACAAAAATAGGTGAGAGGACACATTGTGATGAGGAGATAAGGAATCTGTAAGGATGATAGATAGGCTGGTGCGTGGGCAAAAATTTGGAAGATGGGCCTCAATGTTGGACAGTGTAAGATCATGCACCTTTTTAGAAAGATTTAAATATTATTTAAATAGAAAGGACTCGACAACAGTTCAACACAGAGTGATCTGTGTATTCTTGTGCATGGAATGTTCGAAGTTAGCATTCAGGTGCAGCAAGTATCTAAGAAGGCTAATGGAATTTTGGCCTTTATTGCTCATGTTGGAGTTAGGGATGTCTTATTGCAACTGTACAGGGTTTTGGTGGGAATTGTTGACGGTTTCGGTCTTGAATTTTAGAAAGAATGCATTAACATTGGAGGTAGTTCAAAAGGGATTTGTCAGGCTGACTCCTAGAATGAAGGGGTTGACTTATGAGCAGCGAAAAAGGTTAGGTCTTTATTCATTCAGAGATAAAAGGTACTGCAGATGCTGGAGAATCCGAGTTAACAAGCATGGGGCTGGATGAACACAGCAGGTCAAGCAGCATCATAGGAGCAGGAAAACTTGACGTTTCGGGCCTAAGGGTTTAGGCCCGAAACGTCAAGTTTTCCAGCTCCTATGATGCTGCGAGGTCTTTATTCATTAATGTTTAGAAGAATGAGAGGTGATCTTATCTTTTGTACTTATTCATGGGATGTGGGTTGGGCTCGCATTTACTGCTTGGGCCAGTATTTATTGCCCATCCTAATTTGTGTTTGAGAAGGTAGTGATGAGCTGCCTTCTTGAAATGCTGCTATGTGCTGTAGGTAGACCCACAATGCCATTAGGGAGGGAATTCCAGGATTTTGACTCAATGACAGTGAATGAACGGCAATGTATTTCCAGGTCAGGATGATGGGTGACTGGGAGGGGAACATGCAGTTGATGGTGTTCCCATGTATCTGCCATCGTTCTGGATGGATAAGGACCAATGTACAAGGTTCCTTGGGGGCTTGACAGGACAAATTTGTAAAAGATGTTTCCACTCTTAGAGAAATATTGACTTAGGGGATATTTTCACAGAATAAGGAAGCACACACTTAAGACTGAGATTCACTTTTATTTTCTTAGGTACAAGTGAATGCATAGAATTCTGTACTATCAAGAGTTGTGGAGCCAAGATCACTGAAAACATTTGAATGGGAGGGAGATAACTTTTTGAAATATCATGAATTTGAGGGCTATGATGAGTTGACAAGAAACTTGATTTGAGGCCTAGGGCAGATCAACCAAGTTCTTGCTGAATGGCAGAGCAGACCTGAGAGTAGATTGGTCTGTTGCTGCTCTCAATTCTTATATAATTATGTTGACATTTTGCTCATAAGAGAATCGAGAATTCAGAATCATGTTTTTAAAAATAAGGAGTCATCCATTTAGGAAAGAGATAAGGAGGAATTATTTTCTCACAGAGTGTCTTGTGTCTTTGGAAATTTCTTCCTCTAAAGGTGGTGGAAGCAGACAGTTTGAATACTTTTTAAGGCAGAGTTACGTAGATCCCTGAGAAGGAAAGAGCGAAAGATTACTGGAGTCAACAGGAACATTGAGTGATCAGATTAACCATGATCTTATTGAATGGCAAGCAGGCTAATTCTGCTCTGACCATGTATACTCAAGTGTATCCTTCAATGAACAAGTTTGCATGTGGTCATTCCAGTGCCTTCACTCTTGTCCGCAACTGTCCCCAAATTTACAGGTTAACAATTTGTAATGGCAGCCTACCTTCCTTCCTCTGCATTTAGGTTTCAAGTGGCCAAGTCAGTAATTACAGCCGGAGTCTGTAATACCCGGGTCAGATTTTGTTGAAGGCAATCAGATAGTTGTTTCTCAGGCCAGTTAACTTGAACTCGAAATGCTCCTGACCTGGATATTGCATCTAAATGATGAACCAATTTTACCACTTTTAATTTATTTTGTTTGTAAACAGAATCTGAAATTTGTAGCTGGAAAAGGAGATTGGCAACACCACTACGGGTTTTGTTTTAAAATCCAACAGGTTGGGTGTTCCAGGACTGCCTCACTGTAAAGCATCAATAGAAATGAATGAGTTCAAACTGCCTGAAAGCTGTAAAAATAGATCCTTGTAAATTCACATATCATACTACCAAATCTCTCACTTTTCAGCAGACTAGATACCTCATGTCCTTCAGCTTCGAAGGCTTTAATCAGTACTTTTCCTACCTTATTACACCAGAATCATCTATTTTTGATCATTGTTCAAGCTTCAGCCTTCAGCAATGGTTATAGAGAACTGGCTAAATGCACACTATTCTAACTTCTTAAGAACACTGCTGGCTTCAACTGGTCTTTGATATTTCTAGGTTGATACTGTAATCTTTCTCTTGCGGAGATTGTGTTGAGAAATACTATGTATCACTGAAACATAACAGAGTGATGTCTGTTGCAAAGATTAATTCACCTTTAATCCTTGCACATCAGTAGATACAAAATTACGTTCAAATTACTAGGGCTGATTACCACATCAGTGTCAGCTTCATCTTTTGCTGTGACATTGGCAAAAAAATCCCTTGAAATTTCTCTTGGACTGTGCAAAATGCTGCATTCAGCAGCAGGAACTGTCTCATTGATCTTGCTGGTAAGGTATTACCTTGCAGATGTATTAGAAATCTGCCTTTGAAAGTCTTGTTTTTGACCACTAATCAAGTTAAAATGTGTCTTACTACAAAATTATCATCCCCACACGCGTACAAATCATGGTAGAATCTAGGGTTATTTCATTTATACATGACACTATTATACATGGCTGTAGTTAACTCTTCCAGATTCAGCTAATAGTTAAGATCCCGATCATCTGAAGCCACTAACACAGATACCTTGCTGGAACATTGGATTACGTCTGAATTACAAATATCTGGCAGATGTCTTAATAAAGGTATGGCTTCCAATCTTGTTCAATATTTGGTCAACTGCCCTTATTTCTGAGAAAGCAATAAACCCAAATTGCTGAAGAAGGATCTCGACCCAAAACGTCAGCCTTCCTGCTCCTCCGATGCTGCTTGGCCTGTTGTGTTCATCCAGCTCTACACCTTGTTATCTTGGGTTTTTGTGCCATTTTACTTGCACAGCTCCCATCATTCCAAATGTGTTTATGGTGAGATGCAATACATGGTGGTTTAATTGTCTTTGGTAATGGATCAAGAATGAAATGTCTTTGTTCACAATGTCAATGCAGGCAGGTCAATGTTAAGATAGTACACAGATGATTTTATGCAAATTCATCCATGAATATTTTATTGAAGAAAACATAACCTTCTGATATTAGCATTAGCATCTTCTACTTTGGGATTGTCATCCTTTGCCTTGATTCAAAATTCATTGCAAACCTTTGTTCTCTGTTTTTAAAATATGGCTGGAAAGAATTGTGTCTTGAACATTCCCTCGTAGCTGAAAAAGCTGAGCCTATTTATTTGAGTCTGTCCTCTGGAGAAAAGGCTGTTAGTTCTTTCAAAAGGTGTGGCTGAGATTTTTTTGGGAACTTGTGCCCTTAGGATCCCTTAACAGTGCAAAAGAAGAAATTCAAGAGTGAGTGACATGTGAACAGCCCTGAGTTTACTCTCTCCGAAAACAATTATAAGCTAACTACTGTAGATCCACCTCACTAAACCCAAAGTATTTTCCCAACTTTAAGACAGTGGTGAATTCTCTGTCACTTACACATAATAATGGTGGTGGAAATGGAAAGCAGTCTGATTAACTGCTCGAGGCTCAGAAAGAAAGTGGAGAGACAAACCATCTTGAATTTCATGGTGCTATGATTTCTTTCCTCTGAAGCCTATTGCTACAGTGCTATCCTGGTGACGATTCTGGCAAATATTTCAGCTGTGTGGAGTTACAATGGAATCAAAATAAAACAAAAAAAATCTGTAGGCACTGGAGATCTGAAATAAAAACTGAAATAGCTGGTGTAACTAAACAGGTCTGGCAACGTTTGTGGGGTGAAAGCACAGTCAACATTTCGAGTCCAGTGACTGATGAAGGGTCACAATACTCAAAACCCTAACTCTAGTGTTTACGCCCAGATTTGCGAGACATGCTGAGTTTTTGCTTTTATTGCAATTGGAATAATGCAGTTTGAGTTATCTATTTCATCACTTAGTTTACTCTTCAGTTTCAATATTTTTTCTTAAGCTTTCCATCAAGGGTGCATGAACATTTGGAAAAGACAGCATGTTTTGGATGAAATTTGATTGCAGATTTAAGTTTATTTCAGAATTTGCTCTTCCCTTTGCTTAAACTCTGTTCTGAATAGTGACTGTTATCCAGTGTGATGATGCCTGTCATTTCAGTTTTTTGATCACTGCTCAGTCTCTGATATTCTGCTTCGCACATTGATACATTCTAATGAAAAAGCTAGCAAAATTTAAGATGAGCTAATGATACCAGTATTTGCGATATAGCTAGTGAGAATTCATAAGATCAGAAGAAATAGACGTAAAGATGGGTCACCAAGTTTGCCATTGCTAAAAGAAATCCACCCTGTCACTGTGACATTGCTGTGGGTGTAAATAGTCCATACTCAAAGTTTCTTCTTTAAATTGTTGAAAAATTATCACAGAAATTAAGCATCTGTAGATATGGAACAACACCAAAACACATCACTGTCTCTCGAGAATGTGCATAATAACTGAGTTTCATTTAAAGTAGTTAGTGATTTGATTTACATTATTCCATAATTACAAAAGTTTTTAAAGCTATGTATTAAAAAGAGTGCATTAGTTCAGATCACCTGGTCCCTGGATGGTCAGGAACTAAACACCCACCCCAGGTGTATAGAACCCCTTGGAAGCCTGAACACAAGGTTTCTGTCAGACCTAGCCTGGATGTTTGAACTTCCAATGGGAAATTCCTCTGTTCCTTGGTACCCTCTCAAAATGACTCTGAAGTCGATACGAAGTCAGAAGCTTTGGACAATTCGGACTTATTTACCTGGATAGTTGTTTAGGAAATGTCAAGCTAGAAAAGTCCCAGCCTAACTCCTGAGTAGCTATAGAACTATCTGTCCAATTACTCTCACTGAGCCACCAAATACCCCATTAACTCCCATTTACCACTCCAATCCCTTGGTTATCCATTGACTCCTGGAATATCTCCATGATCTCTGAGTCTCCTGACCTGACCTCAATAGTCCCGAACTCAACTATTTCTACTGACCAGACCTGACACTATCACCTAACTCCTCCTCCTTGAACCAACCTGACTGGACACTGATCTAACTCCCATCTATGATCCTAACTGATCAGACCCAAACACCCAACCCCCACATTGCTGGACCTACTGACTACACCTGCAATCCTACCTGAGCAGCCCCCAATGTGAAAACCCCTTCTGACTTGGCTGACCCATCTGCTTAACCCACTTACAAACCTCGGTCACCTGTTATCCCAACCAATTGCCACCTTAACCACTTACCACACTTGGCACCACTACCACTGGGACCTGGATAGTGTTGGTGAACAGCGAGGACCTCGGCTTTCAAGTACATAGTTCTTTGAAAGTGGCATCACAAGTAGACAAGTTGGTGAAGAAGGCACTTGGCATGCTTTCCTGCATTGATCAGAGCATTGAGTATAGGAGTTGGGACGTCGTGTTGTAGTTGTACAGGACATTGGTGTGGTCACTTTCGGAATACTGTATACAATTCTAGTCACACTGCTGTAGGAAGGATACTATTAAATTGAAAAGGGTGCGAAAAGATTTGCAAAGATGTTACCAGGCCTTGAGGGCTTGAGTTATTAGAAGAGGCTGGGACTTTTCCCCTGGGATGTAGGAAGCTGAGAGGTGACCAGATTTATAGAATTATGAGGGGCATAAATAAAGCGAATAGCAAAGTTTTTTTTTCCCTAGCATGGGGGAATTCAAAACTAGGGAGCATAGGTTTAAGGGAAGAGGAGAAAGATTTAAAAGGGACCTGAGAGGCAATTTTTTCATACAGAGTGTGGTGCATATGTGGAATGAGATGTCAGAGGGAGTGGTAAAGATGGGTACAATTATAATCTGTAAAAGACATTTGGACAGCTGCATGAACAGGGAAGGTTTAAAGGGATATAGGCCAAGCAGAGCTAAATGGGACTCGTTCAGTTCGGGAAACCTGGTCAGCATGAATCAGTTGGACTGAAGGGACTGTTTCTGTGCTGTCTGACTCTATGATTCGGTAACTACATGCCTTGCTGCCACCCCACACACCTCCCACCCTGCCATATTACCCACCTGCCCCATTCATCCCTTCCTCATTCACCTCACTTTCTCTATCTCTTACCCACTGTCTCCATCACCCACTTAACTTTCTCACCCTGCTCTCTTGCACAGATACCTTCTCTCCATAGCTTTTCAAAGAGGCCTTGGGGCATTTAAACACCTTATCTAATGGAATTCGGCAGCTGATACTGTGAAAAGAGGGCATGTCTCCTCTGTATTGTTCCCTCCGAGCTTTGGTGCTCTGTGTCAGTTCTGAAGGATTCTCCATTGGAAGATCTGACAGAAAACCCTGAGGAAGTTTAATGCGCAATTTGCTTATTTGACTGATGTCAGAAATAGGGTTTTTGATCCTGATCAGAATATCTGTGCCCATAACTGACAAAGGAATTACTAAAGTCTGAATAATTTATCATTTAAAGATACCTCACAGAACACAAGCAGCTTTCCAAATTAATCAATTATTTAATAACATTTATCTTCATCTTATAAGCTAATTTCTGACTGCTACAAGGAACAATGCTGAGGATTCTGTTGTTCAAGAGAAAGAGAATTATAATTTTCTTCCAGGATGATACTGAACAGAATGTTAGACCTCATTATCAAATGCATGCTTAAAATCCTGGGATTGATATTTTGTGTTTATTCAGGGAATATTTGAAATAAATGAATCTTCTACTGTCTCAATATTTCTTTAATTTTGTTTCAAAGTACAAGCAGGATTGAAAGTCCAGAAATTATATGGTATAATCACACATTATAACATGTTAAAAGATATAAAATAGATATTAAAGTTGACACCCATTCAGTTTGAAGTATTGAGCACTCGTTATTTTCTTTCTCACAGCAAGCTTATCTGATTTATATTAGTTTGAACATTGGAAAGGAATCACAGGAAATGTTTGAAAAAGATGAGACTCATGGAATCATACACTACAGGAGATGCCCTTCAACCCATCAAGTCTGTACCTCCAAGTGATGCTAAATCTACACAAGTCTCATTTTCCAATGCTAGGCCCATAGCCTTGAATGTTATAACATTTCAGTGCCCATCTAAGTACTTTTTAAAGGTTGTGAGGTGATCCACCACAACTAATATTCCGTGCATTCCAGATCTCTAGCACCCTTTGGGTAAATTTTTTTTTGTTAAATTCCTTCGAAACATCCTGCTTTTCACCTTAACATTATGCCTCTTTGTCAATAACGCTTCCAATAAATCTGACATTTTCAGAAAGATCTCATTCTTATGTTCACATTGTCCCATTGAGTCTCTGCTCGTGTAGATCACACCCAGTTGTTTTTTGAATACTGTTTGATGTGATAGTCCTCACTGGAGATTTATATCTCCTAACAATTATTTTGTATGTGAAATAGCTTTGCCTAATGCACACTCTCAGTTTGCTTTATTTTAAATCATCCTCTTAATTTTTAAGATGTGTTGATCTTTGAAGCACCATTACTTCCAATGACGTTATATTGCCATGATTTACCAAAACTCTTTATCAGAGCTGTAAAGCTATAATCTTTTAGGAGAGACATGAAAGGCAATGAAAACGAGAAGAGTGTGAGGGGGTCTAATGAAGGCCTTTAAGACTATAAAGGATTTCAACAGTGTGAATGAGGAAGAATGTTTCCACTTGTAAGAATAAGCCCGACTAGCCCCATCATTTTAAAATGGTCACCAAGAACCCCAGTAGGGAATTCAGAAGAATCATCTTTACACAAAGAATGGTGCATTCTTTGAATTTCATTGCATCGAACGTGGCTGCATGCTCAAAGTGAATAATGTTGATGTATTGAAGAGAAAGCTAAACAAGAACTTGAGGGAGAAGGGAATTGAAGGTTATGATGATGGAGATAAATGAGGAAAGATATGTGCAAGCTTATGTGGATAATAAACACCAGCATGGACTCATTAGGTCAAATGGGCTGATTCTGTTCTATATATGGACTGCTTATCATATGCAACCCAAAGTAAAATTTGCCTGTGCTTTCAGGTCTTTTTTTGCATTATGAAAACTAATTCTTCAGAAATCATTCTAGATTAGTGAAACTTTCCATCCCTGCTAATTTGGAGCTCAATACTACAGCACTAAATGTGGCTAAACTGTCAGAGTTGGCTCCAGAAGATCAATGTGAAAGGTTTAAAAGTGTGTTCATTGCAGTGTGTTGAGTTTTCAGGAGCAGAAAAAAAAATCAATGTACAATGCCATGTACTCAAAGAGAAGTTATATCAAATTCAATAATAAATACTGTTGCAGCAAAGTCTAAATAAGCAATCCTCTCCAGTTGCCCGCCTAAAGGTATCTCCTTGGTTATTGTTTACCAAAACAATACACAACAAAATATGCTCATCTCTACAACGAACAGAGCATGACAGATTTCAAATCTACCTTAGCTGGAACAGGGGTTGACCTGTGCTGTTGGCACTAACATGATTGAAATGCTAGCTCTCTAGCCAAATGATCTAAACAGCCTTCAGAAAAAGATAACTAATTAAAAACAAGATGGATAATAACATGCTAGCGCATTCTTATATCCCTGCGCAATGTTGGGAAACAAAGATGGGATTAACTTTGATTACAATTGTTTCATGCCCGTTTGAGTTAATGAGTTAAAAAGTCTTCAAATCTCCTGTCTTATGAAGTTTGATGTTTCCATAAACTTCTAATTGAAGATTTTATTGAATATAACTCATTAATTAAGTTAGAAATTGTTTTTGGCACATTAGTCACTGTCTGCCATTCAGTAAAAAAAGACCTCTGGATTCCTATTCTTTGTGTGCCCCCATTGCTTGTTTTAGACTGTGCAATTCTCCACCCCAAAGACTGTGTCATGTCACTACATTCTTCAGCAGTAACAAATTCTGCACGATGTTTATTTACCAAACACAACAGGGCTCGGCACTGTGCTGGAAAAGAAGCAGGAGAATCCAAACTAAGGTATTCTGCAACCAGCATGTCTGTCTAGGAGTAGCTTTAGAAAAGCCCATCACATTTTCCCAGTTGCAATGCTTCAAATTGGAGACCGGGCAAGAAACTGTTACTAGGAACTAGGCGAAGAATTTGCTAGCATTCATGGGGTTCTACTGGAATTGAGTTGAACGAGAACAATGGAGGGGATGGACAGTGATGCCTAAGGTATCTTCATTGGTTTTGAAGAATTATTCTTAAATTTCTTCCACTCACAAGGAACTTAATTGGTTTCAATTTTCTTTTCTCAATCGTTTCCTGTCTTGGTCTCACTTCTCGACAGTTTTGACCTGACCACCACTCAGTCTGCAAGTTAATATTGTGCTCACGCCCCTTTGATGTTGTGAGAGCTTGTTCTGCATATTCATAGAAAGATCCCTCCAGCTTCCATCCAATAAATTTCAAGAAATATGTTTTTAAAAATGCACTGAAAAGACAGTAAGCATGAGAATACCAGAGTTCTCTGCATAATAATGAAGGCCACATCTGTAACTTTCTTACGGCATTAAATGATAATGAAAATGTCATTATGTATTAACGGCTAAGAGAAAAAAGAAGTTCCATTGAAGACTGCTTGATAGCAAAATTTACAAGATCTCTTCAAGACAATGAGGTAGATGATGGGAAAGAACCCCAACTGACAGCCTATACACTGAACTCAATGAAGTTACACTGGCTTGTCAGTAGTTTAGTGTGAGCATGTCATTCATTGCTTTTTGTTCAAGGCTGAGCTCTCTGCTTTACTTGACACCTGCCAATACATACAAAAGCCACTGAAACTTAAAATTGAGAGGAGAAAAGAAACACAATCTGCAAGTTTTTGTTTCAGGAACATTGAAATGAATGGATGGATGAGTCATGCTAAGATATAGTTGACAGTAACTTCCTTCAGTTCAGTTCTCGCCAAAATTAACTTTGAGGAGTCCATTGGGACATAATGTAGGAGCAAATTGCTGCAGCTGCTGGAATCTGTACTGAAAACAAATGCTGGAGATCACAATGGGTCGGGCAGTGTCCATGGAGAAACAGCAAACTAATATCTTCAGTCTACTTGACTCGAAACATTAGCTTGCTCTCTCTCGATGGATGCTGCCTAACCCACTGTGAACTCCAGCATTTGTTGTTTTCTGTGCATTGGGATATATGTGTGTTCCTTTAGTTTCTCCACTTCATTAAGTAGAGCTGAGGATTAATCATTGATCTTGGCTGTTTCTGTGAAGCAGACCATGGCATTGTATTGAGAGGTCTTGCAAATCTGAGACCAAACATTCTTGCACCCTCCACTTCCTTTTCACATTTTGCCCATTACATGGCAGTTCGTTCATGTGCTAGGGGAGTGTGAGCCAAGAACATAGAAGTTGTAATTAGCAACAATCTGAAGATTTCAAAATTCACAGAGGAATCAGGAAACAAAAAGTTCCCATCTTTCAATTTAGCTAAAACTTTAGATGCTCTCAAGAAGTATGATATTGGCCAGATTTTCATTTTTGAGACAGGCATGGGGAATTGGAAATTATTCTCAATCCAGCTCAATTGAAGGGACAGTGTTCATGTCCAGGGAATGGGCATGGCCAGCTAACGTAGTAAAAGTTCAGAGGTGACCACAGAGGCTGCTGGGTGCTGAGGTGAACTGATCAAAGGGCCACCTTAGTGCTTTGGAACTTTATCTTAGTTATAATGAAAAAATAATGTTTCCTAGTCCTTAACCCTCACATGCTCATATTATTGAGCAACCTTTAGCCTTCATGCTTAGACCCCACGTTTTTTTATATACTTTTGTTTCCCTGCAAGCAATCTGGAGCAGGAAAGTAAGTAAGAAGCACATACAACTTGATTTTGCCCAATTCTGCATTATTGCTTTATACCAAGCAGTCAGTAATGTCCATGTTGACGCTAAATTGAGGAATCTTCACCTTTTGAATGAGATCTTGTGGTCCCATGAGTATTGTCCCTTCTTCTGGACCTGGAGGTCCCAGGATTTGGTGGTCAAGGAGGGAGTGAACATAAACAAACAGTTTGAGTCACAACCTGCAAATCCTTCAATGGCCAATGGTAGGAATAACAGAAATTCCTGTGAAACCACATGATGGAAAGAAAATTTGAAGCTCTCCCCATGACTGTCCATAACTTGATCCTGCAACATGCATGTTGCCACAGCAACTCAGACTGCTTAAGTGATCCACAACATACATTCATGTTCACCATTTACAGCTGGCAGCCCTGGAGATCTATATGTTAATAATAATATTGGAACTGGAGTAGGCCACTCAGCCCATTGAGCTGACCTGCCATTCAATATGATCATGGCTGATCAAACAGTCTTGGTCACCCCATCCTCCTAATCCTGTATGATATTGGTTTTGAGAAAACTGTCTATCACTACCTTAAACAGAGTCAGAGTCTGAGTTTTCACAGACCCCATTTAGAGAATTCCAAAGGCACCCAGTACTCAGAGTCATCTCTTTATTTTCAAGTTTTGCCCCCTGGTTCTGACAATCCCTTTAAGTTTTAAACGCTTCCCATTCTTTGAAACCTAGAGAATTCAGGCCCAATTGTCCCAATCTCTTTTCAGAGGACATGTTTATGAGTAGATCTCAGAACTTCCATCATGGAGGCCACAGAAGAATTTTTTTTTTAAAAATCACAGAAGTGGGATAGTTGATCAAAGTTCTGCTTACTCTGGCACTGAAAATTAGAGTTCCAGTGAACCAAAATTGGTTTGTACATTCAGTTTTTTTTGTAAATTAATGGGGAGGCAATGGCCTAATGGTATGATCACTGGACTGTTAATACAGAGGCCCAGATAATGTTCTGGGGACCTGGGTTCGAATCCTACTATGGCAGATGGTGGAATTTGAATTCAATAAAAATATCTGGAATTAAGAATCTAATGATGACCACAACTCTATTGTCGATTGTCAGGGAAAACTAATCTGGTTCACTAATATCCTTCAGGGAAGGAAACTGCTATCCTTATGTGACTCCTTATCCTTATCTAACCTACATGTGACTCCAGACCCACAGCAATGTGGTTGACTCTTAACTGCCCTCTGGGCAATTAGGCATGGGTAATAAATGCTGTCTGGCCAGCAACGCCATCATTCTGTGAATGAATAAAGGAGTGGGTCAGATGCATCAAGATTGCCAGCAGTGGTCAGATTTCCACTGTGTGAATAATGGCTCTGCAGGTTAATTGTTGGGGGTACGCACGCTAAAGATTTTCTCTTTGGAGTGTGTGTGCACCAAAATTTTATTTCTTTGTTTCCAGTGGTCTGCATGAGAATTGAAGGAATGTGAAATTGCAGTATGTGCAGATGTTAAATATTGTAATGACTGGGAAATGAAAGTTGGGAAAACTCAGCAGGTATCTATGGGGAGAAACAAAGTTAAAACATTTGAGGCGGATGACCTTCCATCAGACCAGAAGAAAAATGAAAGTGTAAACATGCTAAGGCTGTGGAAAGGATGGGGAAAGGAAAAACAAAGGAAGAATAGTGCAGGTGCTGGTTGAGATTGATGCAAGATTCCATGATACAACAACCAAAATGAGTGTTAATGGATATTGTAAAGAAACAAGTAGTGTGACCAAACTAGGAGTGAATAGCTATGCAGAAACCATATGAATACAACATGAAGGGATAACCAAAACATTACTAGATAAAACACTTCAGCAGGGGGTGAAATAAACATGTGGATCAAGATGGAGGCAGAGGCTTCCAAAAATAGAAAATGCTGATCATAACTTGAATGCTGATTTAAAGAAACATAGAAAACAGACACAAGGCACCAAGGCAGTCCTTGTCCAAATACAGTAAGACCTGGACAATATCCAAGCTTGGGCTTAAAAGTGACAAGTAACATGCACCACACAAATGCCAGCAAATGATTGTCTCCAATAAGAGGCCATCCAACCACTGACACTTGGCATTTTGTTGGCAATACCAACAGTGAATCAACACTGTCAATTTGCTGGTAGTTACCATTGACCAGAAACTGAGCTGCAGTCGCCATATAAAGACTACAGCTACGAGAGTTGATCAGAGACTAGGAATACTTCAGTTCTCATCGCATGACTCTCCAAAGACTGCCCACTATCCACAAGGCGCAGGTTAGGCATATAATGGAATATGCCCCATTTGACAAACATTCATTCCTTCCACTAACAATGCTCAGTAGCAGCAGTATGTACCATCAACAAGATGCATTCCAAGATTCACCACTGATCCTTCGGTAGCACCTTCTAAACCCATGAACAGTTAAATTGGCATTTCAGTTAGGAGTGATCTTTAGGGCCTGTGTCAATGAAGGGAAGAGATAAAGGGACAGATGTTGCCTGTTCTAGGTTTGTGTATGCCATAGGGTAGAGAGGGAGTGGTAGGGTGAATGAGGAGTGGACTAGGGTATCAGGGATGGAATGATACTGACAGAATGCTGAAAGGGGAAGGCAGAGAAAGACATGGTTGCAGGTTGCATTATATTGGCACTGTCAGCAGCCTTCCACCATCCATACTTCAGCCACTGCAGACGAGCATGTCTACCTAAGGCAGGGGCTAAGAGACAAAAATGGAACATAGGACATTGCGTATAGAACAGTACAGCGCAGGAACAAAAATCCAAAGTTTCACACTCTGCAGTCTGAGCTTCTTTTGTAGCACTCTAACCTAGCATGGCTTCTGCTTGTACTACAATGGGAGTTCACATATCAGCCATTAAATCCCATATCATGGCAAGATTTGGAAATATTCTTGTAGAGTTGTCAGCTACTTCTACACTGGAACAAATGGATTCCGAGGTCTCACAAAGCCATGTGCCAAGTAGAACTGGGTTCCTTATTCGGCATCGCATCCGTAAACATTGACTCCCTCCACCCCAAGCGCTCAGTAGCACACTGCCCACTGTATCCATGCCGATCATGATGACACATGTACGCTTGTTCCTTGTGACTTTCACATGTAGATTCTACCTGAAATGTTGCTTGGTAAATTTCATGCAGTGTCAGTAATTGAACTGATAACTACAAGTGCGAAAGCAAGTCATGTTTTTCTCTTCTTCATTGGTCTCACATACCTCTAGGGCATCACCACCAACCCACTGCCTCTGCCCAGGTGATGGTTCTTGAACATCCAAAGGGGTAAAGATAGAAGGGAATGGTTACATTGAGTGTACTGAGGGTGGGTGGAAAGAGCATGGGTTGAGATGGAAATAGGCTGCTGAAGGGTGTTTTCAGCAGGAATGCACCATCAGCTACAATAGTTTTAACCCAGCTGCTGGGCAAAACCTCAGTCATAAACTTATTGATGAATGCCACTACTGTCTCTTTCAGAGGAGAAGACAAGTGGCCATGCCTGCACAGCTGTCAGTCCTGTAGCTTCCGAGTATGGGTCACCTTGTCCAGCAACAGAGTAAAAAGCATGATATAATGTCTTTGGGTAATGTGCCTACCGCAGTGAATTGGACAGTCTGTGAGGCTAATGATTTGTTTGTTAGGCCATCATTGATATTGACCACCATCTGGTGTTGCTTCCAGGTCCTTGGGTCTGGATTGTTGACTTTAACAATTATGTCAGAAGTCACACAACCTCAGGTTATAGTCCAACAAGTTTATTTGAAAACACAAGCTTTGAGAGCTTCGTTCCTTCTTCAGGTGTTAGTGAGAGAGGTAGTATCAAGCAAAGAATTTGTCAGTAAAAGATCAAAGGGCCACACCACTGATGAGGATGTACATCTTGACAATTATGTACCTGTTTTCATTGGCTTTCTAATGTTTGCCTGGCAGACCTCCGGAGATATAAGGACCTCTTCTATTGGCTTCCAGTTGCATTGCAGAACACAGTTTTTGATTCATTGCACCATTTTTCAACCTTCTTTCCTCCTGTTATCTTCCCTTCCATCACTCTTCGCATCTGCTGCAATCAGCTCTTTACCTTTATGACGGTGAAAGCTGGTTTCAAAGAAATTAGGCTCACTTTAATTGTTGTTATTTTAGCACAAATTTCAGGCAGCACCAACAATGTGGGTTGCCTGCATAACTTTGACCTGTTATGGGTTAATCGAGCATCATGATTTCCACAACTTCTTGGCTCAATACTGAAATGAAACACGAAGCTAGCTTAGGATTCAATTATTTGTCATCATGACTGATGAAGGAATTTTATTTACTGTCAATTTGTCCATCTATGTGACAGCTTAGAACACAACAGTTTACTTCTGACAGATGTGTACCGCAGCAGAGCTTAACATGACAAAGTAGTCTGACAATAACTGAGGCTTCCTGATTTCAGCAAGTGTTATATCATGCAATTGTGTTATTTATATTACGTCCACTGTTTTTAGAGAAGATCTTAGAGGAATGAAATAGTTTTCTATCTCATGAAGTTTCTATGCTCTACACCTGTTGTTATCTGGCAATTAAACACATTTTGAACTGAATAACAGGGGGGAGAACAGCTGAGCTGAAGATTACTTTTCAATGATGCACAATCACACTCATATATCAAGCAATGAACCTATTTTATTGCCGACTGTTGCTGTTCCTTTGTTTGTGGTTATAAACAGCAAACAAGTTTTTTTTTTAATCTTTATTAATATAGTCATTTTTTGGTGCTTTCTTTCATTACTTCCTTTCAGTGAGAGATGTAAAGAGGGAACTGGTGAAAATGATGGGACACATTTTCAAACCATTAATGGGAATTGAAAGAATGGACAGAGAGAAGCCATTTGTGCTGCTTGATGAGTCAAAAACAAGGGGGCCTGTTTGAAACCAAGAGTCAGTTCTACTGAATGAAATTGAAAAACACTTATAGATGCAAAAGGTGGTGGAAGAGTGGATCTTTCTTACACAGACACTGACTGATGCTGGATAAATTGCTCATTTGATATCTGAGATTATTAGTTTCTTTTTAACCAAAGGTTTTAAGGAATTTGATGCAAAGGTGGACACATGAAGTGATGTCTTAGGCTGGTCCTGATTTCGTTGAACAGTGGAATTAACTCAAGGGACTAAAAGAAACTCATTTTCCTATGCTCCTGTCAGTAACATAAAGATAAACAGGGAATGATGGAAATATGTTGTGTGTCTGTCTAGATCGGAGAACTGGGAAGATGAAATCAGTATTCAGAAAGGGCCTATCCTCAAAATACTGTCTACCCTCCAGTTGATATCATAAGTGTTATGCAATGGTGGCAGTTTCCTTTTATTTATTTTCAGCTGTAATGCTGACAGTAATGTACTATAAATTCCATCAAAATTTGATCAAAGTCATTATGATTTTGTTATTAACAAATGGTGAAAGTATACTGCAATGGATTGTGGGAAATGAGTACATCCTGTTTACATTCTGCAATGCATAGAGTTTTCTTTTGATAAAGCGCAGGTTAAAACCGCATTCATCCAGATAAGCCAATGCCCTGACAAACTAACTTAAACCACAAACACGAGGAAGTTGAAATTTCCTGATTACAGCATTGATTTTGTCTGATTTAAAATGAATTGTTATTGTTAGCAAAGCCAATGTTAGCATTTCAGAAATACCAATAGAAGTTTATGGCTTGAGTCAATGTCCCAAATCTGGGTATATATTTTTAACTAATATAATTTGACACAAAACATATGAGTACAAGTTTTGAACATTTGCTTGGCCATTTCCAGAATGTCATTTTGTTATCGACAGTAAGTGTTGTTGAAAAAGTCACCCTTCCACGTTTAATTCCCGTGATTTGAATTGAAAGGTTATTACACCACATGGTTTGAACTGCAAGATAGAAGGATCAATTTTGTTGCACTTCACTGAATAATTACAGAAGGAGAAGTAGATGAGCTCTAGATTGGATCATGCTATTGACGGGATGTGACAAGTGATATTGTCATATTATGATGGTAGATTGATTTTTGGTAATGAAGGAGGTGAAAGATTTTTGGGATAATGTGAAGTTCAAGCAACAATCATGACCTATTGAATAATGGAGCAGGTTCAAGGGGATACGTGACTGACACCTGCTCCTAATTCATATGTTCAAATGTTTGTTCCTGAGGAACTTGTTTAAGCACCTCAATTTTTCAGCAATGGCTTGAAAGAAAGAAATCAAGAGTTGTGGATCCAGTTTTGCAGATGTCATCAAGCTAAGAGAAACTGTAAAATGGCACAGTTAGGACCATACATTGCAAAGAAATATTTGTGTGGGCAAAACTATGACAAATGGAGTTCTATGTGAGGTTAGCCGTGAGGTTGTCTATTTCGGACCCACAAAGACAAATTAGAGCAACAAGGAAATTTAAAAGGTCAACAAGATTTAAGAGCCCAAGTACATATCTCATCATATTTTTCAGATGGGTACAAAATAAAAGTAAAATTGGTGATTCAATTTTTAGCCGCCATCCCTGTAATCTGCAATATATGTGTGAAAAATTCATCCTTCAGTTACAAAGCCTCTTGGCCAGACCCCTTCAGAAATAGTACATTGAGATTTTGGCACCATGCTTGAGGAAGGGCACTTTTTTTTTTCATTCTTTAGTTAAATGAGATCATTGCTGGGACACCCAGCATTTGTTTGTCAGCCCTAATTAGCCATGAAGAGGTGGCATTGAGAGCTGACCTGAACCAACTATTTTGCCTCTTATTTGCATTTGCAAAGACCGTTTTTTTTTAAATGGCTACTTCAGATGCATGAAAAATTATCCAAACTAATTCTGGGTCAGACACTCATTTTGAGATAGTAGATATTAGGCCCTGAAACTGGGCTAGGTTGTCACTATTCTATTCCTGTTAAATAGAGGCTCAAGCTCAAATTTATATACTGATGATATCAACATAATAATACCACATAGTTTTCTTTTCCCATCATAAATATATCAACAGAGAAAAATATAATTTCAGTCTACAACAAGGGGTGACAGAGAGGTTGATAATTCAACATCATTCTTTTTACATTTTTTCATCAATTTTTAATATAATTTAAATTTATCATTGGAGATCCATCTGGACATGACATTAACAAATCTCTGCCCTGCTGCCTCTGTTCAGAAGAAAATATGAAGAACCTCATGGATTTGCTGAGCATTCAGTTTATCTGTTTCCACAGCTTTGTGTTCAAAACAATTGAAGCTACTTCTGACACATTCATATCATTTTTTTTAAAAAAAAATCTCAATAAGCTGTTGTTCACACTTGTGCGAAACTTAAAGTTTCAAAACATGTTTTTCTTCTTTGAGGACTTCTAATGGTATGCTTTGGTAAATAATTGTAAAGAGCAGGTGACAGGCATTTCCCTGTGCATTGTACTAATGTGCCAATGCATTTTTAGCAAAAGAACACCAGAAACCATGTGTATTCATGAAATATGTTTGACTCAAGCAGAATGTTTAATCTACTGCTACAATGCTTATTCTAACTCCTATAAAATAAGAAATTAGGAGAGGATATCATGGTATTGAAGAATCTAACTTGCATTTATTACAATTAACTATTTTATATAAACATTATATTCCTCAGTTCTATAAGTGTCCAGGATAATATTAAGCAATTAAGGCACAACAAAGTAGAGTCTCATGCTTCAAATGATTTGAGGAAAGATGAAGTATGAGACCTTCATACACACAGTTCACATGATACCTGATACTACGATACAGTGCTCATATAATTAGTATCCTTTTAAAGCCAATTTGACGTCAACTTGAAGCTCCAAGAAAATTTCTGGCAAAGACTTACGTTGCCTAATCAAAGAAGGAATCAATATTTATTGATTCAGCTATTGTACTTGCCAATGAATGAAGGTTTTATGCCGAGAGGCATGCAATGTGAGAAAGGTTCATTTGAAGTTGGATGTTAATAAGACATAAGAAAGAATGGATAACACCGCCTCAAGGCATTGTGAAATATGATACATCTACACCTTTGCACAGGTCAAAATTAGAATTCAATCCATGTCCCGATCACATCTCCGTCACTATGTATATCTGTTGGGACATCAGCCTTGCTCATCTAAGCATGTCATTAGAAGTCTTCAGGGAAGGCAAAGATATTTTGAAAGTATAAGTTTCACACGCGTGTGAATGATAGCTTATTGAGATGAGGTTTAAAAAAGCAATGATATGAATGTGTCGGAAGTATCTTCAATTATTTTGAACACAAAGCAATGAAAACAGATAAACTGAATGCTCAGCAAATCCATGAGATTCTTCATAATTTCTCCTGAACAGAGGCAGCAGGGCAGAGATTTGTTAGTGTCATGTCCAGACGAACCTCCAATGACAAATTTTAATTTTAGGGAAAATTGATGAACAATGTATTGAAGGACAATGTTGAATTATCATGGTCTCTGTTATCCATTGATTTCATTTGATTTGATTTATTTATTATCATGTGTATCTTTTTACAAATTACAGCAGGAAGTGTTGTATAATGTTGCCACTTTCTGGTGCCATCTTAAAACACAGAAGAAAGAACAAAAACATTGAATATAAAGGTAGAAAAATAAGGAAATAAAGAAAGTGTCCAACTTTACAGTCCTTCTCGTTAAGCGCTGAGTCATGGCCATGGGGCTAGTGGCCTGGCAAGAGTCGCCTTTGCAGCACCACCACAACTAGAATAAAAGTTGCCAATCTTTGGTGCCATCTCACCCCCACTGACCACCCCCCCCCCCCTCGCCACTATGAGTCCATGCTGGATCTTGCCAATGCAGATGCCACCGATGTTGCTGGGTACCACACTGCCCCCAAACTCGACTCCACCACTGCCATGAGTCTGCTTCAGGCCCACCTCATTGATGCAGCCACTGCTGATGACACCGGGTCTCATACTGAGCCCAAATTTGCCTCCCCCATCGCCTCCATGTATCTGCGCTGGAAGTAGACGCCACCAGGAACCCAAACTCGCTTCTGCCTCAGCAGCCGTGAGTCGGTGCCAGGACCGCCTCATCGATGCTGAAGCTAACAGGAACACAAACTCGCCTCTGACCCCACAACCATGTGTCCACACTACTGGGCCTACTCGAGTCCGCACTACTGGACCCATTCACCGCCATCACCGATGCCGTCACCGCCGCTGAACTCTTCATGAAGAGGTAAGTAAAATAAAGCAGAAAGAAAAAAAAAACTAGAGAAGAGAGAAATAAAAGAAAAGACGGAACGGACGAGCCCGGGATACAGAAGTCCTAATCCACCACCATTTTACCAGAAATGATTGTTGTAGACGTAAATTACATTTCAATCTATTGTTGTATTAATGATGGGAAAAATGTGTTACTATGTTACATGTTCTGAATACAGCATTTTGCAAAATTGAACTATACTGTAAGGTATTCAAAGATAATTATCATTGCGGCAAAATAAATTTAAAATTGATAACGATTCTTAAAACAAGTATCAGCTAACTTGCAACTTAATTGCATAAAGAAAGCTGACAAATAGATGCTAAAAAGCTGACAGCTTAAGTGCAGACCTGAATATACTCAAAAATGTGATTGCCTCAGCGCTGCTCTCACTCTGCCTTTGTAACGTCAACAATAACAACAACTTATACATACATAACACCTTTAGTGAGAAGGTGCATCAAAGGAGAATGAAACTAAGCTATGTAAGGAATATTAGACCAGATGACAAGCTTTTAACGTATAGCTGAAAGGAGGAAAGCAAAACAAAAAGGGATTGAGGTTTGGGAAGGGAATTCTGGAGCTTGTGGCCTATGTATTTGAGCACGCAGCCAGCAATAGGAGGGGTTGGGAGGAGGCGGTGTTGGCAATAATAATTGAGGATACATAAGAGGCCAGAAACAATGTAATGCAGATATCTCAGAGTTGTGGAGTTCGAGAAGTTTACAGCACCAGGGAGGGAAAGGTTAGGAAGGATTTGTCAACAGGGGTGGGAATTTTAAAACAAAGGCTTCACTAGAAATGCTATCATGAATAGAAAGCAAAATTGGCAATTATGTAAAATGTTCAATCTATGTTACTCATATTCTGACATGCATTAACTTGACAAGTGATTGGATGACCTTCCTCTGGAATGCAGGATCCCAGCAATAGAAAGTCACTTCAGTGTAAAATCGTAAATATGAAGCCTTAAGAGTAGTCCTACAGACTTACTGGAATTCTACACAGAACATAGGACATAGGAGCCGAAATGAGCCATTTGGCCCATTGGGTTTGTTCTGCTGTTCAGTGAGATCATGGTATCTGATATCCTTAACTCCACTTTCCTGTCTTATCCCCATAGCCCTTGATTCCATAGCTGATTAAAATTCTCTCTATCTCAGCCTTGAATATATTAAACAACCCAACCTCAATTGGCCTTTGTGGTAAAGAATGCTACAGATTCACTACTGTCAGAGAGAAGAAATACCTCCTTATCATCGCCTTATATGGAGGTCCCTTACACTGAGATTATGCTGCATGCTCCTCGACGCTCCCACAAGGAGACCTGTCAACATCCTGAAGAATTTTATGTTTCAATAAGGTTGCCTCTCATTTTTATAAGCTCCATTCCTCATAAGAAAGTATCTCCATGCCCAGAATCAATGTGGTGAACATTCCCTGTACTTCTTCCAGCGGTACCATTTCTTACCTTACGTACGGGGATCAAAACTATTCACAGTAATCCTGGTGTGGTATATTCCATCTCTTGGATAGATTTAGAGAGACATCCCCATCTTGAGGCTTGATAATCTTTGAATTAAAGGCCAACAGTCCACTTGCCTTTCCTGTTACCCACTGAACATAGAGCTAGATTTTTGTGATTCATGCATCCCTGAATCCCTCTATGCTGCTTCTTTCTGCAATCTTTCCCAGTTTACATAATATTAGCTCCTCTACTTCCCCTTCCAAAGTGCATAGCCTCATATTTTCCCACATTGTATTCCATATGTCAAATTTTTGCCAATTCACTCTAACCTGTCCAAATCCCAGTGTAGATTCTGTGTTATCCTCTACTTGTCTTCTGAATTATTATTGTGGTTAACACTGCTGCCTCACAGTGCCAGGGACCCGGGTTCAATTCCACCCTGGGGTCACTGTCTGTGTGGAGTTTGCACATTCTCCCTGTGTCTGTGTGGGTTTCTGCCAGATGCTCCGGTTTCTTCCCACTGTCCAAAGATGTGCAAGTTAGGTGGATTGGACATGCTAAATTGCCTGTAGGGTCCAGGGTGCGTACGTTAGGTGAAATAGAAATGAGAAATGCAGGGCTACAGGCAAAAGGGCAGGGGGATGAGTCTGGGTGGGATGCTTTTCGGAAGGGTGGTGTGGACTTGTTGGGCTGAAGGGCCTGTTTCCAAACTGTAGGGATTCTATGATTCTATGAATCTACAAAACTGGCAATAGTATATTCTGTCATTCAAGTCATTAGCGTACATTGCAAATAATTGTGTCCCAGCACTGATTCACGTGAAACTCTACTTGTTGCAGATTGCCATCCTGAAAATTTATGCTTTTATTCCAAATCTTTGTCTTCTATTAGTCAGTCCATCCTCTATTCCTACTAATATACCAATCTCAATACCGGAGGCTTTAATCTTATTAAGTAACATTATATGTGATAACTCATCAAAAGCCTTTTTGAAATCCAAAATTATTACATTTACTGGTTTCCCTTTATCTATCCTGCTTGTTACATCCTCAAAGAACTGTAACAAATTTGTCAGGCATGTTTTCCCCTTCATGGAGCTTTGCTGACTCTACTCGATTATGTTAAGTGTTTCTAAATGCTCTATTATGGCATCCTTTGTAACAGACTCTAATACTTCCCCAATGACAGATGATAAGCTAACTGGGCTGTTGGATAACAAGGTGTAGAGCTGAATGAACACAGCAGGCCAAGCAGCATCAGAGGAGCAGGAAAGCTGACGTTTCGGGTCTAGACCCTTTTTTTTTCTGAAGAAGTGTCTAGACCTGAAACGTCAGCTTTTCTGCTCCTCTGATGCTGCTTGGCCTGTTGTGTTCATCCAGCTCTACACCTTGTTATCTCAGATTCTCCAGCAGCAGCAGTTCCTACTGTCTCTGGCTGTCTAATACCTGTTTTTTGTCCTTCTCACTTCTTGCATAAGGCTATTAAATTGGACCTTCACATCACCTCCTTCATCTCATGGTTATCGAGGTAAGGCTTCAAATGTTCAACCTCAATAAAGTGTGGTCATAATTTCAGCAACATTGAACATGTAGTCCACATCTTTTCCTTTGTGTATCACTCTGATTTTGGTTTTTGCCAGCCATTCTTTCACATGCCATTAGCATCATGTCTTGCTTGTCTTCCCTTCAATAATAATTATATTGCTTGTCTTCCCTTGACTGATAATTTTCTTTCAAATCTTCAGAAAACATTTCCTCATATAGACTGAGCAGGAAGTGTAAATCTGCACTCTGGTATCAAGGTTCATCTTCAGATTTATGGTTTTGGGCTTATTTCTCACCATCTCCCTGTTTTGAATAATTATTTGAATGCCATTTCTCTGGAACTATCATATCCATCCCTTTCATGAAGTTGTATGGTTTCTCTGTCTACCACGTCCACATATTCATCACCATCTTCTGAGTGTTTCAGGTCTTTTTACTTCTCATTCACCTGAAGATTCTTACCATCTTCTTTCTTCATTCATCACAGTTGTCCCCACTGACTTAACATTCCACAAGCTTGTACCATATGTGGACCATTTCTTTCTGCTTGTGAATTTAGGTGTTTGTCCAAAGGCCTTGCACATCTTTCCCCGCTGCCCGGTATGCATACTTCTGTTGCTATTTCGCTGCAATCAATCCTATTGCCTTCAACTTGACTTATTGAGAGGGAGCTATTTGCATACTCAGTGTTTTATTCACCTACTTGTGTCTTTGTGTGCTCTGGCAGTGTCTACAGCCTGTAATATTGTGAGATTTTCATTGGCAATCAATTCTAATGTACTTCAGTGTACACAAAGCCCCTAAATAATCCGATCTGGTAGCCTTTCACCTGTGTCCTTAAATTTACATTTTCTAACTGCATTTGTCAGGCTTGTGAGGAAATAGTCAATTGGTTTGCCTAATTTCCGCAAGGGACTTTGAAACTCATATCAGTAGATTAGTGCAAAACATGAGGCTGAAGCATTTGCAATAATTTTGAGCCAAATAAATGATTCATCTCAGCCTGCTCTGGAGGTGTCCAGCATTACAGCTGCCAATCTTCAGCCAATTAGATTCATTCTACATGAAATTAAGAAACAGCTGAAGGCATGGGATACAATGAAAGGTGTAGGGCTTTGACAATATTCCCACAATATTACTGAACACTTAACCTCTTGAACTTGCCACACTCCTAGCCAAGCTATTCAAGTAAAGCTACAACATTGCTATTTGCCTGGCAATGTGGAAAGTTCTCCAGAAAGTAGAACAACTCGTTATGGAAAGGAAATCTGCCATTCTTATCAAGTCTGACCGACATATGAAAAGAGGCCTGTAGATATCTGGTTGACTCAAAAATAGGCAGGCTATGAACAAAAAGGAGCAACTTGGCAATCCAACTGATAGTGCCACTCATCGGAAAATTTGGCCTATTAACAAAGTGTGAAAGGAAATAAATTCTTGCATTTCCATCAGCAGACAAGAAGCTTGACTTGATCCGAGACAAAGCAGTCTGCTTAGTTTGCAGCACAGCCACAAACATTCACTCGCTTCCTCACTAACCCACAGTGGCAGCAGAGTGTACCATCTACAAGGTGCAATGCAGTAAGTCGCCAAGTATCCATTGATAACACCTTCTTAATCTATGGTTTTTATCACCCAGAAAGACTAGAGCAAACAATGGGAGCACAATCACTTGCAGATTTCCCCTCCCACCACACACCCTCCTGAATTAGAACTGTATCACCATTCCTTCACTGTTACAGTGTCAAAATCCTAGGATTCCTTTACTCGTAGCACTGTGTGTCTCCCTACATCAGACTGTCGAGATTCAACAAGGCCACCAAGGGCAATTAGAAATGAGCCACACACCCTGGATTAGCCAGTGATACCCATATCCCATGAACAGATTTTTAAAAAGTGTCTGTTTTTGAAATCGCTGCACATTGCAGCCAAGAACTGTACTGCATATACAATTATCTATTGTACTGTATGAACTGACACAGAAAATTGCTGCACCAGAAGGATCCACCAACAGAATGGTATCATGACATATAAGGAAAATACTGTAGGTGTTGGGAATAAAATAAAAAACATGGAAAGTGCTGAAAATATGGAGACAACATCTGTGGAGAGAAACAGAGTCAATGTTTCAGTTTGATGATGCCTCATCAAAGCAGAAACATTAACTCTGCTTCTCTCTTCACAGATGCTGCCTGAATTTCCAGCATCTTCTATTTTTATATTCATTTTAATGAAATTGTTTGATGGGTAAATATTGGTCAGGACTCCTCCGGGAGTCCTGAGAAGACAGATGGACCCTTACTTTAATGTGTCGTCTAAAGGAAAAAAAACTATTTATGTTACAAATGGTGATTTTATTTCTGGTTCTGTGAGTCAGATCCCAGGACAGAATGAAAGCCATGACAATATCTCTGCAAAAGTTCCACTGAGACAGGTTAATAAGTCTGCCTGATTGTATTTGAACAATCTCATTTTCCTTCGCCTGGATGAATAGAAAGGCTATGACAGTTCTGAAATGAATAACATCATTGATTCCCTTCTATCCTGTTCGTGTAATGACATGTTTCACCAAGATCTAAGCTGGAATGAAACTTGCCAGCAAACTTCATCTGTTGTCCCTTGAATAAATCATGGATAAGGCACTATCCATTTGACAAATATAATGCCATTTTAATATGTTAAATGGAAAAGAAATGAAAGCCTGTTCTATGAGAGCTAAATAAAATCAACTGAGATGTCTACCTCACAGCCATATATTAAACTTATCGTGGGCATTGTCAGCAACACTAGATATAAATTGTAACATTATATCAATCTTTATAATGCAGCTACTGGAATCACTTTTCATTTTAGTTGACATGCATAGTCAGAAAAATTAACTTCCCCCACGCAGCACATGCAATAGACCTCCTGCCTGCCAATTAAACTTACATGAGTTTCACTTCCAGGACTAAGTGTCATTTTCAAATTTGCATGCAAGCTGTGGGATTCATTTGGTAGCTCCAGGTTGGATTGTCCAGTGCAGATTGAGTGTCTATGAACAGAAGAAGGAGGAACTAGCTTTACAGTGATTTGAGTTTGTTTGACTGAGCACATGAATATGTTGTGCAAATAATGTTTACAAAAGGGCATACAGAGGTGCCTGTAAGTTGAGAAAAAACTTGCATTTATTTTAATGCAACATATGTCAGATTGCACACAGTTATCTCTCAAGTACTGTGTCTATTTCTTTATGGGAAAGCATTGTGCCTCTTTCTGTCTTTTTATCCCCAGTAATATTAGGACAGAAATCATTTGCCTGTGGGATTTAGTCATGACAGATTTGAGACAAATTTTTTTGATTCTGTCCAAAACGTTCACCTTTCTGGCAGTACAGAAAATTGAATTTAAATAGAACATCAGACCAAAATGACGAAGGTGATTAGAAGTATGACATGGACTGGGATTGAGAAAGAAATGAAGAAAGAGTGCAAATAAAATGTACATGTAACAGGTTTCATCAAAGGGTAGTGAGTATGTGGACAGACTGGATAGGAAGATGATGCTTGAAAAGTAAACAGGTGGCTAAATAGATATTTACAGGGGAAGTGAAGAAAAGAGTCATGAATGTGATTTTCTGTTGGACATTTAGATCAATCTTCCTTCATTTCTCCCTCCCATATGCTGGTTCATAACATTGCTATCACTACCTGTTTTCTGTACACAATCACAAAAATTGATATTTATACAGCACCTTTGACTCAGTAAAATGGTTCTTGCTGCTTCACAAGGTTGCAAGCAAATAACATTTGACCATGTAAGGAGGATTTATGACCAAAGATAGAACAGCTTGGTCAAAGAAGTCTGTTACGGGGAATTTTGGAGCTTAGGGGCTTGGCAGGCAGCTAAAAGTACATGTCAATGGTGAAACCAACAAAATCGGGGACGCTTAAGTGTCCACAAATAGGGGAGGGCTATCAAGGGTTTTAGGGCTGGAAGGTGATTATCGAGCTAATGAGGGGCCAGAGAATATTAGAATGCAAGGACAAGAATTTCAACATCAAAATGTTGCTTCACAGAGCACTGATTTAGATTGTAATTACAGAGAGGATGAATGAACAGGTCTCGATTTGAAGTAGGACACTGATAACAAGACTTTGGGTGAACTCCCATATATATAGCAGGTAAAAAATGGGAAGCAGGGCAGCAATGTGTTGGAATAATTAAATCTAGAGGTAGGAAAGGCATGAACATGGGCTTCAGCAACAGATGAAGCAATAATGGTTGTGTGATGGAACAATAGTAACAGGTATAATAGAATATAGAACATAGAGCATAGAACAGTGCGGGCCCTTCGGCCCACAAAGTTGTGCCGACCTATTATCCGACTAAGATCAATCTACCCTGCATACCTTACATTTTACTATCCTCCATGTGCCTATCCAAGAGTCACTCAGAAGTTTCTAAAGTATCTAACTGTACTACTACTGCCAGCAGCGCATTCCACATGTCCATCACTCTCTGTGTGAAGAACCTACCTCTGACATCTCCTCTCTACCTTCCTCCTATCACCTTAAAATTATGCCCCCTCATAATAGTCATTTTCACCCTGGGAAAATGTCTATAGGTATCCGCCCTATCTAAGCCTCATCATCTCGTAAACATCTATCGAGTCACCTCTCATCCTTCTTCGTTACAATGAAAAGAGGCCTAGCTCTCTCAACCTTTCCTCGTAAGACCTGCCCTCCAGTCCAGACGGCATCCTGGTAAATCTTCTCTGCAATCTCTCTAAAGCTTCCACATCTTTCCTATAATGAGGTGACCAGAACTGAACACAATATTCCAAGTGTAGTCTAACCAGAGTTTTATAGAGCTGCTGCATAACCTCACAGCTCTTAAACTCAATTCCCCTGCCAATGGATGCCATACACCTTCTTGACAACCCGATCAACTTGGGTAGCAACTTTGAGGGATCTATGGACGTGGACCCGAAGATCCCTCTGTTCCTCCACACTACTCTGAATCCTGCTATTAACCCTGTATTCTGGATTCAAATTCAACCTTTCAAAATGAATCACTTCACACTTTTCTGGGTTGAATTCCATCTGCCACTCCTTTGCCCAGCTCTGCATTCTGTCAATGTCCCATTGCAACCTACAACAGCCCTCCACGCTGTCCACAACTCCACCAACCTTCATGCCATCAGCAAACTTACTAACCCACCCTTCCACTTCCTCACTGAAGTCATTTATAAATATCACAAAGAGCAGAGGGCCCAGAACAGATCCCTACAGAACACCACTGGTCACTGAGCCATTCTTTTAACACAATGAACATCCAAAGAGAATTTTGCAAATTGGATGAAGGAAAACAGATGACAAGCCCAGAATGAAGAACATCGGCAGGATGACCAATGGTTGGGTAAGGAAATGGACTTATAAGGAAATGGAATAGGGCAGGATTTAGGAAGGAACTGCAGGTATAGAACCAAACGATCAAACTTTTATCACCAATAGAAGAGGATAGGGGGAATTCATAAAACAAATGTTAAGGATTAATGGAGTGTTTGAGAGAGGTTGTGTGCTTCCATAGGGAAGCAGTGGCAGAAAGGTAATCTCATTGCACTAATTATCCAGAGCCCCAGGCTAATGTTATGGGGACATGGCTTTGAATTCTACCATGGCATAGGGTAAATTTGGAAGCTTGCTTAATGGCAGACTTTTTACAGCTGTCATTGTTCTTGTTATAAAAACCAATCTGGTTCAGCAATGTCCTTTAAAGAGGGAAATCTGTTGTCCTTACCTGGTCTGGCCTATATATGACGCTGGATCCACAGCAATTACCCTCTGAAATGGCTGAGAGAACCAATCAATTTAAGGGCAGTTAGGGATGTGCAACAAATGCCAACCTAGCCAGTGAAGCCCTTACGCAAGAAAAAGATAACAAATGTTGTTTGGGTCAGGTATAATCCTTCTCTCTAATATCTAACAAATATGATTCCAGAAAGCTGTTTCGGTGCCCATTTGGCAGGATTCAGGATATCTCTGGGGATGCAATGGAATGGTAGTAGTGTCACTGGAACAGGAAACAGAAACCCACACTAATGTCCTGAGGATATAGTCTCAAATACCACTACTGCAGAGGGTGACATTGCAATTCAGTTAAAACTAAAATTAAAAACTAAAATTATTGCAACTTTTCATAAAAACCCATCTGGTTTACTTTGGCCCTTTTGGACATTTTAAAGGAAGGAAAATGAACCATCACCTGGCCTGGCCTTTATGTGACTCCAGAATCATAACACTATTGTAAATGCCATTTCAAATGATCTAGAAAACAACACAGTCATATTTAATTTCTACAATGTTTTCTAGAAATAATGAAACTGGACAGACAATCTAACATCAACCAAGACACCAGAAATGAAATATCACATGTAACCCTGTCAAACCTGAAAAGTCCTCCTCAATGGCATTTGGGCTTGTGCCAAAATTGAGTGAGCTGTCCCACTGACTTGTCAAGTAACATTCTGACGTAGTCATTCTCACAAAATTGTGAGTAACAGAAAATGTGCCAGACACCACCATCTCTGGGTATGCCCTGTCTCACAGATAGGATGGACCCAGCAGAATGGTGGGCAGAGGCGTGTACAATCAAGGTGGAGGTATCCTGGAAGGCCTCAACATTGACTGTAGATGCCATAAAGTCACAAACATGGGCAAGAAAGTCTACTTTGATTTTGATGCAGCCCTCTGCCACATCAGATCTGACAAATTAGAATTCCTCCGTGTTGAACAACATTTGGGGGAAGCATTTTGGGGGGCAAGAGCTCAGAATGCGCTCTGGGTGAGTGACTGCAATATTCAGCACAATGAGTGACATGGCAGCACCACCACTAACTAAGCTGGTTGAGTCCTAAAGGGCACTACTCCTAGACTGGGTCTCCAGCACGTGTTGAGGGAACCAACAAGAAGGAAATTCTACTTGCCCTTGTTTTCACCAATCTGCCTGTAGCAAATACAACTGTTGATGATAGTATTAGTGAGAGTAGTCACTGCTCAGTCATTATGGAGTCAAAATCCCACCTTCACGTTGAGGATACATTTCACTGTGTTGCATGACTCAATCACTTTGCAGAATGAGATAGGTTTTCTGCAGAATGAACAAATCAAGACTGGGTATCTGTGAGGGAGTGTGACTTATCAGCAACAGAAGCATCGCATTCAACCACAATTTGTAACTTCATGGCCTGGTGTAAGCCCACTTTACCATTATAAGAAAATCAGGGGACAAACCATACTTCAATGAACAATGACTGTTTTTAGTGTATCTTTAACAAACCTGCTGACAGCATGTGACCTGATGGTGTCACATTCAGTCTTACCTTGGATCACTTGAAGCATGGCACACTACTAGAAGCATGTTCCCCAATGTTTTCGGTTGTAATATATCAAGGCGTCATGTGTAGGCTTAGTGGTACAAACGGCCTGTTTCTGTAATATACTATTAATATTTAGATATAATAGATGTCTCTTGGATTCATAATGACCATAATAATATGCCTATTTTCATATATTGTGGGAGATAACATTTGTGAAACATGGCAATAGTGATGGCCAACTACAAAAGACTTGGTGACTGATATGTGGGAAAAACTAAAGACCAACTTGACAACGGCTTATGACAACAGAAAAAAACAAGCAAAAGACAGTTTCTCACCTTTCAGCAATTTCTGTGAGTATAGACTGTAGTTACATGTCCGTAAGTAGTGCAGTGACCATCAAGAATAGCGATAATTTTCTGTCTGATTTGAATTTAAGTTCTTTCAAGATAGAATAAATTTTTAAGGGTGCCTTATTGATAAACAAAAAAAGGATGAAATTGCAAATACAATCAAATTAAAGGCAACAGATCAGTACTACAGTGAATATTACCTCCCTTTAAAAAGAAACAAATACAACAGGCTACTGATCTGATTTTAGAAAAAATGCAGCTAAATAGTCTTGAAAGTAAGGCCCAAACTTTCGCTGAAGAAAATACAGTTTTAAAACCCTAAAAAGAGTGTTTAGCTGCATAAAAAAGCCTTACTTGTATGCTGATATTGGTCAGCTCCACCATTTTCTCTCTTCAAAGTACTACAAAAGTAGAAAAATAACTAAAAAGGTCACAATTCCATTTTGGGGTGGCGATAATCAATATCTGCAAGCAGCAAATCCTGCAATTCTGAAACAACAAGCCTGCAACTTTTAAAGGAGCAGTTTTAAACGAAACAAGCTCATTGAAGAAACAAAAGCAGAAATTGCTAGGAAAAGTCAGCAGGTCCGACAACACCTGTGGAGAGAAATCAGAGTTAATGTTTTGGATCAAGTGACCCTTCTTCATTGAAGAGTTGGTTTTAAGTGAACAAGACTACAACTGTGCAAACCATGAATGCATCAGAGATAAAAGGTACTGCAGATGCTGGAGAATCCGAGATAAGAAGCGTGGGGCTGGATGAACACAGCAGGTCAAGCA
>JAHRHZ010000266.1:13641274-13687070 GCA_024137785.1 Ginglymostoma cirratum
CCCACGCTTCTTATCTCGGATAAACCATGAATGCATTTTTATTTTATAGAGGAATCAAATAAATATTTCCACGAAAAGATCTCAAAGGTTCTTACTTGCAGTTGGTAAAGAACAGCTTTGCAGAATTAGTACATCCCATTGTTCCATTGACAATCAGAAACATCCGAAAGGACTGAAAAAAATTCTGAAGACTTGCCCAAGGTAAAAATTAAGTTCAGGATTAACAAATTCCAACTCATCATATTGACAGAAATCCCAAGTTTTTCAGAAGATGCTACAGCAAAGGGTAGGCGATGACTTAGTTATGTTATCACTAGACTATTAATCCAGAAATCCAGGTAATGTTCTGAGGACTGGGGCTCAAATCCCACCATGGCAGATGGTGGAATTTGAATTCAATAATAATCTGGAATTAAGAGTCTAATAATGACCATGAAACTATTGCTGATTGTCAGGAAAAACCCATCTGGTTCACTAATGTCCTTAGGGAAGGAAACTGCCATCCTTACCTGGTGTGACCTACATTTGAATCCAAACCCACAGCATTGTTGTTGACTCTTAACTGCCCTCTGGGCAATTAGGGATGGATAATAAATGCTGGTCTAGCCGGTGACGTCCACATCCCATGAATGAATAAAAAAAAAGGACATGAGTTTGACTTCTGAAGAGGAGCTATCAGGTAGGATCATTGAGTTAGTCACTGCCTTTACACCAGCTAAAGCCTTTAGAAAGAATCTTTTGGGCAAGGAAAAGGGCCAGTGCATTGATGCTTCACTTGAGGGTAAATACAAAGTGCCAGGTCAACAAAAATTTTATGCTTTAGTGCAACAAACACAATTGTTTCAGTTGGTAAGGAGTGCCAATCCTGTTCAAGATACATTTCAAGAGCAAGCAAGTCCTATTACCAAAAACATTCTGCTGATACATTATGTCCGATACTACACCAGGGGCACATGGGTATTGAATGTACAAGATAACTTGTATCTGGGTCACTGTACGGACTGAGAATGAATCCGGATCATCAACAACATGGAAGATTTGGAAAGTTGAGATGAGCTTATGTATTGGCACTGCAAATTGAATGCACCGAATTATTGCTTTAAGCAAGTCTCTCATAAGCTGTATCATGGAACACCATTTGCTGATGCAGGATGTGTAGTGTTAATATACTGGCACTCGCTGCTCTATCAGTTGTAGCTTTGAAAGTGTGTTGTCCTGTCTTTTCAGGATATACTATAGTCAAGGTTGCAAAACCTTGTGATCATCCAACACTATGGACATATTCCACAGCAGAACATATGGTCTATAATATCAAATCGCTAACTTTAAGTCCTGAGCAATGAAGCAAGACATTCTTATTGCATTGCTGGATTTTCATTCGAGAAGACATTATCATCCCCAATGCAACTCATGCTCAGAAGACAAGTGCAAGCAGCCTTACCCTCGTCACTAATTTCTTAACTATTCCAAGACACAAGGGATCATTTCAAAGTAATGATCAACCTTCAATCCAGTGAAGTTTTCAAGTATAACTTATTAAATAATAATCTTAAATAATAGTCTTTTCAGATGTTTATGATTGTCAATGGATCAACAGGACACATTAATTCTGCAAAGCTGTTCTTTTGCTTCTCAAGTCCATCTGTTGCCTGATATTACTGGAAGGCTTTGTAAACTTTATTCTGTAAAGACAGGTGCAAGGTAACAGTAGAGCTTCTTTTTTCTTGTTCTCCATAATAAATTTTCCTGTTCCCATCTGTAGCAGACTTACATTTGTCAGGGCTGATCTTTTCTATTTATTTGCCTGAGGAAGCTTTTACAATTTGTCTTTATATCCCTTCTGATTATTTATAATTTTTATAGTAAAATAAGGCCATTTCTGTTTTCACTGCCTTAATCAGTTTCATGGTCCTCATTTGCTAGGTCCTAAAATGCTTATCACCTTTTTCTTGAATCCTTCTTTTGCTAACCATGGTTAATTTACCCCACCTTTAGATGTGTGCATCTTTGAGAAATGTCTTTGTGTTTTACACCATGTAGCGTTTCTTTAAATACTAACCATTGGTCATCTGCTGTCAAAGCTTTTAGTGCAATTTCCTAATTGCCAACTTGCCTCTCATGCCTTCATAAATCTATTTCTTTAAATTTAAGGCACTAGCTTTAGAATGAACTTTAAATTGTATTCAAACGTAATACAAAATTCCATCACCTTATGGTTACCATTTTACAAAGTATGTTTTACAGAAAGGTTATTCGTTATCCATTTCTCTGTGAAAAACACAAGCCAGATGACCCCAACTCCTGGTCGGCTCCTCACTTTACTACTCCAAAAACCCATTTTATGCACATTCATGAAATTCATTCTCTACAGCATTAGTGCCAATTTAGCTAACCCAGCCTATGTGTAAACTGAAGTCACTCATTATGACTGTATTACAGACATTAAATGCATCTCCATTGTCTTATGTCCTGGGCTGCAAGGAGGACTACTTTCTGTTCATTCTTTTTACTTTCAATGGGAAACATTTCCAGATCGTCAATTCCAACCAGGTATCACAGCATGATACTCATCGTAGAATTCCTACTGTGTAGAAACAGGTCCTTTGGCCCAACAAGTCCAAACCGATCCTCAGACATCCCGCCCAGACCCATTCACCCTGTAACCCACATAATCTACACATCCCTGGACACAATGGGAAATTTAGCACGGCCAATCCACCTAACTTGCATATCTTTGGACTGTGGAAGGAAACTGGAGCACCCAGAGGAAACCCACACAGACATGGGGAGAATGTGCAAACTCCACACATACTGTCGCCTGAGGCTAGAATCGAACCTGGGTTCCTGGCACTGTGAGGCAGCAGTGCTAATCACTGAGCAACCATGCTGCCCTCTAGCAGAGTCACTGTTCACCAGCAGTAGGACGCTCTGGTTGGAGTCCCTTTCCCTTTCCCTTTTTTTTCTCTACTCTTCATAACTTTTCATTTCTTCCCCTCCACGCGTTCCTACCTGGAGAGTGGAGTCAAGGATCAGAGTGACCGGGCCATGCCTGCGGTGGAACAGAACGAGTATGGGCCTAGTCCTGTGGCAGAGTGAGCAGGGGCCTGGTCCTGTGGCTGAGCGAGCACGGGCCTAGTCCTGAGGCAGAGTGAGCATGGGCCTAGTCCTGTGGCAGTGCAAGCACGGGCCTAGCCCTGTGGCAGAGTGAGTACGGGCCTAGTCCTGTGGCAGAGTGAGCAGTGGCTGTTTCTTGTGGCAGGGAGAAGCGAACACGGACCGAGTACTGTGGCATGCTAATTTCATGCTAAGCTCTAATCTTTTTTAGTCTGTAACAACACTTTTATTTTACTCTGCAAGATTTGACCTCAGTACTTCTACCTAAGATGGCGCCATTAAAGATAGTCATCCTAAGAACTTTTCACTGTATTCCTGTACCTCTCTACTGGAGTACATGTGACAATAAGGGATATCCTATTCTATTGATTCAAATGGTACCTGACATTACTACTACAGTATTGTGGTCTATAAACAATTCCCACCAATGTTTCAGAGATAAAAGGTACTGCAGATGCTGGAATCCGAGATAACAAGCATGGGGCTGGATGAACACAGCAGGTCAAGCAGCATCATAGGAGCAGGAAAACTTGACGTTTCGGGCCTGAAACCTTCAAGGGTTTTCAGAAGATGTTTGACACACTACCAAGGTTACTGAAAGAAATAGAAGCTCATGTGTATATATGCATGGGTCAAGAGTTGGTTAGGTGGCAAGAAATGGTGGCCTCACAGCGCCAGGGGCCCGGATTCAATTCCACCTTTGGGTGACAGGCTGTGTAGAGTTTGCACATTCTCACTGTGTCTGTATGGGTTTCTATCGGGTGCTCCAGTTTCCGCACACAGTCCAAGGATGCACAGATTAGCTGGGTTGGCCATGCTAAATTGCCCATAGTATTCAGGTATGTGTATATTAGGTGGGTTACAAGGAAAAAGGGTAAGGGGATGGGTCTGGGTGGGATGCTCTTCGGAGGGTTGGTGTGGACTTGGGCTGAAGGGCCTGTTTCCACATCGTCAGGATTCTATGAAGGGACAGAGAGTAGACATAAATTGGTCATTTACAAATTGTTGAGATGCCGCCAGTGGTGTGCTACAGTTATCACATTTTGGATATCACCTACTTCAAAAACTTGGTTGGAGACCAAATGTATAGCTGTTATCTTTATAATGTCATGTTGTTAGGTTGTAAAGTAAGTTGTAAAAAGGACGTAGGAAGTCTGCAAAGGGTTATGGACAGGTGAAATGGATGGACCTATAATGACAGATGGAGTATTTTGTAGAAAATGAACTGCCTGCATCTACCACTGCCAGATGAAGTGGTAGATGCAGGCACAGTTACAACATTTAACAGTTGGATACGAGAATAAGCAAGATTCAGAAGGAAATGGAACAAAAACAGAAGTTGCTGGAAAAGCTCAGCAGGTCCGGCAGAATCTATGAAGCAAAATCAGAGTTAACATTTTGAGTCTGGTGACCTTTCCTCATAACAGACACTTCCTCAAAAGGATATGCGCCAAGTGCAGGCAAATAAGACAAATTAGACTGCCAAACTCTGCAGTACATTGTGATCTGAGTCTTCTGGTGCATGAATCACAAAATTTGGTATGTATCTACAGCACGTGATTTGAGAGCTAAATCAGATATTGGAATTTATTAATTTAGGAAGAAAGGAATATAAAAGTGGGAAAGTGTAATGACAGTCATATAGCGCATGGGTGAAACTACGCCTGGTGTACTGTTTATAGTTTGGATCTACTTATGTAAGAAAGAACATAATTTTATTAGGAGCAATGCAAAGAAGGGTCAGTCAACTTCAGATGAAAGGATTATCTCATGAAGAAGTATTGAAAAAGTTGGATCTGTATCCATTGGACTTTAGGAGAATGAGAGGTGAGATGATCTTATTCATACAAGATATAGAGGGGACTTGAAAAGAAAGATTTTTTTAACAGAATGCTTGGAGAGGACAGTGGTAAAGTGATATTGTCACAGAACTAGTGACCCAGGCTGAACTGTTGGGAATGTGGGTCTTCACCATGGCCGATAGTGATTTTTGAATTAATGAAAATTTGGAATTAAAAGATAGTAAATGAAAACCACATAACCACTGTCTATTTTCATAAAAAAAAATCAATGTGTGTACTGATTGTAATGAGGCCAACCAGCTGGACAACATACAATATGAGTTCCCAGTTGAGGGCTGTTAATCTGATCCAATCAGGGAGTCCTGGCTGACTGATAAAAAAAATCTAAGTACCAGAGATGCAGACACTCTGGTACCTGACTTTGAATGAGGCAATACTAAAATCAAGGACTGTTCATGTGTAAATAAATAATGACTTGGTGATGGGATATTGTCCTCTGTGGGGTTATTTCAGTGGCAATAACAATAAAGCACAATACTGAAGAAAATCACTCACAACAATTGTCTTTGAGTTAAGGTAAGTATCTTACATCATGCATTTGTTTGGAAAGCTTGATTCTTTTCACCCTGCTTTTGAGGACTGACCCCAGCTTGTGGAAAGAATGCATTTTTTTTCGGGCAAACAGTGTTATGACAGACAACAAACAATGATTAATTTTCTAACAGCTTATGGAGCCACAGATTTTTCTGTCATCAGGAGCCTTACCTTCCCTAAGACACCAGGGAACAAAAACCATTCTAGAATTGATGGACATAGTTAAGGAATATTATGATGCTTATCAACATCCAAATCAGAACCAATCAAGATAAACATTTGATTAAATGGTCCTCTGGTTATAATGGAGTTCAACACTTGCGCAGCTCTAATGGTGATTGCAGAACCATTTTTAAATAAAATTCCCTTTTGGCTCCAGCCCTTAATTTTGTGTAAGACCTTGGCTAAGATGAGAATGTATACCAGGGAGCCTTTACAGCCTAAGGGTCCAACTGCAGCTTCGATCTCCTATGAGAAATAGCTGGTTTAGTTACTGGTGACTGTGGTAAAAGACTCGGTGCCCAAGCTTGATGGGGTGAAATTGGTTGCACGAGATTTGCTTAACTTGGCTCAACATTTTTTCGATGAGAAAATGGCTGCCTAAGTGAAATCCTAATTAGATATCTGGAAGTCTTCAAGGAAAGGCCAGGGACTATCAGAGGAGGCAAGGCCACCTTGCATATTGACCACAAAGCATTTCCACGATTCTGCCAGGCCTGCCCAGAGCCTTACAGGCAGCGTTAGAAGTGAAAATCAGAAGGCTGAAAGTGAGGCAATCATCAAACCAGTCCAAACTGCAGAATGGGCAGCATTAATCATACCAATTTTGAAGCCAGACTGGTTAATTCACCTTTGTGGGTATTTTAAGCAAACAGTAAACCCCTTTTGGCAGCTGGATAAATACACAGTTTCTCAGAGATGGTTCATATGCAAAGCTGGCAAAGGGGCTTCCTTACAAAGCTGGACATGAGCTACGCTTACTTGCAATTGCATTTAGACAAGGATTCTCAGAAGTATACTACAGTTAATACCCATACGAGACTCATATTTGGGGTAAGGTAAGCCTGTTCAACTTTGCAAGGTGTACCTCAGGTTGCTATTTCTCTAAATACTGTGCTAATAATAGGAAATATCAATAAGGAGCCCTTAGAGAACTTGGACATATTCCTTAGACATTTCTCCTAGGCAGGCATATGCTTTAGAAGGGATAACTGTATGTACCAGGCCTCTTCAAGTGACCTACTTGGGCTACAGAGTCGACGAGACAAAGTTAAACCTGTTGGACAATAAAGTGAGGGTGATCAAAGGTGCCCCAACTCCCACGTCTGTCCAGGATCTTAGGTCATTTGTTGGGCTGGTAAATTACTGCAGGTTGTTCATACATAACCTGGCATCCATCCTGGCACTTCTGTATCAACTTCTTATAAAGGGTCAGCCTTGGAAATGGTCACATAAGACAAACCCTTGTTTTCAATGAAGTAAAGAAATGGCCATCATCTTCAAAGGTGTTGGCACACTATGAGCCCAAGAAAGATCTGGTATTGACATGCAATGTTTCCTCATATGGCATTGGGTGGCATTACCTCATTGGTGGCCCGATGCATAGGAACACCCAACAGTATGCATCCAGGACTTTGGCTAATGCAGAGTATAAATATGACCAGATAGAGAAAGAAGGATGGGCAGTCATATTTGGGGTCAGGAAGGTTTACCAATACCTTTATGGATGAAAATGTGTGATAATCATGGACCACAAACCTCTATTTGGTCTGCTTCAAGAGAAAAAGGCAGTGCCACCCATTGCTTCAGGACAATTCAGCATTGAGCTCTAATAATAAGTACTTTTAATTACAAGTTTGAACAGCACGTGGGAGACTAATCAGTGAATATGGATGTATTGAGTCGCCTCCCATTAACAGATAAACCACTTGTTCTACCCTCAATAGAAGGTGCGTTAAATTTCCTGTACAAGCTCCCAATCACAGCAGACAATGTCATACTTTGGACACTAAAAGACACTGGTGGTGATGGGGGAAACCAAAGGGCCATCACAAATACAATTGAAACGTTTTAGACCCAGAGAGACCAGCTCATGGTAGAGGATAGCATATTGCTATGGGGAGCAAGAGTGATTGTCCCAAACAAAGACTGCTGTCAAATTGTGGCCAAACTCCACCAGGACCATCCAGTGGTCTTCAAAATGAAGATGTTGGGGAGAAGTTGTGTCTGGTGGCCAGACTTGGATATGGAAATAGCCACGCTGATGGGGCAGTGCCCAGAGTGCCAACATGGATAGAAATTACTGCCAACAGCCCTCCTATATCCATGGGAATGGCCAGGTAAACCTTGGACTTGGTCAACTATGCAGGTCCTTTCATGTTTTCAACGTCCTGAGTCATTATAGACACCCATTCAAAAGTGGTTGGACAAGCAAAGGTCCATTTCTCAAATACGAACCATTGGTTGGCAGCAACCATTGGTTGTTTCTTGAAATTGTTCATGATTCAACATTTAAGGACAGCTTCGTACCACCCATCATCCAATTTCCTAGCAGAAAGAGGAGTCCAAACTTTGAAGACTGCTTTGAAGAAACAGCCTGCAGCCTCACTCGATAACAAGCTGTCATGGTTCTTATTGGATTGTAGGACCACCCCACATGTAACTACAGGGATAGCACTGGCAGGGTTGCTAACAGATAGAAGACTCCACACCAAGTTAAGTTTGATCTTCCTGGACATGGGGTCGAGGGTGAAAAGGCATCAGGAACATCAATGTCACACGAGAGACTCTGCTAAGTGAGACAGACACTTTCCTACAGGAGCAAAGTTTGACGTAAGAATCATGGAAATGGCCCTGAATAGGTAAGAGACATGGTCAACGTGAGGTCAGGTCCAGTGACATTTAAAGTTGGGGTAGGTGCGATACACCTGAACAGGCATGTGGACCATATGAAAGCTGCAAATTCACAAACTGTGTGGGAGCAAAACATGCCCTGCCGCTCGGAACCGTTGGACAGGCTGCTGGAACGTTGGGTTCACTCCCTCCATAGTTGAGTCCTCAGAATCAGAGATGGATATGGTGGATATAGCTACCTTTGATGCTGGAAGAAGAGAGTGAAATTCTACCAAGGTGCTCTTGGCACAAGAAGTGAGCTCCTGTGCATTACATGCCACCCATATCGGACACCGAGTTGGAGGAAACTGAGCGAGTGCTAAATCGTTCCAGGACACTTTCCAAGAAAAAGGACCGGCCTATGTCCACGGATTTAGAGGGGAAAGGATGTAGTGATTGTGATGAGGTCTGCCAGCTGAATCTCATAGAATACCAAAGTAACTGATCCAATCAGGGATCCCTGGCTGTCATTTAAAAAGGGTGCATGTCAGAGATGCTAACGCTTTAATATCTGACTCTGAATAAGGTTAGACTAGGATCAAGGACTGTTCATGTGTAAATCAAGAGTGACTTGGTGACTCGATACTGGCCTCTGTGCGGTTATTTCAAAGTGGTTCATTAATGTCCTTCAGGGTACAAAGTCTATCATCTTTCCCTGTTCTGGCCCACATGTGACACCAGAACCAAGGACTGACTCTTAACTCTAAGGTTTTGGAGTAGGTTTGTAGCTCGGGTTGTGGGTGTTGAGGTTGGTTGGCTCGCCGAGCTGGTTCAATGAGTTCAATGACTCTTAACTGCCCTCGGAAATGACCCTGTCAATTTTTAAAATTCATTTGTGGGATGTGGGCATTACTGGCTGGTCAGCATTTATTGCCAACCCCTAGTTGCCCTTGAGAAGGTGGTGGTGAGCTGCCTTCTTGAACCGTTGCCTCCCACCTGCTGTGGGTTGGCCCACAATGCCATTAGGGAGGGAATGCCAGGATTTTGACCCAGCGACAGTGAAGGAACGGCAATATATTTCAAAGTCAGTAAAAGAAGTGGCTTGGAGGGGACCTGGAAGGTTGTGGTGTTCCCATATATCTATTGCCATTCCTCTGGATGGAAGTGCTCATGGGTTTGGAAGGTGCCACCTCAGGATCATTGATGAATTTCTGCAGTGCATCTTGTAGATAGTACACTCTGCTGCTACTGAGCGTCAGTGGTGGAGGGAGAGGATGTTTGAGGATGTAGAGCCAAGCAAGTGGACTGCTTTGTCCTGAATGGTGTCAAGCTTCGTTGAAGCTGCACTCATCCAAGCAACTGGGAAGTATTCCATCAAACTCCTGACTTGTGTCTTGTAAATGGTGGACAGTCTTTGAGGAGTTGGGAGGTGGGTTTCTCACTACAGTGTTCCTAGCTTCTGACCTGCTCTTTGTGGTGAGCCCAGTTGAGTTTCTGGTCAATGATAAACCCCAGAATGTTGACAGGGGGAGATTCAGTGATGGTAACACCATTGAATGTCAAGTGGCAGTGGTTAGATTGTCTCTTATTGGTGATGGTCATAGCCTGGTACTTTTGTGGTACGAATATTACTTACCACCTGTCAGTCCAAGCCTGGATATCGTCCAGATCTTGTTGCGTTTAAACATCAACTGCTTCAGTATCTGAGGGGTTGTGAATGGTGCCGAACATTGTGCAAGCAATGGTGAACATCCCCACTTCTGACTTTATGTTGGTGGGGAAGTCATTGAGGCAGCTGTAGATGATTCAGCTTAGGACACTACCCTGAGAAGCTCCTGTATGTGCTGATGCCCTGATGTGCTGGAGCTGAGATGAACTATATACAACAACCGCGACCATCTTCCTGTGTGCCAGGTATGGCTTCAACAAACAGAGAGTTAGCCCCCTGATACTAATTGATTGGAGTTTTTCAGGGGGTCATTGATGCCACACTCGGTCAAATACAGCCTTGATGTCAAGAGCTGACACTCTCACCTCATCTGTCAGTTCAAGAGACGATTAAGGATGGTCAATATATGCTGGCCCAGCCAGAGATGCTCACATACCACAAACATATTAATTTTAAAAAAGAGATGTTGAAAGAATGTCTGCCATTGTGGAAAGACCAGTAAGAGGCAACAATGTTTAAAAATTAAGATCTTTTTAAGGGGGGGGGAGTAGCAGAAAGCATAGGGGATTGTCAAAGAATACAGGAGAATATAGATAGACTGGAGAGTTGGGCGGAGAAGTGGCAGATGGAGTTCAATCCGGGCAAGTGTGAGGTGATGCATTTTGGGAGGTCTAATTCTAGACCGAACTATACTGTAAACGGAAGAGCCTTGGGAAAAGTTGATGAGCAGAGAGATCTGGGAGTTCAGGTCCATTGTACCCTGAAGGTGGCTGCACAGGTGGATAGAGTGGTCAAGAAGGCATATGGTATGCTTGCCTTCATCGGACGGGGTATTGAGTATAAGAGCTGGCAGGTCATGTTAAAATTGTACAATTTGGTTCGGCCGCATTTAGAATACTGTGTACAGTTCTGGTCGCCACATTACCAAAAGGATGTGGAAGCTTTGGAGAGGGTACAGAGAAGGTTTACGAGGATGTTGCCTGGTATGGAAGGTGCTAGCTGTGAAGAGAGGTTGAGTAGGTTAGGATTGTTTTCATTAGAAAACAGGAGATTGAGGGGTGACCTGATTGAGGTCTTCAAAATCATGAAGGGTATAGACAGGGTTGATAGAGATAAGCTTTTTTCCCAGGGTGAGGGATTCAATAATGAGGGGTCACGCGTTCAAGGTGAGAGGAGAAAAGTTTAAGGGGGATACACGCGGAAAGTACTTTACACAGAGGGTGGTAGGTGCCTGGAACGCGTTGCCAGCAGAGGTAGTAGAGGCAGGCACGGTAGATTCATTTAAGGTGCGTCTGGACAGATGCATGAGTAGGTGGGGAGCAGAGGGATACAGATCCTTAGGAATTGGGCGATAGGTTTAGACAGTGGATTTGGATCGGCACAGGCTTGGAGGGCCGAAGGGCCTGTTCCTAGGCTGTAAGTTTTCTTTGTTCTTTGTTCTTTGTTCTTTGTGGTGTTGTGGATCATTGGTCTTCATTAAAGAGCAGCACAAGCTGGGTTATTGAATAATTTTAAGGCTGAGTTAGATTTTTAATTAACAAGGGAGTCAATAGTTATCAGAAAAGTATAACTGAGACCACAGTCACATTAGACATGATCTTATTGAATGACAGTGCACCCTTCAGGAACCAAATTGCTTACGTCTGCTCCTGTTTCATACGGTCACATGTACAGTCCTGCTCGTCAGAAAAGTGGTGATGTGTGATCGAAGTTTAAATGTAAGTCAGGACATATCGAGCAGAATTTTGGGAAAGTTGGGACTAATGAAGAGGAAGGATAAGAGACCATGAGGGATATCCATCACAAATTTCCAATGGCTGTAGATCTTCTTCTGGCTTTAGGACTTATTGCATTCTTGAAAAACAGCATCTATGCCTCCTATGGCCTGCTCCCCTTCCTTTTTTTAAAGAACAAAATATGACAGTAGTAAGTTTTACTATTTTGGTTTATGTTTGTTGATGATTTAATATCATAACCCTTCTCTGACTTTCTTCTTTTTCAAATTTCTCTACCCATCTTTTCATATAATCATGTTCTCAATTCTGCTGACCACATGCTCAGGATATCTCCCCCTTCTTCAATCTCAACTTGATGCACTGTGACATTTGAAGCCATGGTTGGAAAACGTCTAGAGTAAATGAAGTTATTGGTGGTCTGAGAAACAATGGCTTAATGATCAATGATGGAATCATTTCCCAAGGAAATAGGTTTGAAGTGGTTTCAGAACATTGGTGTTAGGCCTTAGTAAAGTGAAGATCTCTTCAACGAACAAAAACACATGCCATTCTTACCAATAGGTTTAGCAACAATGTGAAAGCTGGACCTGATAGAATGAAATGATACAAGTTCTTTGGGAGGTAAGTTAGAGTGAAACTTTATAGGACATATGGACACAGAGTCATGAATTAAGACTAAGGTGCAAAGTTACAAAATTGTCCAAATTTAATCAGTTTTTTTAAGGACCATCAGTTAAGCCCACCAGAAATACAACAGGCTTAGTTCAAAGACCTTTCTGGCTGATCAAAGTATCTGTAATTTTCCTAAAGTTCATTAACAAGAATGAGGCATATATTACAATATATAACCCATTCTAAAGCTATTCAAATCAAAATAATATTATATCATATCTAAATTATACTGTTATATAATAATATAAATAGAGTAATGCAACAACACTAGTCTCACTAGTTTCACAAGAAAATTTGGGTTCCTGTGTACTATAGCCACAGATTATTTTTAAAGACTTTCTTGTGTCAGATACAAATGAGCTTTTTTTCACAATTCGGTTATGGTGTGTCATCGTCAGCTGCTTTTCCATTCAAGAATGATGTCTGCTCAGGGCTGTAGGTTTCTGCCACGTCTTGATGTGACTGAGCAGGCTAAATTTTTAGTCTCAGAGTCCTCCCACAGTCCAAAGACATGCAGGCTAGATGAATTGGCCATGCTATATTGCCCATAGTGTTCAAGGATGTGCAGGTTAGGTGTGTTAGCTATGGGAAATGCAAGGTTATAGGGAGAGGGGGATGGGTCTGGATGGGATGCTCTTTGGAAGGTTGGTGTGGACTTTTTGGGCCAAATGGCCTGTTTCCACACTGCAGTGATCTTATGATTCTGTGATCTTTAGAAATGTGGGGCTGGCTGTGCAATACATCAGTGGGATTTGGAGTGAAGGGTTTATTTCCTCCACTTTCCTTCTCAGCTGTGGTTCTGCCTTCTCATTAAGGCATTTGATTTAAAGTGTGGCATGGCTTGCTGGACAAACTGTTGCAATTCTGAGCAATTAGTTCCAGTCATAGAGATGTACAGCATGGAAACAGGCCCTTCGGTCCAACACGTTCATGCTGACCAGATATCCTAAATTAGTCTAGGCCTGTTTGCCAGCATTTGGCACATATCCCTCTAAACTCTTTATATTCATGGCCCCATCCAGATGCTTTTTGGATGTTGTAATTGGACCAGCCTTCACCACTTCCTCTGGCAGCTCATTCTATACATGAACCAAACTCAGCATGAAAATGTTACCTCTTTTTCTTGGATCACAGAGTGTATCCAAGCAGTTCTTTTCGGATTTGATTAAATGTAGTTTAGAGAAGGCTCAACGACAGTAATTTGCTTAAGTACAATTTATTGAGTAATAATAAAAGATGGAAAACAGAAAGAAACATTTATTACGTAAAGAAAAGGAATGAACAAGAGAGGGGAAAAGCAATAAGCCTCACGCCCTTCAGCCCAATGGGGATCCCTCAATCGAGGCTGGTCTGGAAGCTGAGGTTGTTCCTGGCACTGTTCACGATCCCTGTCCGATGTGAGGTCCAGCGACTTGGAACGAACCTCTCTCTCTTTTATACAGTATACCAGACAGCCAGCACAAAGAAAACAGATATGGCAGACAAAATTTCTGTCTAGTGCAGAAAACATGGCTACACAAAAAGCAAGTTGCTGGTATCACAAGCGTGGGGCTGGATGAACACAGCAGGTCAAGCAGCATCATAGGAGCAGGAAAACTTGACGTTTCGGGCCTAGACCCTTCATCAGAAAAAGCAAGTTGCTGGTGCCGTCTTTAGCCCATAAAGGAATGTTCACAGGACTCATCCAAGGTCCTGTAGCTTGTCGAGTATCATCAAGAATTAGAGCCCTTCAGCGCATCCTATACAATCTATTTCGTCATGCAGCTGTCAAATATCATCATTAACTTTTACCCCTTTGACTATTCTATACATTCCACCCCTGATGATATTTAACAGCGCATGTTACAAATGCGGATGCAGACGCAAATCAGCTGCACAAGAACGTAAAATAATAGTATATAAGCTGCACTAGAAGATTTAAACTACAATGAAAATAACTATCATCAGTACAGTAGGGTGTATCATCAAAGTAATGATCGCAGTGGCATTTTGAGACTGACCCTTAAATATATATATATATCCCACCCCGATGTCAGGGTCACGATGGAACCAGCAAACCGTGCCACCTGACTGAGGTCACCGGAATATTGTCTACATTCCTTTTCAGTTAATCTATTCACGTAATTTCCTCCAAAATTCTGTATGTTCCAGATTCAGGTTCCTTAATTTGTGTCTTTTTAATTCTCCAGTTCCCTATCCACAGACTCCTACACCGGCTAAGTCTAAGCTCAGCCTTTTTTCATGTACGCTAACTGTCCTAATACTTAACAATTTTAACCACTGATTTATTCATAAAACTGCTCAAGGTGAGGTATCTATATGTCATCTGATGGGGCCTTTCTCTCAGTCCACCGTTACTCCTCCCCAAATCTGTACTCTTTCTTTTCTGTAACATTTTGACATAATAGCCAATCACACTGTTTATTTTGACTGTAATTCTTTTTACATCCCTTTCACCAATACTACTTTCATTGTTTTAAAGTTAGTTTCTCTACGGATTTTGTGTCGGTGTCTTATTGTTTAAACTATGTTTTTGTGCTCTTCCAAGCTACACTAATCCTTTTGTCAAGTAGGTGTACATGCCTGAGACCCATTCTTCAGTGCGTGTTTGTTACCTCTGAAGTAACATTCACTTTTGCACACTTACATCGGTGTCCCAAGACCATGCCATGCATTCCTGACCCCCACATGATCTTATCAAATGATTTATAATCTTTTTCTTATCTCTCCACGTATGGCTCAAATGCCTTGGGCAGTGGTTTGATCACCAACTCAATCCTCTTAAAAGGAAAGACAAGAACACAGACATCACCAAGAGAAAGCTGTCAGTTTCCTGCTGTCATCTGAACCTCATGTTCACTGCTGTAACATTTTAACCTGAATTGCTGCTTCAACCCATTATTCTTTTTTCTGTCTTTGACCACCATTCTCCACCCTTAATTACATCTTCTCATCCAATTTCTCAACTTAACTATAACCACCATATCCAATTTCAGAGATCTGCAGCCCATTGAAAGTAATCATATAATATTTTAAAACAAAACTTAAATAAGCTCCATCCATTCCACATCAAGCAGAATGGGTTAATTAGTACTAAGCCAGAATAGATTCAAAAAGGCACGTAATTATGTCATCTGTCTCTCCTCCTCCTTGAAGGAAGGAAAAGCCCACCCCTTTGTTAAATTTTCCTCTCCTAAGCTCCTCACAAACAGGGACTTGCATTTTCAACATTCCAATGTCCCTATCGCTTGGATGTTAATAATGAGCCAATCCTATCATCCAGAATTAAAGATTCACTCATGTTAAAACAGTATTTGGTAGTTCACTCTGGCCAGAAAATGAAATTCCAAACATGGTGGAGGCACACAGCATGTAGTTCCTGGCACTATTCACAATCCCGGTCTGAGGTGAAGCCCAGCAACTTGGAATGAAACCCTCTCTCTTATACAGTGCAACAAACAGGCAGCACAAAGAAAACAGATACCGTAGACAAAACTACTGTCTAGTACAGAAAACACAGCCACGACAAAAACAAGTTGCTGGTGCCGTCGTCATCACCATCACAGGACTCATCCAAGGTCTGAGATAAAAGGTACTGCAGATGCTGGAGAATCCGAGATAACAAGCATGGGGCTGGATGAACACAGCAGGTCAAGCAGCATCATAGGAGCAGGAATACTTGACGTTTCGGGCCTAAACCCTTCATCAGAAATGGGGGAGGGGAAGAGGGTTCTGAAATAAATAGGGAGAGAGGGGGAGGTGGATAGAGGATGGATAGAGGAGAGGATAGGTGGAGAGGAGGCAGACAAGTCGAAGAGGCGGGGATGGAGCCTCCTCTCCTCTATCCATCCCCTATCCACCTCCCCCGCTCTCCCTATTTATTTCAGAACCCTCTTCCCCTCCCCCATTTCTGATGACGGGTTTAGGCCCGAAACGTCAAGTTTTCCTGCTCCCATGATGCTGCTTGACCTGCTGTGTTCATCCAGTCCCATGCTTGTTATCTCTCATCCAAGGTCTTGCAGCTTGCCGAGTATCATCAACAATTTTAGGTCTTCAGCCCATCTTATACAACACATTTGGTTATGCAGCTGTCAAATATCATCATTAACTTTTACCACTTCAGCTTATCCTATACCCCTTAGGTTCCTTTTAAATGTTGCCCCTCTCATCTTAAACGTATATCCTCTGGTTTTGTGCTCCTGTACCCTTGGAAAAGGACTTTGGCTATTCACCCTATTCATGATCCTCATTATTTTATAAATCTCCAGGAGGTCACCTCTCAGCCTCCAATGCTCCAGGAAAATAGCCCCAGCCTGTTCAGGCTGTCCTAATAGCTCAAACACTCCAACTGCTCCAACATCCTTGTGAATCTTTTCTGAACCCTTTCAAGTTTAACAATATCTTTCCTTTGGCAGGGAGACCACAATTGAATGCAGTGTTCCAAAAGTAGCCTAACTAATGTTTTGTACAGCTGCAACATGACATCCCAACTCCTATAGTCGATGCAATGATCAGTAAAAGCAAGTGTATCAAATGCCTTCTTAGCGATCCTGTCAACTGTGACTCCACTTCAAGGAACTATAAACCTGCACTCCAAGGTCTCTTTGTTCAGCAACATTCCCCAGGACCTTAACATTAAGTGTATAAGTCCTGACCTGATTTGCCTTTCCAAAATGCTGCACCTCACATTTACCTAAATTAAACTCCTTCTGCCACTCCTTGGCCCATCAGCCCATTTGATCAAGATCCCATTGTACTCTGAGGTAACTTTTTTATATCAACTACACCACCAATTTTTGTGTCATCTGCAAACTTACTAACCATACCTCCTATATTCACATCCAAATCATTAAGGTCAATGCTGTCACACTTGGAGAGCTTTCGAGTGTTTTTGAAGCATTTGTTTTGTGTGCTTCTCTGAAACGTTGGACACTTGAGGCTTTCATCTGGAGTAGGAACACATGAAAGGAAAAAAAAACATTGATTTTGAATAATCTAACAGTACTATTTTGTCTTAAACACATATGTTCTAATACGGTTTTTGTCTTGTTGCTCATCACCCATCATGCCTATTGCCATTGTGTGGAAAGATACTCACCTAATTCATTATCTCAAAGATATCAGCCCCACAGGGCAATGACAGTCAAGATGAATCAGTTGGCAGAATAGCTGTGGTATATATGCACATTACATTCATTTTTATTGCTACTAAAGTTGAATAATTGTAACAGAGTTTTATTAAACTAACAACAGACAATTTAGAACAATAGGTAGATTTTGTAATATCATAAGGAGAATTACTAAAAGAGGGAATACCTTTTTTCTCTTAGCAAAAGCCCAAAATATTTCAATGATTTACTTCAGTGACTGGTGTGTGGTAGCCATTAACGACACAGTAAGATTGTATAAACAATGATGAGTTCCATGAATAGTTAGCCCATTTTCATGGTGTTACATGACAGATGAATATTGGCTAAAACACTCGGAGAACATGATTCTTTGAGAATGCCATGGAACCTTTAACTTGATTTTCAGTAGTATACTGACTCGATCTTGAAGTTTTAACTGATAGACAAACTTACATTAATGCAAGGTATTGAAAATTAACTGAAGATCGACAAGGCAATTGAATTGAATATGATTTACTTGACCAAATAACTTTGTGAGCAAGCTACTGCAATAATGGAGGATATTGGTGATCTCCAACAGTATAGTTTGAAATAAGATTTTGTAAGCTAATTTTGGAAGGAGTTTATTTTTTTCAATTCTTTCAGTTGTGTTAATCCTTGTCATTTAATTAAAAATGCAAATTGTCATTTGGTTGTTTTAGAAGGAAGTTTGCTTGGGGTGTAATGTGTTTCAAAATTCAGCAGGTGGCAGTCAGCATAAAGTTTTCATCATTCAAGAGGATGAAAATGCAACATTAAGTACCTGTGAAATAATCAGCTTTAGCGAATATGATGCTTGTGTTCGCGTGTGTGTGTTGTGTGTGCGTGCGTGCGTGTGTGTGTGTCTGTGCACGCGTGCATCTGTGGGCACAATTTGTGGTGAGTTACAAGTAAGTGAAACTTTTCTCCTGGCTTGTATTGTAAGAGTAGATATACAAGCCTACAAGCTCAGTTCAGATAGTCAGATCTCCTACGTAGCACATGGTCACACAAAGCTCTATTGTGCCTCATCATTCTTCTGCACTAAATCTGAGACCAATTTGACCAATAGAAGCCAGTTCAGAACAACGATGTCCTTTTTAAATGACTTTTGTCCATGAAAGATTCGAGGTTAAAGTCAAATAGCTACATCTGAATATTGATAGTCTGTTTTCAATACACTCCTAACAAGTGGACTTGAAGAAAATAAAAACAGAAATTGCTGGGAAAACTCAGCAAGCCTGGCAGAATCTGTGCCGAGAAAGTAGAGTTAATGTTTCAGGTCCAGTGACCCTTCATCAGAAGTGGACGAGAAGCTTGTGAGGAGTTTGGTGTTGTCAACTGTGTCAAAAATTGCAGAAAAAGAATTAAGAAGCAGGAAGAGGAATGAGGTACTCTCTTCAAACCACATAGAATGTAATTTGTGACTTTTATTAGGCCATTTCAGTGCAGTGACAGAGCCAAAGTCCTGAGTTGAGGAGCACAGCAGAATAATAACAGTAGACTTGAAGAGTCATAAAGTCACATAGCACAGAAACAGACCCTTCGCGAAATTGTCCATGCTGACCAAGTTTCCCAGACTAAATAAGTCCCATTTGCCTGCATTTGGCCCATATCCTTCTAAACCTTTCGTATTCATGTACCTATCCAAATGTCGCTTAAATGTTACAACTGTACCTACATCTACCTACATTCCTGTGGCATTTCATTCCACATGTAAACCACCCTCTGGGTGAAAAAGTTAGCCCTCAGGTGCCTTTTAAATCTTTCTCCTCTCAGCTTAAACCTATGCCATCTAGTTTTGAACTCAACCAACCCTAGGGAAAAGTCCTTTGCTTTTCACATTATCTATGCTCTTCGTGATTTTAGAGGAATGGATTCATACCAGAAGAAACAGAACAATATATATCATCAACAAGTATGGTGGCCAGAATGCAAAGGTGGGTGGTCAGCAGTCCAAAGGGATAGAGTCCAGGAGGTGGTCTCCATTGATAAGTGAGTATAGAGACAGCATGACAAACATCAAGAATGAAATTAGTGACAAATAGGATAGAACAGGGATGTACCTTGATGGGAGGTTTGGCTGAGATGTAAGGGGGAGATGCAACAGCAGCAATTAAATGGATGGTTTCATTTTCAGTGATAAGTCCATGCAATTCCATTGTGAGGGATGGTTGTTATATTCCTAGGAGTGCAAGAGAGCTGTCAAGCACTTACTGCTGAAAAATACAATTTTGTTTACTTTATGAAATACCTGATTGTAATTCATGATGAGTAATTTCATGAATTATAAATTCATTTCAATGTAATTACATGTAACAGAGAAAAAATGAAATGATCGAGATATTTACGCATTACACCAAATATAACAAAAGAGCAATTAGTTTTGTGAAAGTAAATTTGTGTCATTCATTACGTATCATTAAATATTCATAGATATGCAGTAAATCTTACTAATGAGCTCCCTCCAAATAAAACTTTGCTGAATTAATATTTTAAAGATTAACAAAGAAGATGTGACACGATTCAGGTGGCTTAGAATTTATGTGTCCACTCTAATGCTGAACTGAGCCATTCAGCAGAAGAAAGTCATGTGTCTGAGGCTTGACATGCACTGAATTATGTCAGTAATGGTCAACACACTGCCGTAAGCCTTCCATATCTGTCTTTTACTGGCAGGCAGATTTACTGCTTCATCCAAAGAAACAGCAAAACCAACACTGCAGCATGCATTTGCTTCTGCATTGAATTGTGAGCCTAGCTGATGTGCATTAGTAACTGAGATGGGGTACTTCAAGGTCAAGGTTGACCTCTTAAATAGACATTCATGACAGCAATCACTTTTCAGTACCTGAATACTTGCACACAATCCTTCTAAATGAATGCTCTCACATATGGGTCTATCTCCCAATCAGTCCTGATTAAAAGTCAAAATGTTGTAGCCTATGAGGCTTCATCTTTTTCTAATTAAGATCATAAGGCCATATGATATACGAGCAGAAGTAGGTCGTTCAGCCCATTGAGTCTGCTCCACTATTCAATGAGATCACCTTCAATTCTATTTTCCTGCACTTTCCTCAGAACGTTTATTTCCTGGCCAATTAACAGTTCTGTCTATCTCAGCTTTGAAAACACATTACCACTCAACCCCGAGAATCCTATGCAGTAAAGAATTTCATATGTTCAGTATCCTCTGACAAAAGAAATTTCTCCTCATCTCTGTTTTAATTGTGTGACCCTTTATTCTGAGATTATGCCCTCTGGTCCTAGATTCTCCCACAAGCAGAAACAATCTTCCTGCATTTCCCTTGCCACTTCCCTTAAGAATCATATATGTTTCAATAATGTCATCTCTCATTCTCACAAAGTCCAAAGTGTACAGATCCAGTCTACTCAATCGGTCCTCGTAAGACAGTCCACCTATACCGGTATCAGTCTCATGAACCATCACTGAACTGCCTCCAACAGCAGTATACCATTCTTCCAGCAGTGTTCTGTCTAGTGCTTAGTAAAGCCTCCCTACTTTTATGGTCCATTTCCTGTGAAATAACGGCCAACATTTAATTTGTTTTCTCTTTTATGGATGTGGAGAAAATATGTCCACTAGTAGAAAAGACTAGGACCTGATGGCACAGCCTCAGAGTGAAGGGTCAACCCTTTAGAAATGAGATGAGGAGGCATTTCTTCAGCCAGAGGGTGGTTAATCTGTGGAATTTATTGCTGCAGAAGTTTATGAAAACCAAGTCATTGAGTGTACTTAAGACAGAGAGCAATAAGTTCTTGATTGACAAGGGGATCAAGGATTATGGGGAGAAGGCAGTCAAATAGGGTTGAGAAACATATCAATCCATGACTGAATGATGCAGCAGACTCAATGGCCATTCTGCTCTTATATCTCATTGTCCAATACACCTCAACTTGTCTGCCAGCTCTTTATGACTCATTTTATAAAGAATCCCAAATGCATCTGTACTGCAGCTTTCTGCAGCTTTATTCCATTTAAAAAATATTCAGTTGCTCTGATATTCCGGCTAAAGTGCATAAAATCACATTTTCCCACATTACCTTCCATCTCATCTGCCACGTTTTGTCCACCCACTTAACTTGCCTCTGTCCCTCTACAGACTCTTTCTGTTGACCTCACCACTTGACTTGTATTTTGTAAATAATTGTGGCTCTGATCCTAATTGTTGTGGCACAGTGGGAAGACAATGGCCTAGCGGTATATGGGCTAGGTTATTAATCCAAAGCCCTAGGTATTGTCTTGAAAATCTGAGTTTAAGTCCCACCATGGCAGATGATAGAGTTTGAATTCAATGAAAAAGAAAACTCTGGAGTTAAGATTCATTCAGCTATTGTCAGAAAAACCTGCCTGATTAACTAACATTCTGTACCCAGTCTGGCCTAGACGTGACCCCGGATCCACAGCAATGTGACTGGCTCTTAACTGCCTTCTGGTCATGCTGACTTAATATGTGCAACACCGACATCCCAAGAATGAATAAACAAAACATCACTCGTTACATAGAGATAACAAGGCGTAGAGCTGGATGAACACAGCAGGCCAAGCAGCATCAGAGTAGCAGGAAAGTCGACTTTTCAGGTCTGGGCCCTTCTTCAAGATGGGTCCAGACCCGAAATGTCAGCTTTCCTGCTCCTCTAATGCTGCTTGGCCTGCTGTGTTCATTCAGCTCTACGCCTTGTTATCTCAGATTCTCCATCATCGGCAGTTCCTACTATCACTAGTTACATGTTGTCATCCTGAAAATATCCCCCTCAACTTAAATCTCTGCCTTCTTTTTATTAGCCAATTATTCTTCATGCTAATGTACTGCTTCCAAAGCCAAGGGCTCTTATCTTATTAAATAGCCTGACATGTGGTACCTTATCAAATGTCTTCTGAAAATTCAAATATATCACATCCACTGCTTCCCCTTTATCTATCCCACTTATTACCTCCTCAAATGAATTCTGTTAAATTTGTTAGGTATGATTTCCCCTTCATAAATCCATACTGACTCTGCTTGGGCATAGTAAGTATTTCTAAATGATCCACTATTGCATCCTTTATAATAGAGTCTAGACCCTATCATTGCTCCAATAACAGATGTTAAGTTAACTGGCCAACCTGCTCTTTTCATCTCCTCCCCTTTCTAAATAGAAATGTTACAATGGCAGTTTTCCAGTCCACTGATACTTTTCCGAAATCTGAGGATTCCTGGAAGATTGCTTCCACTGCATCCATTACCTCTGCACCTTCTTCCTTAATGCGATCTAGTGTATCCATCAGGTCCAGGGGTCTTACCAGTTTTTAATCCCATTAGTTCCCCTAGAATTATTTATTTCGTGATTGTTATTGAGCTTATTTCCACTCTCCCTTTTGGTCCTTGAATATTTAGTAATTTTTGAAATGACATTAGTGTTGTCTACTAAGAAGATGGGTGCAAGGTATTTATTCTACTTCCCTGCTAATTCCTGGTTCTCAATTACCATTTCCCATTCGAGAGATTTGTTCTTTAAGGACCTTATCTTAACTTTGGCTTCTCTCTTCCTTTTTAGATTTTTAAAGAAGTCCTTGTTGTCCATCTTGATGTTACTTGCAAATTTACCCACCAAGTTTGTTTTCTCGCTCTTTAATTTGTTTTGATCATCTTTTGTTTGCTTTTAAAACCTCCTAATTTTCTGGCTTTCCCTAACCTTTGGCACATTGTATGCTTTTGCTTTCAATTTGATGCCATCTTTAACTTTCCGTTTTAATCATGGTTGTCCTATCTACCTCCTAGAATCCTTCTCATTCATTGGAATATGCCTTTGCTGTGATCTATTGTTTCATAGGATGTGAGCAATGTTGGGGAGGCCACGAGGCAGGGGCACATTGAAAATAAATACAGACAAAGAGTACTTAAGATTGCTTTCAGGAAAATCTTAGTTTAGAAAACTAAGCTGTGCAAAGAGGCTAAATTAAACAAGGTCCTTATATAAAATAAATACTCACCGGGTCCATTAAAGAAATGGAAGACTATACACAACTGTGGGAGAGCAAGTGCTACAGAAAAAGATAAAATCATAAGGCCATCCATCAAAAGACACTTTTGTGCTGCACGGGCATCTCAGTGGTTAGCACTGTTGCCTACAGCACCACGGACCATGGGTTTGACTCTAGCTTCGGGTGATTGTCTATGTGGAGTTTGAACATTGTCTGCGTGGGTTTCCTTTGGTTGCTCTGGTTTCCTCCCACAGTCCAAAGGTATGCAGGATCGGTAGATTGGCTATTCTGTATTGTCTAGGGATGTGTAGGCTGGCTGGATTAGCCCCATGAAATGTAGAGTTACAGCGATGGATCGGGAGATGGTCTGGGTGGGATGGTCTTTGCTGTGGACTCAATGGGCTGAATGGCCTGTTTCCACACTGTAGGGATTCCATGATTCCATAAGCACTTGATTTGCTTTCTGAACATAAAATGAAGCATGCAAATTTGTCAAACACGTAAGATTTTAGCACTTGAATATTTGGACACTCCATTGAGAAGTATATCAAAAAGATGGTAAAATGCACAATTTGACAGCTGAGACAGTGAGTAACTATTCACCTCATGATTCATGCAACCCATAAGTGCTTTCCCACCTCCATAAAATCACCCCTTTGTCAGCTTATCTGCTGCTGGAATCCCTTATTTTCCTTTCAAAATATTTCATGTTTTCATGCAAAATAAACCCAATTTTCCACTTCCAATATCATACAGATTGCCATTCAACTACATTTTTTTTCATATGGAAGGAAGGAGCTGCATATTTTGGGGAGGAGACTCTAATCAGAGCTCCTTGAGGAATAGGAAAATCCAGACAAACTATTCCAGAGCCCTCCTGGCTGGTCTCCCTTATTCTGCCTGACAAGTTTGACATCATCTATGCCTCTGTTGCTGACATCTTTGATTGCAACAAGTTCCATTCTCCTGACATCCCTGTACTTACTGACTTACATGGGCTTTTGATCAACCAAAATCTTGCTTATAAAATTCCCATCTTTGTTTTCAAATCCTTCATCATCCCAACACAAGCTCTATAATTTTCCAGGCCCTCAAACTTTTTAAACAAGAGTGCTACTGTAATTCTGGTCTCTTGTACACCCCAATTTTAATCACTCCATGATTGGTAAATGCATCTTGAGTTGCCTCAACTCGAAGCTCTGGAAAACCTTCAGTAACATGTGTGCACCTTGCGTAAAAACAAAATACTGCAGGAGCTGGCAATAAATAAAATGTGCATAAAATGCTGGAGAAACTCAGCAGGTCTGCACACATCTGTAGAGAAGGAAACAAAGTTAATATTACGAGACCAGTACGTCTTTTCTTCAGATTTGGTTGTGAATAAACGCGAATATAATAAATGCAGAAAGTATAACTTTGGAAGTCAAAAATACTGAGAGCCTCAAAAGAAGACATCTTGGCTTCAAAACACAAACTGTTTTTCTCTCTAAATTTGTGCCAGATCTGCCGAATATCTCCAGCATCTTTTATGCTTGTTTCTGTACCTCATTTTTCTTCTGGAAGATAGTCCATAAAATCCAGTCCTTTTGATCCAGCTTTTGGTCTCTAACTAATTCATGGCATACTATGTATTCTCATGTTTGATAATGCATCTGTGAAGAGCTTTGGGATGCTTCATAATGTGAAAGGCACTATATAAATATAAATTGCGATTAAATGGGTAAAACAATAATGTTGTTAGTCAAAAATAAATCTCACCCCAAAGTAATATGTAACACAATGAAAGACTGAGGGATGGTGTTAAATAGTTGCTATCAAATTGACTGCCCATTATTCATTTCATGCATTGACACTCCTGCATCTTCAAATGCACAACAGGAGGCAGAAATTGTTTTCGTGACAATTTTCAGAGTGGCCTCTAGAGGTCCCTTTTAGGAACCAGTGGTTATTCCATTTAAGCCTTACTGCAAATTCCCTTGGAACTGCAGGTTCAGTTGGGGTTTGAGAATGTAAGACCCTGATTTGAATTTTCAAATAGGATTCTCCCTTTCTCGGAGTGGCCTCCAGTTTTCAGGTTCCTCTGCAAAACTAAGAAGATGAGATTCAGGTAGTCAAAGGGTAGGAAATTTTTATTTCCATTTTCAATCTTTAGACTACATACAGTCAAATGGTAGTTGAAAATTGCCCCTTTATTCAAAGAAACCAGGGCATATAAAAGATGAAAAGTAAGAATAATTTTTTTTAATATCTTTCATTTTTGATCACCTACACAGTCTGCATTACATCTAAGAAATAAATAAGGAAAGCAAAATCTAGCTTCAATACCATTGCCTGAATTTAAGTTGAAATATTATCCTCATTAATTTCTTTTGTGTATTTCCATAACTTAGAATAGCCATGTTCTTAACAATCTTGAATATTTATTTGTCTGTGCCATCATTTGTTCACAAAGAGCAATTCTTTTTAACCAACCAATGTAAGTCATCCAGCTGAGAATTAATTTCCCAAATCCAGGAACGTGTATTGTGGTGAAAAAGTAACACAAGTTGAATGGGTGAAAAGTAGCATTTAATTAAAGAATAATAGATAATTTTAATCAACTCTTAGTCATCTATCATCCTAATAGGGTTCTCTGGTCTAGATGGTCTAACAATACTTTTATATCATGACATAACTTAATCTCTCTAAACTCATTTTATCTGTTATATGTCATCGTCAAACATCTTAAGATCCACTGTCGTTTTGCCAGTGACCTATATTCATGAAATAGATTTAAAACACAATGTCAAATGATTGTTTTGGCTCTGTGCTTCATTATTTTGTTATCTGAAGTTAAAACATGGAGGAAAGATGAGTTGTAAAGGATTTGAAGAACAAAAGAACATTTTCAAAGAAGCTTCATAATTGAGGTTATAGTTTCGCTCTATCTAACTTATAAAATCTGTTAATCATCATATACACCTTTGTTAAATCACTTCTTAATCTTCTGGATATTATAACAAATATTTTAATTCTTTAATCTTGTGTACTCCTGGGAATATAAACCTTATTTGCAATCAGCAGTTGAACTGTTTGAGTCTTAATACCATACTGGTTCGTCACTGCTGCTCTTACCTCTAAGAGCAATAGGTCCTTTCGAAGGTGTTCAGAATGGAATCAGATTGATTTATTGTCACATGTACCTAAGTACAGTGAAAAGCTTTGTTTGTGGTCAGAACAGGCAGAACATATTAAGCGAGGACATACAGATCATAGCGTGCTTGGGGACAGTGAGGCATACAGCTTACACTGCACTGGAGGTGTGCAAAGCAAGATCAATATTGATAAGACACATGTTATTTGAAGTTAGAGTCCATTCATCAGTCAAAGAAAGGCAGGGAAGAAGCTGTTCTTCAACCTGTAGGTGCATATGTTCAAGTTTCTGTATCTTCTACCTGATTAAAGAAGTTGAAGAAGAGCATTACCAGGGTGGGAGGGGTCTTTGATAATGTTGGCAGCCTCTCTGTAGAAACGAGAAATGTAAATAGTGTCCATGGATGGAAGGTATCAGCCGAGTCTCAAAGAATTGCAGCATGACATTAACAACTTTGTTTCAGGCTGTTTGACAGAATATTTTATCTTCCATTAACCTTTTGCACTTTTATTAACCTGTCCGTTCATTTTTAGGGATCACTGTGCATGGATCCAAAATCCCACTCTTCATTCAACGATTATTTCGAGAATGCTCCCATCTTACTTCCTTAGGTTTAAGGTGGACAGACTTGTCTGTCATGTACTGTCATGTACAAGCTGATCACTTATTTGCAGTCTTAGAATAATAAACTTATAAAGGTAACAGTTAGTTGAAAATGCTTCAATACAGGTTACAATTTTGCCCTCTGTCCCATTTGATGATGTATTATGACACATCTGTCTGACTTGGAACTGTATCATTGGTACCACACTGAGGCTGGGTCAAAATCCTGACACTCGCTCCCTAATGGCACTGTGAGTGTAACCCAAGGGCTACAGTGGTTCCAGAACTCAGCTCCCAACTTCCTTCTCATGTGGTGTTAGGGATGGACAGTAAATGGTGAACTAGGCAGCAATGCCCACATTTAAATTCTCCAGACTATGAAGCTCATCGCTACAGAGAAATAACCTTGCCTTGCACAAATCATTCCTACTACACTATTATCAGCAACTTAGGTGCACCAAAGTTGATCCTGTAGACAATGGAACCTAATAAGTTTAAACACAGAAGACGCCATTTGGAAAGCAGCATTGGTGTTTGCTCTTTATTCCAACAATCCAAAACTAACTTTATTTCAATGCTTTTTCCCAATGAATTATGTCCTCATCTCCCGCAAATGTGAACTCACATTTCCCTTAAAAGATGCAATGGGTGCTGCCATAGCCACTCCCTGTAGCAAAGCACTCAATGTTCTGAAAATACTCTGTAGAATAACATTTCTCCTAATCACTCTTAGCTCTGTACTGACAGTTTTAAACAGGTGACTCACTAGTCAGAGGAAATTGTTGTTCAATTCTAATTCTGTGAAAACCCTTCGTAACTTTAAGGAACCACATCAACTCCCAACCTTTTCTGCCAGAGTGAAAAGAATTTCAGCATATCAAGATTTTAATTTTAGAAGTTCCAAGGGGAAAACTCACCAACCCATGGTTAACTGAAGAAATTAAAGACAGCATCAAGCTTAAGGAAAAAAAACATTGAGTTGTCCAAAGGTGAATGGAACAACAGAAAATTGATCAGAAAAGGAACAGCAGAGAATCATGAAAGGATTAACCAGGACACATAAATTGGAGCATGAGAAGAAACTAGTTAGAAATGTGAAAAACAGGTGGCAAAAGTTTTCAAGATAACAAGCATGGGGCTGGATGAACACAGCAGGTCAAGCAGCATCATAGGAGCAGGAAAACTTGACGTTTCGGGCCTAAACCCTTCATCAGAAATGCAATGCGCAGGCAAAAGTTTTCATCAGTGTCTCGAAAGGAAAAGAGGAAAAGAGGATAGGGGAGTTGATGCTGAAGGAAGAGAAGAACTCGATGAAATTGTAATCACTCGGTCAGTGCTATTGAGCAAACTGATGAAGCTACGGGCTGAAAAATCTTTGCATCATAGAAACTAGGAACGTGAGTAGGCCATTCAGCCCTTTGCACCTCCTATGCTACTCACAAGAACATTAGAACCAGGAACAGGAGAAGGTCATCTGGTCCTTCGAGCCCGCTCCACCATTCAATAAGATCATGGCTGATCTTTTCATGGCCTCAGTTCCACTTACCCACCCGTTCGCCATAACCCTTAATTCTTCTACTGTTCAAAAAATTATCGATCTTAGCTTTAAAAACATTCAATGAGGAAGCCTCAACTACTTCACTAGGCAGGGAATTCCACAGATTCAGAACCCTTTGGTGAAGAAGTTCCTCCTCAATTCAGACCCAAATCTGTTCCCCCTAATTTTGAGCCTGTGCCCTCTTGTTCTAGTTTCACCCATCACTGGAAACATCCTCCCTGCTTTTATCTTATCTATTGCCTTCATAATTTTATATGTTTCTATTACATTCGCACTCATTTGTCTAAACTATAATGAATATAATCCCGAAATATTCGGTATCTCCTCATAAGTCAACCCTCTCAACTCCGGAATCAACCTAGTTAATCTCCTCTGCACCTCCTCCAGTGACTTCCTTTCTCAAGTGAGGAGACCAAAACTATGCACAGTACTCCAGGCATGGCCTCACCAGCACCCAATACAGCTGCAACATAACCTCCCTGCTTTTAAACTCAATCCCTCTAGCAATGAAACACAACTTTCCATTTGCCTTCTGAATTACCAGTTGTACCTGCAAACCCACCTTCTGCGATTCATGCACGAGGACACCCAGGTCCCTCTGCACAGAAGCAAGCTGCAATTTTTCATTGCTTAAGTTGTAGTCCATTTTGCTGTTATTCCCACCAAAATAGATGACTTCACATTTATCAACATTGTACTCCATTTATTCAATATGATCACAATGATCCTCTGCTTCAATACCATATATTAAACTCCATCCTAGGGTCTCAAAAGATGTGGCTAAGGATTTAGTAAATGTGTTGGTGTTAATTTTCCTAAATTTGTCAGATTCTGGACATTAAACTGGACTAGAGAAAATACAACTCTTCAAGGAGGGAGAAAAATAAGGAACCACAAGGAAAGTTATTGCAGAATGTACAAGCTCATGGGATAGCAAGTAACATATTAGCATGGATAGAAGATTGACTTTGTGGCAGAAAACAGGGAGTATGGTTACATGTATCTTTTTCAGATTGGCAAGATGGGGAGAGTGGGCTCCCATGGGTGTCTGTGCTGGGCTCTGTGACAACACTACGGATTTAAGAGGTGTCTTTTTTTAGAAGAGAGGTTTTAAGGCAGAGGCGACAAGCAGTCTATGCAAAGCCACGAGAGTAAATAGTTTGTGAGGCCTTAGGTTTTTGTTTTAAAGTGTGAAGAATACAAGCAGCCAGAATGGGTGGGGTCAAGCCCCCATAGAACCAAGAGTTTTCATTTCAGTCGCATTTGCTGCTAGGGTCTTGAAGGTGTGGAAGCTGTTTTTTTTCCCTCTCGTGATTAGAGCTAAAATCTGGGGGCTCTCTTCCTACTGCTGGAGTTGCAAGTGAGACAATGTGTTATTCTGAATTTGCTTTTGTAAAGGGGGTGTTTATGAAATGTTACTGTATTGGAATATTCATTAATAATAGTTACTGTATCTATCATTTGGTTAAGCACTTCGACAGAGTAATAGCGAAGCAGATTCTTTTCTTTACATTTTTTTGTTGTATTTTTACTATGGTGTATGAATAAAGTGAGTTTTGGTTCAAATCTGATAGTTTGACCACTTGAAATGCATCTGGAATACAACACCTTAAACTTATCTTTAAAATAAGAAAAAAGTTAGGGCCTAGACTATCTTAATTTACTTTGAGGGGTTTGGTATGGTCCATAACAGCACACAACCTTTTATAATTCATATCAATGACTTAGATATGGAGATCAAACGTGCGATAGCTCAATTTGCAGATGGCACAAATTTGACAAAGGATGTCATGAAGATAGCATAACAAGGTTGCAGACTTTGATAGATAGGTTAAGTGAAAGGGAAAAAATCTGGACAATGTAGCCATGGAAAGGACATTTCCTCCTGTGGTTGAATCCTGAACTGAGAACACTGTTTTTAAATTAGACTTTACTCTTTGGGGACAGAGATATGGAGATTTTTCATTGTTCTCTCAGAGCTTATGCAACGTTGGAACTCTCCGTCTCTCAGAAGATAGTAGAGCTCATAGAATCCCTACAGTGTAGAAAAAGGCCACTCAGCCCAACAAGTCCACACCGCCCCTCCGGAAATCATCCCACCCCAACTCATTCACCTGCCCCAATATATTCCCATGTCCAACCCATCTAACATAAACATCCCTGGATACCACGGACAATTTAGCATGACCAATTCACCTACCCTGCACATCTTTGGACAGTGGGATGAAACCGGAACACCCGAAGGAAACCCACACAGATACGAGGAGAACATGCAAACTCCACACAGACAGTCGCCCGAGGGTGGAGTCAAATCCGGGCCTCCGGTGCTGTGAGGCAGCAGTGCTAACCACTGAGCCACCGTGCCACCCCAATTGTGGTCATTGAATATTTTAAGACAGTGGTAGATAGGTTCTTGTTGGGCCAGCATCAAATGTTATCAGGGTTAAATGGAAATGTGAATTAGGAACAGATCAGCCCAATGGCCAACTTCTGCTCCTAATTTGTATGTTCATATGTAATTGTAGTTCCCTATACTTCTCCGTACTTGGCATTATCCTGCTAAAACAATATTAAAAATGACTTTAACTCCTTTTTTAATAATTTGGGACTCAATTCTACATGCAGGGAATTGTTGCCTTGTAAACATTTATGATCAGATTCCTTTGGTCTCCCTCAGGAGAATGTACTGCAATTTATTTCTGTTTCATGCCAGCTCATATTATGCTACAGTCAGTGAGGAAGGTGCACATTTGCAGGCTGTTTTATCTCTTTCAGAGTCATCCATTCGCTCTTCGACAGAATGCATATACATAGCTTTGTGAATTTGGAACTTTGTTTGAAAGTTAATCATAGGATCACAGAATGGTTCTGACAGAGAAGGTGCCCAGTTGGCCTCTTGTGTCTGGGCTGGCTCTCAAAGGAGCAATTATGCTACTCTCTGATCTTCTCTCAGTAGCTCCACACACTACATTTTCAGGTAATAATTCAATTTCCTCTTCAATGCTTTGAGTAAAACTGCTTCCTCCACACTTGTGGCAGTTCGAAGTCCTAACTTCTGCCAATAGACTCCAGAAGGTTCTGAAGAAGCGTCACACCAGACTCGAAATATTAACACTGTTTCTCTCTCCACAGAAGCTGCCAGGTCTGCTGAGTTTCTCTAGCATTCTCTGTGTTTGTTTCAGATTTCCAACATCTACAGTACTTTGCCTTTATCCATAAGCTCCATACATTTGTATTCAATTCCAGGAATCCTATTCAGGAAGAAATAACATTCAATTACCTTTCCAAAATTACTTGCTGCAACCACATACTCTAGGACATCCAGATCCTTCAGCGTCTCTGAGCCCTGCAAGCTCTAACTGTTGAGCCAATAAGCTTATTTATTCTTTTTTCCTGACAGAATGAACTACTTCTCATTTTCCCATATTACAGCCCACTCTGCAGAATGTTTCCCACCTACTTAACACTGCATATTCCTTTGCATTTTCCTTAAGACTGTTTTACAGCTTATTTCCTGGCTATCTTTGTGTCAGTATATTTAGCAACCATATCTTCAGTGACTTCATCACTTTATCCATGTCAATTATATAAACTGTAAAAAGCTAAAGGTCCAGCACTTGTCCTTTTGGCTCACAATGTGTTGCATATTGCTAATTTGAAAGTGACACATTTATCCCTGTATTCTGTTTTCTCTCGGCTAGCCAATCTTCTGTTCATGTCTATTTATTATCCCCTTTCCCTATAAACGTTTAGTTTCTGCAATTGTCTTAGATGATCCTTGTCAAATGGCTTCTAGAAATCAAAATGTCACACATCCTTCATTCCCCTTTATCCACCAAAAGTATTAGCTCTTCAAATAATGTTAATAAGGCGATGGAGCATAATTGTCCTTTCAAAGAACTAGGTTGACTCTACCTGTTTGCGTTGGCCTTCTGACAGTGCACTGCTGGAATATCTTTAAAAATTGCTTCTAACAGCTTCCCTTTGACAAGTATCAAGAGAACTGGCCGGTGGCTTACTGCTTTCTTCCCACTGCCATTTTGAATAAAGGACTTACATTCATTATTGTATAGTTAAAAGGAATCATCCCCAAATCAAACTATGTGGTTCAGCTTCCAGCCCATAAACTGTAAGCTGATGCTGCTCAAGTTGTAAACATTTACTACAGACATGTCTATTCTTGCAGATTGACATCCAGGAACTCCCAGAAGCTGTAGCCATGACACGTCACCCGTCCTATGCCTAACACATTTTAATTAAATGTTTCAATTATTTATTCAATAATTTGTTTCTCATTTTTATATTTTTATGAAACTACCACGAGTTCCCTTAGAATTTAACTGTAGTAATAGATTAGATCTTAATCACTTGGCAAACAGTGAGATTTTGTTCTCTGTAGTGAGTTAAAAATCATGAAATAGTGAAAAAGCAGAAGAAACAATGCAAAGGAGCACTTTTTGCTAAGTCATACTCAAGTACCGAATTGTACTGGTGCATCTATTTCTATATGTTACATTTCAGTGCAGTCCCAGCAACAGGAAAGTGAGTTTCAACTGATTTGCCTAATTAACTAACAAACTGCTCTTAAGTCATGGGCTTTATATCCATACTTAAACTTAGATGAACTTTGGAATTTAAACAGGAAAAAGTATAGTTAAATGTGAAATGCAAACAAAAAAAATTGATTTTTTTAGAGAGATTAAGAATTGCATTACTCAGCAAACTGCTAACTGTTCCAGCTCCACGCACTCTGTTTCCTGTCACTCAGCCAATTTCGTATCTGTATCACTACCGTACCTTTCATTCCATGAGTTATAGCTTTGTTCAAAACCCTGTGCATGGCACTTTATCAAATGTCTTTTGGAGTTCTGAAACAGATATGAAATCTGCAATTGCCTCACATCCATGAGAGAAAGCAATGATTAACAGTTTTAGAAAGGAGTTGAAAAAAGGGAATAGAATCGAAGCTTCAGAAACCAGAATATGAAAATGCTCAATGGAAAAAGTGGATTGATAAAATGGTTAAATTATATGCAAAGAAATTGCTGGCAAAGCTCAACAAGTCAGGTAACATCTATGGAGAGATACAGATCGAAGATTTCTGGTTAATCACTTTTTATCAAAACATGTAGTCAGTGATAGGGTCCATTATACACGATTTATTGATATTATGACATATTTCCATCATGTTATAACTACCATCCTCAGTTACCTTCACTTGGTAGTAAGGTAGACACGTTCCAAAATCACAGAAGTGCAGTAACTTATGAACGGCCAATGTTTGTCAAATTTGTTTAAGTGCTATCTCCATAAAGGTGTTGAGCTACTGTATCAGCACTTTAGAACCACAGCAAAGTTACAGCACAGAAAGTGGCCATTCACAACATTGTGTCTCTGCGAGTTAATTAAAACACCAGCCTTTTCAGATAGCACTTTTCAGCCCCTGGACTGCCTTATAGGATATAGTGTTTCAGGTGAGGAACCAGGTTTCTTTCAAATGAGTTAAATGTTTCTACCTAAACAACCAAACTAGGCAGCAAAGGCAATTATGACCTTCCTAAAGTGAAGACAAGAACTGTGTACAAAGTCTTCAGCTGTAGCTCTGCTCTAACCAGCATTTTATATAGTCCTAGCATTATTTCCCTGCTTTTGTATTCAGAACCTGAACTAATGAAGGAAAACAGCCCATAAGCCTTCTTTACCTCTTGTCCTGCCATCTTTAATGACCTGGACATACATTCCAAGGTCCTTCACTTCATCATCCATCTTAATACCTTCCCATTCATTGTGTACTCTCTTGCCTTCTTTGCCCTCCACCAATACATAACATCATGCTTGAGTTCCAATTAGCACCTTTCTGCCCATATCAAACAAACCACTGATATCATCCTGCAGTCAACATCTATCTTGTTCACCAATTTTTGTGATTGCCTGCGTATTCCCCAAACATGCTTCCCAGATTAAAGTCTAAACCATTAATAAATACCACAATAGCAAGTATACCAACAGTGAGCTTTGTGTAACACTAGTGGAAACTGCTTTCATTTGAAAAGCAATCCTTTGACTATTACCATTTGTTTCCTGTCACTGAGCCTATTTTGGAGCCAACTCATTACATTTTCAACATGGGTTTCATCTTCTAAGGATATTAAAAATTAGTGAAGGGGAATTAGATATGAACAAATTAAATCTCCATTACAACACAGCTCACAATAATCTCCACACTCAGGAATTTACTACTTTATAAAATTGAACGCACTTTAATTTCCTTCAATAAACAACAGGCTCTGGATTTGCAGTAGTATCTCCTACAATAAAGTCACGATAGGCTGGAAATGACTGTGAGTGATATTATTGTCTGAATGCTTAATAAGCTGATAACAAATTCATTTCAGTGTTACTATAACAATGCTACGAGATGTGTTAAGCTTTTGATTTAAAATCGTTAAAGTAGCCGAGAGATAAATCTATAACAAATAAGTTAAATAGAAGAATACTGCTCTTAGTAATTTTCCAGATTAGTAGTGTTCTTAGATTCATCTAGTTAGAGTATATGTTTAACCCATGGTTATAGCAATAGAATTCAATTAGTTAAAAGCAGGATCCATACATACATTCACTAATATATGAAGATATTAAAAATAAATATTATTACCGCACTGGCAACAGATATTTTTAAATTGAATTTTTAATGTATTGGATACATACATATCTAAGATCTTCCATTAAATTTTCATCAGAATTTTGCTATGCCACTGGGATAAATGAATATTTTTCTCTTTGCAAGACATGCTTGGAAACCAGATGTGCTAGCTAATGATGCTTAATGGAAAATATTCACTAAACTCCACATTTAATGCCTGAATGCATCCATTAAGTAAATGGGAAAAAGGGTACTTTCGCTTCACAGCAGTGGAGCACCTATCTAAATCTTTAATTCATAAGCAAATATGGGCTACAGTTTAATTCACACATCTACTGAACATTAAGAGGGAATTATAATCTGGAGTGAGCTATATTCACTGTGTCCATTCTTAATTAATTTATTTACTAGCAGCCCTGCTCATTCAATTTAACCCCTTGCTTGACTTCATGATCTCTGGAACAAACAATGACTTGAGACAATGACGAGTGATCCCTGATCGCTGTGATGGTAACTGAAGGAGGAGATGACAATACTTTAAGTGAAGCCTGACACACATCGTGGGACCAGATAACCTTGGTCTTTGTCAAGGGTCATACTGGATTGATGATAACAACATGTTCTCAAAAACTTTAAAGGACCATTTTGTGAGTTTGGACTTTGCTAGTGATGGCAGCATGCATTATAAAATCAGGGCATACCTTAATCATTCAGGGATGGGTGGGTCTTGTCAAACAGTGGTAGTTTCCCTACCTCTGAGTGACAATGCTTGGGGCCAAGCCCCACCTGCTCCAGAGGTGTGTCATAACATCTTTGAACAGGGTGGTGGAATTTGAATTCAATAAAATGAAAATCTGGAATTTAGAGTCATAATGATGACCATGAAACCATTGTCAATTGTCAGAAAAGCCCACCTGATTCAATAATGCCCTTTAGGGAAGGAAATCCTTACCTCATCTGGCCTACACATGACTCCAGACCCACAGCAATGTGGTTGACTCTTAATTGCCCCCTGGGCAATTAGAGATGGGCAATAAATGCTGGTCTACACAGAGACGTCCTCATCCCATGAATGAATGCAGAAAAATATTCTGTAAAATCAGGACTCTACCCAGCTCTCCCTCTCCCACTCAATCTCGCACACTTGATTTGCAGCAAGCAAACCCAATTCACTCAGCATGATTTTGGGCTGTCAATCAAACACTCTACTGTTCGATGCAAGTCCAAATCATAATAATATGTTTCTTCTGTAGATATTGATACTGTAACAATTAAACCATAAAGTTCTAAAGAGGTTTCAAATAAGCGAGACTTGTGTTCCATATGCACAAATATTTAAAAGTAAGAGTATGCACTGAAAAGACTGTTTGAAGACCATATGGGATCCTGGGCTTTCCAAATGGGAACATACAGTACAAAAGCAAGGATGTTATGTTCAATTTTATAAGTCACTGGTTAGGTCCCAGTTGAAGTATTTTGTCCAGCTCCAGGCCCCACTTCTTGGCAAGGACACATAAGATTTAGCAGAATTGGAGAGAGCAGATAGGTTTAACAAAATTGTACCAATGATCAGAGATTTCACCTTATTAAGAGACTAGTGAGACATTCTCCTTTGAACAGAGAAGCTAAAGAAGGATTTGATAGACATGTTCAAAATTATGAGTGGTTTTGATAGAACACATCGTAACAAAATAGCAGGAGGGCAGTAAGAAAGGACATTGACCTAAGATAATCAGTAAAATTCCAGATGGAAAATACATAAAACTGTTTTTTTTTGGGAACATGGTGGGTTTTTAGGATCTAGAATGCTGTACTTGAAATGGTATAATGTCCCAGAATACAATTTCGAAAGGGAGCAACGGAGTTACCCCTCCTCTCCTTATTCCTCCAGCAAAATATTTGTTTAATTGGCTATAAGGCACCTTGGGGAATTTCATTTTATTCCTTTATGGGTTGTGGGCATCACAAGACAAGGCAACATTTATTCTGCACCTTAACTCAGAGACTGATTCGTCAATTTCAAAGGACTGCAAACAATCTACAGGCCTGCTATGTATCTGGACCCATTCATAGGCCAGAACACCAATTAACCAGGCAATATTTCATGATACTCCGGTAGATTTATCATGAAATGATACCAGCATTTTATTCAAGATTTTGATTGATCAATTTTAAATTCCCATCTGCTTTTGAAGGATCTAGCCTCATAACTCTGGTTCATTAATCCAGGCCCTGGATTCTTTGTCCGGGCACATAATCCTGATGTCACTCATGGGGCACAAAACCTGTTAAAATTTCAGAGCCATAATTTCCAAGCTTGTAAAAACTGTTATTAAGTGCAGCAAGGCCCAGGAGAACAGTTACAGAAGGGCTCAATGCCAGACTCATTGTCCAAGTACTCTGTGAATTGTCATGGTCAGTACCTCAGGCAGCTAATCAAGTGCAGACCATCCCCATTCACGAGCTAATCAGCTAAAAATTGCTGTTCTGATCAATAGCCATGGGCCATTAGAATGCACCAGAATTAATGAAGCTCCTCCTTCCTCCCAGGAGCAAATTACTACAGAGGCTGGAATCTGTACTGAAAACAAAAAGTGCTGGAGATCACAACAGGTCAGGCAGCTTCCATGGAGAGAAAGCAAGCTAATGTTTTGAGTCCAGATGACTCTTCATCAGAGCTGACATGAAAGTGTGGAGGGCCACTTAATCTGAACAATCAACATCCTTTCTCCCCCAGCAGTCCACCCTTCCCACCCACCCCCTCAACCATTGCATAAATGCTGTCCCCTCCACACTTCCTGTCAGCTCTGATGAGGAGTCTCCATGGATGCTGCCTGACCCACTGTGATCTTAAGCATTTTTTGCTTCCTCCTTCCTTTCTTGCTTGCCACGTATCATGTGGATGTTTTGTTGGTCATGACTGAAGCCTGTCCAACCCGATGATTATAAGCAGGCAGCAAGTTCGTCCTTACCCGCAACATCAAGGACCACTCCAGGACCCAGCCTCTCTGCAAATATCTCCTTCCATTTATCTCAGACAGCTAATGTTCACTCCACAATGTAACCAAGCTGAAAATGGCTGTTTCGCTCTGGTTATTGTTTGAATTTTTGTTTATTGTAACATGTAATATATCTGTGAAGGTTATTGTACTTTGTTTTAACCTGACAACTTGGTTGTTGTACTGAAGACTATTGTATGCTGGTTACTTGAGCGATTTTGGGACTTTACCAATAAACATTCATGTGTCATAGCCTCATATCATGTATGATGTGTTTTGACACCAACACTTACCTGAATTTCCCCACACGTCTGTCACAGATCTGACTTGTAGCCCTAACAAATTTCAAAGGGGGAATGAGTCATCAGAGGAAAAAAACATTTGCAAAGCACTGCATTATGATATTATGTATGACAGGATATTATATCCTGAGGTCATTGAAGGTGCTGTGCAAATGAAAGTTATTTATATTAATTTAATGGTTGCTTTAAACAATTTAGAGTAAGTGAATTCTGGCTGTAGTGAAATAGTGCCCAGAAAATATGAAATGGGTGTGCTCAGCACTCATTACAGAGGAGCAATATATTATCATTTCCAGTCTGTGCCTTTCCGTGCATTCATCAAAGCCACCTGGAAGCATCCTACAGTGTGCATTAAATCCTCCCAGAAAAGTTTCAGAACAAAAGTATGGGAAAGCTTCAGGTTTGTCATCCAAGGACTATTTTGAATGACATGGTGACTCTGCTATTTCATCAAGCTGAGTGGTTGTGGGTCACTAATGGAATAGCCATAGGGGCAATGAAACCATCAATCAACCTCAAGGTGTCCGATCTCCATCCTGCGTGTGGCAATTTATTTGTTTGTCTCTTTTTATTTCTTTTTATGTGACTGTCAACCCTTGCAACTTGGTTAGTGATTGATTTTGTACAATTTTAGCCTACTGATTTACTGGGATGGAAAAAACAGTGAAAAATTATCCATCTCCTTCTGATTCTATGTACCATTTGTATCAAAACAATAGTGCAAAATCAATAAATTGTTGGAAGCAGTCACAAATGCTGGCATCCTAGCAATCACTGAACCTTAAATTATTTATAGTACGGAAAACCACAAAATGAATTTAATCTGATCTTTGACACATGTTATGAAAGGGTAGGGTGGGGAAAGTGTAATGAACAGGATGTAACTATCAATGTTATGAAATAAAAAGGATCTTTGGAACTATCCAGTAAGTCAAAAGGAAAAATCAGTAAAACTTGAGAATGATACATTTAGTCCATTCTGGCTTATATATTTCAAAACAGAGCTCCAGTATTGCCAGTTCATTCATTTATATACATTTCTGGTTTTATACTATATTTCCTTTCTGTCTTAAATATGTTTTTGTTTCATCATTAGAAATATTTTGTTAAGAGGTTACACTCCAGGACTTAAATGCTCAACTTCTTTCAATGAACCTCTCTGCCTCTCAAACCTGTTCTCCTTCAAGATACTTCTTAAGAATGGAAGACGTGTGCTGCAGAACTAGTTGAACCCCTAGCCAAACTGTTTCAGTGCAGGTCCAACATTTTCATCTACCTGAAAGTGTGAAAAAAATTCCAGATGCGTGTCATTCACAAAAATAAAACAAGACAAATCCATTTAGACAAATACCGCTCTATTGTTCTACTCTCGATCATCAGCAAAGTGATGAACGGGGTTATCAATAGTGTTTGAAAACAGTTAAAGCTCAGCAACAACCTGCTCATTGACGTCAGTTTGGACTCTGTCAGGGCCACTTAGATATTCAGTACAGCCTTAACTGAACTATGGATAAAACAGCTGAACTCCAGAGAAGCTCAAATGAGTTGGTGCAGTGTCACTTAGAAACGCCATTTGTTGGTGGTGGAGGGATTAAATGTTGAAAGGGGTGGATGATGTGCTGATCCAGCAGGATGCTGTGTCCTGGAAGTTGTTCAGTTTCTTGAATGTTATTAAGAGTTGCACAGATAGGCAGGTGAAGAATATCCCATCATGCTTCTGACTTGTATCTTCCAGATGGTGAACATGCACAGGGGAGAGAGAAATTGAGTTACTCACTGCAGAATTTCTAGCCTCTGCCCAATTTATATTTATGTCATTGGTCTAATGCAGTTTCTAATCATTGGTAACTCAATAATGGGGAACTAAATCATAATAATACCATGGAATGTCAAAAAGTGATGATTAGCCTTTCTTTTATTAGAGATATTTATTGCCTGTGGTACAAGTGTTACTTGACACTTATTAGACCAAGCCTCCATGCTATCCATTGCATTTGAACGTGAGCAGTTTCTGTCAAGTGGTGAATGGTGCTGAACATTGTACAATCATCAGTGATCATTCCCACAGCTGACTTTAGGGTGGAGGGAAGGTCATTGATAAAGTAGCTGAAGATGTTGGGCCAAGGATACTGCCCCGAGGAACCCCTGAAGTGATGTTTTGAAGCTGAGATGATTCAACCACAACCATCAACTTTTGTACTAGGTATGGCTCTAAAATGGGCTCCTTTTCCTCCTTGAATCCTATTGACATCAATTTTGTTTGATGCCAAACTCAGTCAAGTGTTGCCTTTTTGTCAAGAGCAGCCATTTCCACCATGACCTTTTAAAGGGCAATTTGAGATTGGGAATAAATGGCACACACGTTCCAGGGGCAATTTTATTTTAAAAAAAACTACCTTGTGACCAAGCATTTAGACACCTACCTGAATATCTTGTTTAGTAACTTAATGACAATTTTGATTTGATAACACTCCTGCCTGGTGCTTTAATATGTTACATTATCCCAAAAGGTGCAGTCTGAAATGTAACTTCTTGTGTGATTAGCACCCTGTGACTGATATACTCCCATTTTCTAATGGACCACTGACATTATCCTGTAAGTCATTACTTTTCAAGCAGGTTTTGTTTCCAACAAAGGTCCACAATTGGCAGAAGGCAGTATTTGGTATGTATTCAAACCCTTCACTTTCTTTGCCCATGATGTTCTAATGCATGCTGAGCATCAAGCAAGTTAATTGGTTTTGCTATGGATTCTGAATATTTAAGTTTCTAAATCATTTCCCGTCATTTTAGTTGAATTTATGTCTTCTTATTTAAATCTTCACAAATGCGAGGAATGTGTCTTTGAGAATTGAATTACATTTTAAATATTTACTTCAGAAACAATACAATGCTGATTGTGTGAAAAACCACAGAATTGAATAAACTAAGAAAGAACATGACTTAAATTAAGTAGCAGTTGTTCAGTGATTAGAGATCTAAGACCTTATAATACAAGACTGAGGCGTTTTGCAATTGAATTCAAATGTTCATCAGGAGAAATATTTCAAAGATATATAGCTGATATTCTAATGATAGCTACACCTATATAAAATTATCCTTCGAGGTTATTTCTATTTTAATTTCTCCAGTTGCCATTATAAAATATTGTCTTGAGGAACTACTAATTATTGTACATCAATAAAATCTTATCCTTTGTCATGCCATTAACTGTAATTATTCCCCAGTGTTTTGCTTTCATAATCATCGACAGTATAATTTTCCTTGGTCTACATCAGCTATGTTTCAATACAATTAAAAATCAAATATGTTCATTATGAATATCACAAACTATTCAGGTTTAGGATTGGTAGAAGCAGCTGCGATATCTTGATCCCGGCTTATGTTTTCCAAGATCGGATGAGAGCAGAAAGACACAGTTTAGCAGACTTGCTCATAAACCAAGGAGGCAAATTTGCCATGGTGCTGTTAAAAAAAAATCAAAGATACATTGTTTTTAAGAAAAGTGCAAAACTTATCCTTGCTGCAATTGATCCATCCACAGCTAACAACCACAATGGAAAAAAAATAACAAGATTCTTTTCAGATGTGACACCTACAAAATTAAATACAGCGCACAAAACCACTGTTTTGGTGCTCATGTAGGGGATAATAATTTATGTAAAGTAGCAGAGGACAGCCAACAATCATTGAAACAAGCAACCAGGAAATAATCAATAACTAAAGAAAAAATCAGGAAAACATACAGATTTCTGATTGACATCTAAAGTATGTGACTATAAGGTCAATCTCCCACCCCAAGAAATGTAATACCTCAGCGCTGCAGTAAGTTACATCAAGTCCGGCGTGTTTTGAATAATATTAAATATTAACTTTTCTTAATTTCTACATGAAATAATTTCTATAATATTCCTTGAGTTGTATGTGTGCTGTAACACTCTAACTATTATCCACTTCCTGTTTTCTACTAGACTTGAACACAATGTCTAAGGTTTTGGAGTAGATTTGTAGCTCGGGTTGTGGGTTTTGAGGTTGGTTGGCTCCCCGAGCTGGTTTGTTGTTCCGCAGACATTTCGTTACCATGCTGGGCAGCCTCCGATGAAGCATCGGTGTGTTTTCCCACCTGGTTTTTAAACTCTGGAGTCCATTGAACTGGATTGCCTCACTTCCGGTTTTCCTTTGTAGTGGAGTGTATATGGGGTTGAGTTCTATATGTTTATTAATGGCTTTCTTCGTGGATTGCCAGGCTTCTAGGAATTCCCGTGCCTGTCTCTGCCTAGCCTGTCCCAGGATTTTAGTGTTGTCCCAGTCGAATTGGTGGTTCTCCTTATCCATGTGGATTGAGATGAGTGAGTATTGGTCGTGTCTTTTTGTAGCCAGTTGGTGTTCATGTAGCCTGGTTGTTAGTTTCCTTCCTGTTTGTCCAATGTAGTGTTTCCCACAGTCTCTGCAGGGGATCTTATAGATGACATTGGTCCTGCCCAAGGTGGGGAGTGGGTCTTTAGTTCAGGTGAGCAGTTATCGTCGGGTTGATGTGGGCTTGTGTGCCACTCTGATGTCCAGCATCGTAGGAGTCTTGTGGTTAGTTCTGATGTGTTCCTGATGTAGGGTAGTGTGATGAGTGTGTCGGGGGGTGTAGTCTCTTTCTGATGCTGTTCGTGTAGGCATCTTCTGACCCAGTTTTTTGGATATCCATTATCCTTGAAAACCTGGAAGAGGTATTCTTCTTCCTCTTGGCGTAGTTCTATGTTGCTGCAGTGTATTGTCGAGTACGATGTCCATGATGCTGCACTACTGCCATACCGCAGGAGTACTGCCCTGTATTAGGTGTTGCCTTTCAGATGAGATGTTAGACCAATGTCCCATCTATCCTTTCAGCTGTAGGTAAAATATCTCATTGCACTATTTTGTAGAAATGCAGATGTGTTTTCAGCATTGTCCTGGAAAATATTTAGTCCTCCGCTGAAAGAAATGATCTGATTATTTACTTTGTATCTGGTCAGTAATCTTGCTAACCTGTGGAACAATCTCCAGCATCTGCAATTCCTATTATCTCTAACCTGTGGAACAATGTTGTGTAGAAATTAGCAACTACACCTAAAAAATATTTTAGAATGTTGTAAACAGAAAATGCTAATGGATGAGTCTGACGTTGCAGCAGGCATGATCTAAATACATGTTTTTTAAAGTCAATATTCCATTCTCTATCTTTATGAAACTAAGGAAATGCGAATCCCCTTTGAAATGTATTTTAAAATTTTCATCTTTTCCATTCAAATCTCCCCAATGGCCTTACCCCTTCCTATCTCTGTCATATCCTCAAGCCCCAAAACCCTCAAAGATATGTAACAAAAACAGAATGTGCTGGAGAAACTTAATAGTTCTGGCAGCATCTATAGAGAGAGAAAAACAGAGTTAGAATTCGTGTCAGCTGACAAAGGGTCATTGGGGAGGGAGGGTACTCCAGGATTTTGATCCAGCAACATTGAAGGAAGAATATATAGTTCCAAGTCAGGATGGTGAGTGGTTTGGGCAGGGACTGGCAGCTGGTAGTATTCCCATTTATCTGCAGCTCTTGTCCAAAAAGATGTTAACAGTCATGTATATGGAACATGTTATTGAAAGTTCTTAGGTGAATTTCTACAGTGTGTCTGGTAGATAGTACACAGTGCTGCTACTCAGCATCGGTGGTGCAGAGAGTGGATGTTTTTAGATGTGGTGATAGCCAAGCGATTTCTTTGTCCTGGATGGTGCTAACCTTCTTGAATGCTGTTGGAGCTCCACTCATCCAGGTAAGTGGCTAGCATTCCATCAGTCTGCTCATTTGGGCATTGTGGATGGTGATCAGGCTTTGGGGAGTGGGGGGGTGCGTTACTTACCACAGTATTCCTAGCGTCTCAGCTTCTCTGTGGCCACAGTACTTATGTGACTAGTCCACTTCAGTTTCTGGTCCATGGTAACCTCCAGTTTATTGGTAGTGATTTGGTTTGATTTGTTTTGCTTTACTTTGATTTGATTTATTATTGTCACATGTACCAAGATAGAGAAAAACTATCGTATTGTGCACTAACCAGTGCCAAATTCCAGCTCCCTCCCTCAGGCAAGATAGCGGAAGGGTAAGTCCCTCCATTCGGAGTTCCACTCTTCTCGCCAGTTCTCTTGCTCTTCCTTTCATTGTCCTTCCTTTTTTTGTCTCTCTTCTTATCTCTATCTCTGTAGTAATTCTAGCCACCCCCCTCCATCCCTTTTAACTACCTACCTAAGGAGTCGAGAAAGGACGGGGCCACAACCGGGAACCACTTGGTCGGAGCTGAATGCGTGAGTTGTGGCCTGTAGTGACAGCGGATCAAGCATGGGCTGGTGGGATTGGGCTGATGAGGCAGCAGTGGCAAGATCAGGCTGGTGAGATAGCCCAAAAGAAGGGTTGGAAAGCCCGGAGCAGGATTCTGGCAGAGACATGGCGAGAAGTGGAAAGACTGGAGCGGGACTCTAGTGAAGGCATGGCGAGGGCTGGAAAGCCCAGAGCGGGATTGCAGCAGTGGAAAGGAAAGTTGGGCTATCTAAAGTTTTTTTATTATCTTATTCTAAGTTAATGTGAATGGCACCTTGAATGTACAGTGAAAGTACACATTTTTCACTGTATTTTTACAATAAATACACGTGACAATAAATGATTCAATAACTAGACAAATCATACCTTAAAACAAGTACATCAGCCAAATGCAGAATATAGTGACACAGTATTGAGAAGGTGCAGGGAAAGATCAAGTCTAACATATGAAAAGTTCATTCAAAAGTCTGAAAACAGCAGGGAAGAAGCTGTTCTTAAATCTGTTGGGGATAAAAGGTACTGCAGATGCTGGAGAATCCAAGATAACAAGCATGGGGCTGGATGAACACAGCAGGTCAAGCTGCATCATAGGAGCAGGAAAACTTGACGTTTCGGGCCTAAACCCTTCATCAGAAATAGGGGAGGGGAAGAGGGTTCTGAAATAAATAGGGAGAG
>JAHRHZ010000266.1:13692070-13712270 GCA_024137785.1 Ginglymostoma cirratum
AGGGTCTAGGCCCGAAACGTCAAGCTTTCCTGCTCCTGTGATGCTGCTTGGCCTGCTGTGTTCATCCAGCTCCACACCTTGTTATCTCCTGTGCTTTGTAGAGTTCCTTGATGCCACACTTGGTTGAATGTGGCCTTGAAGTTGGGACAGCCACTCTCACCAGACGTCTGGAATTCAGCTCTGTTGTCCATGTTTGGACCAAGGCTATAATAAGTTCAGGAGCTGAGTGACTCTGGGGTACAAAACCAAGGTTATTGTTTAACAATTTCTGCTTGATAACGCTGTTAATGACACCTTCCATCACTTTACAGATGATTGGGAATAGAATGAATGGGCACTAATTGGTTGTGTTGGATTTATTCCACTTTTTGTGTACAAGAGATACATTTTTTCACGTGGTTGGTTAAGTCTCAGTATTACAGCTGCTCTGGAAAAGCTTGGCTAGGTGCACGGCAAGTTCTGGAGCACAGGTCTTCTGTGTTATTTAGTAATGTTATCAGGACCCATAACCAGTGCCTCCAACCATTTCCTGATATCACATGGAATTAATCAAAGTGGCTGAAGACTGGCATTTGTGATGCTGGGGACCTGTGGAGGAGCTTGAGCTGGATCATCCACTTGCACCATTGGCTGAAGTTGTGGATGCTTCTTATCCTTTGCACTGATGCACTGGGCTCCTCCTTTATCAGGGATGTTCGTAGAACTTCTTCCTCCTCCAGTGAGGTGTTTAATCATCCACCATCATGCACGACTAGATGTGGCAGAACTACAGGGCTTCGATCTGATTCATTGGTTGTGGAATTGGTTGGCTCTCTCTATTACTTGCTGCTTATATTGTTTGGCATGCTAGTCTTGTTTTGTATTTTCTCTGGATTGATTCCTCAGCTGGTGCTGCACCTGGCATGCCCTCCTGCAATTTTCAATGACCCAGAGTTAATCCCCTGGCTTGACAAACCTGATTCTTATGACCCAAAGACTCGTATGCCTAACAAGAACACATCTAAACACTTCTTAAATGTTATGAGCATTTCTGCCTCTACTACCATAACAGGCAGTGAGTTCCAGATACTAACCACTCTGATTAAGAAAGAATTCCTCACAATTTCTCTCAACCTCCTTTGATTTACTTAAATCAATGCCCTCTGGTCGTTGATCGCTGCACCAAAGGGGAAAAGTTCCTTCCTTGCCCATATTTGGCCTGATGCCATGAGACTTCACGGGGTCCTGAGTCAATTTGAAGGCCTGCTAGGAAAACTCCTTCCTGATTTGATACCACTGTGCCACCACCTTTGCTTGGTTTGTCCTTCCCATGGGCAGGACATATCCCGAATGATGATGGTAGTTTTCTGGTCTTTGTGTGTTAGGTATGCTTCCATGTGTACAACAATGGCTACTTACAGCATAAGGATTGAAGCAGTTCAAGTGAGAAGCTCACCGCCAACTTCTCAAGGACAACTAGGGACAGGTAATAAATTCTCGTCCTGCCAGCGATGTCGATGTCCTACAAATGAATTTTTTAAAATAAGTCACACTGTTGTTTGACTGGTTTGTGTGACTGTTCCCCCAGTTTTGGCACTATACCCCAGATATTAGTAAGGATGGCTTTGCAGGGTCAACAAAGTTGCTTTTTCTATTGCAATTTTCAGTACCTAAGTTGGGACCAGGTGGACCGTACATTTTTATTCCTTTTTTTTGTCCTTTCTGACAGTTGATACAACTGAGTATCTTGTTAGGCCATTTCCAAGGGCAATTAAGAGTCAACCATATTGTTCTGAGGAAGGGTCACCGGACCCGAAACGTTAACTCTGTTTTCTCCTCCACAGATGCTGCCAGACCTGCTGAGCTTTTCCAGCAACTTTGTTTTTGTTCCACATTGTTGTGGGTCTGGGGTCACATGTAGGCCAGGTAAGGAAGGCAGGGTCCCCCACACCAGACATTAGTGAACCAGATCATTTTCCAATAATTGACAATGGTTTCACAGTCACCTTTAGACTTTTCATTCCAGATTTTTATTGAATGCAGATCCCATAGTCTGCATTGGTGAGATTCGAACCTGGGTCCCCATAACATTACATGAGTCTCCAGATTACTGGACCAGTAACAATACCACTCAGTCATTGCGTTCCCCAAAAACCCATAAATATTCACAAAAGCATGTTAAAAAATAACTCAAAATTAACTCTCCCTGTAGGTCGTGATTAATGAGGTAACTACTACTTCAAGTCATCATTAAAATGCAATAAATCATGTGCAATTAACATGGCAAAGGACCTTGAAAAATGATATTCTGATTTTAAATAACTCACCCTGGGATTTCATAGACTGTCGAAAAATTACACCACTGTAAAGGAATGCTGAACATTTCCTAGCTATTTATATGGCATCCTCGTTAGGACGGTTATAGGTTAATAGCTCACATTAGATAAAATACAGATTTTAGGTCAAATTACACAGTGAGAGAACAGCTTAAACAGCTCTGCACCAAAACTAAATCAAAGATAAATTGTTATCAAGCACCTGGCTCGCTTTGCATTCTACTTTTAATATATTAAACAAGAGTTATACTTCTTAAAAATAGACCCCAAGAGGTGGATTTGCTTTTCAGCAAATGGTGAAACATAGAACAATACACCAGCTTTGTGACTTTAGACGATTTGGGAGTAATTATAAAAGAGAGTAAGACATTGGTGGGAAAATGATTCCAGTAATTGGTAATTTAGAGAATTTCCTTGTAATTTGATGGTCTCGATTGTTGTTGAGTCTTCGAAATGATACCTGAATGAAGAAATTGGACAGAATTTTTAGATCCTTAGTAACCTCAGCTTGAGTGAAATAAATCTGCTGAGTTTTCCAGTCAAAGTCTTTCCCCAGTAGGTGATTCAAATTATTAATTGTGACTTCTACTGATCCCGTTACAGATGCATGGCTTCGGGATAACATGGATTGGGATGTGAATCTTGAAGGGTACAGAACACTTAGGGAAAACAAGAAACCAGCAAAATTTACTTGTAGAAGGCTGCTGGCTCTGTCAGTTAATGAGATATTAGTACATTAGAGAGGAATGACCTAAATTCACAAAACTAAGATCTAGAAACAGTTTGGGTGGCGATGAGAAATAATAAAGGCAATAAGTACAGGGCCTCTGACTCTGTTGGGGTACTCGAACAGGATGGTAGAGTGGACCATAAAGGAAGAAGTCATACAAGCTTTCAGAAAGACATTGCAATGACCATCGGTGATTTTCATCTACATATCAACTGGAAATGTCAGATTGTAAAAAGTAACCCAGATGAGGAGTTCAAAGAATGTTTTTCAGACAGTTTCTTAGAAAAGCAAGTTCTGGAGCTGACAAGAAAGCAGACTATACCAGACTTGGTATTGTGTAATGAGGTAGGATTAACATTTGACCTCATTGCCTCAGTAGTATTTTGCATAATGTGATTGAATTTTACATTCAGGCTGGGAGAGAGAGAAATGAGTCCAAATCTATTTTTGTTTAAATTTAAATGATGGGACGAATTATGAAGGCATAAAAGTAGTGCTTGCTGAAGTGAATTGGCAAATTAGGTTAAAGGATAAGTCAGTAAATATACAGTGACAGGCATTAATTTCCGAAGGACAGACCTCTGTGAGCTAGAAAAGTTAAAGATAAGATCAAAATAAAAAAAAACTCATTGCCCATGCATGGTTTCCATCCGTTTGCTTCTCATTCATGAGTTGATCAAGATGTGCCTTAAATGTTGCTAATGCATCTGCTTCCAGCACCCCCACTGGCAGTGCCCATCACCCTCTGTGTAAAAGATTTTCCACACACTTCTCCCCTAAACTTTCTCGCTCTCACCTTGAATCCCCTTGTACATGACCTTTCTAACTTAGGAAAAAGGCTCTGATGATTCACCCTATCTATGCCTCTCATAATATTGTAGATCCCTAACAAGTCACCCCCTCAGCCTCTGTTTTTCCAGCCAAAACAATACAGATTTCTCGAAACTCTGCTCATGCCTAAGACCCTCCAGATTGGGAAACATCCTGGTAAACCGCCTCTGCACCCTCTCCAAAGCATCCACATCCTTATGGTAGTGTGGCAAGCAGAACTGCATAAAATATTCCACATGTGGCTTAACTAAAGTTTTATATAGTTGTAATGTAACTTGCCAACTTTTGTATCCAATGCCCTTCCCGATAAAAGTAAGCCTGCTGTATGCTTTCTTGATCCGTGATGTTGCCACTTTCAGGGATTAATGGATCTGTACACCCAGATCCCCCGGCATGCCAATGTTCCTAAGCGTTCTGCCACTTATTTTATAATTTACACTTGAATTTGATCTTCCAAAATGCATCACCTTGTATTTGTTCAGATTAAACTCCATCTGCCATTTCTCAGCCCAAATCTGAAATCTATCTACATTCTGATTTATCTTTCGACAATCTTCCTCACCATCTGTAACTCTGCTAATTTTGGTGTCATCTGCAAACTTACTCATCAAATCATCTAGTTTCCCTCCAGATCATTTATATATATTACAATTAACAAATATCCCAGCATTGATCCCTGTGGAACACCACTAGTTACTGATCTCCATTCCGAAAACGTCCTTCCCTCACTACTCTCTGTCTTCTATGCCAAGCCAGTTCTGTATCCATCTAGCCAGCTCGTCTTTGATCCCATGAAACTCTACCTTCTGTACCAGTCTGCCATGAGGTACCTTCTCAAATGCCTTACTAAAGTCCATGTAGACAACATCCACTGCCCTTCCCTCATCAATTGTTCTTGTCACTGCCTCAAAAAACTCAATGAAGTTGGTGAGACATGACGTTCCCTGCACAATTTCATGCTGCCTATCACTAACAAGTCGGTTCACTTCCAAATGTGAATAAATCCTGTCCCTCCGTATCTTCTCCAACACCTACCCCACCACTGATGAAAAATGTTAAAAGCTACAGCAGGGAACTTGGTTAAGTGCAAGTTAATCAGACTGTGTCAGCATAGCATTTAAACACTCTTCAGCGTTAGGTAGGATTGCGGATTTGAGGTGTCAACTATTGAAACCCTATTTTGTAGCCAATAACCATAGCCAGACAAAGAGCTGGGAACACAAGTGAAATTCTGTCACAATTTCAACTTTATTACTTGATTTGTGGACACAGTTTCAGCAGAATCTCAAAAATACAGGTAACTAAGATAATAATGTGGTGTACATTTGCAATATTAAAGCTATATTTAAAGATCTATATACTCACACAAGTATATTACTAAATCATCCATATGAACTGGTATCACCTGCTCTGAAGTGGCTGGCCAGGCCACTTCAATGTAAGAGTCGTTTTCTTGCTTGTAACTTCTTCACAAAACTTAATGTGTCGTTAACATTGATGTTCAGTTACAGCACGACTTGTTTTTAAAGCCTTTTTTCTGAGGCTTGCAAATTGGCTTGAGTCAACCGCAAGTGCTGACCACTGTTTGCAGATGTGGCAATCAGCTTTTGGTTAAGACATAATCTCGGTTTACAATTAAATCTTCTTTTATTTAGTTGTGAGGCTTGATCTCCTCTTGCAATGATCTCATTGTTGCTGGTTGCTTATTTTATTATCAGCCTGACTTTACAGCTCTCTGTCAGAATTGATTATTTCTGACTTTCTGTGAGGCATGTCCAGGCATGTCTTGAAGTTTGTATACCAGCTTTACCACTTTTCCCATCATGCTCTGAAATATGAGCTTAACCAAAGGGTGTATGACTATTACAATCAGATTAATGATCTTATTGAATAGCAGAGCAGGCTTGAGGAGCTGAATGGCCTTCTACTGCTCCTTTTTTGTATGATCATATCTATAAACAAATAAGGTCACATCAGGATCAATAGCTGCAATTATATTAAAACAATTCTTGAGCTATTGGTATTGCTAGCAATAATTGCTCTGATTGCCCTTTGTTGGGATGGCCTTTCTCAATCCTTTCCACCACACTTAATTCTGGGAAACAAGAAGGTGATCAACTGTCATCCATAAAGTGGATCTCCCCACCACAATTTTCCAGCCCACTCCCATGGAGTGGGAGGAGCATTACATTCCACACTAGCCCTGTGGTATGATTCCATGGCTCCACTACCTCTTGTTGTGACTGAATTACTTATTGTGACTGAAGCTTCAGTCATCCAAAAACTAGCAATAACTTTCCAGACTGTGTCCAGTACTATCCCTGAGGTCAATCTTGACTTTCTTCAACTGGTGTTAATAGGCATTAACGACTTCAAAATGAGGTTAGTATTTTGCTTCAATTAACTATTACCATGTGACAGCTTTGTGTTAAGAAATAACCCAACAACTGCTGCTCCTTTGAGTTTATGAACTTCGTATAATCTGCAAATAATGGTACAATGACAATCTTTCTACTTTGCATCGACTCTTTTTTCAGATAAACTCCAATTAATGCCACACCCCCACTTTTTCCTTGTAATCCTTGCAATGATTTTCCTCCCCTAAGTATTCATCTAATTCTCTTTTGAAAGTCACTTTTGGGCCTGCATTCATCACCTTATTAGGCTGTGTATTCTAATTTCTAACTGCAAGCTGCATAAAGCAATGCTTTTCCTCATGCAGCCTTCGAGGCTTTTACCAATCCTTTTAAGTGTGTCCTCAGATAATCGAGCCACAGTCATTGAAAACTTTCTTTCCTTCTTCACTCGATCTGAATGCTTCAGAATTTTAAACAGGTCTATCCAATTTCCTCTTCCCAACCCTTCTAGGCGAACAGCCCTAGCTTTTTTAATCTATCCATGGAAATGTAATCCTTCCTGTCTGGAACATAGTAAAATCTTCTGTACTCTCGCCAAAGCCTTCAAGTCTTTCCAAAAGTGAGGTGCCTATATTTGGAGAGAGAGATAACAAGGTGTGGAGCTGGATGAACACAGCAGGCCAAGCAGCATCATAGGAGCAGGAAAGCTTGACGTTTCGGGCCGAGACCCTTCATCAGAAATGGGGGAGGGGAAGAGGGTTCTGAAATAAATAGGGAGAGGTGGGAGGCAGATAGAAGATGGATAGAGGAGAGGCGGAGGTGGTGGAAAATCTACTCAACGTCCAAGCGTGAGCGGTATTCGTTGATATGTGGGTGGACTAAGAAAGGTGATGTGGCTGTAGTACCTGGTTTGCTTCAGGACATGGTCGAGCAGTTTCAAGGCCGAAGAGATTATGAGAGAGTTGCAGTGGGAGAGAGATCCCCTGAGGTTTGTCCGGAAGGAGGAGGGTAATCAAGCTGGGGTATATTTACTATACCGTTGATGAATAAATTATATATGCATATATGAATTTTAAGCAGTTTGTAATTTACTTAATGAGACTGGGTGTGAAGACTATTTCTGTTTGTTCTCACATTCTCACATTCTGATCACTTAATCTAAACTATCAACGCCCATTCTCCCCCAGCACTCCATCCTGCTTCCCGCTCCTCTCCCCAACTATTGCATAAATGCTGCCACTTACACACTTCAAGTCAGCTCTGAAGAGTTATCTAGACGCAAAATGTTAGCTTTCTCTCTCTCCGCGGATGCTGCCTAACCTGCAGTGATTGCCAGCAATTTTTGTTTTCAGTTCAGATTCCAGCATCTGTAGTAATTTGCTCATACCTTTCTGCTTGTTTGTTTTGTCTGTCCAGAATGTCTGTTCTGCCAGCTAATTAGCCAGAAATGTTAATGTTAACTCCAACCTGCAATCCCCATTGATCCTGGGATTCTCATGCCTCTCTCACTTTCTTTCACTGAGAATGTTGAGGTTGAATTATAAGGCATACCGGCATCCAATTGTATTAAGGTTGCTGACAGCATTGTGGAATTCTGAAGGCGACATGATTTACACCACATTATGTATATAGTGAATAATGGGGGATACCCTGTTCTGGAGTAGGGAAACTTTCAATGATAACCAGGCATAAAAAGATGTTGTGTAATAAGTTAAAGGTATTTTTAATGGATAAATGATGAGTGCACATTGTCTTTTAAGGAATAAATGGCCATTAAATTGAAAAGCGATTGAAAATGGAAAATTCTTCAGATGTATTAAAGTACACTATCCACTGGATAAAGCATTGTTCTGCACATGACAAATACTGAAATTCAGTTTTCATTCTGCCAACTGTCGCTGTGCTCCATTCTGTTCATTGAATGAAAGCTTGTCATTATGCTTCACTGTTTTAAACCTTTAACAGATGGTTGAGCTCTTTCAGTGATGACAAGGACTTTAATACATTCAGCTGAAGGTTTGGTTTTCAGTTATGAAATAAAATCTCAGCATGTTTGCCTGAAATCCAGAAACAAATATCAGATTCATCTTAGCAAGGCACCTGTCAGTTTATGAGACAGTAGGAACTGCAGATGCTGGAGAATCTGAGATAACAAGGTGAAGAGCTGGATGAACACAGCAGACCAAGCAACATCAGAGGAGCAGGAAGGCTGACGTTTCGGGCCTAGACCTTTCTTCATTTTCTGAAGAAGGGCCTAGGCCCAAAATGTCAGCCTTCCTGCTCCTCTGATGCTGCTTGGCCTGCTGCATTCATCCAGCTCTACATAGTGTTATCGCACCTGTCAGTTTATTTCAATTGGCACTTGTGTGGGCCTCTAAGAGAATAAAATATTTTGAGTAGTTTTTCAACGGCAATTTGTTAATTTTGACAACTTCATAAGCATCTGACAGACTTTCTAATGTTATTATAGAACCCATGAGTTCTGTCCATTGTGGACACTAGATGAGCCTCCAATGAGGCACCGAGAAAACAAGGTGTTTAGTCAGAATTTAGGGATGTGTTTCATAGGAGAGAGAACAATGAGGCATGGTGTTAAAGGGGAGAAATGGAAATATCTGGGGCAATATGACATAGAGTGGTTGAGGATTACAGAGGTTAATACTCAACTACAGAACTAGGTAAATGTTCCACTGAATAGAGCAAGACCTTATAATCTCCCCAACTTGGCATCTACCTACCTCCTTTTTGGCAAAGGACTGCTTTTAGCCCTGAATTAAGCCTACTTGAGAATAGTGCGGAGGATCCAAGATCACAATGTTAGTAAATTTCCCAGCATGTCCACCTCATAGGGGACAACCATAACTTAAGACTTCTCTTTAGGCTTCCTTAATATTTATTGAACATATCATGGCAGAGTTTTCAACTTGTTTTACATGTGGTGGTAAGAGAATGCAAGTACTGAAATGGTGTATAATATTGGATCCAATATTATACCTTAGTTATGGTGACCAGGGATCGATCTTAGAAATGACTGACATCAGTGCCCTTGCTCCTTAAAGACATATATCAAGCTGCATTTATTTTAAAGCCACCCCTTGTTTATCACCACTTGACACTCAGTCCATTTAAGACCTGCATGATCTTTTATGTGTTCATCTGGTTTTCCCGAGTACCAATGGATCTCAATAAAACTATATGTGCAGCGGGGATCTAAAAATGGCATTCCAGTTCTTTGACTGCATTCACAGATCTGCTAATCCCACTGCCCTTTAAATTAATGGAAAAACACTAAAAATCAAGGAAGAAATTTTGTACAAGAATTTTGAGTTGCCAACTGCAATCCATTATGGATTGACATTTAAACAAAACATACAACTGTGAATGCCAAAAATCTGAAAGAGAAACAGAAATTGCGATGGAAACTCAGCAGGTCTGGCAGTATCTGTGGAGGAAAAGTATTGTTGATGTTTCAAGTCCAGCCTGTTCCAAAGAAAGGTCACTGGACTCAAAACCTGTACTCTGCTTTCTCTCCACTGATGCTGCCAGGCTTGCTGAGTTTCTCCAGCAATTTCTGTTTTTGTTCCGGACTGACAGTTACTTCATAAACCATAGTAGTGAGTCTAAAACAAAATTTCAAACCTTAACCTCAAGACCAAAGTTCAGTGCAAAAACGATATCACTGCATCCGAAAATGCTTAGTGGGACTTACAAAAAATTTCTATCCATTATCAGTCGTGCAATCTGCCTCATTGGAGGAAGGGCCATGTTTACATTTTGATCTCTCTCATCTGTGGAACACTGAATGAGGGAGCATTCCAGGGAATACTCTATTTTGTTTGATATGTCTGCAACCAAAAATTTCTGAAAAAAATGTGTTTGTCTCTGATTTTCCTTATGTTCAGTGTTCCAATCCTATTGCTCCTCCTTTTAATGCATTCTAAACACTAAATGAATGGAAACAAACTAGGCTTGTGGATATAGAGGCTGAAATCACATCCTGAAATTGGGAAATGAATGACCTCGTACACACTGTGTGAGGAATTGCCAAAGATGACCAAATTAGGGAGTGCATCTGCTTTAAAGAGATGGTCAAATGGGTGCTTAGACCAGAAGCATGTTGATGACTATTGATGAATTACAAACCTGGAGAGACTGCAACTCTGAATTGATCCAGTTTCTTGGCTCGGCGTTATTCTTGCTTGAGGCCTGTTATTCAGTCATCAACATAGATATTAAGAAGTTTTTGAAACTAAAAACAAGTCATGTGTAGAAAAAAATCTGTTCAGGTATAAGCTGCCAAAGTGTGACTTGTACTTGTAGTATATTAGTTTTGTCCTTCAAGTATTCTGATCTGAGAATCAGAATAACCGCCAACACATAGTCCTTGTAGTTTATTTATCATAGCTAAGTATTTTGCTGTGAAAGGATGGAGGTGTGATTAGCAAGAGTAATGTGCTCAACATAATGGAAAATACTGGAATACCTGGATGTAAAACAAAATTGTAAAATTCCTGGCTGTAAAATAACATTGTCTGAGCAGGGCCACCTGGGAATGTATATTTAATTATCAAGCAGCTATCTGATTAATCTTTCTTCTTAGATTCTATCATGTTATCTTTTCATTGTCAGTTGGCGTTTCCTCAGGCATGACATTTAAAGAGCCAGGCTGCATCAGCCTAAGTGGTAGGTTTATTTGATTTGGCTAAGTTCTCTTGGAATATTATTTTTAGGCACCATTGAATTAGAAAGTGAATGGCATCAAGTGTCACAGACTTGTTGATGTGTAATGTGGCTTATTGGAGGTGGTGACGCATTTCATCGTGTCCTCAATTCTACTCTCCTATCTACCCGTCTATACGTTTTGACTCCCTGGTTAATTACGTATTATATAATTCAGCCTTCAGAATATCTAGTAACACAGCTACCACGACTTTATAAGGATGAAAATTCCACAGATTAACAATCACCTGACAGAGAAACAAAATGTTTGTCTTAGTCTTATTTGTAAAATGTGTCTTGAAATTCAAGTCTCTACCCAATGAAACCCGTTACAATAATGTTGTAGGCAACAAAGATAAGTGCATAGTTCTGTTATAAAAATAGAACAAAACAGTTTAGACCTCCTTTCAAGAGGCAGTTATTATTTGATTCAGTTTATCATAAGTGCCTGTGACATTTTATACACTTTTCATTCACACCAAATGTTGTAAATGTGCTCATTAAAGTGGAGACAATCAATTATTTCCATAACTTCAAACAAAATTTCTATAGTTATTACTGAAGACATTCAAATAGCTCGGACAGACCATGATGAGTTATTTCACTAGAATTACTTAATATCTGCTCAAGTCATTAACTGCAAGTAATTTGAAATCGCAAAAAAATTAGATTAATACACTCACCAGATTAGGACGATTGAAATTCCATGGATGAAAGTGGATTTCACAAAGAATTTAGTTTTTCAAAATATAACACAAATGGATAATGCTCCTTTTGATTCTTTCCCATTTCATTAGATCTCTCAGTTTGGACAATTCTTTCATAAGATACTAATCTTGCTGTTGTCAGGACTTAATTTCTCAGGGGTATGTTTAACTATCTGCCTAAATTAACTAGTGGATTAAATGATACACAACATGAGAAACAACTCCCAGATTTTTCAGTTCCCAGATAGTTGTTGTCTCTGTATGAATCAAGGGCTTTTAGGGAATTTGAAAATAAATTACATTGCAGACGATTGATAAAGAAACCTCAGGCACGTTAAACAGAAAAACAAAATTAGCCTGAAGGATATTCAAGGTCTCTAAAATATGATAAAGTTTGCAATGTTGAGAAATCTTTCTATTTAGATTGTTTAAAGTTTGTGGTCAATGACAATGATCCTTAAACTTAAGATGAAATCAATTTTTTTAAACATTTTTCCCCTATTTGTTTAACTTTGTTTATAATTTCATGAGATGTGGACCATCACCAGAAATGCCAATATTTGTTGTCGATCCTGAATTACGTTTGAACTCAGCAACTTGCTGTTCCAGAAAGTCAACCAATTTAGAATCAATCACATTATTCACCTGCAGACATTGGACTTGAAACGTTAACTCTGTATGTCATTCCACAGATGCTATCACACTGAAATGATTCCACAGAGGCCAGCATCTCATCACCAAGTCACCCTTTATTTAAATGTGGAAAGTCCTTGACACTGATCCCGCTCCCTCAGAGCCAGATCTCAGATTGAACAGAACCTTTGACACTCCAGTTCTTAGCTGTTAGCAAGGGCTCCCAGATTGGATCAGGTTAACATTCCCAATCAGGGAACCGATATTCTATGAGGTCCATGTGGCTGACCTCATTGCAATCACTCTATCCCTCCCCCTCTGAGTCCAGGCCTTGTGTCTGGCATTGGCATTCCTGACGCCACTTCACTCTCCCTCGCTGGTCCATGAAGATGAGATGTAACTTGGTAGGAAATCTTCTCCCGATTAGCAACTCTGCTGGAGCTGTCTCTGTAGTTGCATGATAGGTGATAATACATTCAAATAGGAGTAAGGGACAGTTTGGTATCGAATCAAACTGTAGGCTGAGATAACAAGGTGTATAGCTGGATGAACACAGCAGGCCAAGCAGCATCAGAGGAGCAGGAAGGCTAACGTTTCGGGCCTACACCCAACTGTAGGCTGTTTCTTTAAGCCTGCCTTCAAAGTTTGGACTGCTCCTTTTACCAGACCATTGGATGATGGAAGGTATTGATCTGTCCTTATATGTTGAAAACCATTCAATTTTAAGAAATACCTAGATTCCCTGCTGGTAAACAATGGCCCATTATCTGTGACCAACACATCCGGGAGTCTGTGTATTACAAGAGATTCATACAGTTTTTCTATCATCTTCCCCGTGTTTGATGAATGAACTCCATGCACTATCAGTCACTTTGAATGGGGGTCCACAATGACTAAGAAAATTGAGTCCATGAAAGGTCCTGCATAGTTGAAGTGTAACTGAGACCAAGCTTTACCTGGCCATTCCCAGTAATGCGGGGGAGCTGCCAGTGATAATTTCTGTCCTTGTTGGCACTCTGGGCACAACCTCACCAATGTGGCTATGTCTTCTTGCAAACCTGGCCACATCCATAACCTCTTGCCAACATCTTCATTTTGGAAACCCTTAGATAACCCAGGTGGAGTTCAGCCTGTATCTGGTGATGATCCTTGCTTGGGACAATCACCCTTGCTCACCATAATGATACGCCATCCTCTACTGTGATCTGCTATCTCTGGATCCAAAAGGTTTCAGTTCTGTTTATGATGGCCCTTCGGTTTGCCCCATCACCACCAGCTGTTTCAGTTTTGCCAGGATCAGATCCTTCTGTGTCCAAAGTCTGATACTGTTAGCTGTGACTAGAAGTGTCTCCAGAAAGTTTAAAACCATTATGGACTCTTCCATTGGCAGCAGCACCAATGATTTATCTACCTTTGCTACTTAGCCGCCTGGACAGTTTTCCTACTTGTAATTATACACACTTAGTATTAGAGCCCTCTGCTAAATTCAGCCTGAAGCTGTGGGCGGCACTCCCTTGCCCTCTTCAAGTCAGCTTAGCAGGGGTTTGTGGTCTGTTATTGTTACAAGTTTATATCTGTAAAGGTATTGGTGGAACTTCCTGACTCCAAGTATGACTGCCAAACCTTCTTTCTCTATGTGAACATATCTAACCTCTGCATTCGCCAAAATTTTAGATGCTCAAGATAATTGGCATTCCTCTCCATTGGGCCACCTGTGAGTTAATACTACCCAGATGGAATAAGGGGAGGCATCATGCGTCAATACCAGATATCATTTGGGATCATAGTGTGCCAACACCTCAGAGGATGATAGCTGTTTCTGCACCTCCCTTGAGTGAGGAAATGCAATTGCCTTCACTCAAGTGGTGTTCCCCAACCTCAGTTGGACTGGAAACACATGTCCTCATGAAAGTCAGACTCCTAATTACTAAAAAAGCTGCGGGTCCACAAGGTGTCAGGTGAATTACTCATTGCTTTACCTCTGCCTCAATGTAATTTGCCCAGAAAAGATTTTTTCCACGTACTGGGCCCAGTCTTCGACAGCAGAATCAAACATGTCAAGCTTCCCAAATAATGGCATGATGCCAGAAATGCTTACCCCAACACTAAGATGACTGTTGTGAGCAATTTTCTTCAGGAGCGTGCATTTCTCTCATCACCAATGAAATAACTCCACAGAGGTCAGTATCCTGTCACCAAGTCACCCTTTATTTACACATCGATGGTCCTTGACACTGATCCAGCTCCCTCAGAGCCAGCTCTCAAAGTGAACAGGTTGTCTGACACTCTTGTTCTTGTTTATCAGCTTGGGGTCCCTGATTGGATCAGGTTAACAGCTGTAATCGGGGAACTTATTTTCCGTGAGGCCCACTTGGCTGACCTTGTTACAGTCACTATAAATATCTGTTGAGTTTTTTCCAGCATTTTTTCTGTGTATTTCAGATTTTTCAGCATCTACAGCATTTTTCTATAATGTTACGGTAGATCTAGTCATAGATAAGGTAAGGCTGGTGAATTTCCTTCTCTCAAGGGCATTAGTGAACCCGATGGATTTTTTACACCAATTAAGGGTACCTCCTTATTCCCCGTTACTGAGCCTAGTTTTATGTTGCAGATTTTTTCATTGAACTTAAATTTTACAAGCTGTGGGATTTGGAGCCATGTTCCTCGAGCATTAGCCTTGGCTTCTTGAATGCTAACCCAAGGATATTATAACTAACATACTGTCTCCCATACTATAGATAGCAGAGAAACAAAGTGATGCAAAGTCAAGACCACAAATACTGCAAATACTGCAAACACTGATCAAGCTCAAAGCTTCTAGAAAGGGAAAGATTGCTGAAACTTTTGCAGTTTACTAATCCAAATGGATTTTCCATCTAAAACAAATTTGTGTGCGGGATCTGGAAATCACTAGTGCATCTTTGTGATAGCTCATGTTATGATAGTCTGACTTCTGTCTCTGTACTTTCTAAAGCAAGAACTTGTATTTGTACTGAACTTTTTAAGTCCTTTGTATGTCTAAATTTATTTATAACCAATGATTACCTTTGAGGCATTGTCATGATATAGTAGCTAATGTGCAGATTACAAGGTCTCACAGAAAAGGATACGTATGACTAGATTGTTTCTTTAGGGCAATTTTGTTCAATAATATTGGTCAAGATATCAGAGAATGTCCTGCTCTTCCTCACATAGAGGATTTTGCAGTTGCCTTAGCAAGTAGATATTGCCTATGTGCAAAGTTTTACAATAAAAACAGCAACCCCTCAACACATTCAGCCTATAATGTGTGATCAGGTTCTCAGCTGAGCTTTAGCACATAACCTCACTTCAACAAAAAGGGCCTTGTTCTCTCACTCTCTTGTATTTGTTCGCTTCAGTCCTATATTTACCACAGTAATGTCTGAGGGATTGAGAATTGCAACTAACACATTTTCCTTGCAAGTCCAATTATGTTTATTAGGAAAATGCTGAAAGCCTAAACAGACACAAGTAATTTAGAAAACATGCAGTGACCCCCTAGGTAACATTAAAGTATGGTTTCAAGTTGATTGGATCTGACCTGTTAAGGACCGAATTGCTTCCAGTGGGAGTTTGCTATTCAATCGTTTCACTTTGATGGTTCTATGTAATGTTGATCCTCAGTCCCCTGTTAGTCTTTGGCTGCATTGTAATGATCCTCGTGTAAACTCTTTGGCACCCTTTGATTAGCTTCTGATATACCTGATCAATGTCTGGTTGGTCCATATTGAACTGAAATTTATCCAACACGCTTTGTATCTTACTTCCACATATGCCTCCTGCGAGCTACCATTTAATCTCAGGAAGGCTGGAGCACATGCTCATTGTCTCTTTCAAGTTCACCTGTCTCATAGGGGATTCTGTGACTGATTTCAAGTGATGTATCAAAGGGAATTTTGAAACAAACAAACGGTAACAGCTCTTTCAAAAAGATAGTTTTGCGGAAACTCAGCACGGTACTGGGAATTGTGTAATGTTCCAAGAATTGTCAACTTCTTTCTGCTACTCCTATGCAACACATTTAGGCGAATCCTTATACTCACTGTTGTACTAATGATTGCAAGATTAAATGTTCCAACAAAATGAGTATTTTTTTCAGCAATACTCACTGATGACTGTTGTATATTTCCAGCATTTTCTGTGTTTACTTCAGCATGGACAAACAGGTATTCCCTGCCTATACTATCTAGGCCCTGCATACATTTTGTATAGCTCAGTTAAGTCATCCTTCACACCCCCTTAGTTTGAAAGGAAACAGCCCTAGTCAATCCAAACTTCCCTAAGAGCTGCAATTTATGATCCTTGCAAATATTATTGTAAATGTCTGCTGTACTCTACTTAAAACAGTTATGTCCTTCTGTAATGTGATGTATCCATCTGTAGCCTAACCAGTATTTTATACAGTTCCAGCTTGACATCCCTCCCATCCATGCATAAGTTGACATCTCCATCTGTTATAAGTCCTCCCCTTTCCTTAGTTGTCCACTTTCTCTTAATGCACTTTGCCTGCTAATATGTTATCATATCCTCTATTTGCTTTCTAAATTTCTTTTTTTATTCAGTTCAACTTGTTCTTTCTGTCTTTCTACATGCCTTCAGCTTTCTGCAGTTTTAAACGTTTTGTTACCATCATAAGCATTCTTTTTCTTTCCTGTTTTACCTTATCATGTACGCAGACTGACCAAGACGTGTGCACACTGTGTCCATAGAATCTCACTTCTGAAGCTTTCCACTGATTCATCCTTGACTTTCCTTCAGATAGCTACATCCAGTCCGCTCTTGCCTCTTCGCTCTCAGCATGCTTCACCAAATTTAGATCCTTTACTCCTGCACAACCTTTGACCTTTTTCATAATAATGGCCCAGTGCCACTTTTGAAGCAGAGCTGTGCACCCAGTCACGTGTTGGCAGTCCTTCACCATGAATATTGTGGGATAGCAACAGCAAACCAGTACTTCTCAGTGCAAGTAGCTGATACTTCATTCCACATCTCTGGGGGAAGCCAGCTGTGTGGCTGAAACCCATTGCTGGGCTGCAGGTGGATCTTTAGAAGCAGCCATTTGTATAAACGTTTAATGCAGCTGTCACCTTGACAGCTATGGCATAGGAGGGCCACCCACTCTTGCATCTGGTAGGTACAGCTCCAGCACCCGGTTCATAGAATCCTTACAATGCAGAAAGAGGCCATTCAGCCTATCGGGTTCACACCAACCCTCTAAGGAGAACCATGTAACCCAGGATTTACCATGACGTCATGTAGACTGCATATGCCTGGATGCTGTGGGCAATTTAGCATGGTTAATCTCAGGAATGGGGGAGGAAATCAGAGCACCCGGCAGAAACCCACATGGACACAGGAAGAAGATATAAACTCCACACGGATAGTCACTCAAGGCTGGAATCAAGCCAGGGTCCCTGGCGCTGTGAGGCAACAGCGCTAACCACTGTGGCACCATGCTGCCCTTTTCTGCAATAGCATTCCAGAATATATTGAGGGGACTTACAGCAGCAGCAACCACTTCACGTTGAGACCATTCAGCACCCACTGGGCGTTACTTCTTCCTCGTGCCCAATATTTGGAGGCCTATACGACAGTCAGACATTCATCAATACATTAGTGAGGGCATACAATGTGATAAACTGCCACCTCGAGCTGAAATTTCCATACATTGAGGGCAGCGGATGCTCACAAATATCAGTGTTAATTGGCTGTCAATTGCAGGCTCAACTCCCAGATCCAAGTTCCTAGATGCTGTCAGAATTGCAAGAAATAAGTTCAGGACTTGGAAAGGCCAGCCGATCCGATAAATTGTTGAGTAAGTTTGGCTCATTAAGAATCTTATTAAAGGTAAGTTTAGGAAACCAACTGGAATTTTCCATTTGGCCTTCAATGTCCTGCATTATGGGGATAGACGTCAGTGGCAAGCAGGAATGCCAGAGTCTGTACCAGGCCTGTAGGCCATCCCAGTTTTCCTGAATATGGGTACAGGCAAAGAATACTGCCATGCAGCCCAAGTCCCATAGTAATGCCTGTCTGCTTTTCTTAAATTACGGTTTTTAAAATCTGGTGAGAGGACAGATCCTTGTTGCAGTGTTCTCCCATTTATTTATCCTTGTCCACAAATGAACGTTTCTATGAAACTCTGGAGCCCTTCTCATTGGCTACCAGATTTGAGAGCATACCCACTCCTCGTAATTGAGTAGGAGAGCCATCGCCATGCCAATTAACGGTGTATGACTTCAAAATCTGAATTTAAATCAGCTTTCCTCCAAAGGTAGTTTTCTGACTCAAAAAACAAACTGAGCTCCTGTTCCCACCATCATGGCATAAGTTTAGCTCTTTATTGTAAATTCCCAAGTATTTTTGCCTAGCTGTTAAATAGGTATCATCACATTGACACAATAGGGCATAGTAATCAATTGGGAAAGTAACCATTGGTGGCAGTTTTAAAACGGCTTTGTTTAGACTGGGTCAGAAATCTGAATTTTTAAAATTTAAAACCAACCCTTCTAATTTTAACAGATGCTGATATCTACGTATATGCTTCAGAGACATGAGCAACAAGCAAGGAGATTACTGAAAACGAATTGTATTTGAGATGTGAGCATGTGGGAGGATGTTCTGCATTTCCTACATCCACAAAAATACTAATGGGAAGGTGTTGGAAAAGAGGGGAGAAAAGAGAAAATTTGTGTGAACATCAAAGAGAGAAATTATAATACTTAGAGCATAGAATATGCAGAGGCACTTATTGACACCTCTTGCTACAGTATGCACTAATGCTACCATTCAGGAATGAATGCTATAGTTTCACTTTCGCATTGAGGAGTTTGCCCTTTCAGCTGAAGCTCAACGTGTCAAAAATCTGAAAAAGAAACTCAAAATTAAAATGGGAAATAAAAAGCTTTCTAAAAAACACTGTGTTACACTGAAAAGCAACTTGCGGTCTGCTCACTTAACAAATTTGCAATAAATGCCAAAACAAATGAAAAAAATTGATAGAACTTCAAATATAATGTCCTCTTTACGAGGCTGAAGTTGAGCCTGCATTATTTAGAATGGTCTCTCCTAATTCAACATGTAATGTGTAAGTTCTTTGTGCAGTATTGTCAATTGCCTCAAAATAGAAAAAAAAATCTAATTCTGAGCACTGCAGCCTCACTTCAGCACATGAACATCAAATGAGATTTTCAAGAGTGCACCATCAACAATAACTGCAATATACATAAGGAGTAGCAAAGCATGAATGATTAATACCAGTGTTTTCAACCTTAGTTTAGATTGAATTTACAAATTAAAAAATGCGCATCTATTTCATATTCTCATTTAATTGAAGTCTGTTTTTTTCAATCTTGTTTTTGAGCCATGCATGTGATTGTATTGACCACTACAGCTGCAGAAATACGAAATTAAACTTCAGATGCTGGCATCTAATTAATGATATAATATCCTTAGTCACAATTTCACTCTTCACTCCTGAACTGCTAAGACTCATTCACCAGAGATACTCATCACAGATGCACACTCAAATGCTGCTTCTATACACTTTGGCAATTAAAAAAAAAGTATTTTGCAGACATGTCCCATAAATTTTGAAGAGCTTCATCAACTACTGTAAATTATTAAGCTGTAACTTGATTTGTACTTTGGTGAGTGGATTTCTAATAACAATTGAAAAGTGATAGATTTTAAGCATTAGAAACCTTTGCCAACATAAACAATATTTAATGTTGCTTCATTTGTTACTTTGTACAGCCAAACAAAATAAATTTTTGCATTTGGGATAAAAGGTACTGCAGATGCTGGAGAATCCGAGATAACAAGCATGGGGCTGGATGAACACAGCAGGTCAAGCAGCATCATAGGAGCAGGAAAACTTGATCT
>JAHRHZ010000266.1:13717270-13745389 GCA_024137785.1 Ginglymostoma cirratum
ATAAACAATGGAAGGCTATGATGGGTTTTTCTGATGAAGGGTCTAGGCCCGAAACGTCAAGCTTTCCTACTCCTATGATGCTGCTTGGCCTGCTGTGTTCATCCAGCCCCACTCTATGTTATCTCGGATTCTCCAGCATCTGCAGTACCTTTTATCTCATGTACACATTATTTGTGTCTGCAAAGAACAGGTACCTGTGTATTTTATATGTCGCTTCCAGTACGCACAAGTGCACCACATGTCTTACGATCCTAACGTAGTTCTTTGCATACTTAAGGTTAGTTAGACAACATTTGTGAATTAGAATACCATGTAAAGTTGGATACTGTTTTGAGTTTTGCTACCTCAAATTGGCATGATCGGCACCTCGCTTGCTGTGAACTGCTGAAGTGATAGCCAGTTTGATGCGAAGCAACAGCCTTTGCGTCTTTTGGCCTACTTGCTGAGCATCACTTTCCAGTAGGGACACTGAAATTCATGTAATATACGTGTCAGGGGCAGAGCATCTTTTCGATTTGATGTTAGCAAACTGTTTGTGGCAGACACAAACTCTTATCGTTACTGCATGATAGCAGCTTGAAGCAGTTAGTTTCATCTATTCATACAACTGTTGAGATCCCTTCCCCTTCATCTGAATGTGACTAAGCATTTTCAGGCCCAAAAGTGATGACATTAGATTAGACATACTACCTTCCCTAATATGAGTTTAAAAACTTTGTGACCAGAGTTGTGCACAGTGTTCTAGGTGCACTTAAACCTATATCTTCCATAAGTCGCATAGTACTCTTTGGAATTTTTTTTAATTTCAGGAACAATTAATGCTTCTGTAAAGAATACTGCAGAGGGCAAAGTGTTAAAATCTTGTGTTAACTGGGAATGAAATGAGACTGCCTGAGCTCATTTGAATTGCGGTCTGTAATTGCTGTCAGATTAGCAGCAGCTAAGGCTATCATTCTGAGTTGCACTTGATAACTAACCTCAAAAAAATAATGTAAAAGATTTCTTAAACTAGAGCTTCATTTAAAACTTCTGACAAGCAGAACAATTTGCTGGAAGAGGAAAGAGTAGGAGAAAGGATCCAAACAGGATTTTAAGGTCACTTACACTTTTCTGTTCAGAGAGCTGAGGAAAGTTTTATTGTCAGGACGATCAGCAGCAGAAAACAATCAGTTTTTTTTAGCCTTTTCCTGGTTTTATGGTGCCATTGAGTACACAAACATAACTTTGTCATTAACTACAACAAATGGGATTTTACTTGCTTCTTGTATCTCAGGTGTGTAACCTTAGGGAAAAAGTAATGGGCTCCCAATATCCTAAAAGCAGGCATACTACCTTCATCCCTCTATAATCTGCTGTTCCCACTGCATCTGAGCTACTCCAACAAGCCAATTGGTTCAAACACCTCCAGTGTACCATGGAGCCCACACTCAGACAGCATGAAAGCAATAAAAGCAATGCTGCCACATAGAATATGATATAGCAGACCAACGGTGTGCTGAAACAGTGCTTCCATTACTTGGATTAATTTGTAGGAGGTTTTCGGGAGGCAATAGAATCAATGACAAAATTTATTGTGGTCTATTGCAGTCTGTGCAATCTCACGATCATGAGAGGTAGTCCTTGTCATCAGCAATATGCAATGAGTTGAGAAGGAGGATGACAAGTGAGGAGGATGAGGAGAAAGAGAATAGGAGAAGACAAGTGGCAAATTCCCTTCCTGCTTGGAATGTATACGAGGAACCTATCAAGTGTGATTCTAATATGACCACTCCAAATCCCCATTTACCATGGTAACTGATGATCACAACATGCACTCGATCACACTGCAAGAGGAAAAGTCAGAAGAGAATACAATTTCAAAGTAATTTGACGATGAAATTACACTACATTGTATACAAAGCAAAGTAATCATTCAGAATTCAAAAATCTGGAGCCTGCTTTAACCTCTTCTATATGATTCCTCACGCTTGACAGGATCAGACTTTCTTCAAATAAGAGGACGTGCACTTACTCCAGCCACAAAGTATCTTCCCTTAAAGAGCTGTTGGCTGCTGGTTTTCAATAGCACAAACTAGCTTTAAGTGGCAGTAGCCACTTGAGATATTGACCTTTCGGTGTTGTATCCACCCAATGAACAGCATGGTTAATGCTGGCTGGTTGCAGAGAACATTTACATCAGAAAGCAGCACAAAATTAGTGTGTTACTTGCATTGCATCAATGATTATTTGTACATTGCACAATCTACCATCCATCTATTTCATCTACCATCCTATGTAATTTAGCTCACCACAGTTAGGTTTTGTCTCGGCTCATACTCAGATTTTCTAGTATTAACTTATCTGTACATCCAGAAATTATATGTATCATATATTATCAGGTCTGACAGATAACTACTTTAAAACTCCTTAACACATTGAATTATTATCAGCAAAACTAGTGTCCAGTACTTGAAAGAACTAATTATACTGAACATTGTATCAAATATGTACTGTATTCTATTTGAATGTAAGCTTACTGTTCTTAAGCTAATTGGATTTCTAAATGTAATTACAAACAAAAACAGAAATTGCTGGAGAAACTCAGCAGGTTTAGCAACATCTGTGGAGGGAAAGCAGAGTTAACATTTCGCGTCCAGGGAATGTTCTTCAAAACTGATCAGAACGAGGTAAAAGTGGTATGTATGCTGAAGAGGGGAAGGTGGGGTGATGGAAGGAGTAACCAATAGGTGGAGACGAAGCCCAGAGAACAAGAAAGACAGGCCGGCAAAGAAATGGATTATGGTAAGCCGGGGAAAAGAATTGCTGGTAATGTGTCTCTAGTAGTTGAAAATGGACTGGCTGCATTAAAAGAATACCAAGTGATGACAGGGCCTGGGGTATCGGAGTGGGTAAAGGACATGGAAGAATCTGTTCAGGCCCCAAAATTATTGAACTCAATATTGAGTTCTGAATGCTGCAGGGCTTCCAACCAGAAAATGAAGTGTTGTTCTTCCAGCTTGCACTGAGCTTCACTGGAACACTGCAACAAGCCTGAGACAGAGATATTGGCCAGGGAACAGGGTGGTGTGTTGAAGTGGCAGGCAACAGGAAGCTCAGGGTCACTTTTGCAGACAGAACGTAGGTGTTCTGCAAAGTATTTGCCCAGTCTGTGTTTTGTCTCCCGGCTGTAGAGGAGACCAGTTGTGAGCAGTATTGATGAGATTAATCGAAGTGCTGGTGAGTAGCTGCTTTACCTGGAAGGTATGTCTGGAGCTTTGGATCGTGAAAGAAGAAAAAAGTGCCGTGTGAGTGTGAGGAGGTATTGGAGTGGAAGCAGAGTAGACAAAGGTATCCCAGAAGGAATGGTCCCTGTGGAATCCTGACAAGGGAGGGGAATATGTGTCTGAGGTGGCAGAAATTGTGGTTTACAATCCTTTGGATTTGGATGCTGGTGGGGCAGTGTATAAAGACCAGGGGGACGCTATTGTGTAATGGGAAGTAAGAGAAGCGGGTGAGGGCAGAAATGCAGAAAATAGATTGGATATTTTTGTGGACAGAATGTAAATTTTCCACAAAGCAGTCACCCAGTAAATATAATTACTCTGTTTGAAGTCAAATAACCTTGAAGCTGCATTACTGAATTTTTGAAACTTGCAATAATTTCAAATAATTTGCATCATTATAGCCTTGCAGCAATACTAGTGTGGTTTTTGGTCCTGTCTTAGTTTCAGTTATTCATTTCAAATAGCCGTTGGTGTAAACCACTAGGTAAATTTAAAATGCACACCACATCAATGCAAGGCTGCTTAGTGTTGCATTGGCAATATCATATAACTTATCAGTGAGGCTGGTTTTTATCTATATAGCAAAATATTGCTTTTTCTATCAGTTCTTTGCTAACCATGCTGGTGTGTGGAGCTCTGCATCACACTCCCCCATCGGGCTGTGATATCCCTAGCTTGACAGCAAACAAGAGATTGCAGTATAACTCTTCTTGCTGCTTTCTTCTAAGCAAGTATCAGTCTCAAAACAATTCTAAGTGGCATGTAGTGGCATTAAATCACTCCCTAATGTACTGTGGTATAACCATTCCTTTTTCTCTCACCTTGCTTATACCTTGCAGTCAAGAGCTCATCTCTGCTCCCTGAAGTCAAATGAATTTAGAATGAATTCTGCTGTGAGGGAAATAAGTTATTGGCTTTCTTCCCTCTGCTGTTCAATCCCTTTCAATATGAATCATCCTTTCTTTTGTGTTTACAGGCCCATTTACACTTCCCATTAAACACTGAGAGTAGCTGAAAGGTAAAGATTACAAATTAAACTTATTTGACTTGATTTTCTGAAAACATTCCAACAGCTATGTGAGGTAATTGAAAGGCCAATAAGCTTTTAGTAAAATAATGAATGAACTGTTATACTTTTAAAACTTCTTACAGTGTCAGAGAAGTAGTGTGCAAGTAGTAAGGATATCATTCTTTTCATAATGTGAAGGCCCTACAAAGCAGTGAATATGGACTTCAACTTCTTCCAAATTAATTCCTGACAAGGTTACACACAGCACAATAGGTGTTTCGTGACAAAAGGTCAAAGTCAATGAAACAATGATTCATCACCTTTCTGGCTAAACTCGATGCAACCGACTCCCCAATAAAACACAGAAGAGGTAATGTATAGTATTGTGACTGGGTTAGTGCTCCTGAGACCTAGTTTCTGGGACCTGTTTCAAATCCCACAGTGGAAGATTGTTGAATTTGTGAATTCAAGAAAAATTTGGTGTTAGAAACTAAACGATCACTGTGAAACCATTGTTGGTTGCCATTTGAAAAAAAATCTGGAAAACTGCCATTCTTCATGAGCCTAAGTGTAACCCCAGCCCTACAGCATATGAGATTGACTCTTAACTGCCCTCTGAAATGACCCAGCAACTTGTATCAACCATCAGGAAAGTCTCAAAAAAAATGAAACTTGATGGACTGCCTGGCATCAACCTAATCATTGTGGTTTATTTGCATTAAATAGACAGGGGCTCAAAAAGGCAGGTCATAAGCATCTTCCCAAAGGCAACCAGGGATGGGCAATTAATGCCAGCCTAGCCAGTGACGTGAAATCCTATGAATGAAAGATATGCTTTTGCACACACAGGCTTGAACACATATTCTTCACAGCGTTCCTCGTACTTAATCATTTCGGCAATTTCTATGTACACTTTGCCGGAACATTCGCAGGAGCCAAATTCCATTTTGCTACACCCTAACCCTCAATTTGCTGACAATATGAACTGTAAGAAATGTGGAATTACTGTTTTACTTCTCCCACTGTGTTCTGTCACACAGGCTGACAGAAGCATTACAGTAAAGTAAGCAAGAAGAAGATTCCCGTTATTTGCCAGCAAATATGCTACTGTTAGTTTTGAGTGTGGAAACTCCTTAATCATATTAATATAAAGCTATTTACCTGCCAGATTTAAAAAGGAGTGTAGTGTGGCAGACCTGTCATATTTTGTGAAATGTGTTGAAATAGCTTTTGATTGTTATGCATATTGATTTCATGTTTTTAAATTCTCAGTAGCTCAGTAAAGTTGACAGGGAAGGATAAAAACAGTATCTAAAATCTATTGGATATTCTTAAACGAGCTTGGGAAAAGAATGTCTTCTTGATTAAAGAATGAATGTCAAACTTTATCCTGGAGAGAAAGAAAATATATATTACATATAAAACATCAATAAAAGTAACATAGGCTCGTACAATGTTAAAAATGACTTTGAAAGAGTCCTATCAGCAGCCACATTTTGTTAACTGGAGCTGCAGGCAAGGTCATAACTAGATGTAGGCATTAGCAGTAGCAATTAAATCAGCTTTGCTCAGATGCGACCCAGAGGTGACTTTGACTCCTTCACAGCTAAGGATTACAGTCTTTTATTTTATTGAGGTTGTATTTAAGGATAACATTTCTGTGTTGAAGAATTACAGTCAGAACAATGTTATTATAATTACCTAAATGCTTGAAATTTACTTTGCTTCTGTCAATAGTTCCAAGGGCTTTGAAGCATTAAGGATGTTATTCTAACAAATAATATATCATGTGTGAATTCATTGGGAACTATATACCTTTAACATAGGTTGCAGCATGGCTTGTTGGAGGTTTAAATGGTGATGCGTCCAATTCCTATCCCAGAAATAAGGGACACTACTTAAGTTGAGAGTTCTAATTAGTCCTGAAGGATTTTAGCATTTCCTCAAGCCTCTATGCTTGTTCTAATACTTTGGGAGTGAGAAGTGAAAACCCCAATGCGCTATGTGAAGAAACATAGTGTGTTGTACTGGCCAAACTTTTGACACAAAGATAGGTGGAGGAACAAATAGTGTTGAGAGAAGGACTACAGAAGGACTTTGAAGGGTAGGACAGTGAGCAAAGAGGTGACAAGTGGAAAACAATTTGTGAAGTGTGAGGCTGTGTACTTTTGTTGGAAGGATAGAAGCATAGATTATTTTCTAAATGGGGAAAGACTTTGCAAATCTGAAGCACAAAGGGACTTAGGAGTTCTAGTTCTCTCAAGGTTAACATGCAGTTTCATTTGGCAGTTAGGAACGCAATGAGGGCTAAAATACAACAGCAGGGATGTACTGCTGAGTTTGCATAAGGCTGTGATCAGACCGCATTTGGAATATTGAGAGCAGTTTTAGGTCCTGTATCTAAGGAAGGAAGTGTTGGCATTGCGGAAGTTACAGAGGATGTTTACAAGAATGATCCCAGGGATGAAAACCTTGTCTATGAGGAGTGGATGAAACTTTGGGTCTGTACTCGATGGAGTTTAGAAAGATGAGAGGGGGATTTCATTGAAACGGACAGAATCTGACAGGCCTTGATGGAGTGGATATGAGGAAGATGTTTCCGTGAGTAAGAGAGACTAGGACCTGAGGGCACAATCTTAGAGTGAAGAGAAGAATCTTTAGAAAAGAGAAGAGGAGCAATTTCTTCAGCCAGAGGTTGGTTAATCTATGGAACCCATTGCTGCAAATGGCTGTGGAGGTCACGCAATTGAGTGTATTTAAGGCAGAGGTAGATAGGGTCTTAATTAGTAAGGGGATCAAGGGTCACAATGAGAAAGTAGGATTCAATAGCAGATTCAATAGGCTGAATGACCTAATTCTGCTCCTATACCATATGGTCTTATGGCCTAAAATCAGGTCAACTAATAATCTAACTGTTATTCCCCTAAACAAAGGTAGCACTCTAGTCCCCCATTCAAAATTTGCGTACACAAGGTGCATTTCAGAGACTGGAACAAGTCACCTAAATTCACAAATCATTGCAATGTTTGGTGAGTCACATTTGAATGTATGTCAGAGTGCCAATGACACAATTTGAAGCCAAGTAGGGAAGTTCTGGTATCTTGGCCAACAGTTACTCCCCCATCACAAGTAACAGTAAAGCAGCAAAGCCCTTATCTTCTTTCTCAGGTCAACAAAAGAGTTAGCAGCATTTGTGGGAGTAAGTTCTTTCAAGTGTTTACCCTTCAAACCACATAAACTGAAAAAAAGACTAATTGTTCATTAGATTATTGTTATTTTGTGTGATATTGCTGTGCATAAATTGACTGCTATTTTTTAAAATTATGGTGATTGCATTTCAGAACTGCTATTGAACAGAGTGAAATGTTGTGTGATTAAGAAAGATGCCACACAAATGCAATTCCTCTATTTTGATCATTCCGAGATCATTCTGTTCCCAAGTGACAAGTCACTTTGCAAATATTACAGTCAGTGAGTGCACTTTAAGGTCATGAATTTTATATGAGGCACTCAGAATTCAATAATTTATGATAAAAACACATTATTTTAGTTTTGAAGGCCAACAACATCCATGTGTAGATTTAGGAATTAAACTGAGTCTAAATGGGATAGTCTTTGAACAAATCGAGCAATTCAAGAATGGGTATCCATGAGGCGCTATGGGCCATCAACAGCAGCAGAATTGTACTCCAACACAATCTGCGAAATCCTGGCCCAGCATACCCCCACTCAACCATTACCATCAAACTGAGGAATCAACCCTAGTTCAATGGAAAGTGCAGGCAGGCATGCCAGGAACAGCATCAGGCATACCTGAAAATGAGGTGCCAACCTGGTGAAGCCACCAAACAGGCCTACCTGCATGCCAAACAGCATAAGCAGCAAGTGATTTCTAAGTGATCCCACAACCAATGGACCAGACATAAGTTCTGCAGTCCTACCACGCACAGTTGCGAATGGTCATACACAATTAAATAACTCACTTGAGAAATTGGGTCCACAAGTATCCCCATCCTCAATGATGAAAGAGCCCAACATATCAGTGCAAAAGATAAGGCTGAAGGATTTGCAGCAAACTTCAGCCAAAAGTACCAAGTGGATCATCCATTTCTGCCTCCTCCAGTGGTCCCCAGCATCACAAATGCCAGTCTTCAGCCAATTTGATTCACTCCACGTGATACCAAGAAACGATTGGGGACATTGGACACTGCAAAGGCTATCAGACCTGACAACATTCCAGCAATAGTACTGAAGACTTGTGCTCCAGAACTGTTGTTCCTCAGCCAAGCTGCTCCAGTACAGTTACAGCACTGGCATCTAACCAACAATGTGAAGAATTGTCTAGGTATGTCCTGTACACAAAATGCAGGTCAAATCCAACCTGGCCAATTACCACCTCATCAGTCCACTCGTGATCATCAGTAAAGCAATGGAAGGTGTCATCAACAGTGCTATCAAGCAGCACCTGCTCAGCAGTAACCTGTTCAGTGATGCCCAGTTTGAGTTCTGCTAAGGCCACTCAGGTCCTGACCTCATTACAGCCTTCGTTCAAATATGGTCAAATTGGTGAGGTGAGAGTGAAATCATTTGATATCAAAGTTGCATTCAACTAAGTGTGGAATCAAAGAGCCCTAGCAAAACTGGCATCAATGCTTATCAGGGCGAACTCTGCACTGGTAGGAGTCATACCAAGCTGATAGGAAGATGGTCGTGTGTGTTGGAAATCCGTCATCTCAGCTCCAGAATGTCTCTGCAGGAGTTCTTCAAGGTGGTGTCCCAGGCCTGACCATCTTCAGCTGCTTCATCAATGACCTTCCCTTCATCATAAGTTCAGAAGGGTGGATGTCATCTGATGATTGCACAATGTTCAGCACTATTTCTGACTCCTTAGAAACTGGAACAGCCCCATGTCAAATGCAACAAGATCTGGAAAATATGCAGGCTTGGGCTAACAAGTGGCAAGTAACATTCACACCACACAAATGCCATGCAATATCCATCTCCAATAAGAGACAATATAACCACTGCTCCTCGCTGTTCAATGTTGGTAACATCAATGGATATCCCACTATCAACATCCTGGGTGTTACCATTGACCAGAAATGCAAATGGACTCATCATATGAATACAGTAGCTATAAGAGTAGGTTAAAGATAGGAATACTTCAGTGAGCAACTCATCTCCTGCCTTCCCAAAGCCTGCCCATTCTGGGCAATTAGGGATGGGCAACAAATGCTGGCCTAACCAGCGACACCTTCATCCCATGAATGAATAAAAAAAACTAAACACCACCCCTTGACATTCAATGGTGCTACCATCACTGAATCCCCCATTATCAACAACCTGGGAGTTCATTGACCAGAAACTCAACTGGTCTCACCACATAAACATAGTGGCTATAAGAGGAGATCAGAAGCTAGGAATACTGCGACAAGTAACTCATCTCCTGACATCCGAAACCTATCCACCATCCACAAGGCATAAAGTCAGGTGTGTGATGGAATACTCCCCATTTGCCTTGATGTTTGCAGCTCCAACAACACTCAAGAAGCTTAACACCATCCAGGACAAGCAGCCCATTTGATTGGTGCTACATAAACAAGTGCCCACTCCCTTCACCAATGTCACTCAGTCATAGCAGTGTGTAGTATCTGCAAGATGCACTGCAGAAATTCTGCAATGATGTCAAAACATCACCTTCCAAAACCCTGACCACTTCCACCTTGAAGGACAAGGGCATTAGGTACATAGGGATACCACCAACTGCAAGTACTCCTTCAAGTCACTCACCATTCTGACTTGAAATTATATTGCCATTTCTTCACTATAGCTGCTTCAAAATCATGAAATTCCCTCCCTAAGTATATTGTGGGTCTACCTACTACAAATAAGCTGCAGGGGTTCAAGAAGGAAACTCACCATCACCTTCTCAAGGGCAACTAGGATGGGCAATAAATGTTGTCCAGCCAGCGACACTCACATCCTGCAGGTGAATAAAGTAAAGAAAGTAAAGAATGAAAGTGCTATGTGACGATACTCTGGCTTTAAGAGGTGTATTTTGTGTTTTTTTTAATGAAGAAAGGTGGAGAGAGAGGTACCAAGCTGTCTGTTCAAAACTAATAAAGTAAGCAGTTTGTAAGGGCTTGGAGATAAAAGGTACTGCAGATGCTGGAGAATCCGAGATAACAAGGTGTGGAGCTGGATGAACACAGCAGGCCAAGCAGCGTCATAAGAGCAGGAAAGCTTGACGTTTTGGGCCTAGAGTCTAGGCCAGAAATGTCAAGCTTTCCTGTTCCTGTGATGCTGCTTGGCCTGCTGTGTTCATCCAGCTCCACACCTTGTTATCTATGTAAGGGCTTGGAGTTTTCTTTAAAGTTTGAACAATTCTCACAGCAGGAAGAGAACCCCAGCTTTTAGCTGTAACTGAGAGCTTCTACATCTGGCTTCAAGAACTCAGCAACTGCAGAAAGCTAAAACTAAAACTCCTGGTTCTGTGGCAGTTTGACCCCACTTATTCTAGCTGCTTCTATTGTTCCAACTTGAAAAAAATACAAGGCCTCACAAGCTGTTTACTTTATTGGCTTTGAGCAGACCGCTCTGCACATCTGTCTCAACCTTTCTTCATAGAAAAAAGGCAAAAATACACTTTGTAAAGCCATAGTCTCATCACAGCTACAAAGAAAACTATTTGAGATTCCACTTTGTGAAGACCCAAAAGTGCAATTCTTTGTTTTCACTGTCTCTCCCAGACCCAAGAAGTATTGTTTCTTAGTTAGTCACTCATGTCTGAGTTTAGGTGGCCTGGATCCAGTCAGCACTTCCTAATTTTGCACCTTCTGGTTTGCAGTGACAGGTATCAGCTTTAAAAAAATCTGTTGTAAACTTCTCCAAGAATAATCAAAACATTTCTGTGTAATTTTAAATTAGTAATGCAACCTTTAATTCAGCAATCATGCATAAAGAGTTAAAAACAGAACATCTGGACACAGAGCCACGTCCCCAGGCAATATTGATATAAAAGTTGTGATAGTTCAGTCTTTTTTTAAGTTAGAATGAGTGTTAGAATGTTAGAAAAAGTGAAAAAAATGTTATGATTTATTCGTGCATTAAGTAGCGCGCAACATTTTCTTCATTTGTAGGATGTGAGAATTGCTGGCAAATACAGCATGAGTTATCCATTCCTTATCGCCCTGGAGAATGTGCTGCTGAGCTACATTCGTAAATTTCTGCAGGTGTTGAGATTCCCACAATACTGTTGGGGGGCGGGGGGGAGCTCCAGAGTTTTAACCCAGCAACATTGAAGAACACTGTATAATTCCCGTTAGGATAGTGCCAAGCTTGGAAGGGAACTTGCAGGTAGTGGATTCCCTTGCATTTGCTACCCCTATCTCCCTAGATGGTAAAGCCTTCAGGTTTGGAAAGTGCTGTCACAACTGCCTTGGTGACTTAACGCAGTGCTTATTGTACACGTTACTCATTGCTGCCATCATACACCAGCAGAGAAAGGAGAAAATACTGAAGTGGACAGAATACTAATCAATTAGGCTGCTTTGTCCTGGATGGTGCTGAGTTACCTGAGTATTATTTAAGCTGTACTCATCCATGCAAGTGGAGAATATTCTATCACAATCCTGGTTTTTTGCCTTGTAGATGGTAGGCTGGCATTGAAAAGGTTGAATTTTAATCCTGCAACAGCAAAGAGGCAGAGATATAATTCTAAGTCAGGATGGATTGTGATTTGGAAGGGGAACTGCAGATTTTCCTGTTCCCATTTCTCAGCTGCCCATATTCTATCAGAGTCATGGAATCATAGAGTCATACACCACAGAAATGGACCATTTAGCCTTACTCATCCATGCAGACCATGCCACATTCATGCTAAACTAATTCCATTTGTCCTCGTTTCGCCCACATCCCTCTAATTATTTCCTATCTGTGTACATGTCCAAATGTCTTTTAAACGTGTGATTGTACTTGCCTTTACTGCTTTCTCTGTTAGTTCATTCCACATACACACTACCCTTTGTGTGAAAAAAGGACACCTCAGATTACTTTTAAATCTTCTTCTTGTCATCTTAAACCTATGCTGTCTAGTTTTGGACTCCCCTACCTTTGGGAAAATGCCTTGGCTATTTACCTTATCTATGCCCTTATAGGTTATCCTTCAGCCTCCTAATCTCCAGTGAGATAAGACCCAGCTTATACATCTTCTCCTTATAACTCAAACCGTCCAGTCTCAATAACATCTTTGTTAAACTTTTTTGCACTTTTCCAGTTTAATAACATCCTTCCTATAGCAGGGTGACCAGAATTGTATGCGGAGCTCCAAATATGGCCTTACCGATCTCTTGTACAGTTGTAACATAAGTCCCAACTCCTGTACTCAATTCGCTGACTAATGAAGGCAAGTGGTTACAGTTATGGAATCTACTGAGTGATTCTTGTCATTTTGCCTCAACATACTTCATAGATGTACAACACAATTGACACTGTGCACCAATCATGGAGGGATTGAACAAGTTGTCAATCAAATGGGCTGCTTGTCGTAAATGTTGTTGAGCTCCTTAAGTGTTGTTGGAACTGCAGTCTTTCAGACAAGTGCATTCTATCTTATTCCTGATTTGATAGAAGTGGGAAAAAACCTTGAAGAGTCGAGAGTTGAATCATTAGCTGCTAAATACCCAGCTTTGGATCCTGTCCTTGCAGCCTCAGTAGAGATGTAGCTGGACCAGTTTTCTTTCTGGTCTGGGATGACCGCATGTTCTTGATGGCGTGTGGTTCAATGATGATATTATTTTTAAATGTCAAGGGAAGATGGTCAGACTCTCTCATTTGGAAGGCAATCTTTCGTTGGTACTTGTGTATATCATATGTTGTTTGCCACTTACGAGTCCAAGTCTTGGTGGTATCCATTTCTTGCTGCATTGAATTCTTCATTATCTAAACTAGGAAATAAATCTATATGATGTGCACTCTACAGTGAAAATCGCCCCTTCGGAGTTAATGATTATTATGGGCAGAAAATGTAGGTTTTATAATAAATTAAACTTCTTTTTCTCACCACCAGTGTCTACGCAGATTGCACATTGATTTTTCTCCATTTTAAACAATGGTAGCATATTTGCTATTTCTTCTGTTGACCCTAACTTTGTATGGGCTGCAACAATGCTGTTGTAAAGTTAAAGCAGAAGTAGGGTTTTATACGCTATTCAACATCTTTTTTTAGTATGTAATCAACTTGCAATTGGAAGTGGTTGTGGGGATGGGAAGGAATTCCGTTGAAGTGGTACGTCTATGTGCATTTTATGATAGTAGTTCACATTCTAGTCTAATCAGGGGTTACATGTATTGTTTGTCTGGCCGACATTGAGTTTTGAGAAGCTTCTGGAAAGCTACTGCCAGCCTGGTCATATGATCATAGCAGTCATTATTGTTTGAAAACGGATTCACTAATGTTGGCATTGCTGCACGTGGCCTTGTAAAACAACCTGTGCCAATCAAAACAGCCAGCTATGGGAATGGGGGCAGGAGCTTGGTATTCAGGACCCAAGTATCTCCATTTCCACCAGTTGGCATAGCTTGTCTGCTGTCAGGATGGGAAAATCCAGACCCATGCGTCTGAATCATCCTCTGTGAGCCCAAATCCCCCACATATCAACACAAATGCATCTGATAATGCTACTATATGATTGCATCATTGAATAAATGAGTTAATAAGAATGAATAAGGAAGCCCTAAAATAACAAAGTAGCTTTCAAATATATTTTGTTCCTATTTCCAGGATCTGGAGATTGTTGCTCCTCCATTATTGCTTTCAGGTTGTACATTTATAACCTTGGTTAGTTTCAATTTTTTAAAAAATGTTGTGCACTGAGAAAAAAATGAGCAATTTTTTTCCTGTTATCAAGGTCTACTTGTGTATATTGAACTGGTACATTATCAGAGGTGATTCAGTTGGTGATAATTCACTCTAAGGTTTTTTTGGAAGTAAAACCAGGAATGTACAACAATAGAAAATGCTAATAGTAATTGCTAGCACTCATTTCCACATGGAATTATCATTTTTGGCGCTTATTCTAAGATTTAGGTCATTTTGATGTTGTGTATATGGTTTGGATCTTCTATGGTATTCAAAGGAGCAGAGCCGCTTGTACAACATGAACGACCAAGTTGTGTGCATTTGCCTGATAAAGCCATTGTTATAGAGTGTCTCAGACTGAAACCTGACCTTTAAATGACTCTTATAAGTAGAGGCATAGAGTACAAAAGCCGAGCAGGTTTGCTGAACCTGCATAAAACAATTTAATCTCTATGTAAGTATTGTTTCCAATTTTGGGAACACAAATGATGTGAAGGGGAGGTTTAAATGTTAGGTGGGGTGGTGGGAGGTGATGGGCTGCTGTTAACAGAAGGAGCACAGGCCATAATTTCCCTCCTAGACCCTGACGCTTTCATGGTTCCCACTGTGGGAGCATAATAATTTTCAAGCCACGTTTTCATCTATTTATGCTTTTTTCTTTCAAGAATGTTCTGCATTCAGTACTAAAGAGTGACACTATATTCAAAAACAAGGCCCATACGTATCACAATATACAAGCCAAAAAAACTGTGGATTCTGGGACTCTGAAGTGAAAACAGGCAAAGGTTTATGGAAAATGGAAATATTCAACAGACAAAGTCACAGAATTCACATTTCAGATCATGATACGTTCACATCTCCACAACTGCTGCCAAATGTGCTGTGCATTTCCATTACTTTCTGATTTTGTCTAATATCTATTGCTTTTTGTCCTGCAGTCATCACTGCCCAGAAGATTTTATTGGCTGATTAATTTCAATTGCCTTGTTACTTTACTTCTTATTTTAAGAGCCTCTCTGCCTTGAATGAAAACAGGATCATTTATCTTGATTTCACTTTTAATGCATTGCCTCCAGTTCAGTAAAACACCAGGGAAATTCTAGCCCTTGCTAAGTGAAGGAAAGTTTGAATATTTAACATCTTTTACATATCATGTTAAAAGCCGCAAAAGGAAGCTCATCACGGAGGTTTAGTACAATAATGGATGAATAAGTTCATTGTTCCACACCCATCATTTCTCAGTTGTCCCTATGTATCATTTTTCTTTGTCAGTTAATTCATTAATCATTAATTCATCCAGAGAAAAATGCCATTTACATAGACTTCTATGGTGTTCACAGCTGGTTGTTTTACTTTAATTCCATTCTTGCAGTTTATGCAATTTTTGTTTGAATTCTACTATCTGGATTATAGAATATGTATGAATGAAACTGGAAAAATAGTGTTAAAAGTATTGTGAAAACAAAAGAATTTCAATTACTAACTGGACTGGAACTCATGAGACTCATTTGGATTGATCTGGCTTGCTACACATGATGGTGAACATCTGACTAGAGGGTATAACTTCTTCACTGAGTGTTTGACATGACTGTTCGAGGTATTCCTAAAGTACGGAAAAAACACATGGTTTGCATTATCAACATTGATTCCAAACCAATTTTTTGAATTATCCATATCCAAAGTTGTGCTTTGGACAGATGTCCATCAGACTGGGTGTGTAAATTTGGAATTTGTCATCACTGACCAGGCAGCATTTATTGCCCACCCCTAATTGCCCAGAGGACAATTAAGAGTCAACCACAGTGCTATGGGTCTGGATTCATACATAGGCCAGACCAGGTAAGGATGGCAGTTTCCTTCCTTAAAGGACATTAGTGAACCAGAGGGTTTTTTCCTCCCCCCAACAATTGGCAATGAATTCACAGTCATCATCAGATTCTTAATTCTAGATATTACCTGAATTCAAATTCCACCATGGCAGGATTTGAACCTGGGTCCCCAGAACATTATCTGGATCTACAGTCCAACGATAATACCACTAGGCCATCGCCTCCCCTTCTTATGGTGTAACTTTTTATTACTTCCTTCACCACGACGCTTATCTTGCTCCTGCCTAAATTTATTGACACTATGCAGCTCAATTGTTTTCAAGATGGCCTCTTCTAAAAACTTCAATAATGTATACAATGAATAATTCATTTTGGAGAAAATTAAATCTAGTGTGTACAATGACCTTTTTTTTAAAAAAAGTATCATTTCCTTGCTACAGGTGATTGAAAAGGGAAATCTATTTTTGGGACCATTATTAAAACAGTCCACAATAGACTCAGTGAGATTAAGAACAGTTAACCAACCTTAAAGCAGAATGGTTACAGTCCACAGAGCAGTGATTAAGGTTAGAAATAATCAATTATTCAAACCTCTTAATTAAATTGGTTTGATTGAACATCTGTCCTTAAACACAATGTTGTTTGCTAAGCAGAGACTGCAATTAAAATACAAAAGACATATTTACGTGGTAAAACAAGTTTGCAATTTCAATCCATCACAAAATAAAGGCTAAATGACAAAGCTTATTTTTTTTCAAGGCTCTGGAGAGTATGATGAATAATCATAGCATTAGCATCTGTTTTTCCAGATTAGAAATTTTTCTAGCGCTTTTCTATGATTTTATTACCATAATAGAAGTTCTTTTTATAAAGGTCTCATCCATAATCACATGCTCAATGTTCTGAATATTAACAAAACCCAGGGATTTGAACTAATCCTATTAATCCATTCCAATGATCCTAAACACTAAAGTATAATCAGACATTATGAAGCTGCAGCATTCAGAAAAATGTTTGTGTCATATCTCTGTCTTTAATACGCATAGAAATATTGAGCGAGACAGCATAACATGAGTGTATTTGGTCTGTAATATCACTTTGGCTTAGTTGTCTCCTACTCTTTTCCCAGAGCCCAGTAACATTTTCTCTCCCCATTCAAACATTTTGAATGCTACAATTTAATCCACTTTCACCACTTTTTCAGGCAGACAACTCATTCTGCTTCTTTTGTCAATGATCTTAAATCTATTTCTTGACATTTCTGCCGATGATTAAAATTTTCTTTTTTTCTGTTTTATCTGAATTATTTCGATTTTGAACATGTTTCTCAAATTTCCACTTAACCTTCTCTGTTCCACAGAGGTCAATTCCAACTTCTCAGTCTCTGTACATGACTAAAGTTCTTTCCTGTCATGCCAAGAGTGGAATAGTGATTTTTTTTGCATCCTTTAATAGTTTCTGGAGGTCCATTCATGTGGCATAAAACATAGTTCAGTTGAAAATTTAATCAGGACAAAAGCAAGTTAAATATTAAAAATTAAATGGAACTGTTGATACAAGTGTACAACCGAATAATTTGTTTGTGTTTGAAAAGTATAGCTTCCATCTCATAAAAGTGCTCACCCTCTTAACTACTGACATCCTCCATGATACATGATCGGAGTGTTACATGGTTAAACGAAAATACAGAGATTATTGTCTCTCAAAAGTTCTTTTGATTTTCAAACGACTAGAAACCGTAGTAATTGCTGAGTATGAAATTTATTTTTAGCTCTAATTATTGCAGTACAAAAATAATTTTGCATTTTTAAAATATGGTTTAGAAATTATGATGTCTGAAATAACTAAACTGAAATCAGCAAGCTTTAAGTTTACGACCTACTGATAAGTCAGCTCTGTTTTATTAAAATTCTTAAAATTAACCAGAATCCAGCCAGTAAACATTGTGTTTAAATAAAGCTGAACGTCATTCTGGGACAGATAGAGTGATACCATGCAAACCAACTTTACTGCTACCAGTACCCAAGAGCAAATGTCCACATATCATGTGAAAGAATAACACTAATGTGGGTTTTGACATGAAGACAAGTGACACATTAGGAAGCAGCTTTCCATCGGACACGAAGAAATCGTTGATGTGATAGAATCCATTCACTTTGGTAAAAACAAAATTAGGAAATGAATATAGGGAACAGAGCATGCAAAAAAAACCCCAATAATGTTGCTTAAGCAAATATCCTCATCACAAGAGACAAAAGGAAAGACTTGTGTTTATGTAATCTCTTTCACTACCTCTGAATACCCCAAAGCACTTTACAGCCGATGATGTATTTTCTGAAGTGATGTCTCTGCAGTAATGCAGGAAGCATGGTAGCTAATTTTCATACATCAAGCTCTTGACAGCAATTAAATAATGACTAAGCAATCTGCTTTTGTGATGGTTGAGAGATAAGTATTGGCCAGGACATGAGCAATAGCTACACGGCTTTAAAAAAATAATATGATGAGATCTTTTGTATCTTCCTCTGATCACAAGTTAGGCAGTAGCCTACTGTTTCACCCAAAACATTTTCTAAGTGTCATTCTAGAGTGTCTGTCTAGATTTTGTGCTCTAGTTCTGGTGTAAGACTTGAATCAACAAACTTAGAGATCAGAGTACCAACATCTGAGCTGCAGCTGGCACTAACCGTTGTAGTTCTGAACAAACATCAAGTCTTTAATGTCTCTTAATTCTGAATGATCAGAACAAATCACTATCGTCAAATGTGCTCAGATTAGTTCATGTTCAATTGCAGGATGATTTAGTCTGATTTATACATTTGCACTTTCGCAGTGAGATTGCATCATTCAAAGCTCTGTGGCTGGGATATTTAGATGTAAAATGGCCTACAAATATCGCCAGGCATTGCCCATTTTTTGGGTGTTTTTTTTAACGTCTTGTACCTGAAGAAGCAGCTTTGAGAGCTCTGCCCTGCACTTTTTGTGAAGTTATTACTATGTGTGATGCAAATGAACTCCTGCTGTGTGATGATCTGGATTTTTTGCCTGCATGCCTCTAATAAGGGGCCATTGCCTGTATTGATTATTATTCATTTGCAAACTTCCTGACATTGCTTTGGTTGGAAGCTTGCAATTCTTTTATCATTACTTTGAAGTAATTTCTCAGCTTTACCTTCTCCAATGCTGTTTACATCCTTGTGCAGCTGTATAAAATCTGAGGGGCTGAAAATCCCAGATTGGCTTCTCTTCTGATGGCAGCAATTAATTTTAATGCTCTGTCCTGAATTTACTTCATTGCTTTAATATTTCTTGAGCAACTGATAGTCAGAATAGAACCATACTCTAATGTGGTTTCATTCATTCACTATCCAATTCTTTCATCTGATTTAGATGCTTCTGCATTGCCTTCAGGATTGAATTTGTCAAGTCTATACTGAGGGTCTTATTCAATTTGGCACCATGGTCCTCTAATTCATGGTTACATTAACTATGAACTTGCACTGGGTTACCTGAGATAGATCTGATCTAATACCACTCTGATGTTGGGGTCTTCTTGGCAATTTGAGGTAGGGGCAAAGTTAAAGACAGACTTCATCAAAATTCTATTAACATTTATACTAAATACTAATGTACATACTATTCATAGTTACACCAAGCTTTGATCTTACAGCTACATTATGTAAGGGTGAATCTATTTTCTTTATGTATTCATGTTGTAGTCTGAGCTTCCTTTCTTCCAAAGTGTTGGTTCCAGTGTATATGCCCATCATGTCCATTTTTGTTCAGTAACGTACAGCCCCATGTGCAGGTAAGAGGGGTAAATTTGTCGGAATATCCAAGCAGTATCAATCACAACATTGCAAGATTCAGCATAACTAATGAGGAATACCTACGTGGACAAAGACCAAAATCTTATGATAGAAGAAAGGAAATTTGAGGTGATGAGAATGGAAATGAGGAAGGTAAACTTAAAAGCAACAATTAGAAGAAGGAGAAATATAAGACTTGTAGTCGGTTCACATTGTATGACCATTCAGTTAGATAATGGCTGATTTGTATCTTAGCTCTATCTACCACATTGGATTAATAGTTGCATGAATCCTTTGCTTTAAAAAAATCTCAATTTTGAAGTTTTCAGTTGACCTAACATGACAGCTTTTAATGGGGAGCGATCCAGATTTTAGAAACCTCCCTCAAGCAGTCTAACTCTAATTTTAAGGTGATGACCTCTTGTTCTGGACATTGTTTCTCTTTGTCGAAACCTATCAAATCCTTTAATCCTCTTAAGCACTTCAATGAGATCACCACTTAATCTTTGATGTTCAAGGAAATACAAGTGTAACCAATTCACCTCCTCTCCTAACCTAACCCTTTAATTAGTGGACAAGAATGTAAAAACGGTTAATAGAAACCAACAAAAAATATAAATGATGCACCCTGATCCAGCTCATCTTCTATACTTCAAAATGACGCCTCAATATTGCCAGTACATCAATTTCCAAGTAAAAGGGAACATGTCATAATGCTTCGATCTCTTAAAATCCAAACAACATTCTGTTCTTTTTTTGTCTAAACATTCATTTCTGCATATACATGTACCCTTTAGATGGTGCACAGCTCCCGGATTTGCTGCAAAACAATGGTTTTATTTTATTTTTACAGATAACACTTTTCCAATGTAAAAGGTTGCACACATCTCTAATCAACCATGTTCAGTCTGCATTCCAAGTTTGTATCCATCTGTACACATGATTATAATACCCAATCAAACCATTACATGTTCACATGATTGTATTATTCAATCAAATCATTAGATATTCACATGTATGTTATCTACACAGATCATTATTACACGTTCAAATCTACCATTGTACGCACTTTATGATGATCTAAAATCTTTACTGTAATTTTATCTTTTTCAGCACACATTATTTTTTTAAACCGCTATTTCACTCTGGAAATCTAAAGTGTGCAATGTTAGAGGAGGAGCCAGAGCTGAGAATGTGCATGCATCAGTCATTGAAACTAGTATGAAAAATTGAGAAAGCTACTAAAAAAGCAGAAAATACTCTGGGCTTTATAAATAGAAGAATAGATCACAAGAACATGGAAGCTATGCTACACCTGAATAAAACATTAATTGGGCCCCAGCTAGAATAGTATGGTCAGTTCTGGGTATCATTCATCAGAAACATATCAAGGCTCTGGATAGGCGTGGAGGAGGTTTATTTGAATCATACCAGAGATGATAGACTTTGGTATCTGGACAGTCTTTGAAAACTGTGGCTGCTCTCCTTAGAATGGAGATAGTTAAGTGGGTTGATGAAAGAGGCTTTGGAAATCATGATGGGTTTTGTTAGAATAAAGAGAGTGATTCCAATGACAGAAGCATTCACTACCAAAGGAAACAAATTAAAGATAATTGGCAAATGTTAAGGGGTAAAATTACGAAGAATATTTCTCAAGCACCAAGTCATTCTCTAAAAGGCACTGTCTGAAAGGGTGGAGGGAATAAATTCTATAAGCTTCAAAAGGGAACAGGATTAACAGTTTAAATAAATATTTATCAGACTATAGGGAAAGAACAGGAAATTAGAACCAAAAAAATGGAAGAACTGCAGATGCTTTAAATCAGAAACAAAAGTAGTAATTGCTAGAAAAGCGCAGCAGATCTGGCAGCAGCTGTGGAGAGAAATCAGAGTTAACGTTTTGTGTCGAGTTCTGAGGAAGGGTCACTTGACCTGAAACATTAAATCTCTCTCTCTCTGTCTCTCTCTCTATCCCTTCCTACCTCTGGTAATACACTTTATTTTGAGGTCTGGTAATCTATGCTGTGTCTAATTTTTTGATTATATATTGCAGATAACATACCAAAGCTACTAGAACTGTTAATACTGCGTTTTGAGTGACTTCTAAATATAAGACTAATATCTTCAACTAACAGCTTTGACTGACATTATGAACTAGATAATATCAGGCATGGCTTCCCCATAGCTTTTGAATTTATTAACTAAGAACAGGCAGCGAAATGCTGCTGAAAAGGGTTGGAAAACTGGTTTGAAATGTGTGTCAAAGCAAGAAGTATAATAGGCAAGGTAGATGAACTCAGAGCATTGGTTATTACTTGGGACTATGACATTATTGCAATTAAGGAGAGTTGGTTGAAAGAAAGACAGGACTGGCATCTGAATGTCCCAGGATTTAGATGTTTCAAGTGTGATAGAAGGGGAAGTAAAAGTGGTGGGGGAGATGCATGACTGGCAAAGGAGTATCTCAAAGCTGTACTGAGGGAGAAAACATCAGAGGATTTGTGCAGCAAGGCAACATGGATAGAACTCAGGAATAGGAAAGGTGAAATCACAATGCTGGGGGTATACTACAGTCCTCCCAACAGACAGCAGGAGATAGAGGAGAGAATATATAGACAGATTTTGGATTGATATAAAAACAGTAGGGTTGTTGTGGTGGGTGATTTTAACTTCCACTATTTTGACTGGGGTTCGCTTTGTGCTAGAAGCTTGGATGGGGCAGAATTTGTAAGAATAATTCAGGAGGGTTTCTTGACACAATGAGTTCAACCAGGGAAGGGGTTATGTTGGACCTGTTTTTGGGAAATGAGCCTGGCCAGGTGAGGAAAATTTCAGTTGAGGAGCATTTCAGGAGTAGTGACCATAATATTGAGAGTTTTAATATACTCATGGTTAGGGATAACAACAATCCTCGGGTTAAGGTGTTAAACAGGGGGAGGGCGAACAACAACAATATTGGGCAAGGCCTGGAGAATGTTGATTGGAATCGACTGTTTGAAGATAAATCCCCTTTGAACATGTCAGCGCATTTCAAACAGCAGTTGATAAGTGTCCATGAGTGGCACATTCCTGTGAGAATGAAGGATAGGTCTGGCAAGTTATGTGAATCTTGGATGACCAGGAATATTATCATCTTGGTCAAAAAGTAAAAAGAATCATACGTAAGGTCTAGGAAAATGGGGAGTAGGAAAGAACTTAAACAAGGAATTAGAGGGGCTAAAAGGGTTCATGAAACCTCATTAGCAAACTGGATTAAGGAGAATCCCAAGGCATTTTATACATATAAAGAAAGCAAGAGGGTAGCCAGAGAAAAGGTTGACCCATTCAAGGCCAAAGGAGGCAATCTATGTGTGGAGCCAGAAGAGATAGGTGAATGAATACTTTGTGCTGCTTTGCACCAAAGAGAAGGAACTGATGAAGGATAATCATAGGGAAAGGAATGTTATGTTTCTAAGCCAAGTTGCTGTTAAAAAGGAAGATGTGCTATGCATCTTAAAAACTATTAAGGTAGATAAGTTCTTGGGTCCTGATGTAATCTATCCCAAATATTGAGGGAGGCATGAGGACAAATTGCTAGGGCATTGACAGATATCTTTGCATCCTCTTTGGCCACAGGTGAAGTCCCAGAGGACTGGAGAATAACTAATGTTGTCCCATTGTTTAGGACGGGTTCAGGGATAATTCAGGAAATTACAGGCCTGTGAGCCTCACATCAGTTATAGGAAGATTATTGGAAAAGATTCTCAGGGACAAGATCTATACACATTTAGAAGCAAATGGAGTTTGTTAGCAAAAAACGGCAGTTTTGTGCAGAGAAGGTTATGTCTCACTAACTCGATCAAGTTTTTTGAGGAGGTGATGAAGATACTTGATGATGGAAAAGTGGTTGATGTTGTCTACATGAACTTCAATAAAGCCTTTGACAAGGTGGTTCATGGCAAACTGGAACAAAAGGTGAAGTCACATGGTACCAGGGTGAGCTGGCAAGATGGATGCAGAACTGGCTTAGTCATAGGAGACAGAGGGTAGAGATGGGAGGAGGTTTTTTGGAATGCAGGATTGTGAATAGTGGTCAGCACTGGGACTTTTGCTGTTCATGATCTATCTAAATGATTTGGAGGAAAGCATAGTTGGTCTAATTAGTAAGTTTGCAGATGATACAAAGGTTGATGGAGTTGCAGCTAGTGAAGAGGATTGTCAGAGGACACAGCAGGATATACACCAGTTGGAGGCATGGGCAGAAAAAAGTTGGAGATGGAGTTTTATCCAAACCAATGTGAGGTGATGCATTTTGGAAGGTCAAGTACAGGTGGAAATTACACAGCGAATGGCAAAACCATTTGGATTATTGATCTGCAGAGTGATCTGGGTATGCAGGTCCACAGATCACTGAAGGTGGCAGCGCAGGTAGGTAAGGTCGTAAAAAAGGCTTATGGCATGCATATCTTCATTGGAAGGGGCATTGAGTATAAGGACAGACCAGTTATGCTGCAGCTTTATAGAAATTTAGTTAGGCCACACTTGGAATATTTTGTACCGTTCTGGTCACCACACTACTAGAAGGATGTGGATGTTTGAAGACCGTACAGAAAAGGTTTACCAAAATGTTGCCTAGTATGGGGCAGTTAAGATATGAAGAAAGGTTGGATAGGCTGGGTTTGTTTTCGCTGGAACGCAGGAGGCTGAGGGTGCGACCTGAAAGAAGTTTATAAGATTGTGAATGGCATGGATAGAGTGGAAAGTATGAGGCTTTTTCCAAGGGTGGAGGGTTGAATTAACAGGGGACACAGATTCAAGACGTGAGGGGGCAAGTTTAAAAGAGATGTGTGAGGCAGGTTTTTCACACAAAGGTTAGTGAGAGCCTGGAACACGCTGCCAGAGGTGGTGGTAGAAGCAGACACAACAAGAAACACCTGGATGAATCCATGAATAGGAAGGGAATAGAGGGATATGGATCCTGTAAATGGAGACGGTTTCAGTATGGAAGGGCAAAAAGTGTTGACGCATGCTGGGAGGGCTGAAAGGCCTGTTCCCATGCTGCATTGTTCTTTGTTCTCTTTCTCTATTTGCTTGTTCTTTTGGACCACTTTAACCAAGTTTTTTTGAGGTAATGAAACTATCTAGGATTAATCTGAGAGTGAGAGGCAAAGGGGAGATTAATTGGTCAAATTGAGAGATAAATTTAAGTGTCTTATTCTGCATCGAGATTATTGCTGTCATTGCTGTGATATTCTGTATGGATTTGTGAATTCCAAAATAGTTATCTCAGCATATTGGGAAGAGGAGGCAGGCTTCCACATGAGGAAGGTATCTTCTCATTTGGTCTTCCTGTAATTTTCTTTCCTCTTTCCTTCCATCAAGTTCTTGAATTTCCCACTCTCTTCCCCTCACTTCTCATAAAAGTCAAGTTATGGTATAATCAATTAAAACTACATAACATGTATTGACAGAAACAAATCTGTAACTCTCCCTGCACCTGTATCCATCCTGTGGGTTTTGTCTTCTGCAGAATTCCTCACTCCCTCCTTAGCCTTCAAACGCCACAACTGAAAATTATTTTAATACTAATTTTTACCCATCTCACTGTTACCACTTTGATTGTGTTAAAATTAGTTTTTATATGGACAATGTGATAGTGCCTTATCATTTAAAATGAGTTCTTTTGGTGTTCTGACCATAATTACCATTTTGTCAAGTAGGTGTACATGTCTGTCCTTCACTACATTTACTCTTGCTGGAGATAGTCATTACCTGATATTTGTGGGATACGTACATTACTTGCCACTTACCAACCCAAACCTGAATGTCATCCAGGTTGTACTACATATGTACGGCTTCAGTATCTGAAGCGTTGCAAATGGTACAGATCATTGTGTGAACACGAACATATAGGGGGTCCATTTCTGACCATTTGATGAAGGGAAGGTCATTAATAAAACAGTTAAATCTGGATCAGTTAAACCTGGGTGAGTTGAGGACATTTCTCTGAGGGACTTCTGCAGTGATAGCTTGGAGTGGATATTATTGGCCCTGAGAAACACAGCCAGCTTCAACTGAGCAAATCATGATTCTAATCAGTGAAGAGTTTGCTCCCTGATTCTCATTGGCTTCAATTTTGCCAGGTCTACTGAATGCCATGTTGAGTTAGCTGCTGTCTTGGTATCAAGGGTAATGGCTTTCTATATCCCCCTGGGGTTCAGTTCACCTTCCATCACTTTACTGATGTTTGTGCTTGAGCTGAGTACTGCCCTCTGGAAGAGCAAGCCAAAGAGTCAACACTTTGCCATGTGGTTAGAATCACATTAGACCAAATGAAGTGTGGATAGCTGGTTTGAATCCTTAATAACTTTATCAAACTTGATGCATTTTATAGCAAAAATAAAGGCTGTTTTTGCTGGCATACAGGCGCAGTAACATTGAAATCTCTAATTTCTTTGACATATTCAAGGTTCTTGTTAGTTTTTAACACTATTTCAACTTAATTCAATGAAAACATAAATCAGTGAAGAGAAAAAAGCTGTTGAAAAAGTAGTTTTGTTTTCTTTTTAAAGAAAAGTAGCTTTATATTGAGTGTGCGGGTGTACAGTCTGAATAAAACCAAAAGTGAGCATGTGCGGTCGACATTTATTACATCATTGTCAGTAGACACGTAAAAATAAACAGGCTTATTGACATCATTATTAAGACTACATTCATACTCCAAATTTATAAACTAAACTCCATCATCTGCAATAGTCAGATTCACACCCATGCTCCCAATGCATTAATTTGGGATTCTGGACTGCTCATTCAGTAATTTAATCATTGTACCTCCCCTAGGGTTATAGCTGTACTTGGACAACAATTGTGAGGAGTATGGCTAGTTCTGAAGAGTATGTTTTTAAAATACTGACATGATTTTGTCAGCATTTGCAGTATCCTTCATAACTTTTGATATAGCATGAAGTGAATTGTATCACAGCATACAACATTCATTAGAAAAGGAAAGGTGCCAAATGACTAGGGGATACCTAATATTATTTCTATATTTGGAAGGAAAGATAGGGAAATATAGATCAATTAGTTCGAAATTGGTGGTGGAAAATATAATGGGACTTCTACACAGAATGTAATGAAAAGCCACTCAGAACCCAGAAATATAATAGCAAATAGTCAACACGGATTTCAAAAGAGAACATCATGCCTTACCAAAATTATTGAATTCTTTGAAAAGGTATTGGAAGGAGTAGAAAAGACTAATACAATAAATATAACATATTTGGATTTTCAAAAGGTACAGCATAGTAGACAAATGATATATTGGAACACCAATACTCAAAGCCCCCCGCAAAGTCACCCACCATCTGATTTGGAAGTAAATTGCCATTTCTTCAGCTTTGCTGGGTTAATATCCTAGAAGTCTCTTCCTAATTGCATTGCGGGGATAAAAGCAAAAAGTGGAATGAAACTGTTCAAGAAGACAGCTCATTACTACATTCTCAAGGTATCTAGGGATGGGTAATAAATTCTGACCCAGCCAGCAACACCATACACGATGAATACATTTTTTAAAGAATATAGCGTGCAGAGTCGGTGACTTTCTTTTATTCTTTCAAGGGATGTTGGTGTTCCTGGATTTATGGCTCATCCTCAGTTCCCCTTGAGAAAGTAATGTTGAGTTGTCCTCTTAAACTGGCAGTGTATCAGGTTTAGACACAATTAACAGCACTATTAGCAATGGAATTTCAGAATTTTGTTCCAGCCAGAAGCAGAATGGATAGTAGCAAGCTGGCAACAAAGTAGAAGCTAGAATTAAAGTGATTGATCATGGATATTAACAAAACGTAAGATAGCACTGTTCACAAATATTCTATCATGCTGCTGATATGAGTGTACACTTTCGGAGCAGTGATTGGCTAGGTTAGCTTTGTCCTGCTTTTTATGGACTGGACATACATGGGCTATTTTCCACATTCCCAGGTGGGTGGCAGTATGATAGCTTCACGGGAACAGCTTAGTCACGGGTCTGGCTAGTTCTGAAGAACATAATTTCAGTCCTATTGCCAGAGTGTTTTCTCAACTCAAAGCCTTGGACGTATCCTATGTCTTCAGCCATTTCTTCATATTCGGAGGAGTGAAACAAATTGGAAGAATCCCAAGTCCATGATGCTGTGGATCTCAGGAAATGGCCGAAATAGATTGTTCATTCAGAACATCTGGCCAAAGATGCTTACAAAGGATTCGGACTTGGTTTTTGCACTAATGCATTAAGCTTCATCATCATTTCTGATGGGGATATTTGGGAGCTTCCCCTGTCAACTGTTAATATTTCAAGATAACAAGGTGTGGAGCTGGATGAACACAGCAGGCC
>JAHRHZ010000266.1:13750389-13791032 GCA_024137785.1 Ginglymostoma cirratum
TGCTGGAGAATCTGAGATAACAAGGTGTAGAGCTGGATGAACACAGCGGGCCAAGCAGCATCAGAGGAGCAGGAAGGCTGACGTTTCAGGCCTTAGACCCTTCTTCAGAAAATGAAGAAGGGTCTAGGCCTCAAATGTCAGCCTTCCTGCTCCTCTGATGCTGCTTGACCTGCTGTGTTCATCCAGCTCTACACCACGTTATTTGAAGAAAAAGGAATCTTTTTTTCTTTCCCCATTCTTTGATGTAGGACATCACACATCATATCACTGCATATAGTGATATGATGCATATCATACCAGCATATCACTGAACATCTTGGAGAATGCTTGAACACTGTAGAGTGCAATCCAAGTGTTGGAAATTCAAAGGTTTGAACTGCACCTCGGTGATCTGATCTATCAAATCCATATGGGTGTTACTCGTAACACCTTAGATTGGATTTCATCCATACGGAAGAACTTAAATGAGAACAACAGGTATAAAGCATTCAGTCCTTCAAACCTGCTTCATCATTCAACAGAATTATGGCAGATCTAATTAGGGTCTTCATTCCACTTTGCTGCACATTGCCTATAAGCTATGAGTCCTTTGTCAATCAGAAATATGTCTAACTTAATCCTGAATATATTCACTGACCCCGAATTCTGCAGTGGATCCAGAAGTGTGGCATTAAGCCCTCACTGATTACCTCCTCGACCAGGTCTTTCTGATTTTCCCAGATTGCTTTCTCCTATTGCTGAGAAATAGTACTTCCTTCCACTTCCACAGTTGGATGCACTTGCAAGCATCCATGAAGTGGAGAAACAGCCTTTGTCCATCAACTTTCCATTGCAACACTCTGTCCTGCTTCTAGATTAATCCAATGTGTCTTACATATTTGGTGTGTCCCTTCAAGTACATTGCTGAGAAGTTGCCCGGAAACTTGATATTAAAACTACCATAGTTAAGTGGATGAAAAACCTATGTGTCACAAAGTAACAAAGTGGTCACTTCGAAAAGCCAACTGCACTTAACATATTTCTATATTTTCTATATGATATCAAGGCCTTCAACTCCTGATGTGCCTGTGCATTAAAATCCACCACATGTCTTGCTCAATAGCATCACTGAATTATTTATGGGCTGAGTCTTGAGTTTTCCCGTCGGTACTGGAAGAAATGGTTAACTACTAATCACAAGACAAGCAAGTACCACTGGGCTTAAATGCACGGAGTCACAGTATGTTGTGCTTTCACATTACTGTCAGTGTCAAATCACAAACTGAATATGAAGTGGATTGAGCAAACTGACAAATGGAAGTACTTAAGCGGCAAAGGAAATATGACATGTTCCACCACTTTCTCTCTTTGCAGCCAATACTGAAAACCAATCACCAATTATCAGTCAAAGGTCACTTGTTTTGCATTCAGGTTTTGCTTCAATATTGACGCAAGGCTAAAAGAAATGTAACTTCCCCACTAAGAACTGTCATAATAGCACGTGGCGTGCAGCTATTCCGAATGAACACATTATTTGCAATCAGTCTATTCTCCAAATGTAAATGGGCTTTTCAGGTGATATTTTGGTTATTCTTAAAGCACGCTCTTTTAAGAAAAGCAATCTTCAAAATTTAAAGCAATGTGGGAGAGATTACTCTTTCTATTTGAGGCAGCTTTCACTGTACTTTGATGTTTTAATGCTGTGGGGCACAAAATTCTAATCATAGAGAGTACCTTGTTGAAATTTAAGTTAATGGAACATTGTCTGGCGGCATCTATTTAAAGTTTTTTGAATGGCATTTTCTGAAGTCCGAATTAAATTCAAGATCCTTACTTTGTTGGCAATGCATGTCAATTTTCCACAACTGCGAAGCATGCAAACGTTTATTCTTATTGTCACTTCCAAGGTTTAACTTAAATGTATATATTTGTATAGTACCTCTCCAAAATACCCTAAAGCATTTCAAATGTTTTAAATTAGACAAAGTTGGCTGTTATGTGAGATTTTCATGCAATATTCTATTATGATTATTTCACCTTCCAAATCTATCAAACAATTATCCAGTTATCATTTCAAAGCCAGCTCTGAAGAAGGGTCACTGGGCTTGAAATGTTAATGCTGTTTTCTCTTCACTGATGCTGCTGGATGTGCTGAGTTCCCCCAGCAAATGTTGTTTCTGTTTGTTTCAGTTCTCTAGCATTTGCAAGTATTTTTTGTATTTTTCATGATGTGGATTAAAGAACAATCACTTTTCAGGGATAATTTCACTGTTCTTCCTCAGATTAGTGCCATAATATTTTTGACACTCAGCCCAGACAACCAGGGCCTCTGTTAATAACCTCATTGAATGATGGCACCAATGACATTATCTGCATTATTTTGTACCAAATATGGAAAATAAATTCAACCAAATGAGTCACAGCTGAAAGGCAACATTTCCACAAAGCCTCTGACTTTTTCTATTTGGAAGTGACTGGTGGAACATAGCAGTAGGTTTCTGCCATTGTCCTGGGCACTTCACCATTTCCCCATCTGAGCTGCATTGGGAGACCAACAGAGCCCCTGCAAAATGCTAGGGGCTACATATTTTCCCATTCACACATGTTGTCTTGCTCATTGATTTGAACAGTTTTTCTACTGGCGAGCTATCATTGCCTTCCACCAGAGTGAGCTGGGATCCATAAACCGAGTGTGAGACTTTTTTTGCATTGCTGTCAAATAAACATTGGAAACATCTTTGATTGTGGCTCCTTCCTGAGCATCATTTTAAGAATAGCCTGTCATCTTTTAACCTTTTTAAGCTTTCTAGCCATAGCAACCACGTCTCTTAATGTCAAGGTCTAAGTGAGTTGCAATTGCTTTGACAACTTGCTGCCTCTGAGGCTCATCACATTTCCTCTCTGGCTCTGGATTGTTGTGGAGCTGTGCAGGAGTACAGTAACCATAACAGCTTGGTAATCAAGCTGTCCACGAGCTCATCTTTACTTTGTCTTGTTTGATTGGATCCTCTGCTTTTTGGTTGATGACATTTTGATGTACTGCAAAAAGATTAATCAAATTCCTCTTTGACGGGTTCAAGTTCCATTCCGACTCCTGAAGACACAGGTCTTGCCTGTACATGAAATGCATTCCCTGTTCTAATTCATATCAGTAAATAAAGACATTTGTCATTTCTCAGGATGTCGCTCGGTTGCTCACCATTTTCTGTCTTTCATTTACAAAATCTGTCAAAAATCACAACTCCCTGGAGTGTGAATCTGTAACATGAAATTATTGCTGCCATTCTATTCATCCACTTTAGATTTTCAGTTAAGTTTTTCTGAGATTTGGTTTGAAACTGTGCACAAATTCCATTTTCGAAGTGCAGCTTTCAAGTAAAAGGAAATCTGACAGCCACCTGGCATCAAGCTGGGATAGCAGAAATGACAACAGCACACACTATCCTGCAAAGGTTTCCTTGATAATATTTGGGGACCTGCATCAAAGTTTGAAGAGCTGTCCCACAGACAGCACAGAGGCAGCATGGTGGCTCAGTGGTTAACACTGCTGCCTCACAGTGCCAGGAATGTGGGTTTGATTCCACCCTTGGGTCACTGTCTGTGTGTAGTTTCCACATTCTCCCCTTGTATGCATGGGTTTGTTTTGGTTTCCTCCCACAGCCCAAAGGTGTGCAGTTTAGGTGAATTGGCTATGCTATATTGCCCATAGTATCCAGAGATGTGCAGACTAGGTGAATTAGCCATGGGAAATGCAGGTTTACAGGGATAGGGGAGGGGGCCTGAGTCTGGGTGGGATGCTGTTTGGATCGTCAGTGTGGACTTGATGGGCTGAATGGCCTGCTTCCAATCTGCAGGGATTCTATGACAAGTCAAGTGACAACTGACATGTTGTTCTGAACACGGGCCATTATGTTCAATATTCAGTGGTTCAGCATTTGATCATGTCTGCTAGTTGACTGGTGTTTTGAGTCAAGTCCTTTGAATGCAATTAGAGAATGACGAACTAAGCAATAAACATGAGTAAGCAGACACGTAACAAAAAATTGTATTATATCACCCATTGACATTCAGTACCTGGGGATTGTCATCATTGCATATTTCCAAGGCACAACACACATTAATTGGAGAGAAAAGATGGAGAATAGTTTACATTTACCAGCAACAGCACAGAAACCGCCGTGCCACTTGTAAAAATGCCCTTTAGGAAAGGAAACTGCCATCCTTACCTGGTCTGGCCTACATGTGACTCCAGACTCTTGACAGCCCTCAGGGCAACTAAGGATAAGTAATAAATGCTGGTCCAGACAGCAATGCCCACATCTCGTGAATGAATTAAATAAAATCATAAAAGATAAAGTGAGATGCTCATGATGTCAAGATCAGTCTCACCAGACTTCTCATCTGATTCTCCATTCATCACCATTCGCATCGCCCAGAATCTGAAAAGATTCTACCTGTTCGCCACACATCGGTTTAATGGACACAGTAGTGATATTCAATAGGAAGCATTTTTAGTATCAATATATTTCATTTCATTTCTCCCAATTGGCAGTCTATTCTCAGGATCAAAAATGGAGAAAGTCTTGGAAGCGCAAACTTGAATTTACATGGTGCCTTTTTCCAATGTCAGACTGCACAATCAATTAATCATTTCCATGCAGTTTTTGTTTCATCCATTCTTACTCTTTGCAGCAAATCTCTTTTAGTTGAAAATCAGTACATTTTCCTCACTGTAATTAATGCACTTATGGTATTTAGTTCAATTTTAAAATGCCTTATTGTAGTACTGAACCCTTGAACGTAAACTGACTTTCAAAATGTATCTGTCAATAGCTAAAGGTAATTTAATTCCTGCGCACGTGGAGGGCTGAGGCAAGCTTCCCCAAACTTGATTGTTTGGGTTGTCGAGGTAGGAAAGGTGGAAGATAGAGGGGAAGCTTTCAGTTGTAAAGAAAATTACCTGTGAAAATGCGCATTCCCTGAAGAATAACCCTAATGCTGAGAGTTCAGGAACATTCCCAAAGGATTCGCAGAATGTGAAGAGGTTGTATTTATAGCAGTGGGAAGGCAGGAAAGAAAAAGGATAAGATTAATTAGCAATTAAAGGCTCATTTTTAAAAAGTTGTAGTTTTCTAATGAATTACATAAGCCTTTCGCTACCAGCTCAAATAATTCCCAGAAGAAGATCAATGAAAGAAACATTATTCATGGGTATCATGTAGCTACACTGAGCAGATTTTAGCGTGCTCTAAGAAACCGCATTTCCAGTATCAAAACAATGTAAATGGATTCAAATACAAGATCTAATTGAAGAATTAATTGTATTAATTTAAGGTTATACAATGCAAGTATTAACGTATGAATGCTTAAGAGAGCTGATGTTATGAATGTCTGCTACCAAGAGGGAGTTTTGCTGGCTCAAAATATGTTTAGAAATTCAGTACATCTGGACCATAGATTCTAGACCATTCACATCCGAGAATCTTGCTTCTAATTTCAGAAGGTCATGGAGTTGACACTCTCTCAGGGGATTTGTGAGCATAATCCAGGCTGGTCTCTCAGTGCATCATTCAACAAAGTGTTGCAGAACACCCCGCAGACGAAGGGCTGCTGGACCCAAAATTTAAACTCTGCTTTCTCTCCACGAATGCAGCCAGACCTGCTGACTTTCTCGAGCAATTTCTGCTTTTGTTTAAGATTTCCATCATCAATAGTTCTTTGCGTTAACAAACTGCTGCACTCTTAGTGGGGACGTCATGTGGGTGAGACTTTAGTCCAATGCTCCATCTGCTCTCACAAATATACATGAAAGCACTCATGGTGCAAGTTTGAAGAAGAAGAAAGAGATCACCAGAGATAGTAGGAACTGCCAATGCTGGAGTCTGAGATAACAAGGTATGGAGCTGGAGGAATGCGGCAGGCTGGGCAGCATCAGAGGAGCAGGAAAGCTGACGTTTCAGGTCTAGACCCTTCTTCAGAAATGGGCCCTGAAGAAGGGTCCAGACCCGAAACGTCAGCTTTCCTGCTCCTAAAGAAATCACTAGGTGATTTATCTGATTTGAGGGACTTTTCTGTGCTCAGGTTTACTGATGCTCGTTCCTACATTAAACACCAAAAGTATTTTTTTTTAAGATCTGTCAATAATTCACTTTTAATAAACACTAAATCTGTACAAATTCTTTCTTACTTAATTCATGATTACACAATTATTGTGATTCCAAGGTGACAATTTAAATACCAAGTACAACCTGGCTTGTATTAAATCTGCCACATGTCTATTTGAAAACATAGAAGTGTATAATGATTACAGGCCAGTCCACCTATTGTGTTTGCAAGGTTCGCCATGCCTTATTTGTTTTTTGTCCTCTATGCATGTATTTATAAATACCAAGATACTGAGTACTTCATTAATGTCTTTCTCAACACTGCCCATGACCCCACCATGGTCAACGATGCTACCGTTTCCCACACTGTCCATGACCTCATTTCTTCCAGTGACCTTCCTTCTACTGCCTCCAGCTTATAGTCCTCCAGCCCCACGCTGCCTGGTTCTATCTCAAGATCCCCAAGATCCACAAGATCCACAAGCCCAACCACCCCTGCCGACCCATTGTCTCTGCATTCTCCTGCCCACCAAACTCATCTCACCCTACCTCAACTTCATTCTCTCCCCCTTGGTCCAGGCACTCCCCACCCACACCTGGGACACAAACCACGCCCATCACCTCTTTGGAATCTTCCAGTTCCCTGGCCCCCAGCATTTCACCTTTACTGTGGACATGCAATTCCTATACACATCCATATCCCACAAGGGCAGCCTACTGGCTCTCAGTTTTTTCCTCTTCAACAGATCCATCCAGTAGTCCCCTCCACCAATACCCTCCTCCGTCTTGCTGAACTAGTCCTCACCCTCAATAACTTTTCCTTCCATTCTTCCCACTTTCTCCAAATCCGGAGGATTGCCATGGGCACTCGCATGGGCTCCAGCTACACCAGCCTGTTTGTAGGTTACATTGAACAATCCCTCTTCAGTACGTACACCAGTACTGTTCCCCAACTGTTCCACTGTTACATTAATGACTGCATCGGTGCTGCATCCTGCACCCAGGCTGAACTTGAGCAGTTCACCAACTTGGCTAACAACTTGCACCCCAGCCTCAAATTCATTTGGTCTATCTCAGACCCCTCTCTCTCCTTTCTTGACCTCTCCATTTCCATTTCTGGCAACAGTTTATGGACCGACATTCACTATAAACCCACAGACTCTCATAGCTATGTAGACTACACCTCCTCCCACTCTGTATCCTGCAAAAACTCTATCCTGTTTAATCAATTCCTCTGTCTCCATCGCGGCTGCTCTGATTAGGAGACGTCCCACTCCCAAGCATCCGAGATGTCTGCCTTTTTCAAGCAACGCTCTTTTCCCCCACTCTGTCATCCACACAGCCCTCCACTACACCTCCTCCATTCCCTGCTCCACAGCTCTTAATCACCATGCTCCCCAAAAACACCAAAGATTGGTCCCCCTGTCCTAGCTTTCCACCCCACCAGCCTCTACATTCAACGTAGCACCCTCAAACACTTCCACCAACTCCAATTAGATATGACCACCCAGAACATCTTCTACTCCCCAGCCCTCTCTGCCTTCCGCAAGGACCATTCCATTCGCCACTCCTTAGCTCATGCCACACTCATGACCAACTGCTTCACTTGCATCTTCTCCAACCTAGTCTACTGCATCCTGTGCTCCCCATGTTGTCTTCTCTATATCAGTGAGACAAAATGTAGACTAGGTGACCATTTCACCGAGAATCTTCGCCTGGCCTGTAATGGCCAATCTAACCTCCCAGTCAGCACCCATTTCAACTCCCACCTCCACTCCCACCCCGACATGTCCATCTGCAGCCTTCTCCAGTGTTGCAGCGACTGGCAATGCAAATTTAAAGAACAACGCCTTATCTTCTGCCTGGGCACCTAGCAGCCCGGAGGAGTCAACATTGAGCTCTCGATAACTCTCCCACCCATCCCCTTTCCAGCCCCACCTCCTCCCTTCCATTCCACCTTCTGACCTATCCTTCCAGCCACCAACCAGATTCATCCCTTCCAAGAACCAACCAGGTCATACTTACTACCAGTGTGCACCTATCACCACCATTCAGCTAAACCCCCTTACACCTCCTCCTTATCTGCACCTCCCTCAACTCGCTCATCCAGTCCTGAAGAAGGGTAATACCTGAAACTCTGAATTCTCCTTTCCTCCAGATGCTACCTGGCTTGCTGTGTTCTTCCAGCCTCCCGTTTGCCCACCTTGGATCCCAGCCTCTGCAGTTTTTTTGTCTCTAACTTTGTTTCAGTACCTATATATTCCTTCATCTTTCAATAAAAAATAAACACAAAAACTCTCATGGGAATGTAAAAGGTGAAAGCTTGAATAGATATGCATGTGTATATTGATCTGGAAGGCAATGAGCTTTTATAATGCATCATTTTGTTCGCAGGTTGAAGGAACATTGGCACTGTGTCGAAGGCATTATGCAACTCAGTGGTGTTGCAAACAGCACAGACCATAACTAGTCTGAAAGAAACTTGATGTCCAATTGCAGTGCTAAAAATTAAAAATACTAACTCAGCCCCATAGGGAACAGAAAGGTTCTCAAACATAAATCCATAACTGCCAAGAAAATAGGGTTCTGAAAAGGGTCTAGGCCCGAAACGTCAGCCTTCCTGCTCCTCTGATGCTGCTTGGCCTGCTGTGTTCATCCAGCTCTACACCCTGTTATCTGTTGAAAACAATTGATACCTTGTCACAAATAAAATTGAAGTCAAACAACATTAATTTCACTTCTGTTTACACAGGGGAAAGAATTTGATTATTAGTGGTGGAAGATATTCTCCTACCTGGACTAGACCATCATTCCATGGTTGTAAAATTAACAGATCATTGGTGCAGTGATACTTTACGACACACAATATCAATACAAACCAAAAAGAATAGAGAACTAACAGTGGTCAGTGCGAAGCATTCACAGCATTTTGTTTTGATTCAACTGTAGTCTTACTTCCATTCATTATTCCAAAGGAAGACAAAATACTTTGTGAAAGAAAAACATTTTGCTGTTTTACTCTTCCAGTAAAATTTGCATTATTCAGTGCTTTCGTACCAGAAAAGCTGTTCTTATGGATAATGCAGGTTTTGTTGTCTAAACAATAGCTGTGTGTCAAATTGTTTGATTCTCAAAGTGCAAAACTAATGGTGTAATTCCACCAGATAAAATGCTACACTGAGACAGTGTGGATTATGAAGGAATTTACATCTGTCTGAGGGTGGTGGTACATTGTTGTATTTTTGAACCGAAACAAAGGGAGCACTAAATCAAAATAAAGGGTAATATTAGAGCATGAGAAATGAATTATCAAGGATCTTTTGTGGAAAATAAAAGGATTGGGAGTGGATAGACAATGATTCATTGATGAATGAGTGACCCGAAACATTAACTTTGTTTTCTCCTTCACAGATGCTGCCAGACTTGCTGAGCTTTTCCAGCAACTTTGTTTATGTTCCCGATTTACAGTATCCACAGTTCTTTTGGTTTTTAATTATTGATTCCTGTTTGATGCAAAAGTAGAAGAGTAAAGGTGGCTCAACCATGGCTTAGAGAAAAAATAGTTAGGAATAGTATGAAATCCAAAGAACACACAATTTAAAAAAATGCCAGTAAAAGCATCAATTATGAGAATTGAAATAACTTCAGAATTCCTAAAGAACATAAAAATGGGGGCAGAATTTTTGGATATTATATTGCTTTGAAATTGGGGACACACATCTGTGCTGGATGGTTACTCAAATTTAATTTTCACTTAGAGAACGATCAGAACATCCAGCATTGAAACAGGCCATATCGCCCAACTGGATTAAGCTGCTGGTTATACTCCGTACCAAGCTTCCTCATATTGCTTTTCATCCAACCCTATCAGCATTAATGTGTGATCCCTTTTCGCTCATGTGTTCATCTATCTTCCCTTCTAAATCCGTCCGTACAAGTTGCCTCATCTAGTTGCAATGATGAGATTCCAGTTCATTTTCACTCATCACTGTTTATGGCGTTCTATTGGTACATTTGGGATCATATTCTGCAATTTCATTGATTTGTTTTGGCCTTGACCAGAAAATGTTTTCTCTGAATGAGCTAATTAGTGACACCTTCCTCATGTTGGCTAACATCATGATCACTACTCCTCATGTTCAGTCTCTCTCTCCCTGTCAAATCTAACATCATCATGCTTCTCTTCGAAAGGCAACCCTTTTGTCTGTAATGCTGGACTTTTTATTTCTCTACTTTCCTAATTTTTTTTTGTCTAAAAATTTTTGCTTAAGAATCTGTACCTAGGTACTGATGTGAAGTTGGGTCGAGTACTTGTGGGTTAGGAGGTAGGAAGTTAGAATTTGGTGTTTGGAAAATGCTTAAGGGGAAACCATTGCATGCTCCTTTTAAAAGATCATGTGCTTTTCCTGTGCTCAGGTTTAAATTGGATGTCTGTGAGGAGCAGCTTGAAAGTTTGCAAATACATAGAAAGCACCAAGACTGAAACATTTGTATTGTAAAATGCCATACAGTTAGAAGGCCAAACAGCAACTGTTTTTACCAAGACAACAGGCTTTTGAATTTAGCCAATCAATTTGAACCAGGTACTTAGATACCAAAAACCTATTAAATTTAATTCTGATGGTTTTGACAACATAGGACCAATCCTATTGTAAGAAATATTGATACATCATCAAGGGTATAAAAAGAAGGGGGCAGTTGGACAAAGAACCCAAAGCTAGCTGCCATCTGCCAGAGCTAACAGCCCGCAGCTCTCAAGAGAGAATCGCTGGCTCACAAAGCCTCCTCTATGTGTTAGAGAAAACACCATCGAAATAACAATGACACCAACAGCACAACTAATTCACATTCATGACAGAAGAATCGATAGAGAAGGCACAGAACATCCCAGAAGACATGTAACCTGGCTGTAATTTAGAGAGACTAATTTTTTTTTATATAAGTGGGGCTTGTATTTATTGGAACAGCATACCATTGGAATCTTGCTTTACTCAGGAATAGTTAGTAGTTAGAAGGGATTTATTTGGGTTATTAATAGTTTAGTTTTTTTTTACTGCTAGACTTAGATAAATAAATTTACTTGTTGATTTTAAAGTGAGTGTCAGGGATTTATTTTATTTTTCCACTAGAAGTTGCTGAAAAACAGGTTACATTGACTCCCACAGCTACCTAGAATACACCTCCTCCAACCCACCTTCCTGCAAAAATGCCAACCCCTATTCCCAATTCCTTCGCCTCCACCGCATCTGCTCCCAGGATGAGGCATTCCACTCCTGTACATCTCAGATGTCCTCATTCTTCATGGACCGCAACCTCCTCTCCGCAATGGTCAAGAATGCCTTTGACCATGTCTCCCGCGTTTCCCGCAACTCATCCCTCACACCCCGTCCCTGCAATAACAACCAAAAAGAATCCCTCTAGTCCTCACGTACCACCCCACCAACCTCCTGATCCAACGCATCATCCTCCGACACTTCCGCCATCTGCAATCCAACCCCACAACCAAAGACATTTTTCCCTCCCCACCCTTGCCTGCTTTCCGGAGGGACCACTCTCTCCGTGACTCCCTTGTCCGCTCCACACTCCCCTCCAGCCCCACCACACCCGGTACTTTTCCCTGCAACCGCAGGAAGTGCTACACCTGCCCCCACACCTCCTCCCTCACCCCAATCCCAGGCCCCAAGAAGACTTTCCACATCAAGCAGATGTTCATTTGCACATCTGCCAATGTGGTATACTGCATCCACTGTACCCGTTGTGGCCTCCTCTACATCGGAGAAACCAAGCAGAGGCTTGGAGACCGCTTTGCAGAACACTTGCACTCTGTTCGCAACAAACAATTGCACCTCCCAGTCGTGAACCATTTCAACTCCCCCTCCCATTCCTCAGACAACATGTCCATCCTGGGCCTCCTGCAACGCCACAATGACGCCACCCGAAGGCTGCAGGAACAGCAAATCATATTCAGCCTGAGAACCCTGCAGCCCAATGGTATCAATGTGGATTTCACAAGCTTCAAATTCTCCCATCCCCCAACCGCATCCCAAAACCAGCTCAGCTCATCCCCGCCTCCCTAATCTATTCTTCCTCCCACCTATCCCCTCCTCCCACCTCAAGCCCCACCCCCATCTCCTATCTACTAACCTCATCCCGCCCCCTTGACCTGTCCATCCTCCCTGGACTGACCTATCTCCTCCCTACCTCCCCACCTACACTCACCTTTACTGGCTCCATCCCCGCCTCTTTGACTTGTCTGTCTCTTCACCTATCCTCTCCTCTCTCCATCTTCTATCCGCCTCCCCCTCTCTCCCTATTTATTTCAGAACCATCTTCCCCTCCCCCATTTCTGATGAAGGGTCTAGGTCCGAAACGTCAAGCTTTCCTGCTCCTAAGATGCTGCTTGGCCTGCTGTGTTCATCCAGCTCCACACCTTGTTATCTCGGATTCTCCAGCATCTGCATTTCCTAATATCTTTACACCACTTTTTGCACTCCTTGTCAGATTATAGTGTGAGGTCATTCTCTTTGGGTGTTTCTGTGTTAATTCTCAGATGGGGGGGGGGTCAACCTCCACTTTATAACAATACCTTTGTACCTACAATGGCTCCATAAGTGACAACTTGTAAACTTTTCACGGTGCTCAAATGAGTAACTGTGACAATATAGATAATTCTAATCCTCATCTTCGATTTTCCTTTCCTCCCTGAAGCTCTTCAGAATGGTATTGCCTTCCAATTCTATGTGTTACTTCCCCAAGCTCACATTTGAATCCCTCCAAGTGGATTCCTACCCTGTCACAGTATCGAACAGCTCTTATCAAGCCTTCAGATGATGTGTGTCTGTAACAATGGATAAACCATCCCTATCCAACTTTCTCAACCAGCCTGCAGCCATTTACATGGGAGACCTCACCATCTTTCTCCATTGCCTCCCGACAATGGCCCACTTCTTTGGTAGGGCTTTCACCAGCTTCTATGCTCATCCAATTCACCATACCAGGAAATCTTCATTAGTGACTCCTCTCTCATTCACACACATTCATTTTTGGTATTTCCCAAGATTCTGGGTCCTTTTCTATTTCTCATCTACATGTTACCTACTGTGACCTTGACTGAAAACAAAAGAATCAGTTTTCTGCACAAGGTCACGTTTTTACTGACAATCCCTTTCAACTGTTGTTAACTTATCAGGCAGCTTTTATGACACCTGTTGCTCTAATTTAATATTAAGAATACTGAAGCCATTGATCATCCCGTTCAAGTCCAAATAGATCTGAAATTTTGACTGGACATCCCAATCTGATTCACTTGATTTCAAAGTGACTTTGATGGTTCACTACCATTCTTGGAGTTTCTGTAACGTTTTCTAATGTACTTGATGCATAGTTATTTCTGTCTCTCGCTGCGTCGTAATCATACTCAATCTAACGTTTTGTCTCAGCTAAGATCAATGCCTTCCTCAAGGCAGAGATTGATAAATACTTGATCGCGCAAGGAATCAAGGGCTATGGGGAGAGTGCGGGTAAGTGGAATTGAAATGCCCATCAGCCATGATTAAATGGTGGAGTGAACTCGATGGGCCAAATGACCTTACTTCCACTCCTATGTCTTATGGTCTTATGGTTTAATGGTCTTCCTGCTACTCCTGAATTGTTCTTCAGGAGTTCTGACTATATATGATTTCAGTTGATGTGTTCCTCTAAAGACTTTTGTCTCTGCTGTTTTGTCTCTTATCCAGACTTTCTGATCAGGAGTCAATGTTATTAGTGCAAATGACCAGTATCTGAAATTGTACCACCTCTACCGCTTTCCTCTGTGATGTCTTTCTGTCTCCTTGACCTAACCATTTAATGACCAGATGTTGCTTTGGATAAAGATATACATTGAATGCCTTGATTCCGCTTCAAAGTCAGTCACACACTGTTCCACCTTTTGCCTCACAAGGACGTTGTCTGCTGATAGCCCCACTGTGTACAAACCTGATAATTCAGTTCACTTGGATGCAAACAAAATATAGTTTTGTAACAGTGGGATTGCTGCATCTGCATGACCTATTTCTGACCTTGTCCTTTGTCTTCCCCATTTTTGACTTGCTGTAAAAGCGTCAATGTCTCCACCGAAGTTACCATCGCACTCAATTTCAGTGTTACATTGATTGGGATAAATACTTCAATGTTGTTTTTCCTTCTTAATTCAAAGACTTTCAATTGATTGTGGTAGCTCTGCAGTGTCTTCACCAAGTGCTGATATGACTTCAAAATCCTCCAAGGTTGTCTCCTGCCATTGAAACTCATCCCAATTTGTTGTTTTGTGTTCAGAGACTTCTGAGATTCTGTCCAGTTCTTCAGACTCTTTCTTTTTTCCTCTTGTGTCCCATGGACGGTGATCTGACTTCCAATTAATGATTCTGAAGATTCTTTTTTGACAATATCCTTTATGCTGTGCTTTATGTGAAAACTTCTGCTTGCATTCTTAGAAAGCACTTCTTTGAATCTTTGAGCTTTAGTGTCTGCACATATATGTTCTTAGAATCTTCTTTCTTCCTGACTAGGATGCCAGTTTTCTTGGTCTCCAGTATCACATACTCAGCCTTATACTTTCATTCAGATTGAGGCTCTTTCACTCTCTTCTGTACTGTACCAGTCTTTAGATGCATTTATACGTCACAGTGAACTGAATGTAGCTCTCTCGAGCAGTGCCAATTATCACTCTCTTTACAGGTATCATTCTTCGTCTCTACTTTGTTCTCTGCTCTCTGCTAGTCATGTAGTAACATTGTGGGGGTGGCACAGTGGTTAGCACTGATACCTCACAGTGCTGAGGACCTGGGTTCAAATTCACCCTCAGATGACAATCTGCCTGGGGCTAACACATTTCCCCTATGTCTGTGTGGGGTTAACATGTTCTCCCTATGTCTGCATGGGTTTCCTCTGGTTCTAACACAGACCAAAGATGTATAGGTTAGGTGGATTGGCTATGTTGAATTGCCCATAGTATCCAGGGATGTACAGGCCAGGGGTATTAGCGGGGGGGTTGGGGGGGGTATGCTGTTCTGAAGGTCAGGTAGACTCAATTGGCCAAATGGCCTGCTTCCACACTAAAGGGGTTCTATGATTATCTGCTCTCTCGTCATTATTTGCAGGATCTATCCTACTACATTTTGTACATTCGACCCTCCGAAAACTTGACATTACCTAAAATCTTGCTGCCCATGTTTTAGTTTAACCAAAGTGCTGCTCCAACCCATCAGCCCTGTGCTTTCTTGACCTTTCTATCAGTCCATGAATATCTTCAGTTTTCAAATTCTCATCTTTGTTTCCAAATTTCTCCGTGATTCTCCCTATCTCTTCCAATCTTACAGCTATCCTAGATTTCTAGCCTCCTGAACATCCCTGATTTCAATTGCTCCAAGATTGCTGGCTGTGCTTTCAGCTGTAGACCTTCCTAAATTCTAGAATTTATCTCTAGATTGATCTGCATCTCTATTTTACTTTCCCAGTGGGAGACACAGTTTCCATCAGGTTTGAGTTATAATGGGACGCTGGATAGGTTAGAACCTTTTTTTCCACTGGAACACAGAAGGTTGAGAGGGGATCTTATAGAGGTTTATGAGATAATAAGGGGTGAATGACAGGTTTCTTTTCCCTAGGGTGGGGGATTTCTAGATGAGAGAACGTATTTTTAATGTGAGGGGACAAACATTTAAAAAAGACATGAGAGGCAATTTTTAGCATGGTTCATGTGTGGAGTGAACATCCAGAAGAAGTGGTGGATTGGGTACAGTGACAACATTTAGAAGATAAATACATGAACCTGAAATATTTGGAGGGATATCGGCCAAGTGCAGGCTGGTGGAACTACTTTAGTTTGGGATTAGGGCAGCATGGTGGCTCAGTGGTTAGCACTGCTGCCTCACAGCACCAGGGACCTGGGTTCGATTCCACCCTCGGGCGACTGTCTGTGTGGAGTTTGCACATTCTCCCCGTGTCTGCGTGGGTTTCCTCCGGGTGCTTCAGTTTCCTCCCACAGTCCAAAGATGTACAGGTTAGGTGGATTGGCCATACTATACTGCCTGTTGTGTTCAGGGGTGTGTAGATTAGGGGTTTGGGTCTGGGTGGGATGCTCTAATGGTTGGTGTGGACTTGTTGGGCTGAACAGCCTGGTTCCACATTGTAGGGGTTCTATTATCCTATGATGATTATGGTCAGCAAGGACTGGGTGGACCGAAGGGTGTGTTTCAGCACTGCATGCATCTATGACTCTAATGGTGAATCAGTGACATAGTGGTCATTGAAACCCCAGGCAAACACTGCAATAACAATGGTTTAAGTCCCAACATGGCAGATGGAGAATTTGGAACTCAATAAAATCTGGAATGAAAAAATCTACCTGAATGATGATCATGTAACCACTGTTGAAGGTTGTAAAAAAAATCTGATTGACTCATTTATTTGGGAAAGAAATCTAATGTTCTTGTTTGTTTGGCTATCTACATGACTCCAGACCCACAACAATGTGCTTGACTGAGGTTGTTGACTTGCTCGCCGAGCTGGCTTGTTCTCATTCAGACGTTTCGTCATCATGCTAGGTGACATCATCAGTGGAGCCTCCAATGAAGCGGTGTTATCTTATTCTGCTTGGAATTTATACTGTTTGGTCTGTTATCCTCTGTAGTGTCATTTCCGGTTTTGATCTGTTTGGGTTTGTATATGGGGTCCAATTCTATATGTTTGTTGATTGCTATGTGGGCAGAAAACCATGCCTCTATGAATTCCCGTGTGTGTCTGTGTTTGGCTTGGGATACTATGGTCATCTCGGTCCAGTTGAACTGATGGTCTTCATTGTCTGAGTGTACTGATATTAAGGAGATTTTGTGGTGCCGTTTTGCTGCTAGCTGATGTTCGTGTATTCTGATGCCTAGTTTCCTTCCTGTCTGTCCGATGTAATGTTTGTGGCAGTCATAGCATGGTATTTTGTAACCCGCATCGGTTCTGCATGTTGTGGGATTGAGGTCTTTAATCCTTGCAAGTGCTTGTCGTAGAGTGGCTGTGGGCTCCTAAGACCACGAGGAATCATGATGGCCTACAAGCCCACAGCCACTCTACGACAAACACTTACAAAGATTAAAGACCCCAATCCCACAACATGTAGAACCAACATGGTTTACAAAATACCATGCACTGACTGCCATAAACATTACATCAGACAGACAGGAAGGAAACTAGCCATCAGAATACACGAACATCAGCTGGCAGCAAAACGGCATGATGAACTCTCCTTAATATAAGTACACTCAAACAATGAAGGCCATCAGTTCAACTGAGACAAGGTAACCATAGTAGCCCAAGCCAAACATAGACACGCACGGGAATTCCTAGAGGCAATGCACCCATAATGCAATTAACAAACACATAGAATTGGACCCCACATACAAACCCATACAGATCTAAACTAGAAATGACACTACTCAGCATGACAGACAAACAGTATAAATTCCAAGCGGAATAGAATAACATTGCTTCATCTGAGGCTCCGTTGATGATATCACCTAGCACGGTGACAAAACGTCTGACCGAGAACAAGCCAGCTCAGCGACCAAGTCAACAACCTCATCCACAATCTGAGCTACAGATCTTTGCCAAAACTTTGATGTGCTTGACTCTGAGCTGCCTTCTTGGCAATTATGAATGGATAATAATGCCGGCCTGGCCAGTGGTACTCACATCATATGGATAAAACAATGTGTCCTTCTGTGGCTCTGTGTCATATTTTGTTTCAGATGTATTAGTATGAATTATAGTTCTTGTTTCTCAGTGAAGAACAGGTAGTTTAAAGAAAAAAAGGTTAAAAATAATTTTTAAAAATAACTATTTCTTTAAGTGGTAGGAAAGTTCATTTCTATTGCCAAGGATTAATAAAGATAACAAAGCTAAACCATCTGTCTTCATGAATCTCTCTGTTTCCTGCTGGTTGTGGCATAGTCAAACACCTTGTATGTTAAATGAAGAAATGGAATTAAACTTACTCATCGTAAGCAAGTAAAGTGTTATGTTTACATTGGAAGCCTGAGCCATTTGTGGTACTTCCTACAATTGTTCCCTTTCAACTTCTATGAAGTAGCGCAGCAACAGCTACAAGAGCTCGAACAGCTGTTTCACACAGCACTGTTTGAAGCAATATTATTCTTCAGTCATGCTGTTTTTACTGTGTCTTTAAAAGGCCTTTTTGTTGAGGGGAGGAAGAAGTATAAGGGAAGGTGAGGGTATTATGAAATCCCTGATGCTGAAGAAAAGATGAGTATTGATTCCAGTCACACAGAATTTGGGAGACAAATAAATGAACAGTACAAATTGGCTTCCTGGAGTGACACCTCATGCTGTTCTTGTTTGTGCAATTGCTCAGCCCTTTTGTTATTGACATGCTCTCAAGCATTATTTTAACTGACAACATTCCTAAAAAAGAACTGTATTATAACATTTCCAAACCTGGAAATAACTGGACTCCATTCAAGTCCTTCCCTTTAGATACAACATACTGCAAAAGCAAACTCAACTGCTGTTACAATGAGCGATATCCCTTATTGAGCAGCTGGTTTCCACTGAATTGGTAGAAACTGCAAACTGACATTCCATAGTAACCTAATGATATAGCAGAATTTGGAACATGGCCTGATAGCCAAGGAGACACTCACCGAGCAATCGTTAATTCCCTACACCTGGGTCCAGTAGCTTTGACAACAGTAAGAAACAAAATGGTTCAGAGATCTGTTGATCTGATGTTTAGGCAGTGGGCAACAATGCACACACTGGGTATGATACATCCTCAGTAGGATAGGAGCAGTCCTGTCAGAACAACCCAAGTAAATTGGTCACTAAACAAAGAGTACATTCTGAAAATTGCAGCAATTTCATCAGCACACAAAGAGAAAAAAAAGTCATTATTTTGTAAAATATTGATGTGTTCTTTTCTTCACATGTTAACAGACTTACAGTGTATATCCAGCAGTCTATCTTTACTTAATTATTTCAAGTTCTTTACCTATGTATTTCAAATGTTATGTACATAAGTGCATGTTGACATTCTAACAGCTGAGAAAATAATGCCGAAGAATGATGCAGTTCAAGTAATTACTATGAATGCTTATTCTGTTTGTATGAAATTTATTTATTCATGGCTGAAGTTATGCTGCAACGATACAAATCCTTAGTTCGACGCCATTTGAAGTTTGCGAGCAGATCTTAGGTCTTCACACTTTAATAAGGAAATAATAGCTTTGGAGAGAGTACAACACAAGTTTACAAGAAAGATTCTGGGACTGCAGAGTTTAAGTTATGAGGTGAGATTGTACAAATTAAGCCTGTTTTCTAAAGTATTCGGAGATAGTAGGAACTGCAGATGCTAGAGAATCTGAGATAACAAGGTATAGAGCTGGATGAACACAGCAGGCCAAGCAGCATCAGAGGAGCAGGAAGGCTGATGTTTCGGGCTTAGACCCTTCTTCAGAAATGGGGAGGGGAAGGGGGATCTGAAATAAATAGGGAGAGAGGGGGAGGCGGATAGAAGATGGATAGAGGAGAAGATAGGTGGAGAGGAGACAGACCGGTCAAAGAGGCGGGGATGGAGCCAGTAAAGGTGAGTGTAGGTGGGGAGGTAGGGAGGAGAGAGGTCAGTCCATGGAGGACGGACAGGTCAAGGGGGCGGGATGAGGTTATTAGGAGGAGGTGGGGGTGGGGCTTGAGGTCGGAGGAGGGGATAGGTGGGACCAAGGACAGGTTAGGGAGGCAGGCACGAGCTGGGCTGGTTTTGGACCGCATCCAGTTCATCCTCCCTGGACTGACCTATCTCCTCCCTACCTCCCCACCTACACTCCACAGTTAGGGGGACAGATAGGAGATTCTGCGGGAACGAGAGACACTCGCAGTTGGTGTGTTGCCTCCCAGGTGCCAGGGTCTGTGATGTCTTGGATCATGTTTTCGGGGTCCTTAAGGGGGAGGGGGAGCAGCCCCAAGTCGTGGTCCACATAGGCACCAACGACATAGGCAGGGAAAGGGATGGGAATATAAGGCAGAAATTCAAGGAGCTAGGGTGGAAGCTTAGAGCTAGAACAAACAGAGTTGTTATCACTGGTTTGTTACCCGTGCCACGTGCTAGCGAGGCGAGGAATAGGGAGAGAGAGCAGTTGAACACGTGGCTACAGGGATGGTGCAGGAGGGAGGGATTCAGATACCTGGATACTTGGGGCTCATTCTGGGGTAAGTGGGACCTCTACAAACGGGATGGTCTGCACCTGAACCAGAGGGGTACCAATATCCTGGGGGGGAAATTTGCTAATTCTCTTCGGGAGGGTTTAAACTAATTCAGCAGGGGGATGGGAACCTGACTTGTGGCTCCAGTGTACAGGAAGTTGAGAGTAGTGAGGTCATGAATAAGGTTTCAAGGTTGCAGGAGTGTACCAGCAGGCAGGAAGGTGGTTTGAAGTGAGTCTACTTCAACGCCAGGAGCATCCGGAATAAGGTGGGTGAACTTGCAGCATGGGTTGGTACCTGGGACTTTGATGTTGTGGCCATTTCGGAGACATGGATAGAGCAGGGACAGGAATCGTTGTTGCAGATTCCGGGGTTTAGATGTTTCAGTAAGATCAGGGAAGATGGTAAAAGAGGGGGAGGTGTGGCATTGTTCGTCAAGGACAGTATTACGGTGGTAGAAAGGATGTTTTATGAGGACTCGTCTACTGAGGTAGTATGGGCTGAGGTTAGAAACAGGAAAGGAAAGGTCACCCTGTTGGGAGTTTTCTATAGGCCTCCGAATAGTTCCAGAGATGGAAGAAAGGATAGCAAAGATGATTCTGGACAGGAGCGAAAGTAACAGGGTAGTTGTTATGGGGGACTTTAACTTTCCAAATATTGACTGGAAACGCGATAGTTCAAGTACTTTAGATGGGTCAGTTTTTGTCCAATGTGTGCAGGAGGGTTTCTTGACGCAGTATGTCGATAGGCCAACAAGAGGTGAGGCAACATTGGATTTGGCACTGGGTAATGAACCAGGCCAGGTGTTAGATTTGGAGGTAGGTGAGCACTTTACTGATAGTGACCACAATTCGATTACGTTTACTTTAGCGATGGAAAGGGATAGGTATATACCACAGGGCAAGAGTTATAGTTGGGGGAAAGGCAATTATGAGGCGATTAGGCAAGACTTAGGATGCACAGGATGGGGAAGGAAACTGCAGGGGCTGGGCACAATTGAAATGTGGAGCTTGTTCAAGGAACAGCTACTGCGTGTCCTTGATAAGTATATACCTGTCAGGCAGGGAGGAAGTGGTCGAGCGTGGGAACCGTGGTTTACTAAAGAAGTTGAATCTCTTGTCAAGAGGAAGAAGGAGGCTTATGGAAAGATGAAGCATGAAGGCTCAGTTAGGGCACTTGAGAGTTACAAGTTAGCCAGGAAGGACCTAAAGAGAGAGCTAAGAAGAGCCAGGAGGGGACATGAGAAGTCTTTGGCAGATAGGATCAAAGAAAACCCTAAAGCTTTCTATAGGTATGTCAGGAATAAAAGAATGACTAGAGTAAGATTAGGGCCAGTCAAGGACAGCAGTGGGAAGTTGTGCGTGGAGTCCGAAGAGATAGGAGAGGCGCTAAATGAGTATTTTTCATCAGTATTCACTCATGAAAAAGACAATGTTTTCGAGGAGAATACAGAGATACAGGCTATTAGACTAGATGGGATTGAGTCTCATAAGGAGGAGGTGTTAGCAATGCTGGAAAGTGTGAGAATAGATAAGTCCCCTGGGCCGGATGGGATCTATCCTAGGATTCTCTGGGAAGCTAGGGAGGAGATTGCAGAGCCTTTGGCTTTGATCTTTATGCCGTCATTGTCTACAGGAATAGTGCCAGAAGACTGGAGGATAGCAAATGTTGTCTCCTTGTTCAAGAAGAGGAGTAGAGACAACTCTGGTAATTATAGACCAGTGAGCCTTACTTCGGTTGTGGGTAAACTGTTGGAAAGGATTATAAGAGATAGGATTTATAATCATCTCGAAAGGAATAATTTGATTAGGGATAGTCAACATGGTTTTGTGAAGGGTAGGTCTTGCCTCACAAACCTTATTGAGTTCTTTGAGAAGGTGACTAAACAGGTGGATGAGGGTAAGGCGGTTGATGTGGTGTATATGGATTTCAGTAAAGCGTTTGATAAGGTTCCCCACGGTAGGCTATTGCAGAAAATTTGGAGGCATGGGATTGAGGGTGATTTCGCGGTTTGGATCAGAAATTGGCTAGCTGTAAGAAGACAGAGAGTGGTGGTTGATGGGAAATGTTCATCCTGGAGTTCAGTTACTAGTGGTGTACCGCAAGGATCTGTTTTGGGGCCACTGCTGTTTGTCATTTTTATAAATGACCTGGATGCGGGCATAGAAGAGTGGATTAGTAAATTTGTGGATGACAGTAAAGTCAGTGGAGTCGTGCATAGTGTGGAAGGATGTTGCAGGTTACAGAGGGACATAGATAAGCTGCAGAGCTGGGCTGAGAGGTGGCAAATGGAGTTTAATGCGGAAAAGTGTGAGGTGATTCACTTTGGAAGGAGTAACAGGAATACAGAGTACTGGGCTAATGGTAAGATTCTTAGTAGCGTGGACGAGCGGAGAGATCTTGGTGTCCATGTGCATAGATCCCTGAAAGTTGCCACCCAGGTTGATAGGGTTGTTAAGAAGGCATACGGTGTGTTAGGTTTTATTGGTAGAGGGATTGAGTTTCTGAGCTGTGAGGTCATGTTGCAGCCGTACAAAACTCTGGTGCGGCCACACTTGGAGTATTGCGTACAGTTCTGGTCGCCACATTATAGGAAGGATGTGGAAGCTTTGGAAAGGGTGCAGAGGAGATCTACTAGAATGTTGCCTGGTATGGAGGGAAGGTCTTATGAGGAAAGCCTGAGGGACTTGAGGCTGTTTTTGTTTGAGAGAAGGTTAAGAGGTGACTTAATAGAGACATACAAGATGACCAGAGGATTGGATAGGGTGGACAGTGAGAGCCTTTTTCCTCGGATGGTGACGGCTAGCACAAGGGGGCATAGCTTTAAATTGAGGGGTGATAGATAAAGGACAGATGTCAGAGGTAGATTCTTTACTTAGAGAGTAGTAAAGGCATAGAATGCCTTGCCTGCAGCAGTTGTAGACTCGCCAACTTTAAGGGCATTTAAGTTGTCGTTGGATAAACATATGGATGACAATGGAATAGTGTAGGTTAGATGGGCTTCAGATTGGTTTTACAGGTCGGCGCAACAATGAGGGCCGAAGGGCCTGTCCTGCGCTGTAACGTTCTATGTTCTCTGTTCTATGAACACTCACCTTCACTGGCTCCATCCCTGCCTCTTTGACCAGGCTGTCTCCTCTCCACCTATCTTCTCCTGTATCCATCTTCTATCCGCCTCCCCCTCTCTCCCTATTTATCAGATCCCCTTTCTCCTTCCCCATTTCTGAAGAAGGGTCCAGGCCCGAAACATCAGCTTTCCTGCTCCTCTGATGTTGCTTGGCCTGCTGTGTTCATCCAGCTCTACATCTTGTTTTCTAAAATATTTACCTGGTCAAGGGGTGATCTGATTAAATTCTTCAAGATTTTAACAGGAAGAGACAGGATACATAAAGATAAACTATATCCACTGTTTGGGGATTCTAGAACAAGGGGAAATAGTTTGGGAATTAGGGATAAACTGTTCAAGAGAGTGGTTAAGAATATTTCTCTGCACAAAGAAAACAAAACTGCTATTATATGTCATCTAAAAACGTGACTACACTTGCTACCAAAGCCAAAAGCTTCTGAAATCAATGCATTCCATTGACTCCAGACTGCACCCCTCTGACACGCAGCAGCACACCTGCAACCTGTTCCATCTCTCACCAACTTACCCATCACCTGTACCCGCTCACCCACCTGCCACTCTAATCCCTCACCCACTTCCTGACATGCATACCCTTTATCCATGTCAAAGAGGCTTTGGACTATCAAGTCCCAGAATTCAAGCAGTTACTGCTGTAAAAGCTATGCATGGTTTGACATTCAGATCTGTTTCTGCACTGCACTGGAAGGCTTCTGATCAAATCGGCTTCAGTTTTCAAAGTGACCAGAATATGAAGTTCAAGCTACAGACATAGAGATCTGGACAGCCTAAATAAAATGCAATGAGTGGCAATCTGACTGTAGTAATTACTTAGACCATTAACTTTCTGGAAGTATGCTGACTTTACGACTGGAGCAGATCTAGGATGAGACCACAAGCTCAGGATCAAATAGGACACTGGGTTTGCCACAGGTTTGGACAGTGTTCAGAGTAAAGGATGGAATCAATGTCAAGATTTTATTTTTGTTGTAAACCAGATAATTATTTCAGTCTTAACAAGGATTAACAGGCAGAAATTGACCTCATCCTTCCCAACTTGCCAGTTGCAAATGCATATGTCTATGACAGTATTGGTAAGAGTGACCATCGCACAGATATTGTGGAGCCATTGAGAATAATCTCTATCGTGCTGTGTGGCACTGTCACTGTGCTAAATGGGACAGACTTTGCACAAACCTAGCAATTCAAGACTTGACATCTATGAGGTGCTGTGGGCCATCGATGGCACCAGAAGTGTGCTCCAGCACAATCCGTAATCTCATGGTCTGGCATATTACACAATCAACCATTACCATCAAGCCAAGAAATCAACGATGGTTGAATGGAGAGTGCAGGAGGGCATGCCGGGAGCTGTACCAGGCACACCTGAAGATGAGGTGAAGATCTGGTGAAGCCACTACTTGCATGCTAGCCAGCATAAGCAGGAAGTAATAGACAGAGCTAAGCGATCCCACAACCAACCGATCAGATCTAAGCTCTGCAGTCTTGCCACATTCAATTGTGAATGGTGGTGGACAATTAAACAACTCACTGGAGGAGGAGGCTCCACAAATCTCCCTATCCTCAATGATGGAAGAGCCCAGCATGTCAGTGCAAAAGATAGGGCTGAAGTATTCGCAGTAATCTTCAGCCAGAAGTGCCGAGTGGATGATCCATCTCTGCCTCCTCCAGTGGTTTTCAGCATTACAGATACCAATTTGGTATCAGCCAATTTGATTCACTCCACATGCTATGAAGAGAGGTTGAGTAGGTTAGGATTGTTTTCATTAGAAAAAAGGAGATTGAGGGGGGACCTGATTGAGGTCTTCAAAATCATGAAGGGTATAGACAGGGTTGATAGAGATAAGCTGTTTCCCAGGGTGAGGGATTCAATAACGAGGGGTCACGCGTTCAAGGTGAGAGGAGAAAAGTTTAAGGGGGATACACGCGGAAAGTACTTTACACAGAGGGTGGTAGGTGCCTGGAGCGCGTTGCCAGCAGAGGTAGTAGAGGCAGGCACGGTAGATTCATTTAAGGTGCGTCTGGACAGAGGCATGAGTAGGTGGGGAGCAGAGGCATACAGATCCTTAGGAATTGGGCGATAGGTTTAGACAGTGGATTTGGATTGGCACAGGCTTGGAGGGCCGAAGGGCCTGTTCCTGGGCTGTAAGTTTTCTTTGTTCTTTGTTCACATGATATGATGAAAGGATTGGAGACACCAGATAGGCTACATGCCCTAAGAACATTCCGGCAATAGTACTGAAGACTTGTGCTCCAGAACTTGTGGATCCTCTAGCTAAGTTATTCCGGTACAGTTACAACACTGGTATTTATTCAACAATGTGGAAAATTACCCAAATATGTCCTGTAGACAAAAAGCAGGACAAATGCAATCCAGCCAATTGCTGTCCCATCAGTCTACTGTTGATCATCAATAAAGTGATTGAAGGTGTCATCAACAGCGCTATCAAGCAACACCTGCTCAGCAATAACCTGCTCTGTGATGCCCAGTTTGAGGTCCGCCAGGGCCACTCAGCTCCTGACCTCATGACAGCCTTGGTCCAAATGTAGGCAAAAGAGCTGAATTCCAGAGATGAGATGCAAATGACAACCCTTGACATCAAGGCTACATTTGACCGAATGTGCCATCAAGGAACCCTAGCAAAACTGGAATCAATGGGTATCAGGGGCAAACTCTCCACTAGTTGGAGCCATATATGACACAAAGGAAGACGATCGTGGTTGTTAGAGGTCAGCCATCTTAGCTCCAGGGCATCTCTGCAAGAGTTCCTCAGGGTAGTTTCCGAGGCCCAACCATCTTCAGCTGCTTCATAAATGATCTTCCGTCCATCATAAGGTCAGAAGTGGGGATGTTTGCTGCTGATTGTACAATGTTCAGCACCATTCCTGAATCCTCAGATACTGAAGCAGTCCATGTTCAAATGCAACAAGATCTGGACAATATCCAGGCTTGGGCTGACAAGTTGCAAGTGACATTTATACTGCACAAGTGCCAGGCTATGACCATCACCAATAAGAGATAAACAAACCACCACCCCTTGGCATTCACTGGTGGTACCGTCACAGAATCCCCTACCATCAATGTCCTGGGCATTATCATTGATCAGAAACTCATTTGGATTCACCACATAAATGCAATGTCTACAAGAGCAAGTCTGAGAAATATTGCGCCAACTAACTCTAGACTCTTGACTCCCCAAAGCCTGTCCACCATCTACAAGGCACAAGTCAGGAGTGTAATGGAATACACCCAATTTGCCTGGATGAGTGCAGCCCCAACAACACTCAAGAAACTTGACCCCATCCAGCATAAAGCAGCTTGCTTGATTGGCAGTACATCCACAAGCATCCACTCCCTCTACCACTGACACTCAGCAGCAGCACTGTGTACTACCTACAAGAAGTACTGCAGAAATTCACCAAAGATCCTCAAATAGTAACTTCCATACCCACGACCACATCCATCTAGAAGGACAAGGGCAGTGGAAACATGGGAACACCACCACCTTCAAGTTCCCTTCCAAGCTACTCACCACCCTGACTTGGAAATATATCACCGTTCCTTCACTGCTACTGGGTCAACATCCTGAATTTCCCTCCCTAATGGCATTGTGGGTCAATCCACAACAGGTGAACTACAGTGGTTCAAGGAGACAGCTCACCATCACCTTCTCAAGGGCAACTAGGGAAGGGGAGGAAATGCTGGCCAGCCAGCGACACCCACATCCCACAAATGAATTTTTTAAAATTGTGACTGACAGAAAGGCAAACTGACAAGGGCATCATAATGGGTTAGGGGAAATATTGAAGAGTTAGAGATGGACGCTGTAGACATCCTATGTGAAACCTGACCACAAGTCAGAATTGAGGATATTGTCGCTGTAATTATATTGGTATGAACAGAACAAAGACAGCACTGTCCCATTCAAGCTGGACACTGGAAGAGTGGGATTGAGGGAAGACTGTGTTGCTGGCTGTGTCAAAACCTGCATGGAATTTGGTTGGGATGAGCAGGGATGGTACATCGATGTAACAGCTACAAAGAATATCATGAGCAACTTATTTAAAGCTTTTTCAATATAAAGGTGGCAGGTAGGTAAGGGGGCACAGATGGCAGGTAAGTAGGCAGGATGGGTGGGTAAGCTGTCAAGGGGATCACATTGGGAATATACGGTTGCGTTGGTGGTGGAAGCTGATCGGAGAGTTTCAAACTGGGTATTTCTGGTGTTGATGTATTGTTCTTTATAATGCCTCGAATTAGGCAGTTTCTTTGGAGTGATTGATAACAGAATGTAATTGAGTAGTAGAAAGGAGAAACGTGTGGACCTGTTTAAGCATTTATCTTGATCATTGATTGTGCAAAATCATAATTAAACTCAATACTTGATCAGGACTGAAACAGTAAAACAACTCATTTGTAAATATCTAAAACAGGTGAATTAACTTGTAACAGGAGAACTATAAAGATTATTTTCTCTGCCCTGCTTCTCAATATGCTTAGTGGCACAGGAATCATAATTTTGCACTAATGTCTTTGCCCTGGTTGTGCACAATTTTGTAGCACTTATTGAATGCATTTTATGGTAATTCCCAGTGTTGTCATCTCCTTCAATTTTTCTATTCCCACTGTAATACGTTGGAGGCTGAACGGACAGCTACAAATTTGATTCAGGGCAATAAAACTACGAGAACTAGTTTTGTGGGATTAAATACTTCTCAGTTAAATGAGGACTAAAGTAAAATGACCAGCATGGGATATTATAAAGTGAATATGCAAAGGATGTCAGTATTGATTAAAGAAAGGACTAAAAGATAGATCTCTGTAATTTTACTGAAAATCTCCCGGAGAGGTTCTGTCAATGACTCAGTGGACTCAACCCACACAATGAAAAAATGACTTGCATTTATTTTGTGTTCCAAACAGTGAAAGGACATCCCAAAGCATTTTAAAAATGATTAAATATTTTGGGAAGTTAATATCTGCTGCATTGTAAGAAACATAGCAACGAATTTGCGCACACAGCTAGCTCCCACAAACAATATTACAATGCATGATTAATTGGGTCTTCATCTGTTTTAGTGTTTTCAATTGATAGATATATGTCTGACAGGATATTCAGTATAAATGCGGATCTTTTATCCATCAACTGAGGACCTGGGTTTAATATTTCATTTGAAATCTGTTACTTTCATAAATATATTATTTTATCAAAGTGTGTGCTTTGATTTTGAATCAAGTAAAAAGGGCTGTCAAAAGAAAAATAAGTTGGTTAGGAATCAAGAAGGAGAAGTTCTTAACTAAGTAGAGAACATAACTGGGGTATGTTGAGTTTCACCGCATCAAAATTCTGAAAAGTCCTTCCTAACATTGTTGTGAGTCTACCTACAGCAAATGGATTGTGGTGGTTCAAGAAGGTAGCTCTCCACCATCTTCTCAAGGCCAACTAAGGATTGGCAATAAATGTTTGCCCAACCAGTGAGATTCCCATTCCACTGGAGAATAAAGAATAAAGAATAAAGACTTTGCACCTTTCTTCACTAAAGAAGATGATGTTGCCAATGCAGTGTTAAAGGGATAGACAAATAAGACAAAGAAATAATTTTAAGATTCGCAGACACCAAAGTGGAAAACCCACCCACATAGAACTTGTCACTGAGATTGTTGAAGCTCTGACAACAATTCTCTAATCCTCCATGGATATAGAAGCAGCACCTAAGATTTAGAGGATTACAAAAATTACTCCGGACTGAGGAAGGGTCACCAGACCCGAAAGATCAACTCAGATTTTTTCTTCACAGATGTTACCAGACCTGCTGAGCTTTTCCAGCAACTTCAGTTTTTACTACAAAAATTACTGAACTGTTAAGGAAAGGTGAGAGTACTTAAACCCAGCAATACTCCTCTTGTCAGGCTGTCATCAGTAGTGGGGTCTGGCAGCATCTGTTAAGGAAAAAACAGAGTTAATGTTTCGGGTCCGACAAATGGATCCCAAACGCTAACTCTGTTTTTACCTTCACAGATGCTGCCAGACCTACTGAGCTTTTCCAGCAACTTTGTTTTTGTTCCTGATTTACAGCATCTGCAGTTCATTCGGTTTTTATCAGTGGTGGGGTAATGTTTGGAGAGAAAACTTATTGGCATTTAGAAAAGAATTGTCTTATAAATGTAAATCAGCATGGAATGTGTTCATCTAGGCCAGTGACTATAGTCCCGTCGCTAGAACTTTTTCTTCTGAGTTAGATGATTGTACTCCAGGACTTGAACATAATTATGGCTGATACTTGGTACTGAGGGAGTGCTGCAATTTTGAAGGTAATGATTTTAATGCTCAATGTTAAACTGAGGTCCTGCCTGTCCTCTCAGGTTTATATAAGAAATCCAATAGTGGTACTTTAGAAAAGAGCTAGGTAATTATCCCCAGTATTCGTTTTTCTCATGGGAAGTGGGCGTCTCTGGCTAGGCCAGCATGTATTGCATTCCCGTGTTGTGCCTGTGAAGCTTGTGAGGAGTTGTCTTCTTGAACTGCTGAAAACCTGGACATGAATAGATTCACCTACATTATTGTTAAGAAGTGAGCTCCAGGATTTTAACCCAGAGAAAGTGAAGGAACTGTGATATAGTTTTAAGTTAGGATGTTGTGACCCTTGGAGGGTAACTTGCTGATGGTAGCTTTCCAATGCATCTGCTGCCCTTGACCTGGAAGAGAATATGGGTTTACAAGACAAATACTTATCCATCAATCAGTATCACACATTTAAAAAAAAATGACTTGGCCATTACCACATGTAGAACATTATTGGGCGCAGATTGACTACTTCATTTACAACATCAGAACAGTAACTACTTTTCAAAAGAACTTCTTTAGGAAGAGACAATATGGGACATTGGGTAGTCGTGAATAGCCTAAATAAAAGAAATATTTTTCTCTTTAAATTGATTGAAGTCCTTAATGAAGCAAAAGAAAGGCTTAATGTGTTTCATACTTATGTTATTACTTTTAAATAAGCATTTATAAATGTGTGCAGGGCTTAAATTCAAACTTTGCACATTGTATAAAGCTTAAAACCATTGTAAAAGTAGAGATTAGTGATGTGTGGTCACTTTCTCACTGGATAGGACTGGTCCAGTCCTGTCCCTCAGGGACCAATAATGGTACCACAGCTCCTCTTAATGTATATTGATGACTTGAGCATGGAGGGCATAATTCCAAAGTTTGCAACGACATTGCAAGTGAGGAGGATAGTTACAGATTCAAGGGAACATGTTCAGAGTTAGGAAGTAGGTAGTCACAAAGCAGAAAATATTAAAGGTTTGAAGTGATGCTTTGGGAGAAAGAAAGAAGATAATATGCGGTCAAACATCCCAGTCACAGAATATCTCTGCAGTTCCTCAGGGAATTGTCCCTGACCTAAGCGTCTTCAGCTACTTCATCAATGACTTGCACTCCATTGGAAGGCCAAAAGGGGAAGTTTGCAAAATGTTCTGCACCAATTGGAACACCTCAGACATAGAAGGAATCCATGGAAATGTGCAGCAAAATCTGAACAATATTTAACTTTGAATGGATAAGTGGCAAGAAATATTTACACCAGACATGTGCCAGACAATATGTTCAACCAGAGAGGATCCAGTCATCACTCCTTGATATTGAATGGCACCACCATTGCTGAAACCCCACTGATAACATCCTGGTGATTACCATTGAACAGAACCTGAGCTGAACTTAGAGCTGTGGCTACAATAGCAGAGTAAAAGCTGAGAATTCTGTGCTAAATAACTGACTTCCTGATTCCCCAGAGCAAATCCACCATGTACAAGGCACATATCAGTGAAGATAGAACACTGTCCCCCAGTTGGATATGCGCAGCTCCAGCAACACACAACAAACTCAACACCATCCAGGATGAAGTAGCTTGCTTGAATGACATCCCATTTAACACCTTTAGTATTCACTCCCTCCATCATTAATGGGCAACGGCGGAAATGTGCACCATTACAAGATTCACTGAATCAACTTACTAACGCTCTTTCGATAGCACCTCCCAAACTTTCAACCTCTGCCATTAGAAGGATAAGGATTGGAGATGAAGGCAATCACCTCCAAATTCCCATGTAATCTGTATACTGTCCTGGCTTGGAACTGTACTGTTGTTCTTTCACTGTTGCTGGGTCAAAATCTTGGAACTTCAGGTATTGTAAACATCCCTAGAGCGCATAGATTCTAGTGGTCAGTGGATTGATTATAAAGTGAATTTCATTTAGTTTAGAAGCAGATTTGGTTAGTACACATAATTTATAATATGATAATATAAATATCCTCTCAATAATTGGTACAGACCAAATGCTAAAACTCATACAAGCGCGCATGCATGCGCACACACACACCAGGTAAAGGGGAAAGTCACTCTTCCAGAAGAAAAACATATCTTTGACCTTGATCTCACAGCAAATATGCTCCATAAACAGGAAACATGAGCTAAGCAGCTTGTTCTGCTATTCACTCTTTTTACCTCAAAGTCCAAGCGCAAACTCCAAGCCTGCAAACACTCTTCAAACAAAATACCTGTACACCCAGACTAAAATCAGGCAGGTGTTTTCCCCAAAGTAAATTCAAGCAACAAAGAGCAGCAATTACCTGAACCTATGCAGTTCCTTTGAAATGTCTTGTTGACCTTATTAAAAAAAAATCAAGGTATCCCCATAACCTTTGAAACTCAAGTGCTCTTTTTTTAATATGAAACTTCTTTGTAACAGAATTAATTAAAAACAAAGGTGGATAAACTGTTCCCAGTGACAGATCTGTGAACAAAGGCACAGATTATAGGCAATTGGTAAAAAAGACAGAATGGAACATGAGAATCCTTCTTTTTCACACAGTAAGTCGTTAAAGATCTGGGATGCATTGCCTGACAGGTTGATGGAATCAGTTTCAATAGTAAGAATTCTCAGAAGAAAATTGGATGAATACTTGAAGTGTACAAAAAGATACAGGAATGTGGGGTGAAGAGCAAGAGAATGGAAATAATTGCTATAGCAAATTGGCAGCACAGGCATGATCTTTTGATGCATCAGACTATGGTTCTACATCACTACAGTGAGACATTTGACCCACGACCTTCAGAATCAGAGATGAATGTGTAACAGTTGACCCAGAGTGGTGAGAGAGTGCCCCATGATCAATCGAACATTCTAATCTTAGATCCTCCCTCTTGATAGGCTTGGCACATTTAATTTGGTGCTAAGTTTACCTCCTCGTCTATTAGGCCACTTGTATTTCACCACAGCATGGTTTCAGGGCCTGAAATTCAACATTCTGCCATATTCTCAGTGTTGCAATGATAATCTGACACAGTAATTTCAAAATCTGTAAATGTCTTTCAGGGATGATGCAGAGATGCCAGTTTTGGACTGGGGTGGACAAAGTTAGAAGTCACATGACATCAGGCCCCTCACTTCACCTGAGAAAGGGGCCACACTCCAAAAGCTTGTGATTTCAATTAAACCTGTTGGACTATAACCTGGTGTCATGTGACTTCTGACTTTGTTCTCATAATTTGTTAAATTATTTCATGAAAATCAGGTGACAGCAAAAGTGACTATGAATGTCTTAAATTTTTCTAAGATCCCTGTGGCCATGTCCTTTAAGAAAGTAGCCTTTCAGCCTTACCCAGCCTGGCTCCTGTTACTCAAGTCCCACACCAATATGGTGACCTTTTACTGCCTTACTTCTTAAAAGGTCTTGCAAGTGAACTGTTACTAAGGGTTCAGAATGTCTTACAATCATAGTCTAAGAGTAATGAGGCATGAATAATAAATGCTGCACTTGCCACCAGACACCTTAAAATGAATATAAAAATGTGGGTGAGGTGCAAGAGATTAAGGGAGAAAACCTTAAAGAGAAAAGAAAGACAATCTCTGCTGGAGAGAATGTCAGAAGCTATTGAAGACGTCAGCAATTATTTTTATGACAGTGTACTACTGTATTCATTGAAAATATTTAATTATAAATGTGTTACTTAAAAATCTCTTCCTGTCTGTGCCTGTGATAATTCGATATAAATGCTTCTGATTCTAATTTGGAACTTCATTCTTTGGGTACCAACCAGTGAAGTCATTTTATTGTCACCAAACATTTCCTCCCATTGGACTAACATTGAAACAATTTTGTTCACTGCTGCTTATGACAGTAACTGATCTACTTTGTACCCTGCTATTCTTTCAATAACTGTATCAAGGCTTATAGAATAATCCAACATGAGTAACACAGGGAAATCTATTATCGTTTACATGTTTCCTTTTGAAAAGATGAGGAGCTTGGATGGTATATGCATAAGGACTTTTCGCTGCTGTCTAGCCTTGGATGGAGACTGTACAACCTTCCTTTTATTATTATTTATAGCCATTTATAAAACACATTGATTTCCATCGGTTTAAATATCAAAAACTTTTAGCATGGAAGCATTCATTGCAACTGAGCATTAAGGGAGAATATTAGCATATGATAAAATAGACAAGGAGAATATTATCATTTCAATTGTTGAAATCAATGCAGTAACTGATATATTCCTCTTAAGAATATTTGTCCCTTGAGAAGCATTGCAACATTTGGTTCAAATTACACTGCAATTATTAAGAACTGCAGCATAAAGCATAAGCAAAATCATTCATAGTTTGAAAGTAATTTGTTATTTTTGCTGCAGTCAAATCTCTAGAGTTTAGTGCAAATCTGGTTTTTAATGTCCATCAAAGTCTATACATATGGAAGGAATTAATCACTACAGAATAGCTCAAGACTCTTCTCAACGCACTCATATCTGGTTAAATTATGGTTGATTAATAAATACATTGCCAAAGAGATATAACTTTTATTCTTCATCATTTCTGATCCAAGCAGAAAAAGTTGCCAATATTTCTCATCTTATCCCACCAGGATTTGCTGTTTGGAAATCAACACTGCCTTCTTAAAATGTTTTTGTCTTATTTACTTTGCTTGTGCGTGAAAATTTAAGGGAAAAAAATTCATCTTCACTTCCACACAAATCCATCATGCAAAAACCTATTATTTAGTTTCTTGATTGGATGGGTAGGAGTAAGGATTTGTATAACATATTAATACCTTAAAATTACAGAGCAGTTATTGCACAGAAGGCCATTCTGCCCAGAGTGCCTGTGCCAGCTCTCCAAATGATCATTTGTCTTATTTCCATTCTGGTGATTTCCCTCTAAACTTCCATATTGTTCCTTTTCAAATAACTATCTAAAACCCTTTGAATGTCTTGCTTCCACCACTCTTCCATCAATCTGGCAAATTAATTTTGAACATCTCTATCAAAGTTTTATTGCTGTAAGGTGAACAATCCAAGTTTGCACAGTATCCCATGCAGGATGAAGTATTTCATCCTTGGTAACATTATAAAAAAAACTCTGCAACAAGGTTTTTTTTTTAATTTATTCTTGGGATGTGGGCATTGTTGGCTGGGCTAGCATTTACTGCCTTTTCCAGAGATAGCAAGGACTGCAGATGTTGAAGTCAGAGATAACACAGTGTGGAGCTAGAAGAACACAGCAGGCCAGGCAGCATCAGAGGAACAGGAAAGTTGATGTTTTGGGTGAAGGGCCCTTCTTCAGAAATGGATTTCTTCAGAAGTGAATTTTGTTTCCCTTGCTGGACTTCTCCATCTCCAAAGAAAATGCACACCACCCACCGCCTCCGCCTCCTCCAAGACTTCCAATTCCTTGGCCCCCAACACCTCATCTTCACTATGGACATTCAATCCCTGTACACTTGCATTTCCCATGCAGACAGCCTAAAAGCCCTCCGCTTCTTCCTCTCCCGCAGGCCCAACTAGTTCCCTACCACTGACACCCTCATCCGCTTAACAGAACTTGTCCTTACCCTGAACAACTTCTCCTTTAACTCCTCCCACTTCCTTCAAACTAAGGGGATGGCCACGGGCACCCACATGGGCCCAAGCTATGCCTGCCTCTTTGTAAGATACATGGAATAGTCCCTTTGCTGCTGGTACACTGGCATCATCCCCCACCTCTTCCTCCATTACATTGATGACTGTATCAGCGCTGCTGCGTGCTCCTACGAGGAGTTTGAACAGTTCATCAACTTTACCAACACCTTTCACCCCCAACCACAAATTCACGTGGACCATCTCCGATGCTTCCTTCCCCTTCCTGGACCTCTCTGTCTAAAAAGAAAATTACCCATTTCTGAAGAAATGTCCCGACCCGAAACATCAACTTTCCTGCTCCTCTGATGCTGCCTGGCCTGCTCTGTTCTTCCAGCTCCACACTGTGTTGTCTATTGCCTTTTCCAAGTTGCCCTTGAGAACCATTGCAACCATTTGCTGTTGTTAAATTCATGTAGGAAGGATGTTCTTGGATTTTAATTTGCCATGGAAGGAAAGGCAATATAGTTCTATGTCACGGTGAAGAGTTGGTTGGAGAGGAACTTGCAGATGGCAGTATTTCTAAGTATTTGATGCATTTGGGTTTCCAGGTGCTACAGGTTTTGGATTTGGAAGGTGCTGGTCGAGGAGCCTTGCTGAATTTCTGCACTGCATCTTGTAGCTGGGACACATTGCTGCTAATGAGCATCAGTGGTGGAAAGTTAGGATGCTTGTTGATGTGGTGCTATTCAAGTGGATTGTTTTGTCCTGGACGATGTCAAACTTCTTAATTGCCAAAGCTGCACAAATCTAGGCAAGTGGGGAGTATTTCTTCACACTCCTGACTCGTGCTTTGTAAATGGCGGGCAGTCTTTAGGGAGTCAGGAGGTGAGTTGTTCACTGCATGATTCCTAGCCTCTGGTATGCTTTTGTATTTATATGGCTAGTCAAGTTCAGTTTCAGGTCAATAGTGACCCCAAATGTGTTGACAGTGGACGATTCAGCAGTAGTAATGCTATTGAATGCCAAGGTGCAATGATTAGATTGTCTCCTGTTCAAATGGTCATTACTTTGCACTTGTGTGGCGAAAATGTTACTTACCACCCTTATCAGCTGAAGCCTGAAATTGCTCTCTTCTTGTTACATTTGGATATGGACTGCTTCAGTTTTTGAGGAGTTTCGAGTATTTTCTCGATACTGCATTTCCAGCAGTATTTTTTTTCTGCCCAGATTCCTTAACATTTCAGACCATGTTGTCTGGTATACGAACACAGACTTACTGACACTCTGGATTGTTCCGTCTCCCTGTGTTACTTGAACCCCTTTTGGAGAGCAGGCCACAATCTAGCTTTCTCCCTTCTACATTTTCATTACTGCATTGAACGCTTAGCTCCATGGTAGTAAAACCTCATTAAAATACATTTAAATAAATAATGCTTCTAGACTCCTCTGTACCAAGGCCTCAAGTTCACAAATTAAACTCTAAAGATGACTAATCATGTATTCCTCTTCTTAACACATAAAATGTTAATTTTAAATCTGAGACAGGTAAATTTTCTATTCAGCAAATGTAGTAAGGGATAGGAGCCAAGGACAGATAAATGGAGATAGTAGGAACTGCAGATGCTGGAGAATCTGAGATAACAAGGTGTAGAGCTGGATGAACACAGCAGGCCAAGCAGCATCAGAGGAGCAGGAAAGCTGACGTTACAGGCCTAGACCTTTCTTCAGAAATGGCAATTTCTGAAGAAGGGTCTAGGCCTGAAATGTCAGCTTTCCCGCTCCTCTGATGCTCACTGGCCTGCTCTGTTCATCCAGCTCTACACCTTGTTATGACAGATAAATGGAGTTAGGCCCCAGATCAGTCATGATCTCATCAAATGGTGAAACAGACTTGAGGGGCTGAATGGCCCTCATCCACTCCCATGTTCCTATGTTTCCAAGAGGCAAGCTATTTAAGATAGAGACACAGTTGAATTCCTTCGCTCAGAAGGTATCATATTCTTTGGAAGGTTTGCCTCGAGGCCTGTAGAGTCTCAGTCATTGAGTATGCTCAAGACAAATATGAGTAAATTTCTACATGAAAGCATTCAAGGAATCTGGAGACACTAAAGGAAAATAATTCTGTGGTAGAGAACCATCCATGGACAGATTGAATGGAGGAGCAGGCTGGAGGGTCTAAATGACCTCGTCCAGCTCCTATTTTGTCTTTTTTAAAATCTTCGACATTGTTCATAAAACTTTGGTACCTCGACTTTGGTACAACTTCGACACAATAATCCTGCTGAGGATTAGTTCGCATTTTATAAATGTTCAGCATAACCCCCTTGCTTCCATGCACTGTTGTTATTTATAAAGCTAAGCCATATGTCTTTTTAACAGGTTTCTGCTACCCATTAAGTTCACACTGCATCTCTTCATTCTTCCTACCAGAATGAATCACTCCACACTTTGCTGCGTTAAATTTCTTCTGAAATGTCACTGCCTCTGTCACCAATCTGTCAATGCCTTCCTTGTGTCCCTCACTGTCCTTCTCACCATTTATTACTTTCCCAAGATATATCAGAGAGAAGCTTTTAATTTATTCACTATTAACGCATATCCTGGCCAGTAACATTTTAATAGTCGCAATGTCTCCAACATTGATCCCTGAGAGATACTGATTCATACCTCCAATGTGAGGAAAAAAACAACACTTTACTGTTGTGTTATCCCTGACTCCAGCATCGGCAGTTCATACTATCTCTGAGTGAGTTATAACTTTTGCTGCGATTTGGTTTCTGTCTTTTGATCAGTTTGGATCCATCAGCCACTGTCTTTTAAATTCAATGGACTGCAGTTCTTTTTTGAACAAATCTATCATGTGGTACTTTATCAAATATCTTTTGTAAGTTCATATACACAGCATCCAGATACTGCAAAGGAAAGGAGACCACCTCTTTCAGTTAGACAGTGAATGTCAGATCCAGAAGTCCAGGATATGACAATGAAGAAAGTGGCTTCAGAAGTGCCCTTCAAAAAGAACAGCTGTCTTCCAGGAAGGAAATTAAGGCGATTAACAGTGCATCACAGAATTGACCAGGAGCAATGTCTACAAATCAAAACATCGTCAATGAAGGATTTGTTAATGGCAATAAATATTTGGAGAAATGACCCAGAATTGAGAATCTTGGTTAATATTCCTCAAGCAAAAGCACTACCATTCTGCCTCGTCCAAAGATAGATACTTTTTGAGAGAAGTGTGCAAATTTCAGTTCATCTATATTTATTAAATTTATATTTCAGTTCATCTGTATATTATTTATTATTTATCAGGGGGAGACAGGATAGAGTTGATTTTAATACAGTTACATCCATGATAGTATAATGGGTTAACTATGGAGTTAAAAAAAAACTTGAGGACAATATTGTGCAAGGTTTTGAAGGAGTTAATGTTCACGTGTTTGGCTCTCCCCATTTCACTGATGCCACAAACACACACTGTCAGTGGAGACGAGGAGTTCTACTCTAGCTGTGAAGGGAGTAGATACATCTGTATCAGCAAACTCAGTTCCTCAAGTTCTTCCTGACTAAATTTTGTAGCAGTTATCGCCGTTTATGCAATAAACCTTCTTGTTATAAAAGAGCAGTGCCTCTTATCTAGGTGTAAGCAAGGGTCATCAAGAAACATGCCACAAAACACTCGGATATCAAGAACTCATTGTACACTTCCTTCCCAAAACGAAGTCCACCCACTAAAGATGAGATAGTATTTATTGTGTAAATGAGACCTTGCCCTGCAAAATTCTAAAATCTAAAATCTAAATTTTTGGAAATTGAGACAGAGGTTATATTTATAAATAGACAACTAGGTTTCAGAATCTTTCTTTCACTGTTTGAGAGTATTGCTGGAATAGCCAGCATTTGTTGTCCCTGAGAAGGTGGTAGTGAGTTGCCTATTTGAATCACTGCAGTCCATCTGGTGCTGGTAAATCTTATAGTGCAGGAGGGAAGGGAATTCCAGAATTTTAACCCAGCAGCTGTGAAAGAATGACAGTATAGTTCTAAGTCAGGAAGATGTGTTCGAACAGGAACTTGGCAGTGCCATGTTCACATGCATCCACTGTCCCTGTCATTCAAGGTGTTAGAGATCAAGGTTTTTGAAAATCCATTTGAAGGAACCTTTGTGAGTTGCTAATCTACATTTTCTACATGCTACACAGTGCTACCATTGTGCACCAGTGAAGTGACTGAATGTTGAAAGTGGCGGATAGGATACTGATCCAGCAAGTTTCTTTGACCTGAATAGTGTTGAGTTACTTGAATGTTGTTGGAGGTGTTTTCGACCAAGCATGTGGAGATTATTGCATCAAACTCATGACTTGTGTCTTACAGATAGTGGACAGTATTTTGGGGAGTCTAAAGGTGAATTACTTTCTTGAATAAGGGATACAAATGTCCTTCCGAGTTCACAGGAGCTGTAGATGAGAAACATTTGCTACAAAATAACAACAACATGGCAAACTAGCATTCAATTACGTAGGGGCAATAGCTGTTCAAGAACAGCGTCTTCTCTGCTGTCATAAGATCGCTGAATTGACCTTTCCAATTTCAAATCTAATGCTGATCTTGCTTTTGTGCACCTCTTGTGCAACTATAACATTGTATGTCTCGCTCTGTCAGAGCACCCTGTGATCTGTATGTCCTTGTATGTTATGATCTGCCTGTGCTGCTCACAAAACAGAATTTTTCACTGTGCTTAGCTACATGACAACAATATATCAAAACAAATAGACTGAAGCGTATTCTCTGTGTAGAGTTGCTTCTTTTGTGGCCACTTAATGTTATTTTGCATGCTTCATTGCATTTTTTCGACTAATAAGTGTATAATAAGGATTAGTTGGGTTGGAAACAATCATTTCTTAGTAGCGTAGATTAGCTTAGCCAGAACTGGTTTGCTATTAGCAAAATTAATTTTTGGTTAAGTGCTTATTAAATTTTACATAATTATGTTATGACATAAAAATATTTATGATTATACATTTGGACCAAGTTGCTGAAAAACCTGACATTACTGAGCTGTACATGAGCCGGATACATGGCTTACAGTGGGCTTGTTATGGAAAAAAATAACATCCTGCTTCCAAGAAAAAAACCTGGGTAATGTATTCAATCGATACACACACCACACACACACACACACTCACACACACACACACACACACACTCACACACACACTCACACACACTCACTCACACACACACACACACACTCACACACACACACACAC